>CM035840.1:414501083-415724083 GCA_020510985.1 Pholidichthys leucotaenia
ATTTTAATCACAATTTTGGCTGCCACAATTAAATTAACATGATCATCAGCGATATTGACATTTAAAATGCGGGCTCTGCTGCATATCAAATCAAGCATTTTCTCAACCAACAGTCAGCCGGCCACCAGGGGGCAAACAAATATTAAGGTGACATTAAGCTGCAGAACTGACAAGCCAGCGCACCCTGTAGCGGCGGCCTTAGTTTTCAATAGTGGACTGGTGTGATGGAGAAACACAAACCAGATGTCAGTTGCCAAAGGTAACGGTACCACAACACGTGGAGGCAAGGAGCTAGTGCCTTAAAAGGGATCATAATCTGTTGTCTGGACGTGTTTTGGATTCAGGGCAAGTGATACTGACTAAAAAGAAATAATATGCAAAGAATGCCATAGAGTTGTCTACTGCACAGGGCAACACATCTAACTTATTCAACCACCTGAAAAAACACCACAAACACAAGTACGATAAATCCACCTGGATCAGAAAGACACCAACGCCAGACTCCTATACACTGATTTCAGTTCAGCATTCAACACCATTATTCCCCAGAGACTGATGGAGAAATTACTCCTTCTTGGTCTGAACACCGCCACATGTCTCTGGATCCTGGATTTCCTGACTGAGAGACCTCAGTCTGTCCGGGTTGGAAACAACATCTCCAACTCTGTCACGCTGAGCACCGGATCCCCTCAAGGCTGCATACTCAGTCCACTGTTGTTTACACTTCTAACACATGACTGTGTATCCAGACACGAGGGGAACCAGATTATTAAGTTTGCGGACGACACCATGGTGGTGGGACTTATTCAGAGGGATGAGGAATCAATGTACAGGGAAGAAGTGAGAGACCTGGAGGGCTGGTGCAGGGAGAACAATCTGGTGCTCAACGTGGACAAAACGAAGGAGATGATTATCGACTTCCGGTGGTCACAGCCTGAACACGTCCCCCTCAGCATCGGTGGCCGTTTAGTGGAGAGAGTGGAGAACATCAAGTTCCTCGGAGTGCAGATCTCGCAGGACCTGACCTGGAGCAAGAATTCCTTGGGGATCAGGAAGGGGGCTCAGCAGAGACTGCACTTCTTGAGGAAACTCAAACAGGCCTCTCTCCCCATCTGCATCCTTAGGACCTTCTACAGAGGTGTGGTGGAGAGTGTTCTGACGCACTGCATTGCTACATGGTACTCCAGCTGCAGTATGTCAGACAAAAAAGCCCTGCAGAGGATAGTCAAGGGATCTGAGAGGGTAATTGGAGTCTCCCTCCCCTCTGTCCAAGAACCTTTTCAGAACGGTTGTAGGAGCAGGGCACTGAACATTGTCAAGGACCGTTCTCACCCTCTGCATAAACACTTTGAACTTCTGCCATCTGGTAAACTATTCCGGAGCATCAGAGGCAGAACCACCAGACTGATCAACAGCTTCCTTCCACAAGCTGTCAGGATGCTGAACAGTTGACCTGGAATCTCTCATACACACTATTGCACCTACGGACATTATGTATATTATTTGTATATTATAGTTAGTTAGTTTTTCCCAAGTATGTCTCAGGGATGTGTGAATGGATGGGGGTGGGGGTGGGGGGGTGAAGATATGTGTGAGTGTGTCTTATATCATGCTGCTTCTATTTATATGGATGCCGAGAGAAATGCAATTTCATCTTGCCTGCACTACAGTTGTATGTACAGCAATATGACAATAAAGTTTGATTTGATTAAAGCTAATGTCACTTCACTAGATCACAGTTGGTGTCCTGTGCCGACCCAGGCAACCATAGCATCGACCCTACACAGAGTTTCACCGTATCCAGCCGCCTCCCAAAGACACGCTAAAGTAACTGATGCAATAGCGTTTTATCTGGCCAAAGACATGTGTCCAATAAATACTGTATGAGCAACAAAGGCTTCAGAAACATTGTCAAAACACTGGATAAGAAACACATGATCCCCTCACGTAATTATTTCTCCAAAGTTGCATTGCCTGTGCTGTATGAAAAATACAGATGATATCACAACTGTCGAGTACTTTGCAATTACAACTGACCTATGGTTAAGCAGAACAACAGAGCCCTACCCTTCCTTGACAATTCACTACTTTGATGGAGATTTTAAAATGAAGAGTCAATGCTTGCAGACGTCGTTGTTCCCCACAAGACCACACAGGAGAAGCTATAGCCCATGGACTGAGGGAAGCGCTATCACCTTGGGGCTTGCAGGAGGAGGGACTAGTCTGCATAACAACAGACAGTGGATCTAACATCATCAAGGCAGCTTCTCTAAATAAATGGATGAGGCTCCAATGCTTTGGCCACAGGGTTCATCTAGCAATTGGTAAGTAGGACGAATTAAAAAAAAAGAAGATTTTTTTTAAAAAAAGTACACCTCATTGAAATCTGTGCTTTTCCTAAAGTTAATGAATAATCATAATTAATAATCATGATTTCAATATTGATCAAAAATAATCGTGATTATCATTTTGGCCAGAGTCGTGCAGCCCTACACGGTAATATTCATGACCCTATTATCTGATTTTGTCATGAATCAAACCCGATTCTGACTTACTGTTATGCCCTGGCCTAGTTTTCCTCCTGACTGTTCTGGTACGCCCCTTCCTCCTGTCAAGCACCGTCAGCTGCACTATCACAGGTGCTCACACACATACACACACCCGCACGCACTCACACACATGCACATGCTCCATTCACTCTCATTCTCATGCTCTCTCACACACCTGGTGTCAGTCAGTTCTGCCCACGCATTATCGCACTTTCCTCGTTAGCTTCAGCAGTATGTGTTTGCCGCTTCTGAGGAGAAAGATTGTCAGGGCATTCGCCTCTATACGCAGCAGCTTGTCCTCCCCATGTATTGCATCACTCCCTTCGTTAATCTCCAGCTCACACTTCAGACCTGTGTGTCCCGTTGGTGTTTCGGCTGGCTCAGCATCTCAACCCCTTCCTCCAGACTGCACGGTTTGCCCCAAATAGCTCCAGTCCTGTTGTGGAAAGAGAAATAATCAGGCAGAGAGGTCCAGATCATATCAGGCTTTATTCACTCTCTCTCTACATTTCTCTAGAAACACAAGCGGCAAAAGAGTAACAGATCTCAGGCACCTCTGCTCTTAAATCGTACCACTCGGTCAGCCTTCTCTGTGTGCTGCCTTAACATCAAAGCCTTTGTAATTCCCATTCTCTTTGTCACTGTTCACATCAACATACCACCCCCACATCCACACACAAACCCCCCATGACAATTCCCTTTTGTCTTTTAAGTCTGAGTGTGAATATACTGAGAGGGATTCCCACACTGTAAATGTTTTTTCCGTTTCTCCTGTGCATTGCAGCCCTGCAGCACTAGGCTGCTTGCCTTTCCTATTTCGTGCGCTCTGCAGTCCTGCAGCATGAGGCTCTGTATTCACCAGGCTGTAGAGCATTCGGTTGGCGCCCTGTATGTTTGGTGGCCAACCCTGTCGTTGAATCCTTCTGTATTTTTATGGTGGAACTGAACTGGTGATTTTGTGAACTTAAATAAACATGACACTCTCTGCTCCTGCAACTGGGTTCTTCATTCTCTCCCTCGTCCGCCGTGTTATGGCGCATGGGGGTTTGTGACAGATTTGACCGAGATTTTCTTGATAAGGTGCAGCTGGAGTGGTAGCGTAGTTGATAGAGCATCTGCTCCACAACCGGGAGGTTGGGGGTTCAAGTCCCGGCCGGTTCATGCAAAAGACCATATAAAAGTGGTATTTCCCGCCTTATAGCTTGGTGCTCAGCATAATAGAATGGGGGAAGGAGAAGTTGTTTGTGGTGGTGCCTTGCATGGCAGCGACCCGTCTGATTCTACATGTGATTAATATTGTAGATAGGAGAAACATAATTTTGTTCTTGTGTACATGATTGGCTGTATGGACTGAATGACACTAGAGATGTCTTCTTCTTCTAAAGGCCTGTCACAAATAATGACTAACTGCTAAGCTAATGCTAACCACTAACACCAACTGCTAAGTAAAGTTTCAATTTCCTGTCTAACCATGCTAGCAGAGTGGTGTCCTAGTGGTAGGACACCTGCCCCGCAGTTGGAAGCTTGTAAGTTTACACCCCAGCCGAATCATGCTACTCTTTGCCTTTTAGCTTGGTGTTTAACGTGACAAAAAGGGGAACGGAAAGTTATCATATAGGTAAAAAACAAAAACAGAAAAAAACAGGAACAGCAAAAAATTTCAGATTGCCAACAATACCACTGCCATCACAACTGTAAATTGCCAACCAGACACATCTTTGCTTCTTTCTGCAATATATCATCAATGCTAGGCTAACAGCCAAAGTTAACTCTAACCTCACTAATTAAATATTTAGATAATTTATTTACAGTTTAAGAGTCAGAAGCATGGCTTAACAGTGTGGAGACAGCAGTGTCCTTACGAAGTAACTTTCCAGCAAAACCCAAACATTGTTTTAGTCAAGTCACTGGTGCCAACAGGCTGCTCAGATCTTTAGTTCTGGATGGAGCTCTGCAGTTGTGACAGCTGTGCTCTGGGGGGGAAGAGGTAGTGATGTGTGCATAGATAAGGGTTGTGTGCATGCATTGAATCAATATCATAACCGATAGTACTGTGATGGGAGGGTAACTGAAAGCGGCGCTTTCTACGAGTGACGTCCCAAATAAATCTGTAAAAGCTGTACTCATTCCTGTCAGAGAATATTTAAATAAAGATTGTGTGTATTCCTAAGTGAAATGAACATTTTAATATTTTTGCCATGAACGTGTGACCTATAGACACAGTTTAGAAGGTTAACCTGTTGCACTTCGGTTTACCGCGGGCGGGCACGTCTCTGCGTCCTAGAGCGCACGAGGGAAAAAAAAGCTGCATTTCCGTTCTTCCACTACAGACACAGCCGCGAACAGAAAACCAAAGGAGTGCTTTGATTGGTTTAGATGTGATTGACCTCTCATTCGACTAATAAGAGCCTTGAATTGGGTTTCTGAAACCTTGAAGAACCAATGACTGAAAACCTAGCAAGAAGGACCCGCCTACCAACGGCTGCGAATACAGCCAGCCAATTGAAGCACAGAAGTTCGAAAGCTGTTTTGTGTAAGGCTGGGTGACACACAGGCGTTCGCCAGTCTTTTTTTTTTACTACTGTTTTTATTTGTTTTGAAAAATCGTTCGCCAAAACCGCAATCATGGAAGCGCAAAACCACAATAATGGAATTATGGTTTGACCGGGTCGCGTGACCAGAACCACGAGTCCGTAACAAGCAGACCAGCTTCATGTTCGTCTGACAATGAGGAAGAGAAGTTCGCCAGCTACGCTGCTGTTGTGGACAGGTAAGTGTTATAAGCTAAATTATTCTTTATCCCTGAAAATTGTAATCCAAATGACTTTTGACTGATCGGTAAATTACAACTGTGCGTTATCGCAATGGTCCGGGTCCGTCATGTTGCGAACGACCCCCCCCGTCATGTTGTGAATGCCCCCCCCCCGCTACTCTTCTGTAGCGGATTGCAGATATATTGCAGATATTTTAGTCCAACTTTGTGTAGTAGACTGCGGCGCACAGAGCGTGTACCACGGCGCACGGACTGGACCCGGTTCGTGCGCCGCGTCTGGACCGTGAAGGCCCCCCCCCCCCCACTACTGTTCTGTAGCGGATTGCAGATATATTGCAGATATCTTAGTCCAACCGTGCGTATTAGACCGCGGCGCACCGTCACCGCTTTCCGTCATGTAGCGATGGGCGATGTCCGTCCTCTGTAGCGGGGGGGTGGGGGTGGGAGTTGTTATCCTCTACATTACAGATATTTTAGTATAATTTTTAGTGCACTGTAGGTTATTTTTTCTTGTAAAAAAAAAAAAAAAAAAGCCACACATTTTTTACGTGGCATGCTTCTTTGTGTGTGGGGGCTTGTTTGTTCATTCATTCATTCATGAATGAATAAACAAACCCCCCCCTCCCCACACACACACACAGCCCTTCACCTTTCATTAGAGCCCAAGATGAAGCTTCTATATTGAATCATTCAAAAGTTACAGACGTTTTTCCAAACTGTGCCATTTGGCACAATTTGGCACAGTTCAAAAACGCATGGGAACTACCTGAGAACAAAGCTGTGTAATATATTCATTTTTTGTGGTATTGTTACAAAATTTTGACCTCAGCTGGATAACACTTGGTTCTACATTTCTGTTGCATTTTCCAGCCCGGATCTGAAGCTGTGTGTTATTTGCAAGCATTTGTATCCAAAAAAACACCCAGGCGAAATTTATTTTCTTCAAGTTCAGTATGTTTAGATGACTGTTACTCAGTGGCAGGAGCACTTGGAGAGATTATGACTGTTTTGCCAAAAAAATTCAAAGTGTTTTCTTTTAAATGAGGCCAACCCCATGAAGATACTGCAAAGGGTTGAAGAACAGCTTTTGATTTACTTTGGGTACGTTATTTTTTGGCATTTTTAGGGAAATTGACCAGAGTGCAAGGGGTTAAAACTCATAATACCATTTGGCAGTTAACAAGACCTTTGAGTGACACCTGTGCACCATTGCATACATACCTAACAACGTCTAATTGGTGCCATGTTTTTTTCATCACATAGCTGTGGTTGAACCTGACCAGCAACCCCACGTTGTCACAAATTCTCTGTGTGTCGTTTGAAAACCTGTCAGGGCTCAGATGCCAGCGGCGACGTGGCAGCAAAGACCAAAAGACTTGTTTTGAATATAGCACAGAGGTGGCGGGGCATCACAGAACTCTCTGAGGAACTAGATACTGTACAGTGGGAGCATGACTGCGTCCCATGTTATCACTTCTTCCCCCATCAATCAACTGTGTAACAAAAGTGAAAGGTGAATGTGACATGATGAGAAGGGAAAGGGAGGTGGGGTAGCTCACACACAGTACAACTGAGCACTGTTTTAGGTATGGACTGTACATCATATGTCTGTTTTAATATGCCATGAGAGCAGAATAATGTTCGGCTCAAATGCAAAAGTGCTCTTTAAAGTTACAGCTTGTGTTAAAGCTTTTAGCACTGCTGCAGCGTTGAAGTCACACAGCAAAAATAAACTACTGACTGTAATCCTTCTTTTCTAAAGCCAAGCCTAGTGGATGCTGTTATGTGAAGTAAAATAAATTTTGAGGGGAACGCCACATTTACTGATAAAATCCAGTTTCTGATTATTGACAAATTGCTTTGATGCCATATTGTCTCATCATTATATGGTGTATATTCTTAAAACGGTCTAATTTTACCCTTTTGTTATTCATCCTAATTCATCTTGATATGAAAAAACAATCTCAATGATAGCAATTATTTTACTTGTCAAAGCCAGGTAACAACAGTAGTCACCTTGAGGCACTTTATGTCATAAATTAAAGACCTTGGTAATATTGTTGCTAAGTTTTTGCTAATAGAACAGGATTCTATAGTCTGTAGCACTGGAACCACATGCAGTGCTTTTGGGTATAAAATTGACTTCTTGTGGCTTTCTTGGGGGGAAAAAAAAGTATATATTTTTTTAATTACAAAAGAAAAATCTCAATTGACTGGAAAAGCTGCAAATTTTTGATAAAAGTTGCAAATTTATAAGAAAAAAGTCACAATAAAATAAAATTGTAATAAAATTTCAAATATTGAAATGTACTAGAAAAGTAGCAAATTGAAGAAAATGAAATTGTAAATTTGCAAGTAAAGCCACAAATTAACAAGAAAAAGTATAATTTATACAACAGTTAGTTCCAATCGAGCTATTTGATTGGACAATAGGGATTCCAGGAGTTACTGTGTTCCCCGATAATCAGTTCTGACTTTCACTGGATATGTGTCACTCCCCTTCAAAGGTGTTCTAATAACCATTAATTGCTAACTGTTATTTACTGTCAATTCTAGCTGAGTAGTTAGAATAGTTAGAATAGTTTCTTATAGATATGGGAAGATTGTAATACTGTGTTGAATACCTTAATTTGCACTGCGCTATTTGAAAAGAAATCATACCTTCATGACCCAGAAGTTCTACCTGAGTTGGATTTATTGTCTCGATTAGCAAAACACAGTACCTTTGTGGTGATGGACTTTTTATTTCATCTGAAAATGCCAAGAAAAAGCAAGGGAAATGTGATGAAGCCAAATCGCTACCATGCTAACTAGCAACCTGTGTGATGTGACCACAAATCCTACTCAGCAGGTGACCAGCATGTATTATAAATGCTGACTTCTTCACTGGACAATATTTAATTTGTTTACATGTGTGTGAAATGACAATAGGCCTATTATTTTCTATATTATGTTAATTGAGGTATGAAGCAACAGTTAACTGGGTACATTTAGAAGGGACTATTTTTCTCAGCGGAGCAAATAACTGGTTAAACATCCATCCATCCATCCATCCATCCATCTTCTACCGCTTTTCCGGAGGTCCGGGTCGCGGAGGCAGCAGTTCAAGCAGAGAAGCCCAGACTTCCCTCTCCCCAGCCACCTGCTCCAGCTCTTCAGAGGGGATACCAAGGCGTTCCCAGACTAGCTGGGAGACATAGTCTCTCCACCGAGTCCTGGGTCTGCCCCGGGGTCTCCTCCCAGTGGGACGTGCCTGAAACACCTCAAGTGGGAGACGTCCAGGAGGCATCCTAATCAGATGCCCATACCACCTCAACTGACTCCTTTCAATGTGGAGGAGCAGCGGTTCTACTCTGAGCCTCTCCCGGATGACTGAGCTCCTCACCCTATCTCTGAGGGTGAGTCCAGCAATCCTACGGAGAAAGCTCATTTCAGCCGCTTGTATCCGCGATCTCGTTCTTTCGGTCATTACCCAAAGCTCGTGACCATAGGTGAGAGTAGGAACGTAGATTGACTGGTAAATCGACAGCTTTGCCTTAGAACTAAGCTCCCTCTTCACCACAACAGACCGGTACAACGTCCGCATCACTGCAGATGCTGCTCCAATCCGTCTGTCGATCTCTCGCTCCATTTTCCCCTCACTCGTGAACAAGACCCCAAGATACTTAAACTCCTCCACTTGGGGCAGGAGCCTGTCCCCAACCCGGAGAGGACAATCCACCTTTTTCCGGCTGAGGACCATGGACTCGGACTTGGAGGTGCTGATTCTCATCCCAGCCGCTTCACACTCAGCGGCAAACCGTCCCAGCAAGAGCTGTAGGTCATTGCTGGATGAAGCCAACAGGACAACATCATCTGCAAACAACAGAGATGAGATCCTGTGGTCACCAAGCATGACACCCTCCATTCCCTGGCTGCGCCTAGAAATCCTGTCCATAAAAATTATGAACAGGACCGGTGACAAAGGGCAGCCCTGGCGGAGTCCAACTCTCACTGGGAATGACTCCGACCGAGTGTTGGCAATACGAACTAAACTCTCACAACGGTCGTACAGAGACCGAATAGCTCGTAACAACAAGCCCGATACCCCATACTCCCGAAGCACCCCCCACAAAAATCCACGAGGGACGCGGTCAAATGCCTTCTCCAAGTCCACAAAACACATGTAAACTGGTTGGGCAAACTCCCACGAACCCTCAAGAATTCTCGAGAGGGTAAAGAGCTGGTCCGATGTGCCACGGCCAGGACGAAAACCACATTGCTCCTCCTGAATCCGAGGTTCGACCAACGGCCGGACTCTCCTCTCCAGTACCTTGGCATAGACCTTCCCAGGGAGGCTGAGGAGTGTGATCCCTCTAAAGTTGGAGCACACCCTCCAGTCCCCTTTTTTGAAGAGAGGAACCACCACCCCGGTTTGCCATGCCAAAGGCACTGCCCCCAACCTCCACGCAATGTTGCAGAGGCGTGTCAACCATGACAGCCCAACAACATCCAGGGCCTTGAGGTACTCGGGGCGAATCTCGTCCACCCCCGGGGCCCGGCCACCAAGGAGATTTTTAACCACCTTGGCGACCTCAGCCCCTGTGATAGGCGAGTCATCCCCCTTGTCCCCAAACCCTGCTTCCTCTGTGGAAGGCGTATCAGTGGGATTGAGGAGATCCTCGAAGTATTCCTTCCACCGCCCAACGATATCCCCAGTTGAAGTCAACAGTGTCCCATCCGCACCATACACAGTGTGGACGGGGAGCTGCTTTCCCCTCCTGAGCCGCCGAACAGTTTGCCAGAATCTCTTTGAAGCCGACCGAAAGTCTTGTTCCATGGCCTCACCGAACTCCTCCCATACCCGGGTTTTTGCTTCAGCAACCACCCGAGCTGCACTCCGCTTGGCCTGCCGGTACACCTCAGCTGCTTCGGGAGTCCCACAAGCCAACCAAGCTTGATAGGACTCCTTCTTCAGCTTAATGGCCCCCCTCACCACTGGTGTCCACCACTTGGTTCGGGGGTTGCCACCACGAGATGCACCGACCACCTTGCGGCCGCAGCTCTGGGCCGCCGCTTCAGCAACAGAGGTGGAGAACATGGCCCATTCAGACTCCATGTCTCCAGACTCCCTCGGAATGTGGTTGAAGTTCTTCCGGAGGTGGGAGTTGAAGACCTCCCGGACAGGGGCCTCAGCCAGACGCTCCCAGCACACCCTCACTATACGTTTGGGTCTACCAGGTCTGAATGGCTTCCTCCCCTGCCATCGGATCCAACTCACCACCAGGTGGTGATCAGTTGACAGCTCTGCACCTCTCTTTACTCGGGTGTCCAAGACATACGGTCGCAGGTCTGATGATACGATAACAAAATCGATCATCGACCTGCGGCCTAGGGTGTCCTGGTGCCAGGTGCACATATGGACACCCTTATGCTTGAACATGGTGTTCGTTATGGACAGACTGTGGTTAGCACAGAAGTCCAATAACTGAACACCACTCGGGTTCAGATCGGGCAGGCCGTTCCTCCCAATCATCCCCCTCCAGGTTTCACTGTCGTTGCCCACGTGCGCATTGAAGTCCCCCAGTAGGACAATGGAGTCTCCAGGAGGAGCACCCTCCAGCACCCCAGTCACAGACTCCAAAAAGGATGGGTACTCTGAAACATCATTTGGTGCATAGGCACAAATGATGGTCAGGACCCGTTTCCCAACCCGAAATCATAGTATTTTGTCCTGTATTGCTGCCATTTAATAAACCATGCTTGTGGATCTGTTGCATAAAAGCAATATTACACTTGAGGTCATGAGGTATCATGAATATAGTAAATGCATTGATTCATCATAGGCCCCACGTGATATTACTATATTCATTGATACTGCACTCCCTCTCATGCAATATTGCATAAATATACAAGAGCAAAGTCTCAGATTTATTAAAAAACCTGTAAACTTGCAAGAAAAAAGTTACAAATTTACTCAAAGTCTGAACGGGTCAACAAAAAAGTAATACATTTTCTAAAAATAATGCATATTTCTGCAAAAAAGCTGCAAATTTAAGAGAATAAATTAGCAAATTTTAGACAACAAAGTCAGAAATTTATAAGAGTAAAATTTACAACTTTGGGAAAAATAACTGCAAATTTTGATTGGAAATACCCCATAAATTTTCAAGAAAATGCACAGATTTGTGAGTGAAAAAAATATTCTATTCATGTCGACAAGCCATTTTATACTTGTATCTCTGCTGTTTTACATTTATTTTAAGGCTCAAATCTCTGACCAAAAAACTGTTTCTTTACATTGTAGAGTTCCTAAGCCACTTCATAGACAGTCGCCTTATAATTGAATCTTCTTTCTAGTATTGTTAGTTCTTTACTGCAAAGTGTAGAAATGCTTAAAGAAGACTGATTTTTGTATGAATATTATAGACTTTAATTTAGTAGATGTTAGGGGTGGGAATCGCGTGGGATCTCGTTGGATCACGATACTTGAGTCACGATTCGATCCTATCACGATTCAAAGATATCGTGATAATCGAGTATCACGATCCCATATATTTCTTTTTTTTTCCACGTTATTCAACCTCAAATCATGTCCCCTAGCAAAACTGTTGACATCTTTCATATAATAAAGTATTCAGTCCAAACGGGTAGCAACCAGACAATTTCACAGTAAATTATTTTTGAATTAAATGGTAAATGCTGTTCACTTAGTGTATATAGTGCTTTTTTACTCATCTCTGGATGACCAAAGCGTTTTACAGATCCTGCTGTTTACCCATTCACGCACATACTCACACACTGAGAGCGGTGGATGAAAAAACAAATGCTCTTAAAACAAATGTTCAACTGATAATAAAATATAGTCTTAAAATAAGTAATAATCAGTGAAGTAACAGGGAGTTGGAATCACATACCTGGGTTCCAATGTTTTAGTCATGTGACATAAACCCTCGTTTTCCACAACACTATGGACGCAGATCTTTGCATATGAAGTAGGTGATTGACTGTGTTATCTTCTTAGCTCACTCAGAATTTGGAGGTAGCTTTAACAAGCTATGTTTCCAGAGTTTGTTGATTTTTTTACCTGGCACTGGTTTAGCTTTGCTGTCATCCGCTAGCACTGCTGCCCCGGGATGGTGCCAAGAGAGGTGGGTCCTATTTTACTTTCGTGTGACACTCCTTGCAAACTGAATGTGTCATGTCCAGGTCGTCTGTTCCATCTTTGTTATAAAATCCAAATAAAGTCCAGGCATTTGATTGAAACTTTGACGGTGCATTTCTCATTTTTTTTTTTTTTCCCCAATGTTGCTGCTCCCTCCGCCATCTTATTGTTCACCTGGACTGAGGTTAAGTCTCGTGAGACACCTTTGCTGCAATGACTTTGTGCCATTTAGTGGACTGAAAACTCCGCTGATTAACTGATAACCCAAAAGTATGTTTGAGTATGCATTTTTTTTAAAATAAAAGATTGATCCATGCGTTTATGGCTCGATGCATTGTTGCAAGTGTCAAGTATCGCGATTCATCACTAAATCGATCTTTTTTCCCACCCCTAGTAGATGTATCTTTTAACATAAGCTTTCATAATTGGCTAAATACTTTATGACACATTGCCCCGCATGCCAGAATAGCTGCATCATAATGTTTGAAAGCCTCCAGAAACCTCCAACAGCTGGATGCAGTAATATCGTGGGCCGCTGTGAATGCCCAGCCGGAGCTCCATCATGTCTATTTGAGAAGCATATCACTGGGGTAAAAAGTTTACCGCCGGCAGGGCACAGGCCTGCTTTGGTTTCAGTCTTTGGTTTCCCCAAGTTGTAATGGCAATTATGGAACCATTTGGTCTGGGCAGATGGTGCCGCCACTGCGCTGAGGCTCTGTGGGTGTTTGGAAGTTCCCCCAAGGCAGAGTCAGGCTGAAAGTATGAGGTCTTGTTAGATGGATTTCACAAAAAGAATGCCAGCCCAAATGAGGTATTAGATTCTGGTCACTGTGTTGATTCCTAATAGAGAAGTTGTATTTGTTTTATAACTATATATGGCACATTTCTACCAGTTTAGTGCTTGTAAATTGGTCTGGATTTGCTGTGTATGAACAGAAATCTAGCTTTATATGTAGACATCCTAATACCATATGCAGGGTTTACATCAGTCACTGTGGCTTTCTGTTTTCCAGACTTGGTAGCCTCTTAGCCATTTCATTGTCCAAGAGGTCACCAACATCTGCAATGGAAGGAGGCATTTTATGGAGCCACAAAAGAATATTTGATGTTGAAATCTAGGTATAGCAGTTTTTTGAATTTGGTTGTACTCCATACAAAAGCAGTAAATAAGGATAAGCCAACTTTATTGTCATTCAAATCCATACAGCCAATCATGTACAGTAGAACGACATTATGTTTCTCTTATCTACAATGTTAATCACACGCATATATAGAATCAGAGGGGTCGCTGCCGTGCAAGGCGCCGCCACAAATTTCCCTCCTTCGTTCCCTTATTGCTAAGCACCAAGCTGGACGGCAGGAAGTTCCGCTTTTATATGGTCTTCGGCATGACCCGGCCGGGATTTGAACCCCGGCCTCCCGGGTGTGGGACGAATGTTAATACCAAGTGAGCCAGCACTCCGGTGGGGGAAAAAAAAATGTATTTGTGTGTATGCAAATGTAAATGTATTTGTATCAAAGCAATAAATAGTGCCATTAGTTTTAGAAATAAGTACATTCTTAAAGGTTCCAAGCAGCGCAGCTGCTACATCTGTAGCAGAAACTGTGAATTGCAGAAACATGAAATTTTACAGTCAGGCCAGAAATTCTCTCCATTACTCACAAACCCAAAATCAAAGTACTTCACCCATAGGTGTAGCTATAGTAGAAAATGGGCATTGACGTCATGCCGCACTGCATTCTGGGCCGTCATGGCCATTTTTTTTTTTGTAACTTAAGATTTTTATTCATTTTTCATTATATATATTGCATTCAGATCACAGTCTACATTTAAAAAAAACAAAGGGGCTAGAGTAAAAAAGAAAAAGGAGAAAAAAAAAAAAGGGGGGGGGGACAAATGTTGGAGCATCAAGTTTTTAGTTTCCATCTCTTAATTCTTCTGGTTTTTCCAGCGTCTTTGGTTATTCTTTCAATATCTGTCTCGTTGTTGCACTTTGTAGTGTGTCCATTTCCGCCATTTTTTTCCCCATAGTCCTTCTTGCATTCTTTGTCGATATGTTAGTTTTTCCATCATACGTATGTCCTCAATAATGTCAGTCCATTGCTCTTGGTCAGGAAGAACTTCTGATCGCCATTTTTTTGTGATTGTTTTTTTACATGCAATCAACAAGATTTTAACTAGATATCTGTCCTCAGCCTGTATAACATTGTCTCTTTTAAGATCACATAGGTACATCAAGTTACAGTTCATTGGTATATTATATCCTAATATCCTCTGTATTGTCACATGTATAGATTTCCAGAATGATGAGATTTTGCAGCATTTCCAAAACATATGCGAGTGGTCTGCATTTTGAGCCCCACATCCCCTCCAGCATATAGATTGGGTATTTGTATACTTTCCTTGAATCTGTGGTGTAATGAAAAAGCGAATCAGGTTTTTCCATCCAAATTCCCTCCATGTTCTTGAATTTGTTGACGTGTGTTGTGTTTTCCATATTTCCTGCCAGCTTTCTTCTGTTATGTTTAAATTGAGCTCTTTCTCCCATTTCTCCTTTATATAGTTACTTGAATGATTGTTTGCCATAAGTTTCTGATATAGCTTTGAAATAATTCTTGTTTTATTTCCTGTATATGAGCTTAAAATGAATTGTATAATCTCGCTCACATCTGTTTGGAGGTTATGCCTAATCTTCTTCATATAATAGTCTCTCATCTGCAGATATCTGAAGAATTCCGATCTTTCTAGTTTAAATTTTCTCCTGATGTTTACAAAGCTCCCGAGATCTTTTTTTCCGATATTGCCCCATGCTGTGATTCCCTTGTTCACCAGATTTTTGTATCCCCTATCTTGTTTTGCCGGTTCAAACTGACTGTCAAATGCTACCCATTTCAATAGTTTTATGTCTTCCTTTATATTATACTTTTGTACTATTTTATACCACAGTTCTAAAGTAAATTTAGTGATTGGGTCTATTTGTTTGATTTGCTTATATGCATCTTTATCTCCTATTATGCTTTGTACTGGGAGTCCCTCAATTTCCTTTTCCATTTCTTTCCATTTTGCCTCATATCCCTCGTCGCACCAACATATGATATATCTTATTTGTGCTGAGTAGTAATATTCCTTTAGACTCGGTAGGCCCATGCCTCCTTTCTCTTTTGGTAACTGGAGAGTTTTATATTTCACTCTTGGTTTTTTACCTCCCCAAACAAATCTCGATATCATCCTGTCCCACTTTGAGAATTGGGCATCTGGAATCTCTGTTGGTATAGCCTGGAAGAGGTAAAGTAATCTAGGTTGATTTTGACTGTCTCAATTTTTGAATTCAGATCCATATTTAAGATTGACCATCTATCAATATCTTTTTTTATTTCTTGTTCCAACCTATCATAGTTTGCTTTATAGATTTTGCTTAGATCTTTAGGTATGTTCACTCCAAGGTATTTTATTTCTTTTTGTTTCCAGTTTAGTTTGATCTTATCAGTTATCTGGTTTAGAGGGTTATAGTGGAATGTCAGTATTTGTGTTTTTGTTATGTTTATCTTGTATCCTGATAATTTTCCAAAATTTTCTATCAAGTTCATCATTTCCATTATTGATTCATCTGGTTGTTCAAGGTAAACTATAATATCGTCTGCAAATAGCCCAATCTTGTGTTCCGCCCCCTTTATTGTTACACCTTTTAATTTCTTATTTTGTCGTATCGCTTGAGCCAGTGGCTCTATGAACAGAGCAAACAAGGTGGGCGATAAGCAGCATCCCTGCCTAGTTGATCTTTGTATATTTACTTTGTCTGTTAAGCTACCGTTTATCTTGATTCTTGCCACAGGTTCTTGATACAGCGTCCTTATGCATTGTACTGATTTTTCGTTAAATCCAAAGCGTTCCAGCACACTATATAGGAATTTCCAGTTAACCCTGTCAAATGCTTTTTCTGCGTCTAAACTCATTATTACTGCGCTTTTCTTTTCTTTATGTATTTGATTAATTATATGTATTGTTCTCCTGATATTGTCATGTGTTTGGCGTCCCTCTATGAAACCAGTTTGATCATCTTCTATCAATTCCGTCAAGAATGTCTTTATTCGTTTACATATAATTGTTGTATATATTTTATAATCCACATTTAATAAAGAGATTGGCCTATAGTTTCCGCATTGTTCTCTATCTTTCCCTGGCTTTAAAATGACTGAAATAATGGCTTCGTTCCATGATGGAGGTATTTTGTTGTTGTTCAACGTCCAATTAAATGACTTTAGAAGCTGTGGCTTGAGTTCTTCTATAAACAGTTTATAAAACTCAGATGGGTATCCATCACTACCTGGTGATTTACCATTTTTAAGTGACTTAATCACATCTCTAATCTCTTGTGTTGTTATTTCTGCTGTTAGCTTTTCATTTTGTTGATTTCCTATTGATGGCAAGTCCAATGTGCATAGAAATTTTTTAATATCTTTAGTATTTGTTTCTTCAGGTTGCGAGTATAGTTCTTGGTAGAAATTATGGAATATTTCTTCGATGTTTTCTGGGTTAACTGTGGTTTTATTTGTGGTGGGGTCTTTAATCTTATATACATTATTCATTGTTTGTTGTTTTCTTAACCGTTTTGCCAGCAGTTTTGTGGCTTTTGGTCCCGTTTCATAATATTTTTGCTTTAGATATCTATTTTTCCTTTCAATTTCATCCATTTGTGTTTCTTTTATCTTTATTTTTTCTTCTTTAATTTCTTGATATATTTTTGGGTCATTTGTGCTTTGATGTTTATGTTCTAATTCCCTCAGTCTCTCACATCTTTGTTCATATGCTTCCAGTTTAGTCTTATTTGCTTTTCCTGTTTCAACAATTAATTTACCTCTTAACACGGCTTTTAGTGCATCCCATAGTATTGTTGGGTCCACTTCTTCATTGTCATTCTCTTGGATATATTCATTTATGTTTACTTTTATTCTTTCTTTCATTTTATCATCATTTAACAGTCCTACATTAAGTTTCCATGTTGTTTGTCGTTTTCTATTGTTTAAATTTATTTCCATGTATATAGGATTATGATCTGATATTTCTGCCCCTCCAATCCAACAATTTCTCACCCTGTGTCTGTCATCTTCATTCATAAGGAAGTAATCTATTCTAGAGTGTACTTTATGGACTGCTGAATAATGTGTATAGTCTCTTTCGAGTGGGTGCAGGTCCCTCCAAATGTCTACCATACCCATTTCTGCCAGTGAGGTTCTTATGAATTTTGTTACATGTTTTTTTGTCTTCTTAACACTTGTTGTATCAATTTCATGATCCATGACAGCATTTAAGTCTCCTCCACAAATTAGGACTCCTTCACTGTGTGTTGCTATGAGATCAAACAGATGTTGAAAAAAACCCTTGTCACTTTCTGGTGGGGCATAGATGTTCACTAATGTGATCTGCATTCCATCTATGCTACCCTTTATTATTACATACCTGCCTTCTTTATCCTGGATTTCCTGTTCACATTCAAATTGTATTTTATTTGAGATTAGTATCATAACCCCCCTTTTAGTTCCTCCCTTAAATGAACTGTAGTAGGAGTTCTTATAGCCAAATCTCTTTAGTTTCACATGTTCTGTCTTGCTCAAATGTGTCTCTTGCATAAATATAATTTCGGCTTTTTCTTTCTTGAATTTTCTTATTATTCTTTCCCTTTTAACAGGTGAGTTCAGACCATTCACGTTTAGTGTTATTATCTTAAGATTTTTACCCATAATCATGTTTTTCCATTTTTTTAACTTGTGCTCCTAGCCCCTTTAACAACAAAAATAACACATATTTATATAAAAACACATGAAAAAATCTCGACCTCCGTACTTTGGGCCTTTCTTCTGCCCACTGGTCCCTGTTGGTGGGTGGAGGGATTGTCCTCACCGAGTGTAGGGCCCTCCCTAGACTTGTATTTACTATCCAAGAAATAGTCATTAGTCTAGAAATGTCCAACAAATATCACTTAAACCTCTCCTAGCCGTCTGTTTCTCTTTTACCTTGTCTTCTTGGCCTTCATTTCTTCTGTGTCTTTCTTAATCTTTGTTATAATCTAGGCTTTCAGTTGAAAGCCTTGTAGTCTTTCCTGGGCCCGCTGCGCCACGTCTCCCCCCGTCTTTTGCCGTTCACTCGCCTCCACTCCGGCTGTCGTGATGCGTTCAGGGCCTCCGCTGCTCCTACCGTTTCCTCCGGCACGTACACCTCAAGGCCCCGCTCCATCATGTCCTGCGCTGCCTCTCTGGCTGTGTTGTAGGTTCTTACGCCGTTCTCCCAATGAATCCTCATCTTCGTTAGCAGCGTTTGGAATCTAATTTTTTTTTCTTTCAGCATTTTTTTAATGTTGGCATATTTCTTCCGCTGCTGCACAATTTCCGCCAGGTAGTCATGATCAAAGAATATCTGCTTGTCGCCGATTCGTATCTTTTTTTTCCACGCTCATGTCAGGATTCTTTCCTTTACATCATATTTCAGAAAGTTTACCACAACTGACCTGGGTGTAGAGCGTGGGTTCGGGTTCTGTGCCGAGGCTCTGTGCGCTCGTTGAATCTGCAGATCCGCTTCGCTGGGCAGTTCCAGCTCTTTTTTTAAGAACTGATCCATGAATTTCGTCATCGAGTTGCCTTCAATGCCCTCCGGGATCCCGAAGATGCGTATATTGCCCCGTCTGGACCTGCTCTCCAAGTCGGTTATTTTCTCCTGCATCCTCTGCATTTGTGCCGTCAGGGTCTGCAGCTGTTCGCTTGCCTCGCTATTCCAATCTTCCAGCTCTGATATTCGGGCCTGCGCTTCTGTCATACACGCCCGCTGGGAGCGCAGCTCCTCCATGTTTTCTGCTAGCTTGCGCTCCATTTCTCTTCGGAGGCCCATAATTTCTTCCTTAATCTCTTTTTTCAGCTCCTCCTTAAGAGCCGCTAAATCCTGTTGTAGCTGCCGTTTGAAGTCTCTCAACTCTTTACCCAAACTGGCGATGCCAGTGTTCATGGTATCGAGTTTTGTGTCTTCCATTTTCTCTGCTGCGGTCACCTCGTTTTTTTGGGCCCCGTGTTCAGCGGTTTCTCCTGCGTTGTTGAAGAGGAATTCTTTAATTTTACTCTGCTTTTGTCCTTGTGCCCGGCTCCTTCGTGTTTTCATCCCTTAGTTTATTGATCCGCTTATGTCGAGTTGGCCATTTACCGATGATTTTTAATCCGGCTAGGGAGAGCTCTCTGTTTAAGCGTTATGTCTCTCCGCCATCTTCCCGGAAGCCGTCATGGCCATTTTCAAGGTCTGGCTTCTTTGTTTACCTGTAGCCTACGGCAACTGCTTATGCGAACAGACATACACTCGATGGAACGCAGTAAACAGAAAATTAAAATTCCTTGTTCAGAGAAGCTTAATAAGGAAGCAAAGGAGTGCTACCTCCAAAAACTTAAAGAAATGAACAGGAACGATCCATCTGAACACAAGAAACTGATCCTGACCAACTGCGTGGAGTTACGCTGTCAGGTGTGTTTGCCTACCTGGTTTGTGGGGTGAGCGCATACACCCATGAGCAGTTTAAGAACTATAAATCATTGAGGCTCATGTTCAATTCATCAATGGATGGGTCCAGCCACTTCAAATCTTCCAGGTGAACGACCAGAAAACCGTGGTTTGCACAAAGGTAAACAGACATTGTTTCTACACAGTTTTCTGCACTAGCATGTGTCTGCAGCTACAAGCATTTCTTTTTTTTTGCCAACATTCTTTTTATTGTTTTCACAACATAAAGAAATACAGTTACACATATTGAACAAACATATCAAACATATCAACCCCACCCCACCCTCCCAATTGTTCCAATTTTTAGATGGGGATCCAAATAATTATAGTCCATTAAATAGTAGAGAAGGATACAAAACAAAACATTCCTGCAAAGTTGCGTATTGCAGAGGGCTACTGTTCACACGTCACCACACTCTTCCATCACATGTGACAAGTCCGTTCCTGATATAAAGGAAAGGAAGGGGTCCCAGATATGGTGAAAATTATGTTCTTGATGTTTTAGTGTGTAGGTGATTTTCTCCAAAGGGAGAGTAGTAGATAAGTCAGACAACCACTTATTGATTCTTGGTCTTCTGGTGTTTTTCCAGGATAGGGCTGTTACTCTCTGTGCAATTAATATGCTTAAGTCTATAAATAATCAATGATTTTTTTTAATTTTCAAATTCTCTGGGTACAAACCTAATATAAACAGCTGTGGGATTAAGGGTACTTGAATATGTAAAATATTCAGAATGTATTGTTTCACTTCTTGCCAGAATTTTTGTATTTCTGTACATTGCCAAGTACAATGGAAAAATGTACCTTTTTCTCTCTCACATTTAATACAAATATCAGGAATAACACTATTATATTTGTTTAACTTTTCTGGAGTTACATACGATCGCATCAACCAATTATATTGCACTAATTTCAGGCGAGTGTTAGTGGTTCTTGATTGTGCTTTAGTGCATGCTTCTTCCCACTCTACCATTGAGATGTCCTCCTGTAGATCCTCTCTCCATGCTCCCAGCCGTTCTACAGATGTTTCTGTACATTCATCCACCAGGCATTTATACATTTTGGAAATTAAACCCCTCCCTAAACAATTCGTGTTCATTCGTTTCTCTATAACAGACATTTCAGGGATGTCTAATGTTTGGTTTTGTCGTGATCTAATGAAATTTCTCAGCTGCAAATATTTAAAGAAATGATTACGGGTATATTAAATTTATCAACTATTTCTTCGAATGTCATTAACACCTTTTGCTCATTATACAGATCTCCCATTTTCCCCAGCCCCTTCATAACCCAAGATTTAAATCCCCCGTCTGCTTTTCCCGGTAGGAAGGAGTCATTCCTCCATATTGGGCTGAAGACAAAGAGAGAGGACATTTCTCTAAGATATTTTTTAACGTGATGCCACACTACAATCATATTTTTCACAATAGGATTTTTTGTGTTCTTTTTAAGGATTTTAGTGTTTGCCGAATACAGGTATGTAGGGAGGGGTAGACTTAGCTGGAGTTCCTCCATTTCTTTCCAGAGAGGAGCATCTCTTTTTGTGAAGTAGAACAGCAATGTTCTCAATTGTGCTGCCCAGTAGTACCAGAGTGGGTTAGGACATTTAAGCCCCCCTCTATCAAAGGGTAAGTACAGTAATGACAGTCGTGTCCGGGGACGTTTATTATTCCACAAAAATCTGATAAACAATTTTTTTAGTTGAGTGAACAGGTTACTTGGAGGAGGAAGTGGGAGGTTTTGAAATAGATACAATAGTTTAGGCAGTATATTCATTTTAAGGACATTTATTTTACCTATTAGTGATATTGGTATATGTGTCCACTTATCTAATGATTTTGAGATTTCTTCCATTAATGGTTCATAATTACATGTTATAATATGTTTAAGTTGTGGGGCAATTTGGATACCCAGGTATGTGAAACAATCCACAATTTTAAATTGAGTGGCTATTTTAGGAGGGTTTTTACTTTCTAATTGATTTAGGAACATAATTGATGATTTTGATTTGTTTAATTTATATCCTGAGATTTTTCCAAATATATTGATGAGGTCTAATAATTCAGGAATGGATATTTCCATCTTTTTCAAAAAGATTATTATGTCATCTGCAAATAGAGCTAGACAGTGATCCTGTTGCCCAACTAATATGCCTGTTATGTTTTGGTGCATTCTTACAGCTATTGCCAGAGGTTCTATAGCCATAATAAACAGTAAAGGGGATAAGGGATCTCCTTGTCTACATCCTCTTTGTATTTTAAAAGATTTAGATATGTTACGATTGGTCATGATCTCAGCATATGGCTCTGTATAAAGTAGTTTTATCCACTTATTAAAGTTTTCTCCAAAACCAAAACGTGTAAGGGTCTCAAATAAATATAGCCATTCCACGCTGTCAAATGCTTTTTCGGCGTCTAATGACAGTAATGCTGTATCTGTTGCCCCTTTTTCCTCAATCAATATATTTAGGATTCTCCTAACATTATGGAAGCCTTGCCTACCTTGTATAAAGCCATTTTGATCTTTGTCTATAATATTTGGAATAATTTTCTCAAGTCGCCTGGCTATAATCTTACTCAAAATTTTTAAATCCACATTTAAAAGACTTATTGGCCTAAAATTTTCACAGTTGTTATTTGGTTTGCCAGGTTTTGGCAACAAAGTGATTAGAGCTCCTCTTAAGGATATTGGGAGGATTCCATTACGAAAAGATTCCATAAACATTTCTAATAATGGTGGTATAACTCTCTGTTTGAACATTTTATAAACTTCAATGGGTATCCCATCTGGCCCCGGGGTTTTCCCTCCTTTAATACTGTCAATGGCAGCAGATAATTCCATTAAAGTTATGTCTTTCTCTAATTCTTCTTTAATTTCTTCTGATATCCTGGGAATCTGGATGTGGTCCAAGAAATTATTTAATTCAGATGTATCCAGACCCATTTCGGAACTATAAAGCTTTTCAAAAAAATTCTTGAAGGTTTCATTTATTTCAACTGGGTCCACAATAGTCTCATTATTACCAATTTGTAATGAGGTTATAAGTCTTTCATTCTGCATTTGTTTAATGCGCCATGCCAGCACTCTGCCGGGTTTTTCACCCTGGTCATAAAATGTCTGTTTAAGTCGTAATAAACCTGATAAAGCTTTTGTTGAAGATATTTCATTGTATTGCGCTCTTAGCAGAAGTAGTTCTTGGTGAGTAACTTGAGAGCCTGATTGGTAGTATTCTTCTTCTAATTTCTTTATTTTTGCTTCTAGTGATTTTGTATTCCTGTAAGTTTCTTTGGCTTTGGAGCTAGTGATATTAATTATTTGTCCCCTAATAAATGCCTTAAATGCTTCCTATCTGGTACTTCTTGAGGTCTCTGTTGTATTTGTTTCAAAATAGAATTTAATCTGTTCATCAAGAAAGGTAACAAAGCCTGTATCCGCCAACCATTTTGTTTTAAATCTCCATTTAGGAGTATCACAAGTTAATTTAGGATCATAGTAAACTAAAGAGTTTGGGGTGTGATCTGACAGGAGTATGGCATCATAGGAAACTTTCTTTATTTTACATTTTAGTATTGCTGAAACCAGAAAAAAATCTATGCGAGAATATGACTGATGTGTACTAGAAAAGCATGAATATTTTTTGTCATTGGGATTGTCTTCCCTCCACACATCAAATTCATTTCTTTCATGAAATGATGAATAACACTCCTGCTTCCTGATTGTGATCGATCTGTTCCTGAACTTTTGTCTTTCCGTGGATCTAAAGTGCAATTGAAGTTGCCCGCCATAATGCAAGCACCAGGTAAAGAAGCAACAATAAAGAATAGATCTTGGAAAAATTTTGGCTCATCTGTATTTGGGGCATAAATATTTATCAGAATTAATTGTTCCCTGAGAATTTTCCCTTGAATAATCAAGTAACGTCCTGCCTTGTCCTTGATAACTTTGTGAATCTGTAAAAGAACAGAATCATGGACCAATATCATGACACCTCTTGCCTGAGAGGTAAAAGGGGCTGACAAAATTTTTCCCTTCCACCTCCTCCTCACTTTAAGTTCATCTTCATGGGTTAAATGAGTTTCTTGAAGGAATACTATGTTAGATTTTAATATTTTAATCCTGTTCATAACTTGTTTGACCTTTTTTATTTTTTGTAGCCCTCTGCAATTCCAGGATGTGATTTTAACTTTTAGTGCAACAGACATATAGACAAATAACTTTGAATTTCCCAACATTTTAAGTAATTTCAGACCAAACAAAGGGAAAAAAGACCCAGAAACAAAATGTTTTCCCTTGACCATTAACATACACCTGAAAGTTGTCCCTCCAGGTGTCCCCCCAACCCCTTCAAATACTGGACTTCCAGAAAGCAAAGAGCTGGTCCACACAATGTGGGGAAGAGTAAAACTATGCTGATACATAATAATAATACTAAAAAGAAGAAGAGGAAAAAAAAAACTGGATAAACCTAACTGCTCTGCTACTATAATTCAGACAATTCTGTTAGAACAACCCAACAAGTAAAAAGCGTACCTATATGTAGCCTCCAGAATTAAGCATTGTATATTAAATCAGGGGGACGTTTCTTATCAATAGACAGGGGAGGGAGAGAACTCAGAACAGTAAATCAAATTAGACAACTTTAACTCTGCTCTCCACTTCTGTCTCTACAAATGCAAAATATCAAAGTAATGTACCAACAGCGATTTAAGTTACATTTCTTATGGTGTCCTCTGTTTAGCGATACCTCAATCTCGTTCATTTTCCGACTGGATCTTCTTAATGAAGTGTTCGGCTTCATCCGCGCTGTTAAAGATGTGTGAACGGTCTTTGTTGGTCACTATAAGCCTGGCAGGAGGGATCATGCCGTATCGGAGCCCCAGTGACCGAAGTTGTCGCCTTGCCTCCTCAAACTCTTTCAGCCTCTTGTGCATCTCTGCTTTCATGTCATGGTAGAGGCTCACTGGCTGGTTTTTATAGAGGATCTACCGTTTTGCCCTGGCCGCTCTCATCACTGCTTCCTTGTCCTTATAATTCAGGAACTTCATTATAAGAGTCCTCGGTGCAGAGTTAGTCTCATGTTGTCGTCTTGGTCCAAGCCTGTGTGCTCTTTCCACCATAATTGTCCCCCAGAGTGGAGCCAAGTCCAGCGCCTCCGGTATCCAGCTCTCCAGAAAGCCACAGGCGTTCTCGTCCTCTGCGCCCTCAGGTAAATTAACAAGCCTTATATTGGAGCGGCGTGACCGAGCTTCCAGGTCCAGTACTTTCTCTTCGAGGTCTTTATTTTTCCTCTCTAAATTTTTTACTTTCTCTTGGAGCACGGTTGCATTATCTTCTGTTGTCGAAATCCTCGCCTCTGCCTGTGTGACTCTTTCTGAGCAGTCTGTCAGGTCCTTCCTCACGTTTTCCATGGCAGTAATAACACCATCAAACTTAGATGAGAACTCAGACTTCATATTGTTGATAGCCACTAGTATAGTTGCCAAAGTGGTACCGGAATCAGTACCGGAATCAGTAATACCAGTAGTGCCAGTAATATCCGCCTCCGACTGCTTCTTAGGGTCAGTGCTAGCGGAGGTGCCAGTATCAGTGGTAGGATTCATGTTGCTAGCGGTTAGCTTATCTTTAGCAGTTGTAGTTGCGAAATTAGTCAATCTGGAATGATGTATCTGGCCACGGTTTGTCTTCTTTGGTGGCATCGGTATTCTTTTAACGCTGGTGTTGTTGTCGGGCCGGTTAACGCATATGAAGTGGCTTTTAGAGAGGATTTAGAGATTTGAGTAGCAGAGCAGTCTTACATGTGTCTCCTCAGCAAGCCGCCATAACCGGAAGTCGCTACAAGCATTTCTAAGTCCCGGTGGTTCAAATTTGTCATATGATGCTTGATAAGTATATACACATTATTACACAACTGGACATGAAATACTAATCAAGTAATGTGATAAACCTGACACTCCCACTGGCGCACCGAAAAAATTACTGGTATAATTAGCCGCTATAAAAAGATACTAAATCAGGACAGTGACATTTTTATAGTCACCTGAAAGAGGAGAAGCTGCTGAATCTAACAATACTAAACATTCTATGGACTTCAGTCCCCGGCTGATTTTAAATCCACGCGTAATGAAGGTGGTGCAGCTTCAGTCATCTCTGACCGCTCAGTGTGCGTTTTTTTTTTGTTTTTTTTCACTTTATGACTGAGATGTAATGGTGGCACCCAATTGTGATGGCAGTCAAACATTTCATAGGCTGTTTTGCTTGTACAAAAAATGATGACTTTGAGTAGATGTGCAGCCGGCTTGTTAAAAATTAGTAACAACTCCATGTGCCTGCACCTCTGTTACAGCTGCAGCATGTCCATATGCATACAAGTAATTTTTATGTGTTTAAATCACAACTTGCCTTCATGAAAATGCTGTGAACACGACCATGTGTGCAGGAATATTGTCGAAGCTGATGTCTTTCCTTCAGACCGCTGCAATCCATTCCATTCGACACCTCTTTGTTAGCTCTGAGACTCGATTCTCTCCACTTTTCTACCAAGTTGGGAAGTGAAAAAAGCATATGCCATTATGAATCTTTTCCCCACGCCAATCGTGAGAGTAGTTGTTGCATTTGATAATGCAGCTAAACTTCCCCATTCTAATGTTGTGTGGTATTCAGATGAATAATAATAACACATTGAAGCAACCCTCTCAAAAACGTCAGCTTAACAACTGTCATTGCTCACTACTAAACAAAGAGAGGCAGAACACTTTTCCCACAATTCCTTGTGGTTTTTCCATTGGGTGATGTCATGTGCCCATTCTCTATAATAAGCTTTACCTTTTTTGCAAATAGGCCCAGTGTCTATATTGTAATTTTCAGCAGGGCATATAGGGTAGAATAGAATAGGCTTTATTGACATTGTATAGTTGTAAAGTACAACAAAATTGTGGGTCTTTCATCATTCTAACTTCTGAAATGTTCCCCAACTTTTCTCCATTTGCTTTATAGTGTAAAAATGAAGTTTTCTGCACCAAAATGTGCAAGTGAAGGTAAAATTAACTCCTCAAAGGTTATTCATCCAAACTGTTTGAAACTAAGCATGACTCATCTACAGATATTGATAATGAAAAGCTGTTAAAATTATTCCCCCCCCCCCAAAAAAAAAGAAATCTGTCCGTTTTGATTTGACAGGCTCTTGAATAGGTCATTTTTCTTTGGTCGGTATTTCCTGATGTACTGTAACTTCTGATGAAGTGATCCAAACTTGATGAAATTTCACACTCACAGTCACGACTATATTCTTCAGAATCACCCCCGATTTCATACATTTCTGTTCATGTGCACAAAATCATTTTTATGAAATGTCTATCAGCCTTTGTGCCTTGTCAGTTGAATATTATGTATTGAAGAAGTAAGACTGTAAACTGAAGTGGTGTAGTGGATTTAGTGTGTTGGAGGGGAAAAAAAAAACAACTGCGGCACAATTTGCCTCTCCTGTGCATTTTTTGGGAAAAAAAAATTATATAAATTAATTAATTGCCCATTGAGGGATAAATAAAGTTGTTTAAATTGAATTGAATACGTAGTACATCTTAGGCTTTTCTATTGGTAAACAGTACAAAACCTTGATGTCTGCGGCTGCTTGGAACATGATTATCACTGCTTGAGGCTAGATTTGCTCTGAAATTTGCAGGGGTTTTTTTCCCTGTAAATCTGAAACTTTTTCTTACAAATTTGTGACTTGATTCCTGTAAATTTGCAACCTACTTATCATAGTTAATAAATCATAAATTTGCTTTTTTTTCCCCAAAACTTTGTGGGAGCATAAGATGCCAAATTTTGGACAATTAAGCTGCAACAGTATCAGAAAAAATGCATAGATTCAGAATAAAAAGCTTTTTTTCCCCCATAGGATGTGTCTTGCTGGCAGCAGATGTGGTGGTTAGGCCTTGATTTGACAACATTTCAGTAAGAGCCCATAGACTTGGATAAATCACTCTGTTTGGATTCACTTAAGAGGCTTACTGCCAACAGGATGAATGGGGGGAGGGAGGAGAACCTGCATACGAGTGAAATATTATTTTTTTAAAACCTTATTCTGTGTATTTTAAATCAATTATTTTTAATCTCTGGCCTTCTAGAAGTGATTGACGATATTAAAATGTGATTTAAATGGCCCTGTGCTGTGAGGGATTCAAGATGGGATTATTTTTCCCCCTTAAGTTTTAAGTCCAGACAGTAAATGTTTCACTGTGCCCGGGGGGGCTTTAGCCAGTGTAAAGGTGGAAATGAAGCGGAAAGCGTTGACTTTCCACATCTTCATGTCTGCTACACTCTTCTTCCTCCTCTAGTTTTTGTCTTCCTGTGCTGAATTCACCTGAGTAGTCCAACCATCATCATCATCACTGCTTCACATTGTGTTGCCTTGAAGTACAAGGTCAGTGGTAAAAGCTGCACATATTTTAGTCATCTGTTGGCTCCCTACAACAATGTGACTACTCAGTTTACAAAAGAAAACCTGACAAGTGATATTACGCGAGGCAAAAGGTAACTTATTGAAATAAACACATAAAACATCAATAAAATGTAACCCCAAATAACAGTAGGAACACAACAGGGAAATAAATGTATCCATCTCTTTGAAATGAGCGTGAGAGTTTACTCATTTATCCTCAGATAAAGGAGGAAGCAAATCTCTGTATTTATTATTTCACCCCTGATCTTCTGTACACATAAACCTTCCTAAATATATATCATTATATGCGTATAAAATGGGTTTACAGTGTTTACAATAGAGGAATAAATGAAACAAAAGTGATAAATATTCATAATAAGTTTACCTTATCACTCACTGCTGGTGACAAAAGTTGGGTAAGTCTCCTCATCATCCTCAGCCCCACTCTCCTCCTCCAATGCCGAACTTGAATTTTCCTCATCCCCTGCATCTTTCTCTCCATAAAACAACTGAAGTGACAGAGTTCAGGGTCCTGATGGCCTGGTGAACAAAGCTGTTTAGCAGTCTTGTGGAGTGGGCCCGGAGGCTCCGGTACCTTTTCCCTGAGGGCAGGGGGCTGAAGAGGGAGTGTGAGGGGTGGGAGGTGTCACCTGCAATGTTGATGGCTGCGGGTGAGGTAGGTGTCCGAGAGGGTGGGCAGAGGGGAACCTATGAGCTTGCTTTCACTGTGCGTTGTACTGTCTTCCGGCAGGAGGCAGTGCAGTTTCCATACCACACCGTGATGCAGCTGGTGAGGATGCTCTCAATGGTGCCCCGGTAGAATGAGCACATGATGGGGGTGGGACTCATGCTCTCCTCAGTTTGCGGAGGAAATAAAGGCGAGTTTGAGCCTTCTTGGCCAGTGATGTGGTGTTGTTGGATCAGGAGAGGTCCTCAGAGATGTGCACCCCCATGAATTTGGTGCTGCTTACCCTCTCCACAGCTGCTCCATCGATGATCAGAGGGGGATGCTGTGTGTATCCCCTCCTGAAGTCGACCACAATCTCCTCGGTTTTTCCCACATTCAGGAAGAGATTGTATTTACACCACTGGACCAGTTGGCTCACCTCATTTTTTTAGTTGGCCTTGTTGGTGATGAGGCACACCACCATCATGTCATCTGCAAACTTGATGATGTGGTTGGGGTTGTAGGCTGGTGCACAGTCATGGGTCAGCAGAGTGAAGAGCAGTGGGCTGAGCACGCACCCTTGTGGGGCATCTGTGCTCAGTGTGATGGTCTTGGAGGTGTTGCTGCCAACCCAAGCGTTCTGTAGCCTCCCTGTGAGAAAGTCCAGCACCCAGTTACAGAGAGAGGTTTTGAGTCCCAAGTGTCTGAGTTTTTGTATCAGGTGCTAGGGGAAGATTGTGTTGAATGCTGAACTGAAGTCGAAGAACAGCATTTGCACGTAGGAGTTCTTTGAGTCCAGGTGGGAGAGGGCTAGATGGAGAGCAGCAGAGATGGCATCTTTGGTGGATCTGTTTGACCTGTATGCAAACTGAGATGGGTCGTGGGAGGGAGGGAAGATGAACTTGATGTTCTGCATGACCAGCCGCTCGAAGCACTTCTTTATGATGGCGGTCAGTGCTGTGGTCCGATAATCGTTGTAGCTGAATGGGACGGGCTTCTTTAGGACTGGAATTATGGTGGCAGTTTTGAAACGTGGGAACAACAGCTTGACTCAGGGAGATGTTGAAGATGTCAGCCAGGACATTCTTGAGCTCCTTCGCACACTCCTTCAGAACGTGCCCTGGAATGTTGTCTGGTCGAGCTGCCTTGTGTCGGTTGATCCTGGAGAGGGTCCTCTTCACACTAGCTGGATCCAGACTTACAGCCTGCTCATCTGGGGGAGGAGTGGTCTTCTGTGCTGATGTGTTGTTTTGTGTTTCAAAGTGGCCAAAGAAGTCATTTAACCCTTTGAGTGTGAGAATTTGCATGCCCCTAGTGACAGAGCGTGGCACTGCGCCTGCCTTCTCACTCTGACTTTGTCAAAAGTAAGTGAGAAATTTCTGTTTTTTTTTTTAAATGTACTGATTTCTTGTTCATATATTTTGAAGATAAGATGATGAGGTACCTCTGTACAAAAAATGGTGTCAAAAGACTGAACCATTCTTTGTGTAAATACGTCCAAAGTCCAGTTTTGACTGAGTTATGGAATTTAAAGAGGTGCCGTGACATTATGCAAATTAGATGTGTAAATTTATTCCTATCTGAAACTTTGGATCATATTTTACATCTTTCTGCATTCAACACCATCCGCCCCACTCTGCTCCAGGACAAGCTGTCCCTGCTCGGCGTGCCTGACTCCCTCTGCAGGTGGATCACCGACTTCCTGACGGACCGGAGGCAGCATGTGCGGCTGGGGAAGTCTGTCTCGGACTCTGTTAGCATCAGCATCGGATCACCCCAGGGCTGTGTACTTTCCCCCCTACTCTTCTCCCTTTATACCAACTCCTGCACCTCCTCCCACCAGTCTGTTAAGCTGATCAAGTTTGCGGACGACACCACCCTCATCAGGCTCATCTCCAACGGCGACGAGTCCGTCTACAGGAAAGAGGTGGCCCAGCTGGTGTCCTGGTGCAGCCACAACAACCTGCAGCTGAACGCTCTGAAGACAGTGGAGATGATTGTGGACTTCAGGAAAGTCACAACCCCCCTGCCCCCCCTCACCATCACAGGCTCTCCCATCACCATTGCAGATTCCTTCCGCTTCTTGGGCACCACCATCACCCGGGACCTCAAATGGGAGCCAACCATCAGCTCCCTCATCAAAAAGGCCCAGCAGAGGATGTTCTTTCTGCGGCAGCTGAGGAAGCTCAAGCTACCCACTAAGATGTTAGTGCAGTTCTACACGGCCATCATCGAGTCCATCCTCACCTCCTCCATAACCGTGTGGTACGCAGGAGCCACTGCCAGGGACAGACTAAGGCTGCAGCGCGTCGTGCGCACTGCTGAGAAGGTGATCAGCTGCAAGCTCCCATCTCTCCAGGACCTGTACATCTCCAGGACCCGGAGGCGTGCAGGCCGGATCATAGCCGATCCGGCCTGTACATCTCCAGGACCCGGAGGCGTGCAGGCCGGATCATAGCCGATCCTTCACACCCTGGTCACGTACTGTTTGCCCCCCTCCCCTCAGGTAGAAGACTTCAGTCCATTCAGACTAAAACCTCCCGGCACATGAACAGCTTTTTCCCCTCTGCCATCAGACTGCTGAACATTAAGTGACTTATTGACTCTCGTGCACTATATACAGCAGCTCATGTCGTTCATCACTGTTTTTCTGTTGCATTATCGACTGCACTGTGGTACCCCATATTATCTGCTACTTGCTAATTTATTTAAAACTGCCTTGACTAGTATTACTCATTATTATTATTATTATTATTATTATTATTATTATTATTATTACTTATTATTCTACACTTATTGCATGTTTTTAGTCTTTTAGTTTTTTAGTTTATCTCTTTATCTCATCATGTTTTTAATGTTGCAGCATGGCACTGTGATATAAATATTTTTAATGTGTGCCCTGATTTGTTTTTCAGTTGGGGAAGAAGGCACTTAGTTGGGGAAGAAAGCAATTATCTTCACCAACTTAACAACTGATCACAAATAAGGTCAAAGGGTGGAATGTAATATAAATGTGTTTTTAATGTGTGCCCTGATTTGTTTCTCAGTTGTTTTTAATATGTTTTAACAATCCAGTCCCATGAATCCAGTTCTCTTTATCTTAAGGCACACCATGACCTGGACAATATGACCTGTTTCTAGAAACTGTTTTCCTTAGCACAGCAAGTTTCTCACTCCTTAAATCACTGTTGCATGCTTATGAAACGAAGGCGTGACCTTTATTCCTGATATGTGTATTGGGAGAAATGTAGCAGGTGTTCCTGTATGTTTTGGGAATTGCCTGGGAACAGAAATTGGCCCTTCCTGTTCCCCACGCAATTCTATGATGGGAGGGGGGGGCTTGCTCGGAGCAGAGATGGCCACTCTGTTCTGTACCTAGCCTTCCTTTAAAAACAGGGGTCTTCCCTCAATACGTTGAGTCTGCCGTGAGTTTTTTTGCGCAGAACGTCCGGCTAAGAGAAATCACGCTCTTCCTGGCCGTGGGCTCCCGGTCACCTGTATCAAACGGTAAGAGCTTGTGAAATGACATGAAATGCATTGATCCTTGTGTGTGAAGGAAATGTGTGACATGCAATGATTTCTCTTTTGTGTATGGAGATATGGTCTGTGGGGAATAAAGAGATACAGTTTTATTCTAGCAGCCGTGTCTCAGTGTGAATACTTTGTCTCAGTGTGCATTCTTTTCTATGTGCCGACTTCTCACGAACCTGTCTAAATATTTTCATAAAACAGGCACCGAGACAAATTCGTAGTTTGTGTACTACATGAACAATGGCAATAAATCTGCACGGTGGCGAGGTGGTTTAGCACTGTGGCAGCACAGTTTTACCCTCGGCCGGGGGACCGCGGGAATCATGAGATCGTGGGTTCGATCCCAGCCCCCGACCAACAGTGAGCTGTGTGGAGTTTGCATGTTCTCCCCGTGTTGCGCGGGTTTACTCCGGGATTTCTCCGGTTTCCTCCCGCACACCAAAAACATGTAGGTTTAGGGCGCTCGCGCACGCAGCGACCAGCAGCCGGTGGCTTGTCACCAGACTGCAAACCAAGTCTACCTACGGGTACAAATAAGTAACAAAAAAAAAAAAAAAAAAATCTGATTCTGATTTCTAATTGACAGTAAGCCATTATCTCTTACCACTTTCAAGTTATAGCCTTGGAAATCTGAACTATTTTATTGACAAAAAATATTTACCATTCTTGACCACTAGGGGGTGTGTCGCAGTTTGGCACCATACACACTCAAAGGGTTAAGTTGTTAAGTGGTGTGATGTCACTCGCACAGGTCTGTCGTGGAGGTTTGTAGTTGGTGAGGGTCTGTATGCCACACCAGAGAGACCGTGCATCACTGGTGTTGCTGAAGTGTCCGGATATTTTCTTGCTGTACTGTCATTTTGCCTCCTGGATGCCACAGGACAGGTAGGCCCTAGCTGTTGTTAGTCCTGCAGTGTCGCCGGCCCTGAAGGCTGTGTCCCGAGCCCTCAGGAGCCTGTGGTTTTGCAGTGAGTGACATCATCAGTGCATTAACAACATGCATTCTGCAACAACCTCAGTGTACTGTTTGTGTGTCCATTGTGAGTGGCTGCATGCTTGAAAGTGTCTCAGTTTGTGTTGCATTCATAGCTAGGCAAATAATGAGTAAGTGGTAACTCGGTTTACGGAGCTTTATTCAGGATACAAACTATATACAGATAAGGCTTACGGCGCATGCCTGCAGGCCAGGTGGCTCCCATGATGAAAGAGGACTAACCTCTTCCGCCCACCTCCTTTATACTAGGAGTGGCGTCACCAGCGGAAACTGGCAGTTAACCACCTGTCTATCTCACATCCAATTCACATCCAATTCTCCTCCACCGAACCGGTTGACTCGCGGGTTTGGTTTGTCCTTCTCTTGGCAGGCCGTCGCTGTGAGTGCTTTACCACCACGCTTTTCGGTCTCGCCCCTTTTTCCGGTGTGGGTACCTCGTCCTTAGAGGTCACTTCAGGGGTTCCGGCGTGCCATCCAGCACCCTCATCCAGGGCAGCCTGAGAACCGGCGTCGGATCCGTCCCGAGGCGGTGTCACGTGGCGCCGAACGTGCTCTCCAACAGTTCCATTGTACAACCAGTCAGAGTCCCACACCTCCACACCGTCCACCACCAGAGCTGGTCGGCCCCAAAGTCCACATCTCGACCACTCCTCACCCGATACGTTGGCTATGGAGAACCCTAGGCTGTAAAAGAGGTTGCACCCCATGACGTTGACTCCCGCCGCAAAAATGTTAATGTGGACTCGGGGCGCTACAACCGATTTATATTGGGCCTCCATCTCCACAAACCTCAAAATAGCCAACCTGTTCTGTCCATAACCATAATACTCTCCTTCTTGTTTTCTAATCTGTCGGTGGGGAAACAGACTTCTCATGGTCGCCAGGTTTAAAACGGAGATAACTGCTCCAATGTCCACCAGCAGGGAAACCTCAATGCCATCTAGCGTGACATTACACCCGATTCTCCCCGTCGTCTCTGGGGAAACCGTATGCACAATCTTTGGAGTCTTCTGCACAGCACCTGGCTCACCCCGCCGGTTCCTGCGTTCGAAGTTCACGCACGTCCTGGCAGAATGGCTCAGCAAACCACACTTCCCACAACGCTTTCCTTTCACCAGGCACACTCTGGACTTATAGTGGACCCACATCCATAACAACGTGGCGTACCTGGGGCGGACCTTACTTTAACTACGGAGGCATTTTCTTCCTCTCCGCTGTCACCATCGCCAGGGTCCAAAAACAGTGCCTTAGCGCGAGACTCATCCTGACCCAGAGTGGCCCCTTCAGTAAGGCCCCTCGCGATGGTCTTTGCTGCCTCGAACTGTTGGGCGAGCTCGATAGCTGCAGCCAGCGTCAACTCTCCTGGGTGCATTAAAAGCCTGGACCGGGCCGCCGGGCAGCGGATGTGCTCTGCCAGCTGGTCCCGAATCATCTCGTCCTCCAGGGGCCCAAACTTGCATTCCCTCACCAGCTCTCGGAGGTCCGCCAAGAATCTCTTCACTGGCTCTCCTGACCGCTGGCGGCGCTGTTGAAACTGGATGCGTCAGACCGTGACGTTTTCCGGCGTGCGAAAATAGCGCACCATTAGCTCCACCACTTCACCAAAGCTATCAGCCCCCCCCCCCAAGGTTCTCCAGTATCCTCTGCCTCTCCATGCCTAAATTATGGACCAAGACCGCCCTCGCGCGAAGTTTCTCCAGCTCGCCGAGGTTGAAAACCACCGAATAGTTGGTAAAAGCAGCAAACCAGCGGGGCCATGGCACGGGCGGCTCACCCGGGGCCTCCAAAAACGGCCGAAAACTGGCAACAGATCGTTCCACTACTGCTTTTACCTTGTCGCCAAATGTTGCATCCATAGTTAGGCAAATAATGAGTAAGTGGTAACTCGGTTTACAGAGCTTTATTCAGGATACAGATAAGGCTTACGGCACACGCCTGCAGGCCAGGTGGCTCCCACGATGAAAGAGGACTAACCTCTTCCGCCCACCTCCTTTATACTAGGAGTGGCGTCACCACCGGAAACCAGCAGTTAACCACCCCTGTCTATCTCACGTCCAACCCGGCCGCCATCTTACTACTACCAGTGTATTTACATACACAACAGTTTGTAGTGCTGAAGCAGTCTTTCAGAGCATCCGAGGCTCCCTCTGGCCACACACGTACCTGCTTTTTTGTTGTTCTGGTGACTTTCACTCTGGGTTTGTATACAGGCCTTAGCAAGATGGTGATGTGATCAGAGAGACCCAGGTGGGGGAGGGGGGAGTCTCTGTACACTTTCTTGTGAGTTGTGTACAACCAGGTCCAGCAAATTGTCTCCTCTTGTTGGAAAGTTCACATGTTGGTGTGGTTTTGGTATGAAGGCCTTTAAATCTGCATGGTTGAAGTCTCCTGCTGTGATGAGGAATCCATCTGGATGCACTGTTTGTGTCTCACTTATAGCCTGATGGAGTTCCTTTAGTGTTTTACTCCTCTCACCAATGGCGGTGGGCGGGACATACACGGTGACTAGCAGAACAGATGAAAATTCTCTCGGAATGTAAAAGGGTTGGCACTTGACAATCATAAACTCTAAACAGTTGCATCTCGGCACCAAGCATCACTGTTGTCAACACACACGACTCCCCCTTGTGTCTTTCCTCCTTCCATAAACACCTGATCAGCATGATCTGCTAACTGAATGGCAGAATCCAGGATATTGTCATTTAACCACGTTTCCGTAAAGATAAAAACACAACAGTTTCGCGCATCACGTTGCGTAGTTGTCAGCAGCTGTATGTGGTCTGTTTTGTTGTCTAGTGAGCGTACGTTGGCCAGAATGAGGGAAAGAATTGGGAGTCTGTGTGGGCTAGCAGCTAGCTTCGTTTGAATACCTCTACGTTTACCTCTCTTTTAGCGCCGCTCACACCGTCTACGGCATCTCCATTTGGGATGAGACACAGCAGACGAGTCTGGGGGTGTGGAGGTCTGGTCGAGAAGACCTAGGCCATGGAGTTCCTCTGTAATGCTCTGGTCCAAGATGTAATGTTTGGTCATATTCCTTATCTCTAGAAAGCTGTGGTGACTGTAGCTTGCGCGCAGCATCATATGCAAACATTAAACACATGAATATACACTTAGGCGTAATTAAAACAACACTAACCGGCACAAAAACACGAAGCGAGAAGGGAGGCTGCTGCGTGTTCACGTGCCACCTAGTGGCTATCTATCTATCTGTCTATCTGTCTGTCTGTCTGTCTATTGCATTGTGATATAGAGAAAATATATCACAATACTTTTTCTTTTTCTGTATCACACAGCCTTTTGTCATTGTTAGATGTTATATTATTATAATAATAACAATGGATTGCATTTACATAGTGCTTCTCATGACACCCAAAATCACTTTACAATGAGTCCATTATTTATTCACTCCACAGACAATGGTAGTGGTAAGTCATAGCTTATTTTAGTATAGCTTATTATACTCTGACTGGGACCAAATGCATTTAGCATTAGCAGCTGACCATTCACAAAATCACGGTTGTTTCTGTGCTCCAGTGGCCAGTCATATCCTATCGACTACTGAAACCACACACCCCTGTAAACCAGTGATGCTTTATTCCATTTATTCTTTCAGCCAGTTTTACGTTAATTTACTCAGGCTATGTTTGCTACCTGAGCTAGGAGCTAGCCAGCTAACGTTAGCAAAATGGCATCTACATCTGACCTCATAAATGATGAAGGAGGGAGGGTGGGGTGAACTGGGGCTCATGAGCATTTAATGAGACGTGCACTAAAATGAGACGTTCTCTGGGAGGCTAGAAAAGATGGGTCAAAATGGTGCTGCAATAAATAAACCCTGAGGCATTTTGACCAAAGCATGTCACAGACATTTCATTAAGACCTGTGGGAACTGTGTCAATGTGTGGAAAAGGGTGCAATAAATGCCCCCTTTAAGATGCACACAGCGCTGCATTTTTAGGCCCACAACTTTCCAGTCAGGTTGTTTACGTCAATGTAGAGCAGACTGCAGGGTGGAGACAATAACGCGCTGTGCTCGACTTCTCTCAAGGACACGGTGTGTGCATGTGAGACTCCAAAGTGACACCTTTTACATTTAACATATTGCAGCAGATTTCAGACTCACTATGACACAGCAGATGATCTAACTGCAGAGATTCAGCTCTCTGACCTTTTTGACTATGATGCAGTGATCATAGCTGCTGGATCACTGTGCGGCCCTTCTCAGAAATACAGCAGTGCGGCCGCACGGCGATATGATAACAGGCAGTGTTACATCACACTGGCGGTATCATCTGACAGTTCTCGGTGTGCTCTGATCGCCCGCTGGAAGCATTTCTTGTCATGTAGAAGCCTTAAATAACGCACCGCAGATGGTCAGCAACTGCAGCCGTTTGTAATCGGAGCTGCGTTCAGAGCCAGGCGACAGCACAGATATGACGGGAAGACAGCTGGCAGGCTGATGGGAAGGACTTGGCGTCTGTGGCCATTTGTGTCTAGTGGTTGGCGTGTTGTTGTGCAGTCAGGTGATCTCAGACGGTGGGTTTTTGTTTGGGTTTTTTCTGTACCAGGTGAAATTTAACTGTCTGATTGTAAGGCCTGATCGGACCACAAATTTGCAGAAAAACTAAAAGCAATGAAACTATGAATAAAAATATGCTGTATATTCTACACAACCCAACCCAGGGTCACGAGAGGACACGCCATCTACCTCATCCTAGATTGGTGCTTTTCTGCAGATGCATGAATAGTGAGTTATCTATAGAGGGTTTACGTGTGATGTCATGGAACAGAACTCATGCCAGTTAAAGAACACTGAATGGCAGCTTTAGTTGGTATGCAAAAGACAAAAAACACACATTATTCAGTCACAGTAGTAGATAGAGTAACTTCCTGTGTTGCAGAGAAGATACTCCTATCATTGCGATTTGTATTAATTGTCTCCAAAAAGGGGGAAAAGAAAAAGCAAAGGGCCAGTCCCTCACTTATGCGGGCTCCTTGTTTTTTACCAACACAAAACTACTGTAAAAAACTGTGATATTAAATGGGACATACTGTATGATGAAATTTTCAATTTTTCAGTCCTTATGTGTTTTTATTTGCATATCCTGAGTTGCTACCTTATACAACCTTTCCAGCTTCGTCCTTATCCATCTTAACAACAGTGGGAGGAAGTGAAATCCAAACCCGCACGGACAGTGCTACATGGATACTAGCCTGTTATGGAGTTAGCGTGGCGACTGGTTTATGTTGCTTATTTCTTTAAATTCTTGTCACCCCACTAGACATCCCCATTCCCACTTGGTTCACTAATCCACAGTTGATATTATATCTTGTGTCATTCTGGCGGAAATCGCCTTGGTGGGGCAGAAGCTGATGGATGAGCCTGCCTAGCACTAGCTTAGCTGTGAGATGGCGGTCGGGTCCTAAAGCTCTTTTGGATTCTATCTATTCTAGTTACCCTCACTAGACATCCATGTTTCCACCTGGTTCTCTAATCCACAGTCAGTAATATAGCTTACATCTTTAAGGCCTATTCTGATAAAAATTTGGCCATAAAAGGCCAGCCCGTCAGCCAGCTGAGGTCATCTGTCTACTGTCTTGGAGAATGCCTTTGCGGGGAGAGGGTAGATTAGCCTGATTGGCATTAGCAGAGTTAGCCATTCACTTATTCAGGGTTGTTTCTGTGCTTTTTGTTCCCCAGAGACCACTCACGCCACACATCCCTGTCCCCAATAATGCTTTAGAGATTTTATGTAATAACATTCAGCTGTTATGTTAGTTAGCTCAATCTGTCTTTGCTGTCAGAATCTAACAGCTAACCAGCTAACATTAGCCTCAAAATGGCGCCTGCTCGTTCAGTGCTGCGTAACTGACATGAGTTCTGTTCTATGATATCATTACATACCCTCATTTCTGGGATTTGGGATAAAGATACAAAGATAAGATATTTTGTCATTGCAGGAGAATATACAACGTAATTTGGGTGCACTATCAGGATATAGTCTCATAAATATATTAATAATTATATATACACCATTCATATATTCCAACATAAATTTATTTATGTTGGAATATATGAATAGTATATTCATATATTGCTGAGCCTTTGCTGAGCCTTTTTCACCTGCCTGTTAATGTTGAACGCCTCCCACTTGAGGTGTTTCAGGCACGTCCCACTGGGAGGAGACCCCGGGGCAGACCCAAGACTCGGTGGAGAGACTATGTCTCCCAGCTGGTCTGGGAACGCCTTGGTATCCTCTCTGAAGAGCTGGAGCAGGTGGCTGGGGAGAGGGAAATCTGGGCTTCTCTGCTTGAACTGCTGCCTCCGCGACCCGGACCTCCGGAAAAGCGGTTGAAGATGGATGGATGGATGGATGGATAAATTTATTTAACCAGACAATCAATCAGTCAGTGCCAACATATTTGTTTAGAGGTAGTTAAAAAAAACATCCATTCACTTAAAAATACCGTAATGGAGTGGTGGCCTAGTTGATAGAGCATCTGCCCTACAACCGGGAGGTTGGGGGTTCAAGTCCCGGCTGGGTCATACCAAAAACCATATAAAAATGGTAGTTCCCACCTTCTAGCCTGGTGCTTAGCGTAATAGAATAGGGGAAGGAAAAGTTGTTTGTGGTGGCGCCTTGCGTGGCAGCAACCCCTCTGATTCTAGATGTGATTAACACTGTAGATAGAAACGTAATTTTGTTCTACTCTACATGATTGACTGAATGACAATAGAGATGGTTTCTTCGTCTAAATATACTGCACATGGATACAGTAGTGCTGTACTCTTCATGTTGGGAGATTTTTGAGTTCATTGTTCAGTGTGATTATAGGTCTGGGGTAAAAACTGTTGAATAATTATGTGGTGCATGTTTTAATGTACCTGTATCTTTTGCCAGAGGTGATGGGCAGGATGGGAAGAGTCTCTGAAGATGTTGTGTGACTTCTGCAGACAGTGCCAGGTGAAGATTGTTGTGTATAGTTTGGAGTCTTATTTGTGTGGTATGGGTGGTGGCTCCAGCTTCCAGTTCCGCCACCACCCAGGGCTATAAGAGGGCAGTGGGCAGGAGGGGCGGTCTCTTGGCCACCTCTTCTGCCTGACGGCTGTACTATGCTGTAAAGTGCCTCTTTAATAAACCTGTGTTCAGTTCGACACCTGGCCTCATCAATTGGCTCCATATTCATACATAAAGATATCATTCAGTGCTGGTAGTGGGGAATTGGTGATGATTCTGGGCAGTTTTAATTATCCTCTGCAGAGCCTTCCTGTCCACTGCAGAGCTGCTCCCATACCACACCGTGATGCCACGTGTCAGGACACTCAGTGGTCCAGCAGTAGTACGACACCAGCAGCTGTTGTTGTAGGTTGATCTTCCTGAGTGTTCGCAGAAAGTGGAGCCTTTGCTGAGCCTTTTTCACCTGCCTGTTAATGTTGACAGTCCATTTGAGTTCCTCTGTGATGTGCGTGCCCAGGAATTTAAAACCTGCAACTCTTCATCTGATGTAGGGTCCACAAGTTTTTGTTAAAGCCGCAGAAAGCCACTGGCTATGGAAAAAGGGATGCAGGTTGCACTCTTAATTTATTTCAAAAAAATCTGGAAGAGGTGTACAAGCTTTCTATTATCTCAGGTATGATGGCATCCCAGAATTTTCTTCCTTTTAGTAAACCTTGGATTAGTTTGTTAACCCAAACAACCTTGAAAAGCTTTAAGCTGGCAGACAAAGTCATTACATAGAAGACTGTTTTACAAGTGTTTTTTTTGAGTTATTGTCATCAAGGTAAACCAGGCCATCCAATGACAAGCATATATCCACTGTATAAATACAGGGGAACAGTGGCTTATACCCTGAACCCAGCTGTGTGGTGCTGTGTCTGCGGGGAGACAGGCAGGGCTCCAACCATGGCCACAGGGGCCGTGCTTCACCCTGCCTTTGTTCTGGTGGTGTGGCCAGGAGACCTGCCTGCCTGGCAGCCGGTAGTAGCTGGGGAACAGACCCCCCCCCACCACCACCACCCCTTCCTTCACCAGATGGTTCCCATCCAGATGTCCCCCTGCTCTAAACCAGGTCCTCTGGGAGAAGTCTTCTCTCCAGTGACTGATGGATGGCTCCAGGTAGTCCCTTCACGACTGGGTTTTAAAAATGAAGGTTCAACAGAGGGTGGGAGTGGAAGTGTTCAAGGAGCTCATCACTACCCTCATCCAGCTCCACAGTGGCAAAGGTTAGAAATGGGTACTCAGTTTTAATCCCTAAAGCCAATGCAGCCGAGGCATATGGACAGACTAAGTGTACAATAACAGTTCTACAGCTGTGGCTGAACCCACTGAACCCAACAGACCAGGTGAAAACTGTAAAGGATGTGTGAGCTGGAGGGTTGATGAAGGATTCAAACACTGCAGCACACATTGTGAGGGTGGTACCGTATTTTTATTCCCTCTTGAATAAGGCCATTGCTGCGGTGCATGGCTTGTTCTGTGTGTGTGTGTGTGGGGGGGGGTAACCGCTGGGCAGAGAGAGGTGCCTGTCAGAGCGTATTAGCAGGCCGGTCTCCCAGCAGTGGGGAAATGGGAGACGTTCGTCTATGACTGACTGTGTCCTTGCTCTTTAAATCACAAAGAGACATCCAAAAGCTCACTGCTATCAAGATGGGGTGATTTTTATTTCACAGCACCTCAGTGTGTGTACGCGTGTGTGCGTGCATGTGTGAGAGAGTGAATACGCCCTTCGTGTGAATGGTCACGTAAGCTTTCATTCATGTTTTGCATTTCCAAGAGTTTAGCATGACTGTTGTACTGAGAAAGCTAGGGTTCGAGACCGGAGCTAATCTCTGATTTTTTTCACATAAGTTTGCAACATTTTAATGATAAATATTTTACTTTTTCCATGAAATTTTTTTTATTTTTTCCTCATAAATGTGTGTGTGTGTTCCATTTTTTTTTTTTTTTTTTTTTTTTGGGTCAGAGCCACAGGGAACCACAGGTTGCAGACCCCTGTCCCACACTAACAGAGTTTCTCTATCATGACTCACTGTCTCTTCCTCCCAGGACCCTGTGTTGGCTCGTGATTTCGGATAATCACGAAGCCCACCTCAGGCCCTCTGTGTTTCCGTTAGCACGTCCGTCCCTATAATCCGTATCCTCTGGGCAGTGAGCACTCTTCAAACATCTGTTCGCTGGATTATCCCCATCTCCTTCTCATTCTGTCTTTCTCCGGAGCTTTTCCCATTTTCCTTTCTCAGGAAGCTCACTCCGGCATTTATCCCCTCAAACAGCTGTACACAATGTACTCAGATGCTCTCTAGCAGTGTAGTTGACCTGACAGAGGTTTAGTGTTACTGTGACCGTCCAAGTCTTCTGCTCCCCTTGCTTCTCTCTGCAACCTTGGAAGTTATTTTTTCTGCAGTTTTTTCCCCTTATTCAAAACTGAATGTGTTTGTTTGGAAGGATATCCACTATTTGAGATTCTGGTTTCCTCAGCTGTTGATTTGGGTTATGGTACACAAACAAGACACTCAAGAGTGCTGAATTAATGGAATAAATTGCAAAATAGAAATGTGTTTATGTGACAAATGATCACATATGGTATACATTTAGAACGGAATAGAATAGACTTTGTCATCGTACAGTTGTACAGTACAGTGAAATTGTGGGTGCTCCACCAGGCTACTGCACAATAAAGTAAGAGAGAAGGATTTGATAAAACACAGTTACAAAATACATGATTAAACATACGCCTGAAATAAAAATAGCCCACAGGTATATACACAGGTATAGTAGTGGCATCACGGATGGAACTATGTACATAAGAGTGCAGAGTGCAGAATACACGATTGATTAAAATAGCCCAGGCATTATGGAAAATATACACAGGAAAGGTAGTGGTCTCATGGATGGATCTACTGTATGTACATGAAAGTGCGGAGTGCAAAGACAGGTGTGTTATTATGATAATTAAAATGGTCCTCAGTACTGTGCATGTGAGTGTTCAGAAGGAGGGGGTGGGGACTTCGACTGTTTGCAGTTCAGATGGCCCAGAGGAAGAAACTGTTTGTCAGTCTGGAGGTGTCGGACCTGGTTGATCTGAACCGTCCTCCAGAGGGGAGCAGGTCAACCAGGTGGTGGGCGGGATGTGAGGGGTCTCCTGTGATGGCCTTGATCCTTCTGACACAGGAGGATCTGGAGATGCCCTCCAGGAAGGACAGAGGGCCGCCGATGATGTTTTTGGGCAGTGTTGATGACCCTCTGCACAGTCTTCCTGTTTTCGACCGTGGAGTCAGTGTACCACACACCCAGACAGTAGATGAGCACGCTCTCCACTGAGCAGTGGTAGAAGGCCAGCAGCAGCTTCTGATTCAGGTTGTTCTTCCTCAAGATACAGAGGAAGTGCAGCCGCTGCTGGGCTTTCTTCACTAGGGTCTTGGTGTTGACAGTCCAGGAGAGGTCAGAGAAGATGTGGGTGCCCAGGAACCTGAAGGTGGGGACAGTTTCCACGCGGTCACCGTTTATAGGGGGGCGGGGGGGGGGGGGGGTCCTGTGTGTTCTTCCTGAAGTCCAGTATGAGTTCTTTGGTTTTTTGGACATTCAGTTTCGAGTTGTTTGCTTGGGGCCAGAGCAGCAGATTCTCTAGTTTCGCCCTGTATGCCTTCTTATCGTCATCAGCGATAAGCCCAACCAAGGTAGTATCGTCCGCGTACTTCACGATGACGGTGGTTGGGTGGGTTGGAATACAGTCAAAGGTGTACAGGGAGTACAGTAGTGGGCTTAGCATCTAGCCCTGGGTGGAGCCAGTGCAGAGAGACAGTGTGGAGGAGTGATGGGGGCCAAGTCTTACTGTTTGTGTGTTGTTATCATAACAATCACACATTGTTGTGTGTTGGGGAGAAAGTTTTTTATCCAGGAGCAGGTGTGTGTGTGTGGGGGGGGGGGGATCTGGAGGAGGTGCAGTTTATTGAACATAATGTCCGTGATGATGGTGTTGACAGCTGAGCTGTAGTCCACAAGGAGCATCCTAGGAGCATCCATTCTCCCTGTAAGCAGGGATAGGCCCACCCCCTCATCCACTGCAGCCCACCAGTCCATTTCCAAAAAGCAATTATTTATTTATATCATGTTTGGAACTGCATTCTTAAATGCAATTATAGAATCCGCCAACAGAGGGAGCTCTAATGGAAACCTAAGTGCCGCTCTCTGCAAGTGATAGCATGAGGGAGCCAGTAGCAGGAGCAGTAGTGTGCACCGGAGTGTTGTCAGGTATGTTTTGCATGCCGCATTAGGCTGTAAACAGCAGTGAATGTATAAAGTATGGCTGCTTTTGAACAAGAATAGATTGTATGGCTGAGAAGCTGTCGCATGTATTCTTGTCTGGCAGGTGAAGCCTCATGGAGCTCGGAGGCTTTCCTTAATTGTGCAGAAAAATATTCAAAGCTTTGAGGTTTCGTTCTAAAGAGTACGAGTAAAGCACACTGTTAAAATCCCATGTCAGCAATAAAAGTTCAGAGACTGGTCGTTGTAATCTGCTGATTTTTTTTTTTTTTTCCCATTTATACCAGTGGCTCTTAAACTTTTTTTTAATTCCCCATTTTGGGGAACCAGACATTACCAAGCCCACACAGGTATTTCTCTTCCCCTCCACACCCACAATGAATCCAAGAACAAGCTTAAGCCTTGTTATATTTCCTTTTCTTTTTGGCTACATTTGTTAATTATTGTCCGGAATTTCTCTTTGCTCATCATTTTGATGGAGAGAGTTTGAAAAATTAGGTCATGATACAATTTTATCCATCCATCCATCCATCCATCCATCCATCCATCCATCCATCTTTTACTGCTTAATCCTTTTCGGTCGCGGGGGGCCTGGAGCTTATCCCAGCATCTTTGGGTGAGAGGCAGGGTACACGTTGGGCAGATCGCCAGTCCATTGCAGGGCAGATATAATTTTATCAATAATTTTAATTATAATATGAGAGAACCCCAAGTAGCTTTTATTTTCATTTGCATTTTCAATTTTAATTGTGAAACTTTTAACTTTGCAGGAAATAATACCCCCTCTCCCCCCCAGTAGGTTTACATGTAAATCTGGCCCTCAGGAAGTGAGGAAAATCTTTTGTGGCCCTCACTACCACCAAAGTTGCCCATCCCTGCTGTAGGCGAACTGGTGGGGGTCGAAGGAGGGGGGAAGACAGTCCCGGATGTGCTGGGACACCAGTCGCTCAAACCTACTGCATGACTACAGACGTGAGTGCTATGGGTCTGTAGTCGTTCAGGCTGTCAACTGCGGACTTTTTGGGGATGAAAAATAAAATGTAGAGAGTGATAATGTTTTGAAAATGAATATGTTTTCAAAAGAATATTATAAAGCTAAGATATTGATAAAATTAATACAAGTAAGTTATATTAAATGATGTATATTATATTTAATATTTAATATTCACATGTTGTGCTTTGTTTTCCCTTTAATATTTGTCACTGTACATTGCAAATGTAACATTTTATGTTTTGGGTAAATCAAAATTATTTATTTTTTTTTTTTTTTACAGGTTTGGTCCTCCATACAGTTAAATGTGAGACATTTGGTATAAGTAAATTAAATTATCTTTAAGCTAGGTTTCCTGCTTATTTAAATATTTTCATATTTAAAATGAACCCAGACTGTCATCTAACAGGTTGCAAATTAATATTTAGCATTTTATAGCTTCACGCGCGCCCTAATTTTCACACATCTATGATTTCAGTTTTCTTATAAAATGTTGAAATAAAAATCTGACATTTTTTTAATTCTCTGTGAATTTTATTGCCATAATGAATACATCAATTAAAACAGAATTCCTTCTAGTTTAACTGTAATTAAATATGATTGAGCAGAGTTTTATTCTTCTTCTTTCACCCTTTTTTTTTTTTCTCTCTTTATGACTCCAGCCACCAGATTTAGTGAAAGGCTCTCGACAGGAAATTGATAGTCTGAATGGGCCTGATTGAATCTGAGTGTGCTTACGGGGTGTCACGGCAGTCAGCCCCAGATGAGATTACAGACATTAGAAGACTTAGTTGGACACCAGGCCATCTGGACCAATGGAAGCAATCAAGAAAACTAGACCTGGGTTTGTGATCTTGTCCATTTGAAACCGTTAACTAGAGTGTCATCCATCAAACTGAATATAATCAAACCATATCAATCAGCATAACTTGTCCAATTTCATTTTCAGGACTCTCTGTTTTCATATTTTATTTTATTTTTTGGAAAGTCTTCAGTATTGCTAAAAGATATATCTCTCTTTATTTTATTTTTATATATTTTTTTGGTCTCCAGCATGGACTATCCAGTTTGGTTTTCATTACCTTTTGTCTTTGTTTTGTGCGGTTGTGATCTGGGCTTTGAAAAGTTATTTTCAGACTGTAAAGAAAACAAATTCAACCTTTTGTTTAAGAGTTTCTGGAGGAGGTTTCCCTCAGAATAATTGGTAGCCCTGGTACATAACTGCAGCAGCTGGAGCCGCACAGACATCAGAGAAAAATTTTGCAGAATAGTGTTTTCTAAATTGGTGTGAATCACATACAAGTTGGGTTTAAATAAATGTCTGTAGTTTTGGGGGAGGTAGTTTTAAAGTTACAGTTACAGTTCTGAAATAGATTTTGAGCTTTTTCTTTTAAAGGCTTACCTTATAAATATTATCAAGCAGCTGCAAATAATGAAGAACGTTTAAGAGTGACTGCATTTATCATGATTAAGACACTCTGGATCAGGATGCAGACCGGGGTCCACCATTTGAGGAGCCCAGGTGTATATCAAACCCTGGTACTAAGTTTCAAAACAATTGGAATAAAACTGTAGGAGGAGTTGATTTCACAGAAGTGGGACAGATGGACGGTTGGACCGTTCCATAAAACATATTCCCCCTTTGGTCTTTGACCGGCAGGGGATAAAAACTGAAACTGGAAGGAAGTTCCACAACCTGCTTGTCCTTGGGATGTATGAAGATATATGGAGCTGGGTGTTAGATTTGGGTACATTGACAAGATATGGGTGACAACTTGCAGATAAATGGGTTACTTGTACACTTGATACTTGGGCAGGTATAATTCTAGCGAGCTCTGCAGAAGGGAAGATGGGATGATGCCATCCTTTTGCTGGTCACTGACTTTGAGAAGACAGAGAGCTTTCCTCTGAAGCCTGTCTAGTAGCCCAACAGCTGTTGTTCTCTCTCCGTTCCACATTGGAGAGGCTAATTCCTTGAAGCCTTGTAGACTGCTTTCCATGCCTGAAGAGGGAGGAGGTTACTGGTGCGTCCGAGGATATACAACCTCTTAGCAGTCTTCTTGGTAAGGCCTTTGATAGAGGGAATCCATGTTAGCGTGTTGGTGATGATGACACAAATGAGAGAGATACTCTGGGGATTCCTAAGCACTTCACTCATAAAATAGAGGAGGGTGATTTTGAGTCCACTTTCTACTTACAGTCATCTCCTCAATTTTACTTGCATTAAATGTTATGCACCAGTCTGAAGCCCATTTTTCAATTGTGTCCAGGTCACACTGTAGATTTGCTGAACAAATTTTTCTTTAGTCAGGATTTTTTATGATGACATGCATTGTTGAATCTTCAGGGCATTCTCTAAGTGTGAGGAAAGGCCATCAATATAGATCAGAAAGAGCAGGGCCCAAGAACTCTGCCTTGAGGAACTCCTGCAGATATGCGCATTGCATAGCCTCCTTCTACAACGGGGGTCAGCAGCCTGTACTATGCAAGGGGTTATTAGACAAAAATATCAGTATACAACCCCAAAACATATATATGTAAATGTGCAAACTTTCTCTCATAAATTTGCAATATATTTCTTGTAAATCTACAAGTTTTTCTTGCAACTTCTTTTGTTAAATTTGCAATTTTTTTGATGGCCTGGAGGGAAGTTGCTTGGGGTGAATGGACTTGATAATCTAGGCAATAGAGCTGTATATGACACCAGAACTGCTGGTTGCAGACCTTGCTTTCAAATGGGGGTTAACCCTAACAATAAACAAGGAAACAAAATTTTACTTTCAGCTTTGGTTCACCTACTGTAGGAGTTGAGCAGTGTCCATATTATGAAACTGGTATGAAGTCATCATTATTGGCCCAGACACAGCCCACGCTGCACAGTTTTTGCCTCTCTGAGCATGAGTGATTGAAGAGAGTATCAGACAGTAGCAGCCTTCCTAATCATTGCCTTTGTACGCTGTCACAAAACATGGCTTTACACACAGAGCACCTGAAGATGAAGCTTCATCTGTCAGGTTTCAACAGGCCTTAAACAGGCATTAAACAAGCCAGACACCCCTCCCCGATAACCAAATGAAGTACAGTCACGTTCGGTCTAAGCCACTGAAAGCCAGGCAGGCCGTTGTGGGTAACTGAATGAATGCTGGGATGAATGGTGCAGATGTGCCATTGAGGGCGTCCTGCCCGGTGTGTGTGTGTGTGGGGGGGGGGGGTGAATGAGAGGCTCCAGGAGTGGCTGGTGGAAGTTTGAACATGTTCCCAGTCTGAGGCTGTGCAGGTGACTGTTTGGTTTGTCATTTTACGCTGCATGCACCTGTGTGCGTTTGTTTTGAAGGATTTCTGAGTGCAGCATGTGTATTGCTCAGCCCATCTGAAAGTGTAATTTAATAGATTTATCTTCATTTTCCCTTTATGTTCTTGGACCTGCAGCAAAGAATTATATACAGTTCAAGGCCATAAGTGGAAAAATTACAACTGTCGGCCCAAGTTATAACAATGAAATATTCTATATACTATCAAGCCTTGTCTTCCCAATTTAAACAATGCACTCTTTGACCTGATCTTAACCTGTCTCCGTTTTTTTTTTTTTTTTTTGTCTTCATAATTAGTGGCTGCATTTGCACAATGGTCTCCATTTGTTCTCCTCTGATCCATTTCCTGCCTTCTCAGCTGGTGTAATGACCTGATTTCCCCCAAGGGGATCATTAAAGATTCATTTAATTTAATAATTAATTGAATCTAACAGACTACAGTTGACTGATGCTACTGATGCCATAATCACTGGTGATCTTCTAGGTTGCTCATTGTGTATTTGTGCAGTTGAGAGATGTAACATTTAAGAAATTATAGTGAATATTTCAATCTAGGCAAGTGTACAAACAGTGTCAAACTGGAAATATCGTAATTGTCCCACATTCAAACCTAATATTATTACAGACGTGGACAAAATTGTTGGTACCCCTCTTTTAATGAAAGAAAAACCCACAATGGTCACAGAAATAACTTGAATCTGACAAAAGTGGTAATAAATAAAAATTCTATGAAAATTAACCAATGAAAATCAGACAATGCTTTTGAATTGTGGTTCAACAGAATTATTTTAAAAAACAAACTCATGAAACAGGCCTGGACAAAAATGATGGTACCCTCAACTTAATATTTTGTTGCACAACCTTTTGAGGCAATCACTGCAATCAAACGATTTCTGTAACTGTCAATGAGACTTCTGCGCCTCTCAGCAGGTATTTTGGCCCACTCCTCATGAGCAAACTGCTCCAGTTGTCACAGGTTTGAAGGGTGCCTTCTCCAGACGGCATGTTTCAGCTCCTTCCACAGATGTTCAATAGGATTTAGATCAGGGCTCATAGAAGGCCACTTTAGAATAGTCCAGTGTTTCGCTCTTAGCCATTCTTGGATGTTTTTAGCTGTGTGTTTTGGGTCATTATCCTGTTGCAAGACCCATGACCTGCGACTGAGACCAAGCTGTCTGACACTGGGCAGCACATTTCTCTCTAGAATACCTTGATAGTCTTGAGATTTCATTGTACCCTGCACAGATTCAAGACACCCTGTGCCAGATGCAGCAAAGCAGCCCCAGAATATAACAGAACCTCCTCCATGTTTCACAGTAAGGACAGTGTTCTTTTCTTGGTATGCTTCATTTTTGCGTGAGTGAACATAGAGCTGATGTGCCTTGGCAAAAAGTTCCAGTTTTGTCTCGTCTGTCCATAGGACATTCTCCCAGAAGCTTTGTGGCTCGTCAACATGCAGTTTGGCAAATTCTAGTCTGGCTTTTTTATGATTTGTTTTCAACAGTGGTGTCCTCCTTGGTCGTCTCCCATGAAGTCCACTTCGGCTCAAACAACGACAGATGGTGCGATCTGACACTGATGTACCTTTTTTTTTTTTTTTTTTTTTTTTTTTTTTGTTACTTATTTGTACCCGTAGGTAGACTTGGTTTGCAGTCTGGTGACAAGCCACCGGCTGCTGGTCGCTGCGTGCGCGAGCGCCCTAAACCTACATGTTTTTTTTTGGTATGCGGGAGGAAACCGGAGAAATCCCGGAGTAAACCCACGCAACACGGGGAGAACATGCAAACTCCACACAGCTCACTGTTGGTCGGGGGCTGGGATCGAACCCACGATCTCATGATTCCCGCGATCCCCCGGCCGAGGGTAAAACTGTGCTGCCACAGTGCTAAACCACTGCGCCACCGTGCAGCCTTGACCTTGGAGTTCACCATGAATGTGTTTAAAGGTTGTTCTGGGCTCTTTTGTTACCATTCGTATTATCCGTCTCCTCCTGCGGCCACGTCCAGGGAGGTTGGCTACAGTCCCGTGGATCTTAAATTTCTGAATAATATGTGCAACTGTAGTCACAGGAAGATCAAGCTGCTTGGAGATGGTCTTATAGCCTTTACCTTTAACATGCTTGTCTATAATTTTCTTTCTAATCTCCTGAGACAACTCTCTCCTTTGCTTCCTCTGGTCCATGTTTAGTGTGGTACACACCATGTCACCAAACAGCACAGTGACTACTTGTCACCCTTTAAATAGGCCAACTGACTGATTACAAGTTTGTAGACACCTGTGATGTTAATTAGAGGACACATCTTGGTTGAACATGTCCCTATGGTCACATTATTTTCAATCTTTTCTAGGGGTACCATCATTTTTGTCCAGGCCTGTTTCATGAGTTTGTTTTTTAAAATAATTCTATTGAACCACAATTCAAAAGCATTGTCTGATTTTCATTGGTTAATTTTCATAGAATTTTTATTTATTACCACTTTTGTCAGATTCAAGTTATTTCTGTGACCATTGTGGGTTTTTCTTTCATTAACAGAGGGGTACCAACAATTTTGTCCACATCTGTATGTCACACTGTGATCTTTCTTGCTTTGTAGCTGCTTCACTCTAGCTATAACATAATGTACATAAACTGCATAGGAAGTGTTGCAGTGGTAGGGGGTAGTTGATGAAATGTTCACTTTTTCACAGCTTTTATAGATTGATGTGGGTAGCTGGAGTGGCCACCACAGTAAAATCTATATTTAAAAAACTGCCTCTTCAGTTTATTGGGGTTTGCTTTGGTTTTATTCGCTTTCATTCCATGAGCAGATCAGATTTACCTCCGGCGGTGACGTCCCAACCAGAGCTCATTGGATTAATACTCCACCGCCCATCTTATTCTCCACCAGTTTTAATGATGGTTGGGGTAGGCATGTCTTCACGAGCTTCAGAAGTCACACACAGACAGCGCAGCTAGCCTAGTTAACTTAGTGGAGTGACAATGGTTTTTATGGCTACTCTCTATTCCACTCACCCTACGAGACGTCTATGTTCCCAGCTGGTTCATTAATCCACATTTGATGATATAGTTCACTTCTAAGCAGGGATGGGAATTGATGAGATTTTATCAGTATTAATGGCGTTGTCGATTGTGCTTATCAATCCCATTCTTTATCAATTCCCTTATCAATTCTTGATCATTTTGTGGGTCCCCTAAATACCGCTATAAGTCAAGGTAATGTCCGGCAAAGAGGAAGCGCTGTGGAAGATGTGGCTTGTTGCACCTCTTCGCCAGGACCTGTAAAAATTTTGAGCAAAGGGATCGACAGTGTGAGGCGGATCCCTCGCTGAAGATGCCGACAGTGATCCATACGGTTTCTCCAGAGACAACTGGACGCATTTGTTGCACTGTTTTGCTGGATGGCGTCGAGGTGCCGCTGCTGGTGGATACTGGAGCGGTAATCTCCGTTTTGAATCTAGCAAGAGTGCAGAGTTTGTTTCCCCACCACCGTATCCATAAACAGACTGCACCCTATTATGGCTACGGAATGAACAGGTTGGCCGTCTTAGGATTTTGGAGTTGGAAGCAAAGTATAAATCTGTGACGATGCCGAATGTTCATGTCATTGTCACCGCTGTTGGAACTAACGTCATGGGGTGTAATATGTTCTATGGACTGGACTTTTCGATCACCAACGGCACCGGAGAGGAGTGGTCGGGCTGTGGGTTTGTGGAGTCAACCTGCTCCGTGTGTGGAAGATGAAGAGGTGTGGGATCCTGATTGGTCTGGTGTTACGGGGGAGTGCACACCTAGCGCCACGCAGCGTCGCCCCAGGATGGACCTGATGCCAGGGTCCAAGTTACCCTTGGTGTGGGAACTGCATGGCACTGCGGGACCCCCGGGGTGGAAGACAGGGACGAGGCGCATGCGCTGAAAGATCATGAGGCAAGACCTGAGGGCACAGTGTTGAAGCGCTCCAAGCGTCGGCCTTCAAAGAGGACTTCGAACCGGACCCGCAAGACGACCAGTTCTGAAGAGGAGGCCCGCTTACGCCATGGTGGTCCGAGAAGAAGTGAAAGAGCTCCCCTACGGATTGGGGATAGGGTCCGCCCAAGGGTCGAAGCTTGGTTGAGAGGGACACACGGAATGCACGAGCGGCACGATGACCAAGGGCGGCTCCAGGTGGTGGCTGCCCGGAGTGACGGGTATTTGGGCCTGTCAGATCAGACATGGCGACACCCCAACAAGCTGCGCCACGTGGTGGAAAAGAGAAGATGGCGCAGTTCATCTCCAGAGGCCAAGAAGCGAAGGCGGTCTGGAAGGGAACCACCAGATGGTAATCCAAGGGGGGGGGGGGGCCCACTGGGTGTGTAAAATGACTAGGGGTATGTTTGTTAGTGTGTTTTGTGTTTTATGCTCCTTTGTCATTATGTATATAGTTGTACGGCCTTATTGGTGTGTGCCCTGAATATATTCTGAGTGAAAGTGTTATTAATTGTTCTTATTAGATTGGAAAATTTTAGGGAGTATTGTTTAATTAGGGGAATTGTGTAATTTAAAAAAAAAAAAAAGTAAAAGGTTAAAGTATCCTGTTTGGTAAATTGAATATAAATAATGATAAAGAGAAATTTATTGTTGCTGAATAGCCCAGCACTGTAAATTCTGTGTGAGGTGCCCGAGTGTGGGGTGGGTGTGTTGGGGTGGGGGCCGCCAATAGGGGTGCAGGTTCTGTGTTAGTGTGGTTTGTTGTTTGCCGTGTGTAATTTTACAACTGTTTTGGGATTATTTTTTTTTTTTTAGAAACACGGCTGTATTTTATTTGGACTGCTAGGGATAAGGCGGCAGAATAATCCGCCTTGCCGTGTAGGGGGCACCAGCAGTCCACCTGGCCCTCCAGCTTATGTTGTGTGAACAGATAGGTTGTTTATTTATTTTTGTACATCTGTTTTATGACTAGTGGGTGAGTCGGATGACAAATTTGGGGAGGGCTGATTGGAGTGCTTGCCATGTTTTTCGAAGGGGGGGTGAAATGTTATGTATGGTTTTAGTATTAATAGTAGTAAGATGGTGGCTGGGTTGGCCGGGGAATAGACAGGGGTGGTGGACTACCGTTTCCGGTGGTGACGCCACCCAGGTATAAAGGGCAAGGGCGGAAGAGGCTTGCCCTCTTTCACCGTGGACCCCTGGCTTGCTAGAGAGTGCCAAAAGTCTGAGGGTATTGTCATAAAGTTCTGTTAATAAAGCGCCGTTAACAGTAACGTCGCTCTGCTCATTATTGTTATGGACACAACACTGTCGACCACTCAAACCACACAACTCTGTCTCTGATGATGCTTTATTTGGGCTCTGACATTCTCACATTCATCCAGTTTCACTCGGCTACCTGTTAACCTCAAAGACAGAAGTGGTATCGGAGGGAGGGTGGGATGAAGTGCTTCTCATTAGCATTTAAAAAACCTTCACTTTAACAGGTTGCTGTGATAAAGGGTGTTCATTGTGGATGGAAAATTATTCTGTAGTATTTAATCCCTGAGGTATTTTGACTGAAGCATGTCACAGACATTTCACTAAGACCTCTGGGAACTGTGTCAACATGTGGGGAAAAAAGGCATAATGTGACTTCTGTAACTGTTTCTCAGTCTTGTTTCTGCTTGCTGCTTTAATGATCTCATCCTAATGCTGAAAATCTCACACCTGACCAGCAAGATCATTGTAGGATCAACTAGGATTTACCTGAATAAGCAACAGCATAATCAGGATTTTGCAGTGGGTTAAGATTTTCTGGCCGTGCAATGATGATGCACATTATTTTTTTTTTGTGCTGCTCAGCTGTTTTTGGTAGCTCACTAAAGTAGCCATTCTGAGGCTGCTACCCTGCAGCCGTAGAAAATCTGTTTGTGTTGCTTTAGAAAGTACGATTAATAATGTCTTACCCCCAAATTACAATACTCCTGTTACTTCTTCTTCTGTATCTTGCAACTTAAACTTTATTATTAAACTTAAAGTGCTCTCTTAAAGAAAGAAAGAAAAAACAAACAGAAAATTATACTTGGACAGCTGTTAATATACCTGGGCAGCCTGCAGATGTGTATAGTCTACATGTGGTAGCAACAGTGATCCTTCATGAAAAGTTTGGTTTGTATTTTTAAATTCATATGCAGAAAGGAGTCACATTGCTGCAGAGTAAATGCAAAACACCGTGATGCTACCCGAGGGTTTTCTACACTTTTTGTTATCATAATCTATTATTATCTATCATTTTTAATTTTCATATAATAAGATGCTTAATTGCTTATGTTTTGTTCACATTTTCAGTTTTAATCACCAGCCTGTAGGAAACAGCATGTGGATTATGCATTTATTTATTTGATAATTGAACTGATGAACAGAGACTGGGGAGACCTTACTAGATAACTGCTATTTAATTTATTCCATAAAGTGGACAGGTAGGAATTACAAGTAAGTTACAATAGATCGTCAATCAATCAGACTTTATTTGTATAGCACTTTTCAAACATTAGATGTGGCGCAAAGTGCTTTACATAGATAAAAACAGTAGACTCATTTAGTTACATACTTTACACGATACATCCCCCCCTTCCAACCTTCACACACACACATACACACACACACACAGAGGCACACACAGAGGCACACACATCACCCCCTACTTCTCTTACACACATGTAAAATAAATCATGCTCAGTGTAGTTTGCCAAGATTCAAGTTTATTGTCATATACACAGCAAAACACAGTGGCCACACTGAACAATGGAATTCTTACTTTGCGAGGTCCCTTCACATGACAAAAAATAAACCACTAAACTAAATAAGGGAGAAAGCTTAACCCCAAGCATAAAAATAAATAAAATAAAAGTGAGTACTATGTACAAAAGGGTAGAGTGTGGCCATAATATAAAGTGCAGCTAGTTGTGCAATACTGTCACAGTGGTAGAATATGTTAAAATGTGCAAATAAAAAGAATAAAAATGTGCAGATATTGTTTACATACAGTATTTTAGATAAAAGATATGCACAAATGTCATTTTGTCACAGACGTGTGCAGATGTGGCACTGAGATGATATACTGTATGTTTAAATGTTCAGAACTGCAGATGTGCAGGTCAAGTTATGAAGGGCATTGAGACAGATGGCAGCGTGATGGCCTGTGGCTAAAAAACTGTCTTTTAGTCCAGTTGTTCTTGCTTTCACGCTCCTGTAGCATCTGCCAGATGGCAGCAGTGTGAACAGTGTGTGCTGTGGGTGGGTGCAGTCCTTGATGATGTTGCGTGCTCTCTTTGTGACCCGGGTGTTGTAAATGTCCTGTAGTGATGGGAAGGCCGCTGCACAAATGAACTGTGGCGTTTTAATGACACACTGGAGAGCCCTCGTGTCCTGAGTGGTGCAGTTTCCATACCACACTGTGATGGAGTTTGACAGACAACCTTCAGATTTTTCCGTCGTTGCTAAAAGAAAACGTCTGTCAGTGAGACAATATTCAGTTAATGCAACCGCTGAGGCTACATCCTCCGGTCCGTCAATATTATTTTCTATAGTTTGCCAGCATTTAAGAGAAACCTTTGAGCCTCTTTCCTGATTGCTAAAGTCGATTGACCTATTTTCTGCAGGACTAAGCTCTGGAATATTCTTTAGAAGTCTGCAATTAGCCTGCTGTGTAAAATCTTCAAATAAAAATGTATGTTGTACAGTTATGGTATCCTGGTTCTGCTGTATCACTGTGACCACTCGCTGTGTCTTCTCCCGGATGCAACAGCCCTGCAGAGAGAAGATTAAAGCGCTCTGTTGCTGCACCCTGAATCCCTGCCTTCATCATCTCCCCATCCCACCCACCCTACTACAGCACCGGGGGGCACATGGAGAAGAAGGGAGATAAAAGAGAAGCGGTGGGGGGGGGCAATAGAGAGAGAGAGGGAGTAAAGTGAAGGCGGGTGAGATGAGAATTCTCCCCTTAAATAATGGAAAGCGAGGGAGGCGTTTCCAGGCAAGCTGGCTCCCAAGTGTCCCAGTTTTGGAGGTTTAGTGAAATCGAGATGAGGCTGCTAATGCCGACACATTTTTCTCTTCCTGGAGGCCGTCCATGCATTCCTCAGAAGTGTAGCCACGCAGTAGAAATGCTTCCTCTGTGAGGCAAAGCAATTCTCCTGCCACGTCCACTTGTCCCTACTCACCCAGTATGCTCGCCTTGTCAACAAAGTGTGTGAAGAGAATCAGTTTGAGTGTCTTCAAAGCTCTGACTTCCATGAAGGTACTTTTAAGGCGTTTATCCAGACAGGTCTGCTGTGGCCTGTGATGCCCGTCGCTTCCCCCACCAAATGCAAAAAACACACTCTCTGTCATCACAAAAGTGGGTGGACAAATGGGAAGGAAAATGAGAATGGAAGTAGAGGAAATATGAAGAAATGAAGAGTTTAATTAGGAATTTCTAACATGAGTGTTCCTCCTACACAAATGCTGGATTTGCAGATTGATGAAAGAAAAAAACGGCCTGTCGCCTTGAATGGTTCAAGACCAAAGGGTGATTATGTTATGGCGATCCCCGACTGTTCGTCCATCCATCTGTCCCACCTGTTTTGTGAAATCAAATCCTCCTACAGTTGGTGTTCCAAATGTTTTGAAGCTTGGTACCAGGGTTTGAGATACACTGATGATGCACATATTGCAGATGAGTCTTCATCCAAGTTGTGCTCAAGGTCAAAGGTCAGGAGATCTGGGCAATTATGATTTCACAAAATGCTTTACTCCTCCGAAGCCATTGACTTTGACCTGAAGCACATTCTAGATGGTTCTGTATCTAGGCTGTGTTTAAGGTCACGGTCAACGATCAGGAAATCTGAGCACTCGGGGTGATTTTGTCTGATGCTACTCCATCATTGACGGTCTGGTTCCAGATGTTTTGAAACTTGGTACCAGCATTTGATGTACACTGATGATGCACATGAAAAAGTTGAAAACGGTTTCCCTTCAGTAAGATATTGGGATCTTAAGAAAACCAAAGAAGCCAAAGAAAGAGTTCTTGTCTATGAGATGTAAAACACAAATGCGTTTTGGAATTTATAACGACATCGATGTCCTTGAGGATGTCGAAACTAAAAATTAATCCCTGGAAAATGCACAGTATGGGATCTATATTTAACCTGTTTGTAGATAATACATATAATGATCAATTTTCCCCATTGTTGAGCGTTCACCCCTGCATTATTTATCTTATCCAATTTCTGTTTGTTTACTAAAGATGGATGTGCTGCTTCCATCACTGCATAGTCACCACACAGTTGCTTGTTAACAGCTGACAAACCTGACTGGAAGCTCTGTTGTTTATAACGGATTTGCTCCAAATGAACACTGAATTTGTTGTGAGTCTGTCGGTGTGGCTGTGTGATGCATGTACGCGTATGTCTGCAGGGCTCGGGCTTACATGCGGTGAGTGCTGGAGGGCCTGTTGACACTGGCGCCGTGCATTTTTGCAGCCACAGTGGCTGCGGCCTGATGTAAAAAATAGCTCAGGATTCCTCTGCTGCTGCTGAGTGAAGCACCGTCCTGAAGTCTGACATCAGATTGCACGTAAACGCAGCAAGAGAGAAGATAATAACGCTTTAAAATGGGGGGGGGGCAGTAGAGGTGGGACTGAAGGTGGTCAAAAAAGAGAAAGGAATAGACAGAAAAGAGAAAGATGGAGGTAGTATAAGAGCGTGGCTGTTTCATGCTTTTTGAGGGTCCTATTTTAACCCTTTAAAATGGGGGGAAATCTCTCCCCTCCCAACAAAAACGTGAAGATGAACCTGGGCCACTGACTAGATGAACTACAGACGTGGACAAAATTGTTGGTACCCCTCTGTTAATGAAAGAAAAACCCACAATAGTCACAGAAATAACTTGAATCTGACAAAAGTGGTAAAAATTAAAAATTCTATGGAAATTAACCAATGAAAATCAGACAATGCTTTTGAATTGTGGTTCAACAGAATTATTTATAAAACAAACTCATGAAACAGGCCTGGACAAAAATGATGGTACCCTTAACTTAATATTTTGTTGCACAACCTTTTGAGGCAATCACTGCAATCAAACGATTTCTGTAACTGTCAGTGAGACGTCTGCACCTCTCAGCAGGTATTTTGGCCCACTCCTCATGAGCAAACTGCTCCAATTTTCTCAGGTTTGAAGGGTGTCTTCTCCAGACGGCATGTTTCAGCTCCTTCCACAGATGTTCAATAGGATTTAGATCAGGGCTCACAGAAGGCCACTTTAGAATAGTCCAATGTTTGGCTCTTAGCCATTCTTGGGTGTTTTTAGCTGTGTGTTTTGGGTCATTATCCTGTTACAACACCCATGATCTGCGACTGAGACCAAGCTGTCTGACACTGGGCAGCACATTTCTCTCTAGAACACCTTGATAGTCTTGAGATTTCATTGTACCCTGCACAGATTCAAGACACCCTGTGCCAGATGCAGCAAAGCAGCCCCAGAACATAACAGAACCTCCTCCATGTTTCACAGTAGGGACAGTGTTCTTTTCTTGGTATGCTTCATTTTTACGTCTGTAAACATAGAGCTGATGTGCCTTGTCAAAAAGTTCCAGTTTTGTCTCATCTGTCCATAGGACATTCTCCCAGAAGTTTTGTGGCTTGCCAACATGCAGTTTGGCAAATTCTAGTCTGACTTTTTTATGATTTGTTTTCAACAGTGGTGTCCTCCTTGGTCGTCTCCCATGAAGTCCACTTTGGCTCAAACAACAACGGATGGTGCGATCTGACACTAATGTACCTTGACCTTGGAGTTCACCATGAATGTGTTTAGAGGTTGTTCTGGGCTCTCTTGTTACCATTCGTATTATCCGTCTCCTCCTGCGGCCACGTCCAGGGAGGTTGGCTACAGTCCCGTGGATCTTAAATTTCTGAATAATATGTGCAACTGTAGTCACAGGAAGATCATGCTGCTTGGAGATGGTCTAATAGCCTTTACCTTTAACATGCTTGTCTATAATTTTCTTTCTATTCTCCTGAGACAACTCTCTCCTTTGCTTCCTCTGGTCCATGTTTAATGTGGTACACGCCATGTCACCAAACAGCACAGTGACTATTTTTCACCCTTTAAATAGGCTGACTGACTGATTACAAGTTTGTAGACACCTGTGACGTTAATTAGAGGACACATCTTGGTTGAACATGTCCCTATGGTCACATTATTTTCAATCTTTTCTAGGGGTACCATCATTTTTGTCCAGGTCTGTTTCATGAGTTTGTTTTTTAAAATAATTCTGTTGAACCGCAATTCAAAAGCATTGTCTGATTTTCATTGGTTTATTTTCATAGAATTTTTATTTATTACCACTTTTGTCAGATTCAAGTTATTTCTGTGACCATTGTGGGTTTTTCTTTCATTAACAGAGGGGTACCAACAATTTTGTCCACGTCTGTAACTAAATATATAAGTAATAAATGAACCATGACATAAAAAACTGTGAAAATGTTACAAGAAGAAAATCACAAGTTTCAAGAGAAAAGTTGCAAATTTTCACAAAAAACAAATGGCAGATTTAGAAGACTTTTTTTTTTTCAAATTTACGAGAAAAAAAGTTGCAAACTCGTGGGAAAGTGTCACAAATTTTCAAGATAAAAGAAAAAAATTCTGAGAAAGAAATTTGAAAATGAATTAGAAAAAAAGTGAGAAATTTATGAGAAAAAGTTAATATGTTCATGATAAAATTAGAAAATTTAAAAGGAAAAATGCTGCAATTTTATGAGAGTCAAATTTCTAAGAAAAAAAATATGAAAATGTATTTAAAAAAAATTAGGAAATCAACAAGAAAAAAAGTTGTTAATTTATGCATAAAGGTTGCAAATTTACTAGAAGAAACCCACAAATTTACAAGAAAAAAGTTTCAAATTTGCATGAAAAATAGCACATTTATGAAAAAAATGATGCAAAATTACAAGGAAAAAAGTTTTGAAATGATGGGAAAAGAGTCACAAATTTTCGAGAAAAAATTCAAAAATTTCTGTGGCAAAAAATTGAGAATTAATTAGTAAAAAGTAGGAAATTTATGTGAAAAAAGTTTCAAATTTACAAGTCAAAAAGTTAAACATGTTCATGATAAAAGTAGCATATTTATGAGAAGAACTTGCAAATTTATGAGAAAAGTTTGCAAATTTACAAGAAGAAAATCACAATTTTACAAGACAAAAAATGCAAATTTCCATGAAAAAAATAGCAAATTTATGAGAAAAATGATGCAAATCTATGAGAAAAAACTTTCCAATTCATGGGAAAAGAGTCACAAATTTTCAAGAAAAAAGTCAAAAATCTTCAGAGAAAAAAATTGAAAATCAATTAGAAAAAAGTAGGATATTTACAAGAAAAAAGTTAAAATATTAAGATAAAATTAGCAAATTTAAGAGAAAAAGTTGCAAATTTATGAGTCACAAATTTCTCATAGCAAAATTTCAAAATTTGTTTGAAAAAGTATGAAATTTATGAGAAAAGGTTGCAAATTTACAAGGAAAAAGTCAAATTTACAAGAAAATATTGCAAATTTTCATGAAAAAGTCACAAATTTATCAGAAAGTTCCTAGTTTAAGAGAAAAAAAAAGTTAATATGTCCTCCCTATTGTTTATTCTGCTTTATAACCAGAAACGGCTGCGTAAGGGAATAGATTAATGGCGTAAAATGGAAGGAGAAAGAATGAATGGCTTCTCAGTTTCCTAATTTTCAGATTGACAAAGAGTGTCGTCTCACAGAGAGAAAAGACGTCCTAGATGTGGGTTACTTCACCTCCTTCCGATGCTTCCTTACCCCCGACAGACACAGATAAGACAGGAAATGCTCCTTTATTAAATTAGTTCACCAAATTTGCTGCTCATACAGAGAACTGATTCATTCCTTCTTCCCGCGGCACTTTGGGAACACTACACTCCCTCCATGAGCTGGGAGATCGGGCGATAGAGCGACAGACTGACTCACTGTCACTCACTTATGAACAGCGAGGTGACTCGGCTAAAGCCAGAGTTATTTATTTCTATTTTTAGGCATTAAGGTAATGGAAATATCTGAAATGGAAACTGGAACACAGCGGCTAATAGGCTCCTGCGTTCGTCTCATAAATAAGAAGTCGTGTTCTTGAAGAGGGAGTTCACCTCCAGAAGAGCTTTAGCAGATAATCTGTCTTCTTGTTTCCGATGATTTCATGTATTTTACCACCTCAAATGATGGCAGAAACTGAAAAATCAATGTAAAAGCTGCCTTTAAAGTGTGAAGTGGCTTTTATTATTGTGGGAATGGATTTTAGCTAAATCGAAAACATTAATTCTCTCGGTGGGCTTGCTGCTTCGATCCCATTTTTCTCTTCTCCACATCAGTCCTTGGTAGCATCTCTCATTAGTGTAGAAAGGAGGTTCACCAATAACTGTCGATGAGAGACAATGTGATGGTAAAATTTTCTGTTTTTCATACATGCTCATAGTCAACAAAAATGTGAAATCATCAAAGCGTTTACTAGCATACAGGATGGCATTTTAAAGTGTTTTTTTCCATGTTGTTGTGTTCCACAGAAAGGTCTATGAAAGGTTGTGGAAGCAGCCTTTCCCCTTGTGACTGATTATGGTGATGCATTGTACATGCATGCAGTTGCCACTGGTTTATAGAGCATCGATTCTGTGTATCACGCATCATTTCGTTTTATGACAAATTTAAAATCCTCTACTTACCACTGTATTCTTTATGATATAGAATAAAATAGAATAAGCTTTATTGTTATTGTACAGTAGTACAGCACAATGAATTTGTGGGTGCTCCACCAGGCTACTTGCACAATAAAGTAGGAGAGAAGGATTAGATAAAACACAGTTGCAGAACACACGATTAAACACACAACTGAAATAAAGATAAAATAAAAATGGCCCAGGATTATGGAAATATACACAGGTATGGTAGTGGCTACGCGGGTGGAACGATGTACATAAGAGTGCAGAGTGCAGACACCCAACTGAACACACACTTGAGTAAAATGGCCCAAGGATTATGGAGAATATACACAGTGGTTTCACGGATGGGTCGATGAACATGAAAGTGTGGAGTGTAAAGACAGGTGAGTTATTGTGATAATTAAAAAGGTCATCAGTTCTGTGCATGTGAGTGTTCAGAGGGAGGGGGGTGGGGCCTCTGACTGTTTGCAGTCCAGATGGCCCAGGGGAAGAAACTGTTTTTCAGTCTGGAGGTCGTGGGACCTGATCGATCTGAACCGTCGTTAAGAGGGAAGCAGGTCAAGCAGGTGGTGGGCGGGATGTGAGGGGTCTCCTGTGATGGCTTTGATCCTTCTGAGACAGGAGGATCTGGAGATGTCTTCCAGGGAGGACAGAGGGCCGCCGATCATTTTTTGGGCGGTGTTGATGACCCTCTGTGCAGCCTTCCTGTTCTCAGCCATGGAACCGGCGTACCACACACCCAGACAGTAGGTGAGCACGCTCTCCACTGAGCAGCGATAGAAGGCCAACAGCAGCTTCTGGTCCAGGTTGTTCTTCCTCAGGACACGGAGGAAGTGCAGCCGCTGCTGGGCTTTCTTCACCAGGGCCTTGGTGTTGACAGTCCAGGAGAGGTCAGAGGTGATGTGGGTGTCCTGGAACCTGAAGGTGGGGACGTTTTCCATGTGGTCACCATTGATGAGGGGGGGTTGTCCTGTCTGTTCTTCCTGAAGTCCAGTATGAGTTCTTTGGTTTTCTGGACATTCAGTTTCAGGTTGTTTGCTTGGCACCGCAGCAGCAGATTCTCTACCTCCACCCTGTATGCCTTCTCATCGTCATCAGTGATGAGCCCAACCAAGGTGATGTCGTCCGTGTATTTCACGATAATGGTGGTTGGATATCCACCACCAGAGGTCTTCCAAATGGACAATGACCCTAAGCGACCCATACCGTCAGATTAGTTACAAAGTGGCTTAACCCCTTAGCATTCCTGCCAATTTCCAGCCAATGTGAAACGTTCTGTGGGTTGAAAAGTAGAATTTTAAGCAGCTAAAAAAGAAGATCTTTCATTATTCACCATTGGACATTGTTGTCTGTCACACAGAAAAGACAAAAACATTGCATGGCCAGATTAGAAAAATTAATCTAAATATTTTTTTTGTAACTAAAATGTCATGATTCACTGCATCAGTTTTTTTTTTTTTTGTTTTTTTTTTTAGGTCCAGTAAAACAGCTCCCACAACCTGACCTTGATCTATTGACTTTTTTGTTTTTAATTTGTTTCATCAAGTAGGAGTTAGCACTCAGCTGAATAATTTGGTCAGAAGCCATAGAGAGGATGTAATTATTAGACTCCATATACTCCGATAATTGTGTAGCAACAGTTTTTTTCTAAAACTTTGGAGAAAATTGTTAATATGCTAACAGACACATACCTGATTTACAGCTCTAGATTTAAATCCCTTACCGTTTTAGCCAGTGTCCAGCCAATGTAAAACGTCCCACGGGTGGGACATCTTGCACACATAGCAAGATAAATTAATTAATGGATTACATTACGGGCTTATTAATGTCAGGCTGAAAGCAGACTGTTTCAGACAGAGCTTTTAGAACATGTTCAGTCTGCTTTATCCTGCCTTGAGAGCTCTTATTGTGGAAAAAATCTGAAGAAAATCAACAAGATACTGCCAGTAATTTTCTCATTTTGGAGTGAAAAATAGGGTTTGTGGAGTGAGAGAGGGAAAAAGAGTGAGACTCACTCCAAAAGAGTGAGAGTTGACAACACGGCATAAAGCTGTCCATGTTTATCTTACCTTTATGATATGAATTAATCCGATGTGCAGTGATCCAAAGAAAATGTCCATTATCCACAGTCCACATGTCTGTTGTGACAGAGACATGACCCAGTCCCTTAAATTCCTTCTGGAAATCAATATCCATTTTCAAATAATCTTTATCCACGTAGCAAGTAAATGCATTTTAATTTCTGTGGCTCACAGTCCAGGGTCTGGGTCCCAGACTGTCCGGATGCATACCTGTGCTTGAAATCCAGCCGTGGGTGTGGAGACGAGCGTATTTCCACTTTACATCCAGCCGTGGCTGTTCAGATAGCATAGATCCACAACACGGTGTCGTTAGCATAGCATAGCACTAGCTTTGTCGGAGCTTTGTTGCTATTTTCAAGCGCTTCTGAAGATCACAGTAGGTCTCAACTGGCACTTAGCTTGCAAACCACCAATATGCTTTTGTCCTTAACCGCGACAAAGGAAAAATAATCTGTCTTATTTCCACAAAAACAAAATAGCTTCATCTTTTCCTCCACTCAGTAGTGAAGACTTGCAACAGGTCACGTTGACTGATGGCTGCGTCAGCTATGGTAGGGTCAGTTTGTATATTCATTTATTTGTACTAAAAATATCTATCCATATTAATAAAATGAATAACGAGTAACGAATCTGATCAAATTTCAGTAACTGTAATGCATTACTGAATTTTTAAACTGTAATTTCGTCACACAGCACGTGACTACAGAAGTAGTGGCGTTACAGTAATGCGTTACTTTGTAACGCGTTACTCCCATCACTGGCCATGACTCACATGTGTACAGTTAAAATATTGAAAACCCTCACTTTACAATACTTTTACCTAGTTGAACTCTAACGAAATGAGCGGATTGTACTTCCTGGGTGTTATGACAAACCAGCTATTCCTCTCCAATGCAGTACAACACAGACTGAGACCTTAAAAAAGCAATAATACTCTGCTTTAGTGACCTAATTAAGAGAAAAAATTCAGACTGTGGAGGAGAAAAAGAAGATGAGGGGCAGGAAACGCCTGTGGTTGTTTCTCTTCGCAACAAGTAAACAAAACACCACCGTGTATGCAACGTTCTTCTAACGTTCTTTCTTTAAGTTCTTGTGTTTCATAGACTAAAATTACATTTTCACATATGAAATGGCGAAGAAATAAGCATTAAAAGGGACATAAGATACACTTTTTCTACATGTTGATGCCATTTGTAGAGATTTTAGTGAAATTTCTGTGAAATGCATTGGTCAAAATATATCAGGCTTTAATTATTTTAATGCAATTTTAAACACATTTAACCCGACGCCCTCAGAATGACACATTTCAGTGCATGTTTCTTTAAACCTTCACCCCACCCTCCCTCTTTTATCACCACCAGAAGTTTGGTTAAGGTGGGGAAGGTGCCATTTCAAGGCTAATGGAAGCTAGTTAGCTATTAGCTCCAGATTGCCAAAACAGACTGAGCTAACTAACATAACTAATGGCTAAATGTGATTAATCAACCAGATAAAGTATTGTCAGGGACAGGGATGTGTGGTGTGAGTGGTCAAAAGGATATGACTGGTCCCTGGTGTACAATAGGCACAGAAACAACCCTGAATGAGTGAATGGCTAACTCTGCTAACGCAAAAAAGGCCAAGCCTCAGCCGGCTAGCCAAGGTGCTACAGCAGGACAATATGCTGGCCTGTTATGACCAAAATATAGCATGATGTAAGACATGATGTAAGAAGTGATGTAAGATATATTAGCAACTGTGGATTAATGAACCTGGTGGGAACAGGGATGTCAAGTGAGGGTAGACTGAATATACACTACCGTTCAAAAGTTTGGGGTCACTTAGAAATTTCCTTATTTTTGAAAGAAAAGCACTTTTTTTCAATGAAGATAACTTAAAACTAATCAGAAATACACTCTATACATTGCTAATGTGGTAAATGACTATTCTAGCTGCAAATGTCTGGTTTTTGGTGCAATATCTACATAGGTGTATAGAGGCCCATTTCCAGCAACTATCACTCCAGTGTTCTAATGGTACAGTGTGTTTGCTCATTGCGTCAGAAGGCTAATGGATGATTAGAAAACCCTTGTGCAATCATGTTAGGTCTGCAATGCTGTAATTGCTGCAAATGGAGGATTCTTTGACGAAAGCAAAGCTTGAAGGAAAAAATTATTATTTCAAATACAAATCATTATTTCTCACCTTGTCAATGTCTTGACTATATTTTCTATTCATTTTACAACTCATGGTGGTAAATAAGTGTGACTTTTCATGGAAAACACAAAATAATTGTCTGGGTGACCCCAAACTTTTGAACGGTAGTGTATATATATATAAAAAAAAAGAGCCAGTTGTGATCTGATAGCTAAGCTAGCGCGAGATGGATAGACTTCTCCCCACTGAGGTGAGCTCATAGGCGGTAGGCAGCCTAACATCAGCTGGCTTGACAAGATGCTAGTTGTCTGATATGGTGGCATATTATGTCCAAAAATGTAACAGTAGGGTGAGTAGAATTTAAGGAAAATATCAATATGAACCATGGAGCTAATTCTGCAGCAGTGTCATAGCATTGTCAGTGTGGGTTTGGACATTCACTGGGGTTATCCCAACATTGTTAAAATGCATGAAGATGAAGCTGGGAGGGTGGCATCATTCCAGTGTCACATCACATCTGGGGAAACAAAAACTGCTTTAAAGGGCCTCTATCATGCTATTTTAAGCCTTTCAGAGTAAACTATATGCATGTATGTGATAGTATATTACCTTTGGTACACTGGAGAATGAATTTCTTATGAAATTTGAGTTATTTTCGCGAGCTACCTTTTCCAACCCGGAAGTAAGATGCCTCGATCTCTGAGGCTCCGCCTCTCCTTCTTGCTGCTGCCGCCCATTTCATGACAATAATAAACTCCAACCATTTCTGACGAGTAGTCTCTTCTTTAGGAAGGCTGAACAAACTCCTAAATCTCTCACAGCCAAAGACACATTTACGCCACTTAGAAGACATTGTCTTATGTAAAAAAGCAAACAGTTGTTGTCACTGAGCAGATTAGGTGCGAGAGGAACTACTTCTTCACAGCGTCAATGCTAAAGTGAAAGAGTTTTGCCGATCACCGCTCCGTTAGCTGCGGGGAGAAAGTGGGTGTGTGCGTTAGCCTGAGGGCAGTGCTGGCAGCACAGGCACTTCCTGGAGTGGGCGGCTCACCCACGTTCATACGTATGAACGTGGGGACCCAGTCATTATCAGGGACAGGACGGAGCAGCAGCTCAGAGAGCAGGGTTGAGGAGGAATACTCAGAGATGCGTGAATGGAGCAAAATACCACTTTGGGGGTGTTTTTGGTGAGGAATTAACATTATAACATGCTTAAAAGCTCAAAAAAGTCGATTTTGCATGATGTAGGCCCCTTAAGGGAAAGGTACTGAGTGTAGGGAGCTTGAAATGAAGAAGCGATGTGATTTTATAAATCAAAGTTTAATATCAGCTTCACCTCCCTAACAAGTCTCATCTCGGTGCAGAAGCAGAATAATAGGTCGATCGCAGTCAGACCTTCATACTTATACCCACACTCAACAAAAGACATTGCATATCAAAGCTGACATCCCGCATTAGCATAATCCCCCTCCATTGTCCTCCATCTCCTCCACCTGACCCTGGGTGGTCAGGAAGTTCGATCCGGTCTCCACCGCTGCGACTCAGTCTGTTCTTTGATCCTCGCCGGCGGTTGAGACCTCCTGTCCTGTTCTGAGGCGTGAGGTCATTCCACATACGTAATCACTAAACATTCTAATATGTCTATATATATGTAGGTATGGAATATATGATTAATATAAGCCACAGCCCCCCCCCCCCAAACGACTAAGAAAAGGACAATCAAATTGAGTTTACACTTTAAGATAATCTCTATGACATATTATACTGTTAAACATCTTGACAGGGAAAACAAGGAAAAAATCTTTCCAGCAGTCATGATCCTGTAGAAGATTCAGTGGTAACCACAACAGTATAGTAATGTCACAAATCAGCCTTAAAACTGTCACGGCACAATCTGATAACATAGTTAACAACTCTTTGTCAATTTTGCATCAGTCCCTGTCCCGTTTGGGCTTTAATCTTCTCCCGAATCTGCTGTAGGTCCACTTGGGCGTCCTGGTGGGACCCTCCTGTAAGGAATCTGCAGCTTGGGGAATAGAGTGGTTATTTGTTCCCTGCAGGGGGGCTGAGTTTTTTTTCTTGGGGCGTCTACCCCGCCGAGGTGCTCTCGCCACCCGTGCAGGCTCGTCACTCAACAAGAAGGCAGGTTTAAGTCTGTCAATGCTGACTGTTTCTTTTCTGTCCCCTAAATCAAGCACAAAATGCTTATCACCAGATTCCAGCACTCTGAATGGTCCGTCGTATGGTGGACGGAGGGTTGATTTTAAAGTTTAGTGTCTAACAAAAATGAACTCGGCGTTTTTTAAAGCTTGGGGGACAAAAACCCGTGGAAAAGAGTGATGTGCCGGTCCGGGGAGCGTGTCCGGTCCGGTGCTGCTTAAGGGCCTCAGGGCTGGAAGATGCCCAGGCTCTGGATGCTCTGGTAAAAACTCACCCGGGAGCCTGAGAGGCTGTGCAAAAACTAATTCTGCTGGGGAGGCGTCTAGATCCTCCTTAGGCGCAGAACGCAACCCCAATAAAACCCAGGGAAGTTTATTCACCCAATCTGTATTCGTTAGTGAGGCCCTGAGGGCGGCCTTTAAAGATCTGTGAAAACGCTCGCATAACCCATTAGCCTGAGGGTGATATGCGGTGGTGCGGTGAATTGTCGCTCCTAAGCTGCTGGCCATGGCTGACCACAGTTCTGAGACAAATTGAGGCCCCCTATCGGACGTGATGTCCGATGGGACGCCGAAACGTGCCACCCAGTTTGTTAAAAAAACGCGAGCGACTTCCGCAGCTGTGGTTGACGCCAAAGGGACCGCCTCCGGCCAGCGCGTAGTACAGTCTATCATTGTTAACAGGTGTGTGAACCCTTGAGTCGAAGGTAGTGGTCCCACGAGGTCGACATGAACATGGTCAAACCTTCTGGCTGGGATTCGAAAAGGCTCAAGAGGAGCTTTTGTGTGTTTGTGTATTTTGGCGCACTGACAAGACATGCAAGTTTTTGCCCATTCCTTTACATTTTTGCGCAGGCCCGGCCAAACAAACTTTTCCGCGACCATTTTAACCGAGGCGCGCACCCCTGGGTGCGCGAGGGAGTGAACCGAGTCGAAAATGCGGCAGCGCCATGCAGCTGGGACTACCGGGCGAGGTCGGCCGGTTGACACGTCGCAGATTAGGGGGGGTACACCGTCACGTAAACCCCTTTCCTCCAGTCTTAACCCTGTTGGTCCAGACAGGAGCGCGCGCACATCCGCGTCACTGCTTTGTTCCTCTGCCATGGCTGCGTAATCTATCCCTATGTGAATTGGGGCCACGTACGCGTCCGCGTTGGCGAAGAGTTCTGCGGCTGAGGTAGTATAATCTGTCTCCTCGTTCTCTGGCGATGTCACAGCGCGAGAGAGGCAGTCTGCTACCATGTTAAGTTTGCCTGCCACATGTCGAATGTCTGTGGTGAACTCTGAAATTGCAGCTAGCTGTCTTTGTTGCCTGCCTGACCATGGTTCTGAAATTTTAGCCATCGCAAAAGTGAGCAGTTTGTGGTCTACAAAGCCGTGAAACGCCGCCCTTCTAACCAGAACTGGAAGTGGCGGATGGATAAATGAAACGCTAGCTGCTCCCTGTCAAAAGTGCTGTATTTGTGCTCGGTTTGGTTTAAAGATTTGCTAAAAAATGCTAAAGGTTGCCAGGTTCCGCCAACATGTTGTTCCACAACTGCCCCTATGGCCAGGTCTGAAGCGTCTGTGGTTAGCGCTATGCGGGCCGAGGGATCGGGGTGAACCAACAATGTGGCATTCGCTAGAGCACTTTTTACTTCCGCGAAGGCGCGTTCGCGTTCCGGGGTCCATTCGACCGCGTTGGAAGGCTTTTGTTTTCTGAGCGCGGCATAAAGGGGCTGCATGAGTTGAGCTGCGCGGGGGAGGAAACGGTTGTAAAAATTCACCATTCCCAAAAATTCTTGCAGCGCTCTGACCGTTTGTGGTCGTGGAAAATTTTTTATCGCGCGGACTTTGTCTGGCAATGGGACCGCCCCCTCTGGTGAAACTCTGTGTCCCAAAAAATCAATTTGTGACATGCCAAATCGGCATTTGGCTGGGTTGATTATTAACCCGTGCTCTTCTAGTCTCTGAAAAACTGTAGCGAGGTGTTGTTAGTGTTCTTCCTCTGACGGGCTGGCTACCAGCATATCGTCGAGGTAGACAAACACGAAGGGGAGGTCGCGTAATACCGCGTCCATCATACGCTGAAAAGTTTGAGCAGCGCCTTTGAGGCCGAACGGCATTCGCAAAAATTCAAAAAGACCAAAAGGGGTTATTACAGCCGTTTTAGGAATGTCTTCTGCTCGAACGGGGACTTGGTGATAGCCGCGGACCAGGTCTATTTTAGAAAAAATGCGCGCACCCGCCAGATGTAGTGAAAAATCTTGGATGTGAGGAATTGGGTAGCGGTCATGCACTGTTGCATTGTTTAATCTGCGGTAATCGCCGCAAGGTCTCCAAGAACCATTGGTTTTCGGGACCATGTGTAGTGGTGATGCCCAAGGGCTTTTCGAGCGCCTAATAATGCCTAATTTTTCCAGGCTGGTGAACTCGTCCCGTGCTATGGTGAGCTCGGTCGCGTCTAAGCGCCGAGCTTTGGCAAACACGGGTGGGCCTGTTGTGGGAATGAAGTGTTCAACCCCGTGTTTCGCTACTGTTGCTGAAAATTTTGGAACTGTGAGTGCTGGAAATTGGGTGAGGAGTTGGTCAAACTTACCTCCTGCTGTAGTGACGCTGGCTTGCACGGGTGGTGGAGAAACTCGAGCTGAGCAGGGGATAGAAGCAAATGATTGCATTAACCAAGCGTCTATTTGCAAGATCGACTAACAACCCATGTGCACACAAAAAATCAGCGCCCAACAAGTTAAAACTCACCGCCGCTACAATAAATGTCCATCTATAGTTGCGGCCGTGGATGAGAAAAGGCAGGTCCCTTTCACCGAAAGTGTCGATGATCGAGCCGTTGGCTGCCATCGCTCCGTTTCCCCGGGGTTCCGTGGCCCGGTCTGCGGGGGAAGGGGTGATGAAGCTCACCTGAGCTCCGGTGTCGATGAGGAACCGTCTCCCGGTGCGTCCGTCAGTCACATAAAGCAGCCTATTCGTCTCGCCGAGAGCCGTAGCTGCTAACCGTTTCTTGAATTTGCAGGGCGGCGCGCATTTGTGTGCCCTCTCGGCAAAACGTTGATGAAAATAGCAGAGGTCGTTCCGCTTGCTGCGTCTTGGTCGAGTCGCTGCCATAGTGGGCGGGCTCTGCTCCGCTGTCTGCGGTTCTCCGCTGCTCTGGGCCTCCGCGCTGAAATCTGCAGATGCTGCTGTGGCCACCTGATCGCCACAGGCGTTGATAAGCCGCTGCGCTTCTCGAGCCAGCGCGCGGAAGTCCTGCTGGGTGCTGCACCGCATGTTGGTCAGTGTCCCTCTCATGTGTGGCGACAGAGTGCTGAGGAAGATGTGTTGGAAGAGGAAGTTGTCGTTGTCCTCTTCCTTAAGCTGCAGCATGTCCTCCATGAGGGCCTTGGGTCTGCATCCTCTGTGGCCGTAGATCGCCAGGATCTTCTCTGCTCTCTCCTCAGCTGAGGGGACGAAGTTCTCAATGATGGTCGCCTTAAGTTCTCTGTATTTGTCCTGGGCGGGCGGTTGCTGGATTATGCTCCGCGCGCATCTTGACGTGGCAGCGTCGAGTTTGGCGACGATGTGATAAAATTTCGTCTCGTCCGCCGTTATGCCCGCCAGTGCAAACTGAGCCTCAGCTTGCTGGAACCATGAGCTCGGGTCGTTTTGCCAGAATTCTGGCAGCATGACGGTGACGGCGCTTGTGTGGGCCGTCCCTGATGTGTCCGCCGGGTGAGAGCGCCTTTCTTCTGCCCTCACGGCGGAGCTGGGGATGGTGCTCGATTGAGCCCTCTCTGTGGATTCTGCTGTGGGGGAACGTCTTCCATCCGCTCCCCTGTCTGCATGGGCGCCGGCGCTTGCCTGGGTTGCCGCCGATGAGTTCATCGCGGGAGAACGTCTCTGTTCCATCCTCACGTCTGGTCACCAGTGTAGGGAGCTTGAAATGAAGAAGCGATGTGATTTTATAAATCAAAGTTTAATATCAGCTTCACCTCCCTAACAAGTCTCATCTCGGTGCAGAAGCAGAAGAAGAGGTCGATCGCAGTCAGACCTTCATACTTATACCCACACTCAACAAAAGACGTTGCGTATCAAAGCTGACATCCCGCATTAGCATAATCCCCCTCCATTGTCCTCCATCTCCTCCACCTGACCCTGGGTGGTCAGGAAGTTCGATCCGGTCTCCACCGCTGCGACTCAGTCTGTTCTTTGATCCTCGCCGGCGGTTGAGACCTCCTGTCCTGTTCTGAGGCGTGAGGTCATTCCACATATGTAATCACTAAACATTCTAATATGTCTATACATATGTAGGTATGGAATATATGATTAATATAAGCCACACTGAGACCAAGGCTGATCATAACAAAGTGATAAGGTTATGGTTTTTTCAATGTATAAACACTGGTGGCCACTCCAGAAACCCAAATCGATGCACAAAAGCATGCAAAAAATGCAATTTTCATGATATAATAAAGAACAGGCCTATTGTCATTTCATACACAAAATAAATATTGCCCAGTGTTTACAACTCATAGCTCTTGAGGGTTTGAAGCTCACACCACATGGATGGTGGCTAATTAGCATTCTTAGCTGCACTGGGGAAGTCCTTTAAGCAGCCATGACTGTGTTACCACCACATAGTCATTATGAGTGTTATCAGGTTCTTAAATACAGCCATAGCTTGTTCATTCCCTCAGTAAAACAGCTGAAATGATGCAAATAGCCATCAGAGGCTAACAATGACTTAGCTTCTGCTCCTTTTAGTGTTAGTATCTGTGAACTTTGCTTGCTTTTTCTTGGCATGTTCAGATAAAATAGTCAACCATTGCATACTATGTAGAAGGAGACTGCGTTTGTTTTCGTTACAAGCCGTCTTTAACTGTGCTGCCCGCGTTCTGCTCATAGGTTCTGCTGCATCTAAACAGCATTGGCTGTGCTGCTTCCAGATTTCTTAAAGGGGCAGTACATTTAAAGCTCTCACATACACGCACACAGCAGTGAGAGGGGAAAAAACCCACCCCTCCTCCCCTCAACATGTACAAGGTTACGTTGGTTCTACATCCCGAATGTCGGTTCCTGTTTTATTTCTGTTAGTCGCCCAGCCCTAGAATATCTCCTTTAACTTACAATTTAAAGGCATTCACAGTGATGAATAAACTGCTGTGTAATGTAGCCGCAAAGAGGACTGCAACTAATGTGAAACTGTTGCATCTATAAATATTTCATTTGCAATGATTGATGAATAAGAAAACAAACTGCCTCTTATAACCAAGACACTGAAAACAGTGAAATAACTCAAATCAATCAAGCTGCATAAATATTGACCTTTTGCAGTCCGACCCACAACTTTTATTCACACACGTTATTAATATTCCGAGTGGAAAATTTTGTCTCGCCTATAGTGCATAAACATGCTGGATTGCGACATCAAAATAAAAGTGCATTACAGATTACACACATGCACACACTCCTCCCACCCTAATCCTCAAATTAATGATCTCTTACTGTAGCACAAACACATACTTACACCCCACGGCATGTACAAGTCCAGCTCTCGAGGGATTAACACGTCAACACGCTCAGCCGTGGGATTTTCCCACAGCACCTCCCACCCCTGGGTTACATTTTCTGTCACTCACGGCGCTCATATGTGGGAGTGCGCCAGCTCCCTGCGCGCTGCCCAAAAACAACCAGGATTTGGCAAACTCGGAGAAGCTGTGGTGTGTTTGCCAAAGGTGCCAATTAGGCAGCCTAATGTTTGTTGAAAGGTGCTTTTCATGTTTTGTTTTTTTTTTTCTTCAGGGTTTGTAACATAAAGCCAAGAGCTACTCCCATCAGGGGCAGACAACACGAAGCTGAGACATTTATGAGGTACGACTGGACTGACATAGATAATAGTTATACACACAGTCAGGTTCTCCGAGCCGGTGGAGTCATAAATATTTCATCAGGTGGAGTTAAATACAGACCTGTGTCCCTCTCTGTGGGTTTCTGGCCAGCTGTTTTTATGTAGCTTTTAAAGTTTTTAACAAGAAAACCTGAGAGTAAACACAACAAATAATAACAACAAAGGTATAAACATTTACACTTGTATAAAGTGGAAAATCAAAAAAATATGTTTAATATGCTGAGAATATTCAATTCATCATTAGCAGAATTGATTTAGAGATGCTGACCATTTTTAGATGCCTCCATTAACACTAGAAGTCCCAGAGAGGGGCCATTTGGCCTTTTTGGCTAGAAAACCCATAGGGGGACCATCAAGTGGCCACAAGAGGGCTAATGTCTGGGTCTTCTATTAAATACCTGTCAGCTCATATGCTTGCTAATTTGAAAGTACACTGTAAAATCCAATTAACCTTACTTAAAAAAAAGCTTGCAATGTAAAGACACATGCTTATTTGCAAAATACTAGCTCTATTCCATGGTTTTTACGTATAAATTCCTTTTTGATTTCCTTTCACACAGACAAAAATCTAAGTGCGCCATATCATGCAAGATCATCTTCTCTTATTGGTCAAATAAATTTCACAGTATGTACAGGAAGTAGATCTTTTAGTGTTGACAATGACCCTGTTTACATTCTAAAGCTCCTCTGTTGTGTGGGGTTCCTCAAGGCTCCGTTTTAAGTCCTGTTTTATTTGCTATTTATTTGCTTCCTCTTGGTCAGTTAATTAGTAATTTATGCTGATTAGATTCAGCTATATTTCTCTTAATCCTCAAGAGCTCCAGAAACTCATGGTTTTTTTTTTTTGCAGCAAAAATTTTTTTGCAGCAAAATGAAAACAAAAACAAAACAGAAACTCTTACCATTGCACCAGGTAATGCAATTCCAACCATTAAGCCATTTTTGGTCCGCTTGCGTCTTCTGTGAAAACTTCTGTGCTATTGTTATTATTACTAGTACATACCCGTGCTTACCCGTCCATGCCCATAGAAACCAAGTATAAGCAAGTATTTCTGCATGCCCGTTGCTGAAGGGTCTCCTCCTGTCTGAGACAGCTGTGTTGTTCACAGTCATGCCTGCAGCGTACTGCTCGAACCTGAGGTGTTTCATGTTCACGGCATCTTTTCTGACGTGCAGCATTTCTCTTCACTGTATTTCTCTCAATCTGGTGGGTCTTCTTCGTTCAGACCACTGGTTGAGGGATAGGTGTGTTGTAATTCCAGTTCATGGACAGGATCATGAAAATAGATCTGAGCAAAAAGTGGCTTTCGACCCTGTTCAGGAAGACCTTACATGCCGGTCGAAACCCAGAAACCGGAGCACCTGGAGAAAATCAGTGCTTTGCTTGGCATTTTACACATTTGTAGTGTAGACTGCCATTCTTCATGGGTACTGCTTCGAATGGGTGTGGTTTAAAGTAGTGTGTCGTATTCTTAATGGGGTGACAGACTGACACACTGACAGGGATGTCTTGAATTTATAGAGTGCCTTCTGCCTTACTGAGTGAAATTTCCAGATTTACTGCTTCGAATGGGTGTGGTTTAAAGTAGTGTGTCCTATTTGGTCTCAGCTTCTCTGTGCCTTGCCTGGCGTGCAGCGTTGGCAGCCAGCCGATTATTCTGCATCTCCTCAGTCTCAGCTTGTCTGTGTCTTGCCTGGTGTGCAGCGTTGCTCGCTTTGCGGGCATTTCGGGCTTCAAGTGATTCAGCAAGTTGCATGGCACACTGCCACACGTTTCCTGTCTGTCTGTGCATCACTTTTCTGCCATATCCTTTGCTGGTGAAGGGTCTCCTCCTGTCTGACGGGTGTGTTGTTCCCTCCGGTGTTTCATCTTCACGGGATCTTTTCTGACGGGCAACACAGTCATCCCTGGGAGGTACTGCTCGAGGACGGATAATTTTTTCACATATAAGGAGTTGTTCAGAACTCCTTATACAAAGATATAGAGTGATGATAATCTAGTCAGTGGTGGTAATGTACCTGTAAGCTGGTTGCCAACCGCCAATCAAATCTAATAGAAGAAGAAGAAGAAGAAGAAGAACCTCATCTGTGTCATCTTCACTGGATCTTTTCTGATGTGCAGCAGTTCTCCTCACTCTATTGCTCTCCATTTATGTAGCGTGTGGTTGTATCGTGAGTGATGGTCTATATGACATCATAAAGACATCAAGGTAGGTATCATAGGACACTACATCATAGGTAGGCAGTCCTATTGTCTATATGACGGCATCGCCTATATGACGGCATCGCGAGTCCTATGTAGCCTGAGATCATAGGATCATCATAGGACATCATGCAGACATCATATGCCCTCCTATGATGTCCTATGATTGTGACACACAGACAGAGAGACAGACACACACACACACAGAGATTTCTTGAATTTATAGACTGATGATCATTATTATTATTATTATCATTATTATTATTATTATGCTGTTTACATACCTACTTGAATAATCAGATGACTCCAGAAATCCAGTTATAATTTGTTTATTATTGTGCATGTGTTACGCACCCCTCCATAGGGAATTAGTCAGTGGTGCAGTCCTTGACACCTTAGAGTACACCTCCGTTACTAGCCGAGAGCTAGTGAGGAATTCCTCTTTGGCTCGGTGGTAGAGGTTTTCAGACCATGGTGTCATGAGTTTGAGACTCGCCTGGGATATTTGTAGGTGTTAAGTCTACCTTGCATAAGTGCGGAAAAGACTTAGGTGCTAGTCTTCCTTGCCTGCGGGGTGAAAAATGACTTAGGTCCGTCCACCTTTACTGAGGGTCGAAACAAACTTTGTGATTTGTGATTCGTGATCCCAGGATTAGTAGGCGATTCTGGCCTTGGTCCAGAAAGTGGGTCGAAACAGCATGTGAACACAACCAATGTGTTTCTGTGATGGGAGAGGCTATGGAGGCTTTGCATTTCCCACTTAAAACAAAACAGTTTGGAAAATAAAGTGAAGCTATGCCTTCAAAACAGTCAATGGACCGAAGCCGCCAAGGGTGCATACTGAGACAACGCAGTACATGGCGTCCACTAATCCTTCTGAACCATGACATGCTCATCAGCCAACAATATTTCCAAAGATCCACCAGCTATTTAATCTGTCATAGCGTTTCATTCTATTTTAGTTTGGTATGCTTTCTCTTCTGGAAGATCACAGCAGAGTTTGCCAGATGATTTGGATGAAAACTACCTCTTTTTGGGGGTCTCGGTCCGAAACAAAATATGGGAGAACGTGAAAGCCGGCAAGTGTGAAAACACCGTTTAGTTTTTGGGGGTTTTTTTCAAGGCAATCAGTTTGTATGCTTATTCTGAGTAAAGTTAACTAATTGGATTTTACAGTGCAGGTTAATCAAGTGGATTATTGCAAAAACGTGGATAAATCAAGTGCTAAAATGGACAACATACATACATTTATTTGTAATAGATACCAGGAAACGTTTCCACTGGATATGACTGTAGGCTTGTGTTTAAAGTGGTGGAATAAGGATTAGAAAAGGAATCTCTGAGTGGTGAATATTGCACAGCTTTCAGTGTTTTGGGGATTTTTGTTTTGCTTTCAGCAAGCAATCGAGCATGGGGCAAAGGCTCTCTGATTATTGGACTCATGAGCCTGGAAACCCACTGTAATCTGTATAGAGGGGAAAAGGCATCTTTTCACCCTCTTACATCTCTGCCATTCATCAAATCCTTCCTCTACCAATGTCCGTCCATCTTTCGCTTTCTTTCTGCCTGTCCCCCTCCTTTCCCTCCTAACCCCCCACCCCCGCTGACAGTGGCGGAGGGCCTGTTGACAGTCCTGTGCAGTGGAAGGAGGCTTTTTATTGGTCCTGAGTGTTCAGCCCTTCCTGAGGCCAATGGGATCCAGATGTGGCCCCGGCACTCTAGTGACAGCAGCCATTTATGGACAGAGAATGTGTGCGAGAGAAAAACAGTGTGAAATATGTGATATTTTTTCCCTTCTTCTTCTATCTCAACCTGCTCTCTCTGCTCTTCTCAACACGTGCACACGTCTATGGCTACAATTTTTTTCTGCAGCTACACACAAATGCACCGCAAGGTCATAAGTGCTGTCCTTGAGCATGGCAGTGATCTGGCCGTTTACTTTGAGATGTTTTTGAATAAAATTGTCTTTATCCCAAGTAATTATCAGATCCAGCTTGGTGAACTGTAGCCTGTGGTTTGACTTTCATGCCACAATACCATAAGGTTGATTGTTTCTGCAGCACACTTAGAAAATGAAAACAGTTCATAATTTTGCACATTTACTTAAAGGGCACAACTGTAGCCACCAGCTACTAAACATCTTGTGATTGGCTGTTGGGACTGAGGTCATAGTCACCACAGTTGTAGTCTTTTCAGTGTTCCTACCCGCAACAAGAAAGTTACACAGTGCTGCTATAAGCCTCTCTCTGAAATGTGTCTCTCAGGCCTGTTTCATTACAGTTTGTATTGCCTTGTAGCCAACACACCACTTGGCATGTATGAAATTAACCAGTTTACACAACTGCACCAATCATGTACCACTTTTATTTCCTTGGCTTTAATAAATTTCAGGTTTGTTAAAGTTCTTATGAAGCTCTTTGTCTTTGTTTTGGTCCGTATTTTGTCTAGTTTTGGAATTAAGTGTCTATGTGGTGCCGCTGTGATAGCCATCCATCTTCTACTACTTATTTCTGGGTCCGGGTCACAGGGGCACCAGTTTAAGCAGAGAAGACCAGACCGCCGCCCGGTTCACATGGCACCACGATCCCCTTGATCCCCCCTGTAGGTGGTGAACTCACTGGAGAGTGGACCTATGTAGCTGCTTTGGGTACACTTGGTCCTTGGTGTAACTGCTAGACTGTTCTTGATGTGGCCCTTCACCCAGGACCGGTTTGTCTTGGGAGACCCTACCAAGGGCAAGTTTCGCCCAACAACATACCTTCTAGGATCAACAGGGCACACAAACCCCTCCACCATGGTAAGGTGGCAATCCATGGAGGGGTGCCACTATGATACCAATTGTGATTTAGTCAAATTGAGAAAAAAAACTGAGTTCTGGTTATTTTGATGGCAGAAAGACAAATTAAAACATTTGGTTTAGAAATAGATAATAGATAATAACTTATTAGTGCATGTGAGTAGTCATTGATAGAAGAAGTGAATACAATTTTTATGTTTCTTAAATGTATATTGTGTGGATTTGGTTGGAAGTTTGGTTTGACATTAACAGCATCAACAAAGCTGCAGACATACATTTGAGTGTGCTTGTGCAGCAATGATTAGATCAATTGACAGAAAATTACAATTAATTTGATAATGGACGAATCAACTATGCACCCTTTTATACCATTTCCCAGTTGTAAGGGGGAAAATGAGGGGAAAAAACACAAATTTTGGAGAAATTTTTTCAAATTTATGAGAAAAAAAAATCACAGATTTCCTTCAAAGAGTTTAACTTTTTTTTTAGAAAAGCATCACTAACTTACAAGACAAATTCACAAACTTGTCAGGGGAATAACCCCCCCCACACACACACACACACATTTCATATGGGGAAAAACACAATTGTCTTGAAAAAACTATCAATTTTTTTTACAAGAATATAATCATATATTTATCAAACAAAATTCTTATAAAAATATTGCAAATTTGAGAGAAAAGTTACAAGTTTACAAAGAAAAAAATCTGGGAAAAAAGCAGTTTTGGAGAAAAATTTACAAATTGATGAGGGAAAAAAATCACAAAATTCTTTAAAGAAAAAAACATTTTTTTAAGAAAAACATCAGATTTGCATTTTTAAAAAAGTACCACACTTAAAAGTATAAAGACATTTCTTAAGAAAAACAAACACAAACATCCAAATGATGAGCGACTTGTCATGACGTATTAAGTTTTGACAGCTCACGTGCACGATGCCAAACACAGGAAGGAACCACACAGAGGGGCACGTTTGACGATTTTATTAATATCAAAACCCAAAACGCACAGCGACAGAAACAGTCACTCGCCAGAGGAAAGGACCTGTGGAGAGAAGACGAGAGCAGTGAGCTGAGGAGTGGAGTAAGGGGAAATGGGCGAGCCAAATTACCACTTACTTGAGAAATCCAGACAGGACCGGCAGGACCCAGTGAGGAATAGATGAGCCAGTAGGGTTGGGGAGAAATGGTGAGCCGATGGTGCCTGACCGGGTGGAGTTGATTGCTGGAGGATCAGTGTGGTGAGGCAGGGGAGCGTGCGCAGTCCCGGAGACACACCTACACGGTGGCAGCAACCTGAAAGAAGGAGAAGAAAGTAAGGTTAACGGTATGTTAACGTTACGACTTTAATTTGCTTGCCTGAGAACGGGCAGTATACCCAGACAAGCCAGCGTTGACTGCGTGGAGGAAGCCTCCTTATGTACGCTGGCTGAGCGGGCACAGGTGTGTCTTCTGCCTCAGGTGCCATGATGAGTTTGTAAAGGTGAGACCGGAGGGGAGGGGTACGCTCTCGCTACCCATGACAGGGCCCTCCCTTCTAGGAACACCTCCTGGCGGTCCGGAGGGCTTGTCTGGGTGAGCACAGTGGAAAGCCTGGAGCATCCCCTTGTCCAGTATCCGTGCAAGGGGGTCCAGGATTGTTCCTTCGAGCCGTAGCCCTCCCAGTCGACGAGATATTGAAGACCCCGGCCCCAGCGGCAAACATCCAGAATCCGCCGCACCATGTAGGCGGGGTGGCCGTCAATGATGCAGGGAGGGGGAGGTGGCTTGGGGTGGGGGCAGAGGGGACTGGCCGAGAGGGGCTTGATGTGACTAACGTGAAAGGTAGGGTTCACCTGTAGGGACGGGGCGCAGCTTAAGTTGAACCGATGTGTCGTTAATCACCTGGGAGATGGTGTATGGCCCAAAAAACCGGGGGGACAGTTTCTTTGACTTCTCTTTAAGAGGAATCTGGCTCGCTGCCAGCCAGACCTGCTGTCCCACGGTGTATTTGGGGGCCAGGACCCGTCTCCTGTCAGCAGTGACCTGGGTGCGCTCCGTGGTGCGGGCCAGGGTGGCCCGAGTCGACTTCCATACGTGTCGGCAGCACCAAGCGTGAGCCCCTACGGATGGTTTCGGCCATAGTAAATAGAGGCGGTGTGTACCCCAACAACACCCGAAAGGGGTGAGTCCAGTGGCTGAGGAAACAGCAGAGTTCGTGGAGTACTCCACCCAAGTCAGATGTGTGCTCCACGATGACAGGCTGTCGGCTACTACGCACTGCAAGGCAGCCTCCGAGGACTGATTGGTGCGCTCCGCCTGTCCGTTGCTCTGTGGATGATTTCCTGAGGAGAGACTCACAGTAGTTCCCAGGGTCCGGCAAAAGGCCCTCCAGACCTGGGACGTAAATTGTGAACCCCGGTCAGACACAGTGTCAATAGGGATGCCGTGGACCCGGATCACGCGATCAGTGAGGAGGACCACAGTCTCCAAGGCCGATGGGAGTTTAGGAAGGGCCACCAGATGGACTGCCTTGGAGAAGCGATCCATGATGGTCAGGATCACCATCTTGCCGTGGGAGGAGGGCAGAGTCAGATTTACCCTGGACACACGTCTGGCAGGCTCTGACATACTCCCGGATGTCCCGCCGCGTGGGCCACCAGAACACCCGTTGGATAAAGTCAATAGTCCGTGAGATTCTTGGGTGGCTACGAAGCAACTAGTGTGACCCCATTGGATGACATCACTGCGGAGGGCGGCCGGGACGTACAGACAGTTCTGGAGGTACCCTACTGGCACAGGCTCCTGGGACTGGGCCTGGCGGACCCTCCGCTCGATATCCCAAGTAAGGGCTCCAAGGATGCATGAAGGTGGTATGATGGGTTTTTTTTTGGGGGGGGGGATACATCCCTGGAATCAAACTGGCGCAAAAGTGCGTCCGGTTTGGTATTCTGGGCCCCAGGCCGGTAGGTGATGGTAAAATTAAACCGCTGGAAGAACAACGACCAGCGGGCCTGCCTGGGGTTCAGTCGGCGGGCCGACCGCAAGTACTCAAGGTTCCTGTGGTCGGTCCGCACGACGATGGGGTGAATGTTCCCCTCTAACCAGTGTCTCCACTCCTCTAATGCCAACTTAATGGCCAGCAGCTCTCTGTCCCCTACGTCATAGTTCCTTTCAGCCGGCGTGAGCCGCCAAGAGAAATATGCGCATGGGCGAAGTTTCTGATCGGGGGGTGTGCGCTGTGACAGTACTGCGCCAACCCCCGAATTAGACCCGTCCACCTCGAGGACAAATGGAAGCTGCGTGTCGACCTGAGCCAAGATGGGTGTATCTGTGAACTGACACTTTAATTTGTTAAACGCCAGCTCAGCTGCCTCAGTCCACCGAAAGGGGACTTTAACGGAGGTCAGCTGCGTCAAAGGCAGTGTGATCCCACTATAGTTCCTGATGAACCTGCAGTAGAAATTCGCAAACCCGAGGACGTGTTGAAGCTGCCTTCGGGAGTGGAGTTGGCCAATCTAACACTGCCCTTATCTTGGCAGGGTCGGCAATCAGTTCCCCCTCAGCCACGATGAAGCCCAAAAAGGTGGTGGATGTAGTGGAGAACTCACACTTCTCGGCTTTAACGTAAAGCTGGTTCTCCAAAAGCCGCTGTAAAACGGCTCTGACATGGACCTCATGTTCCTCTGGCGAGCGGGAGAAAATCAAAATATCATCAGGATAGACAAAAACGTATTGGTAAAGCATATCACGGAGGACGTCATTAATTAACCGCTGGAAGACTGTGGGGGCGTTGGTGAGCCCGAATGGCATCACTAAGTACTCGAACTGGCCTTGGTGTGTTTTAAAGGCCATCTTCCACTCATCGCCTTCGCGAATGCGGACCAAATGATGCGCATTCCTAAGGTCTAACTTGGTGAAAACCCGTGAACGCTGAAGGAGCTCGAACGCTGAACTGATCAAAGGCAGAGGATATTTATCTCTGATGGTAATTGTGTTGAGCTCCCGGTAGTCGATGCACGGGTGCAATGAGCCATCCTTCTTTCCGACAAAGAAGAACCCGGCTCCGAGCGGAGCGGAAGATGGCAGAATGTGGCCGGCGTTCAATGACTCCTTGGTGTACTGCGCCATTGCCTCCCTCTCCAGGCCAGAAATACTATACAGCCGACTGGACGGCAGCCTCGCCCCCGGGATGAGGTCTATAGCAGAGTCATAAGAGCGGTGAGGCGGCAGCAACAACGCTCTCGACTTGCTAAAGACCTCGCTCAAATCGTGATAAGACCGAGGGACGAGGCTGAGGTCCGGCAGCTCAGCCCGAGAGGGAGGAACAGACGGCGATGAGGAGTATTCAGCTGAACGCATACTGTGGGCCATACAAAATGGACTCCAGGCAGAGATGGTATTTTTGGCCCAGTTGATTGTTGGATTATGCCTCTGGAGCCACGGATAACCTAGAACCACCGGGGATGATGAAATGGGGAGAACCAGAAACGATAGTTTCTCCCGGTGGTTCCCAGAAAGAAGGAAGGATATGGGCACCGTGCTAAGAGTGACCACCGCGACCTCACAGCCAGATATGGTGGTGATTCTCTGTACACAGGGCAATTTACATGTGGGAATGCCCACCTGCTTCACAAACTCAGCAGACATGAAATTACCCTCCGACCCTGAATCGATCAGCACCATAACCCCCCTCTCAACCCCCGGCAACTGTACGAAAGCCGAAATTGAAAAATTACCGGGGGAAGTGGATTTCTTCCTGCCCGCCAGACCCCCCCCATGGCTACTGATGGGCTACATCTTTTTGGCCGCTGGTGGAACTCGTCCAGACTGTGGTTAGGTGAACCACAATACATGCACGCGCCGACCCTTCGCCGGCGCTCATCATCAGTCAAGTGCCGAGAGAGCATCGGTTCAGGCGATGAGCCGGCGCCACCAGTGCCAGTAACCACGGCGGGTACATGCTTGGCACGTGGGCGAGAGGAGGACTTGCGCTCCCTCACGCTTTCACAGTACCGATTGTCCAACCCAACTGCCTGATCTATGAGGCCGTCGAACATCTCCGGGACAGAATGGACTGCCAGATCGTCACGGAGTTGGTTGTTCAACCCGTGAAGGAACGGGCTATGTACCGCAGTCTGGTTCCACCCTGAATCGGACACCACAACCCGGAACTCCACCGAGTACTCGGCTGCTGACCGGGTACCTTGGCGGAGTGTCATCAGGCAGCTCATCACATTGCCCTGACTCTCGGTCAGACCAAACGCACAAGTGAATGCAGCCACAAATTGGTCAAACGTATAACGACGCCCCTCGGGGTTGTCTAGAGTGGACTGTTCCCACTCCAGGGCTCGATCCCTGAGCAACAGAGTGAAAAACTGAATCCGAGCGACGTCCCCTGGATACTCCCCTCCAACCTGCTCCAAGTACATCTGAACTTGAAGAAGAAAAGCCTTACATTTCCCCACCTCCCCCGTGTACAGGAAAGACATGGGAACGGACGATGTACGGCGCACCGAAGTGCGCGGAGCAAGCTGAGGGGGGGCAACTGTGGGACGTGCTGTAGACCATAGCTCATCATGTTTAATACCTGCTGCGTAAGCGCAGTGAGCTGATGCTCGGTTGCCGCTAGGCATTCCAGAGCTGACAGCTCCTGCAGTGAGGCACCGGCTGAGCCTACCGTCCTGGTTGGCTCGTTCTGTCATGACGTATTAAGTTTTGACATCTCACGTGCACGATGCCAAACACAGGAAGGAACCACACAGAGGGGCATGTTTGACAATTTTATTAATATCAAAATCCAAAGCGCACGGTTACAAAAACAGTCACTCGCCAGAGGAAAGGACCTGTGGAGAGAAGACGAGAGCAGTGAGCTGAGGAGTGGAGTAAGGCGAAATGGGCGAGCCAAATTATCACTTACTTGAGAAATCCAGAGAGGATCGGCAGGACCCAGCGGGGAACAGACGAGCCAGTAGGGTAGGGGAAAATGGTGAGCCGATGGTGCCTGACCGGGTGGAGTTGATTGCTGGAGGATCAGTGTGGTGAGGCAGGGGAGCGCGTGCAGTCCCGGAGACACACCTACACGGTGGCAGCAACCTGAAAGAAGGAGAAGAAAGTAAAGTTAACGGCATGTTAGCGTTACGACTTAAATTTGCTTGCCTGAGAACGGGCAGTATACCCAGACGAGCCAGCATTGACTGCGTGGAGGAAGCCTCTTTATGTACGCTGGCTGATGAACGGGCGCAGGTGTGTCTTCTGCCTCAGGTGCCGTGATGAGTTTGTAAAGGTGAGAACGGAGGGGAGGGGCGCGCTCTCGCTACCCATGACACGACTAACTGAAAAAATGATCACCAGATTAATCTGTATCACTAATAATTGTTAGTTGAAGCCCTAATGTGTGTGTTCATTTGTGTTGTGTGTGGGTTTTACTGTGCAGCCCCCCCATCCTTCTGTAGCGATGACCTTGGCTTAGACATGAATGAGGAGCTGCAGATGACTAATGGCGTGTGCTCATGCAAGCAGATCGTAAAAGTGCTCAGAAGTCTAAACGAAGCACAGAGGAAGTCTGCCCTTCCCTTCTCTCTGGATTATTGTTGATGTTGATGTGTGTGTTGTGTATGCGGACTTTGGTTTATTGTGTGCAGAAGAGCAGCTGTATTTTTTCCCTTTTCATGTTGAATTCATTTTATTTCCTTTAATTCTCTACTGTATATTAAACACTCTGCTTTAGTGAAACCCACTCTAGTGTAACAGCATATATAAAAAATAAGCTTTTTAAATTTTACAGCTGTGTCTGTTATACACTTTTGCGGATTCACAGGCCAGTATCAGCTCATTGCCTGGTTTTAAAGTGTCTCATGGCCAACTTAGGCAATAAATTCTTGGCATTTTCTCAACTGGATGATGCCGTTTTTTTCATGTTCAGCACCATTAAGCTGTGACGTTTACAGCTCAGGGACACCACATGAAACTGAGTTCCAATTTTTCAGTGTGTCACCTAATAGCACGGTACTGTTGGCCAATAACTACACCCACATGGAGACCCCCAATGTAGTCAAAAGCTAAAAAATCACGGGGGTTGAACCGAACGCTTTAAGGCTTTAACTGCTGCCATTGTAACCTTCATCCAAATCCAAGGAACCACTCCTAGGATCACTGAGAAACAAAAGGAGCTTGTGTTAATATGTGCTCTGTTTATAAGTCATGCTCTCAGATTTGTAATCAGCTGGGTTTTTTTCTTTTGTGTTTCTACAATGATTCACGCTTAAACCTTTAAAAATCAGACTCTAATTTCTTAGGCACACTATCAATAAATCTAGTTACATCTTTATCCCATTTAACTCCCCTAACATGCTGCTGCTAGTGCATTGCCAAAATTTGGCTGTTAATACAGTTACATTGGTGTGGCATCAGACTAGGGCTGGGCGATACACTGAATATACTCGATGTATCAGTTCATATGTTCATGCACGATACATAAAAGGCCTATACCGCACCTATCGAATGTAATTTGTCATGTTAATAACATGATTTAGTTTCCTTCTTTTTCTTTTTTTTCCTCTCCGTCTCCTGCGACTCCTGCAGCAGCTCTCTCCCCCAGCCTTTCCAGCCAGAAAAAAAGCTCATGGCGCTTTTTAAACTGCAGTTCAGGGAACATCTTTCTTCACAAAATTACTTTGGCACATTCACGCTGTCAAGTTTTTTTTTTATGTTACAAGTGCTTTATGACACTGAATTGCAAGGCAGTGGTCATACTGTCCTGTGTCTGCCCCAATCACCCGAACTACTGAACAATCGTCTCACTCCTGTTTATATGGAAGGCCATCCTCACTGAAAAAATGACTTTTGACTTTGTAATTATTACATTGTTTCTTTTTTTTAATTTTATGTAGAAATATCTAAATGTTTTTATTTAAAATATTACTTTTTTTTTCCACAATATCTTTATTGAACCTTTTTTTTTTTTTTTAACAAACATGATACAAACAATCAAACACTAACACTAAAGTACTACAAAAAAAAATGCACTAAAAACACCAACAACCACCAACAAAATCAAGTCTTCAACAATGCTCCTCTGTTTAGTCTAGACAATCCAGTACATAAGTATACATATTATGTTCACCAGTTTGGAATTTACAAGGTCCACACACATCATTCACCTTCTTCTTCAAGAGTTATGTTTAAATTTTTTACATAATCAATAAAAGGTCTCCATATATTCTCAAACACAATTTCCTTTGATTTCAGTATATATGTTATTCTTTCTAATGGAAGGTTTGTTAACATCTGTCTTAACCACTGAGTCACATCTGGTCTATGAGTCTTTTTCCATAATAGTGCAATACATTTTTTGGCATTAAGCAAACTGAGGTCTATGAATGTTCTTTCACTTTTATTAAAATTATGCTTTTCTGGGTACAGACCCAACAAAAACAGTTTAGGATTCAATATGATTTGTTTTGAGATTATTTTTTCAATTGTTACCCTCACCTCTTCCCAAAACATTCTTATTAATCTACATTCCCATAAACAATGAAATAGGGTTCCTTTACTTTCCATGCATTTTGTGCATGTATCTGGTATATTTTTGTTATATCTATTTAACTCCTCCGGTGTAACATACATCCGCATTAACCATTTGAAATGTATCAATTTAAGGCGTGCATTTATTGATTTGGTTTGAGCTTCTGTACAAGCCAATTCCCATTGTTCCTCTGAAATTTCAATTTGCAGATCTTCTTTCCAGTAGTTTAATCTTTTCAGTGAATTTTCACTTGAAGATAGTGTCAATGAGTTATAAAACTCTGAAATAATACCCTTTCTTTTACTATCTTTCATCATCATTTTTTCCAAGGATGAATAAATAGGTCGAGTGAGAGCTTTATTTTGATTTGATCGAATAAAGTTTCTAAGTTGAAGATATTTAAAAAAAATGTGTTCTATTGAGATTAAATTTGATCCTCAGCTCTTCAAAAGACATTATGTTGTCTGCACATGGCAAATATAAATCCTGAATCTTTTGTATCCCTTTTAAATTCCATACTTTAAATACAGCGTCCGCTCTCCCTGGTTTAAAATATTGATTACCCCATATTGGACTAAATTGTGACAATAACTGTGGTTCTTTTAAATAGTTTTTAGCTTCACACCATATTTTGATCATATGCTTTACAAATGGATTTTTAACTTGTTTTTGTAATTTTTTTGCCGAATCTGAGTATATGAATATGGGAAGAGGTAAAGGTAAATTGTATGATTCCATTTCAGTCCAGTGAGGGAGATCATTTGATGAAAAATAATATGTCATAGACCTCAGTTGTGCCGACCAATAATACAACATAAAATTTGGACATTTCAGACCTCCACGATCAAATGGTAAATATAATAAAGACAAACGTAATCTAGCCCTCCTGTTGTTCCATATAAATTCCACTAACTTTTTTTTTATTCTTGAGAATAGATCTAAAGGTGGTGATAAGGGAATGTATTGAAATAAATAAAGTATTTTAGGTAAAATATTACTTTTAAGTATATTGATTCTCCCGATCATCGACATTGGTAGTGACATCCATCTCTGAGTTAACTCATTGATATCTGACATTAAGGCTTCATAGTTGACACTGGCGACTGATTCTAGCTTAGGCATAATTTGGATTCCTAAATATTTAAACTGATTTACAACATTGAATTGATTTACCTCAGGGGCTGGGTAATTTCTCTGGGTCTCATTTAGCATTAATATTGAAGATTTAGTTTTATTTATTTTATATCCTGATATTTCCCCAAAATTCTTTATTAAATTCAACAAGGTTGGAATTGATTTTTTTAGATTCGACATAAACAAAATTATATCATCGGCGTACAGGGAGATTTTATGTTCTGTTGGTCCAACTTTAATTCCATATATTTGTGAATGTAAACGTATCGCTATCGCTAAAGGTTCAATTGCCATAGTAAACAGTAAAGGTGAAAGTGGACAGCCTTGTCGACATCCTCTATTGATTTTTATTGGTTTTGAAATATTGTTATTTGTTAGGATTTCTGCTGTAGCATTATTGTATATTATTTGAACCCATTTTATGAAATTATTTCCAAGTCCAAACCTTTGTAGGACTTCAAAAAGAAAGGGCCATTCAACTCTATCAAAGGCCTTTTCGGCGTCCAATGATAGGAGAGCTGTATCCGGTGCTTCTTTATTAAAATAAATAATATTAAATAGTCTTCTTACATTATGGAAGCCTTGTCTACCCTTTATAAAGCCATTCTGATCTCGATTAATAATATTTGGTAAAATTTCTTGTATTCGTCTTGCTAAAATTTTACAGATTATCTTAAGGTCGGCGTTTAATAGGCTTATTGGTCTCATATTTTCACATTTATTAGAGGGCTTACCTGGTTTTGGCAGCAGTATAATTAAGGCATTATTTATGTATGATGGTAAATTATTATTTTGAAATGCTTCTAAAACCATTTCCAAAAAAGGTTTTATTAATTTATTCTTAAATTTTTTATAAAGGTCAACTGGAAGACCATCTGGTCCTGCACTTTTTCCTGATTTCATATTATCAATGGCTAGCCCAACTTCTTCTTGACTAATTTTAGACTCCAATATCTCCCTGTTTTCATTTGGAATACACGGTATAGATAGTTCGTTCAAAAACCCATTTAGTTTTGTTAAATCAGGTTCATTTTTGGTATCATATAATTTTTCATAGTAATCTCTAAAGGCTCTATTAATTTCTAAAGGATCTATAACTACCTGTCCGTTACTTATAATACTGGTAATTGGTGTTTTAATTTCCAATTGTTTAATCTGCCATGCTAATAATTTTCCTGATTTTTCACCTTGTTCATAAAAAGATTGTTTCAATCTTAGAAGACTCGAGGCAGCTCTATTCGCTGATTTTTTGTCGTATTCAGCTCTCAAAATCAGTAATTCATTCTCCAACCTTGGGTCACTTCCTGCATACACTTTTTCCTGAAGACTTTTTATTTTATGTTCCAATTTAGCTCTCTCCTCTCTCCTCTTCTTAGATTTTGATCCTGTATAACTAATAATATGTCCCCTAATAAAAGCTTTGAAAGCCTCCCACTTTACACATGCTGATGTTTGTGTAGTATTGATGTCAAAGAACTCGTCTATCTGTTTTTCTATATACTTGACAAATTCCTCATCCTGAAGCCATTTATGCTGAAATTGCCATCTACCCGATTCCTTTGTCAATTTTTATCTACATATATTAGACAACAGGGTGCATGATCAGAGATCACGATGTTATCATAAAAGCAGTTTTGAATCTTGGACCTTAATTCTGTGGAAATCAAAAAATAATCAATACGTGAGAATGTCTTGTAGGTACTGGAATAACAAGAATAGGCTTTAACTTGTGGTTTCATTTCTCTCCATATATCTAACAATTTCAATTCTTTCATAAAATGATTAATAGTCATCCTACATCCAATGTGCGTACAATCCAGTCCTGTTGATCTATCCACACCTGGATTCAATGTACAATTAAAATCCCCTGCTATTATATGTTGCCCTGTAAGTGATGATAAGATGAGAAATAAATTAGCAAAGAACTTCTGATCATCTATATTGGGACCATATAAGTTCACAAGATTTATATTTTCTAATAGCAAAGAACCTTGAATGATTACATATCTTCCAAATTTGTCTCCAATTACATTTTTCACTTGAAAAGGAACTGATTTATGTATGAGAGTCATAACTCCCCTGGCTCGGGATGAAAATGAAGAGGTGAATACACTTCCCTGCCATCTACTCCTAATTCTTTTAACATCCTCCTCTATCAGATGAGTTTTTTGTAAAAACACAATTCTTGAACCCATGTCCTTTATTTTATTCATAACTTGTTTAAGTTTTTTTAAATTTTGTAGACCTCTGCAATTCCATGAAGTTAAATTAAGATTAACACTTTGGTCCATGATCAATAGAGAGTTTGGGATTACCTTGCAGTGTAAACATGCTCATACAGAGAAGCAAAAACATGAGTGGTTGAACATTCATCCTACAAACTACACACAAACAAATTTCCCCTTCCCACACCTGTGGCAAACCCCCCAAAATCAAAAGAAAAATTCTGTCTCCCGATATAGCCATCGACCGTTCCACACCCACGGGGAACAGCCTAAGCCACTCCTTCTTCATCCTCCCAATCACCCTAACTCTACTGCTTTTAATGACGTAACATTAACTCTCCTCTGTAGTTTTCCAACTTAACTCCAAAATTTTTAACAACTTTGTACATCATAGTTTTTTTTTTTTGTTTGTTTTGTTTTTGTTTTGTTTTTTTAATATATAATACAATCTATATTTTGTAAACTTACTATTTACTTCAAGTCAGTCAGATGCCTGTGCAAATGCTTAATTATTCTACCTTATATTTTGTTCATGCTTAGCTCCCACCAGTCTCTTCTTCTTCTTTGATCTTCTTGATGAACTCCTGCGCCTCCTCTGGGGTCTTGAAGATGTGGGTTCTGCCCTCATACGTGGTCAGCAGTCTCGCAGGATAGATTACACCATGACGAATCCCAAGGTTGCGCAGCTCCTTACGTACGGGATCAAACTGCTTCCTCAATTGCTGGATTCCTGTGGCCAAATCTGGGTAGAACCGCACCTGCTGGTCCTGGTGTTTAATCTCTCCTTTAGCACGTGCAGCGTTGAAGATCTTCATCCTGTCTCTGTTGCTAAGAAACTTCATAATTAAGGTCCTCGGCGGTCCCTTATCTCTCCGTGGGCCAATACGATGTGCTTTTTCCAGAACCACTGCTGATTGCAACTCCTCGCTGCCCAGCACCTCCGGAATCCACTTTTCCAGAAAGGAACATACGTCCCGACCTTCTGATTCCTCTGGAAGACCCACCAGCCTCAAATTATTCTGTCTCGACCGAGATTCCAAATCCAAAATATTATCTTCCAGAGATTTATTTTTTTTTTCCAAAGTGCGCACCTTTAATTGAAGACGGGTGACGTCATCTTCAGCACTAGCGAGACGGAGCTCCATCTGCGCCGTTCGTTCTACACAGTCACCCAATTCCTTTCTTATTCCTTCCAACGCTGTCATAATCCCATCAAATCTAGAGGAAAAGTCCGCTCTCATTGAACTCATGGCAGCCATCAGCGCATCTGCGCCATTCCCCGCAGATATCGCACCGTTGCCAGCCTCCTCCGCCATATATGGAGTTTTGTTTGCTGCGTCACAGACCTGAAAGTCCGTTAATTTGGACTGTTTCGGCGGCTCGCTTTTTCCTTTTCCTGGTTTTCCAGCCTTAGGCTTCGCCGACATATCCTCGCCCAAATGCTGGGATACGTTCTGTCCCAAATGAGAGAGTTATTTGCCGATTTTTTTTCTCCAGGAGCAGAGCAGAGCGAGACACGTCCGTCCTACGTGGCAGCCATAACCGGAAGTCTAAAATATTACTTTTAATTTGATGTGTTACAGGAGACTGCAAGGTGGTGGCAGGGGAGAATGTAGCTAGGCAGCATCAGATGGTAGTCTGTAGGATGAGTTTGGAGAGCAAGAAGAGGAAGAGACTGAAGGCAGAGCCAAAGATTAAGTGGGGGAAGTTTCAGAAGGAAGAAGGTTGCACAGAGTTCAGAAAGGAGTTGATAGAGGCTCTGGGTGGTAGGGAAGAATTACCAGATGACTGGGAAAGTACAGCAAAAGTATTGAGGAAAATGGGTAGAAAGGTGTGTGGTGTATCCAGTGGACAGAGAAAGGAAGACAAGGAGACTTGGTGGTGGAATGAGGAGGTACAGGAAAGTATTCAAAGGAAGAGGTTAGCAAAGAAAAAATGGGATAGTTGATCAGCCACACTATGAAGATATGGGAAAGAGTTGTTGAAGCCAGGTTAAGAGGAGAGGTGACAATCAGTGAGCAGCAGTACGGTTTCATGCCGAGAAAGAGTACTACAGATGCAATGTTTGCTCCAAGAGTGTTGATGGAGAGGTATAGAGAAGGTCAGAAGGCGTTGCACTGTGTCTTTGTGGATATAGAGAAAGCATATGACAAGGTTCCAAGAGAGGAAGTGTGGTACTGTATGAGAAAGTTAGGAGTGGTAGGAAAGTATGTGAGGGTGGTGCGAGACATGTATGAGGGCAGTGAGATGGTGGTGAGGTGCGCTGTAGGAGTGACAGATGGGTTCAAGGGGGTGGGGTGGGGTTACATCAGGGATTGGCTCTGAGCCCCTTCTTGTTTGCCATGGTGATGGACAGATGAGGTCAGGCAGGAGTCTTCATGGACCATGATGTTTGCAGATGACATTGTGATCTGTAGTGAGAATAGGGAGCAGGTGGAAGAGAACCTGGAGAGGTGGAGTATGCTCTGGAGAGAAGAGGAATGAAAGTCAGTAGATGCAAGACAGAATACATGTGTGTATGAGAGGGAGACAGGTGTAACTGTGACGATGGAAGGAGTAGAAGTAGTGAAAGTACATGAGTACATGACCTGTGGTCAGCCATCCAAAGCAATGGAAAATACACAAGAGAGGTAAAGAAGAGAGTGCAGGCAGGATGGAGATGAGTGTCAGGGGTGATTTATGACAGAAGGGTAGCAGCAAGAGTAAAAGGGAAGATTTACAAGACTGTAGTTTGTTTGATCTGCTATGATGTATGGTTTGGGGACAGTGGTGCTGACAAAAAGACAGGAGATGGCGCTGGAGGTGGTAGAGTTGAAGATGCTAAGATTTTCATTGGGAGTGACTAGGAGGGACAAGATTAGAAATGAGTATATCAGAGGGACAGCTCAGGTTGAGCGGCTTGGAGACGAAGTAAGAGAGGCAAGGCTGAGATGGTTTGGACATGTGCAGAGGAGGGATGGTGGATATATGGGACAAGATGTTGAAGATGGAGCTGCCAGGCAGGAGGAAAAGAGGAAGACCACAGAGAAGATTCATGGATGTAGTGAAGGAGGACATGGAGAGAGTTGGTGTTACAGAGGAAGATGCAAGGGACAGGGTGAGATGGAGACAGATGATCAGCTGTGGGGACCCCTAAAAGGAGCAGCTGAAAGAAGAAGAAGAATTTGATGTTACTTGATGTTTGATAGTAATTTTGTGTGCCTCTTCATTTATACAAATGTTACTTTTAAAATCAAGTAACATTTATTAAACGCAAAAAGTAATTTATTGACCTATTGACAAATGTAAGTAAAAATTACTTATTGTGTGACAGAGAGGGGGCTGATGGGTAATATTAAATATCAGAAAATAAACATGTTTTCCTTAGTTAGACTCCAAGTTTAATGCTTGTTAGTGCTATGCATATCTCATTTTTACTTTGTTTCATCTCAGTCTCAGACAAAATGAGCTCAAGATTTTAAATCAAGCTCATTTGACACCAGAGCTTATCTGTCCACATAATTCCCCATTGTGGGACTAATAAAGGCTTATCTTATCTTAATTAGTATGACTGCAAAGAAATATTCCTCTTAAATGTAACAATCAAGTCATTTTGCAGATGTGTGGTGGACACACATACGGGACCTGTTTTGTGACTCACATTTTAGGTCAGAACAAAGACAGAGCAGCTTCCTTAGTGATTACAGGAAGCTGCAAGAATCTTGGCTTTGGTGTGCAAGGCTTGAGACTGTGGGGGGTTTAATTAAAGGATTAAAGAAGGGATGCATTGTAGACAGTTGAAGTGATATCATGGAGAGAGGATGCATTGTGACCTTCTTTATTATGCAAGGTGGTCTGTGATACATGTGACCTGAGTCCTGATATTTAAGGACGAGAGTTTACTGTGTGGATCTCTTTTTCTGCTTTGAAATGATGGTGATGTGAATAAAGCTGACTTGAGAGATAACTCTTTCTCGTCATTCTCACATCTCCACAATGCAATTTTACATCACTGCTAATGGTTGGAGCCCTGCCCCCTTTACACAAGCTCGAGAAGATGAGGAAACAAAGAGGACGGGAGAGGTGCAACCACACGGTTAAACATTTTTCTGGTGATGGGACTTTTGAGAACATGCTGATATTTCATGTTTGTTAAATACAGATGGTTGAGGATGTCTGAGCCAATTAAAAATAGTTATTTTGATTTTCAGAACCCTTGTAGTTGCTTAGAAAATGAACTAGTATATAATATAATGTACATACTGTATGGTTTGACTCTGTCTCAAATCACACCCTTATGGTATTATCTCACGGTGCGTCCAATACTGATGAGCAGGCCACGTTTTGGATTCGCCAACTTTTCTGACACAATGTTGCCAAAAATCAAGCTGGGATCTTATGGAGCGGTGAACGCTAAGGAACACTGACAAATGCTGCGCTTTTTGGGTCTCGTCAGGGTTTGTAAAAGTTTGCAAAGCGGCAGTTTTGCTGTAAAGGGTCTTAAACAGTTGCTAGTGTCCACTACTTGGTGACCCAATAAGAACTTCAGTGACACATGTGACAACCTTTTACAACCGTTTGCGGAAAAATACATCTGCCAAAAAAATTTGAACTTCTTAAAAAAAATAATTTGGCGACAAGAAAGCCAGTTTGGGTCCTTAAAAACTGTTTGCAAACTGTTTGGCAACCTTTTAGGAAGCCTGACGAAACCCCAAAATCACTACCTTCATCAGCATCCATGAGGTACGGGGGTCCAAGTCTCGGTCATGTCTTCATCTTGGTTCGTGTGGTCTTGACTACACCACTGTGGGTGGTTGATAGTAAATTAATAACTTATTTCAGATGCAATGATAAATGTGGCTGCCTTTTTAAAAAGAAAACATAAAGCGTTAATGCTTGTAAAAAAAAAAAAAAAAAGTAGCTAACTTGCCCACTGGGTAAAGCTACGGTGAGAGCTCACTCACTAACCTGCTAAAAGTTTTGTGACATTTTCATGAAGGAATTGATCATTTCATTAATTAAAAAAAGATGTCAGTGGGTGCACAATGTGAGAAAAATTTGCAGTTGTGATTGTGGCCCCATATATTTTGATTTGCAATGCAATTTCTATTCTTTACATTTTTTGAATGAATGTTTCATGAGTCTGCTTGCTTTGTTATCAAGTAAAATGCAAAATAAACTGATCATTTTGAATTTTTCTTTGGAAACTTGGCCAACGCACCGGCCAGCAGCTTATTAAAGGTTAGAAGGTTAACACTATACTTAGCTAATGCAGGCTACTGGTATCAAATTAGAATTTTTTTTAGCTCACGCAAACCTTTGAATCTTTATCTGGTTTAATAGTGGCTAATAGAGGGTAATGCAACAACTTTGATTTCTTTATCTGTTGTTCTAGTGTCAGCTTTTGATTTCATCTTGCAGCAAAGAAGGTTGAAAGTTTGTGATGGGTGTTACTACACTAAAAAAAGGTGCTAGCAGAGATCCTCGGTTTCTAATTTAAACCTTCAGTTTGGCCAAACGGATTTATAACTGAGTGTTTAGTGATGGATTCCTCTTGAGCACTTATGTGTACATTTTTGTACATTTATTGGTTTTGCTGCAATTTCTACCATGTATTTTTAAGCTGTTATGCATGAAATTGAATTAAAGTTTCTTGGTTTCTCCTCTTCATAAAATAACTTGTTCCCTTTCCTACACATGCAGCTGTTATGAGGTGGCCCCTTCTTCACTGTCAGGATTACATAACTGTGCACTTGCATCCACTTTTTCCTAGAAAGGAGGGCCCGTCCCATGTGTCCTGAATGAAGTAAAGAAAAGTATATGAAAGGGAGTGAAAGAAAAAAGCCGGAGGAAGTGGTAGAAAGGGAGGACACTGTAGTTTGGGGGGTGACTCATACAGCTGGACAAACTTTAAAGAAGTTCATAAAGATGAGAATGCTCAACTTCATTAGCTTTGTCCGCATTATTTAGAGTCTCTGTCAGGGATATTACTGTGACTCTGGTGGTCATAGTGTTGATGTTATAAAGATAAACATAGAAAAATATAAAGAACTAGAGGGCACTCAGAGATCACCACCAAAATCTAATCCTCTGTTCCCCGTGCTATTACACACCATTCCTGAAAATTTCATCAAAATCCATTCATAACTTTTTGAGTAATGTTGCTATCAGACAAACCAACGCTGGCAAAAACATTACATCCTTGGGGGAGGTAATGAATAAAGACATAAAAGAACTAGAAAAGCACTCAGTGAGCACATACCTCCGCCAAGGCTCCTTCCGTCCGTCATGGATCACCTCCAAAATGTAATGGATTCGTATGTAGGCCATAAGCCAGTTCTGGTGAAAATTGCTTTAAAGTCTATCCAGTAGTTTTGGAGGATTCTTGCTAACACACTGTGAGAAGATAAGAGCCTTGGTAGAGGTATGCGTTCTCGGATCATCACCAAAATGTCATGGGTTCCCCTCTAGCCCAAGAACCACCTCTGGTGAAAATTTCATCCAAATCCATCCAGTAGTTTTTGTGTAATCCTGCTGCACAAATACAAACAAAGTCCTTGGTGGAGGTATGCACTCTCAGATCATCAACAAAATTTAATGGGTTCATCCTTGGCCCAAGGGCTACCCCTGGTAAATATTTCATCAAAATCCGTACAGCAGTTTTTGCGTACTCCTGCAAACAAACAGACAAACCACCCCGATTACATTACATCCTTGGTGTCCGTGCCTTGTTGGAATTATTATTTAGAGTTATTATTAGTAAATTATTATTTTCTTTACAGACATTCATGAGACAATGATGTTCTGTACACCCAATAAACTGACATCATTCTGTCATACAGACATGACCTACTTTTGTGTGCATTATCCTTATAGCTTCCTTCACACATACTGACAGAATTATGGTACATAATGTAATATTTTCTTTACTTGTGAGGATGGAATGAGTTTACAGTGATGTGTAAAGCATGTGGTCAAAGAGCTTTTCTGCTAATTTTCATGAATTATTTCATTGCTGGTGCAAAGAGGATGTTTTTCTTTTGAAGTCAGGCTAATTTTGAATGCGTTTTGAGCTGTAGCACATGGAACTGAGCAAACGAAACTGAGAGGAGCTGCATGTCCTGGCCTCCATACTTTGTTGCGGCTATAAAGGCTTCATCTCCCACACTGTGGCCTTGTCCACTGAATGCACTTCAGCAGCATCCTGTATCAGCACATTGCAGCCTTGAGTGTACCACCCCATGTACGTCCTGTAGCTACACGCAACCTGAGCTGTCCCTCTGATATAATCATTTCTAATCCTGCCCCTCCTGGTCATTCTCAATGAGAGTCTTAAGCATCTTCAACTTTGCCACCTCCAGTGCTGCCTCCTGTCTTTTTGTCAGTGCCACCGTCTCCAAACTATACATCATAGCAGGTCTCATTACTGTCTTGTAAATCTTCCCTTTCACTCTAGCTGCCATCCTTCTGTCACAAATCACCAAACACTCATGTACACCTACTCCACCCTGCCTGCACTCTCTTCACCTCTCTTGTGCACTGTCCTTTGCTTTGGATGGCTGACCCCAGGTATTTAAAGTCATCTCACTCCACTGCCTCTACTCCTTGCATCTTCATTGTTACACCTGTCTCCTTCTCATTCACATGCATACGTATGTTCTGTCCTGCTTCTACTGACTTTCATTCCTCTTCTCTCCAGTGCATACCTCCACCTCTCCAGGTTCTCTTCCACTTGCACCCTACTCTCACTACAGATTGCACTGTTGTCTGCAAACATCGTGATCCATGAGAATCTTGCCTGACCTCGTATGTCAACCTGTCCATCACAGTTGCAAACAAGAAGGGGCTCAGAGCCGATCCCTGATGTAATCCCACCTCCACCGTAAAGCCATCTGTCACTCCTGCAGCACACCTCACCACTGTCTCACTTTCCTCATACATGTCCTGCACTCACCCTCGCATGCTTCTCTTCCCTTCCTGACTTCCTCGTACAGTACCACAGTTCTTCACTTGGCACCCTATCGTATGTTTTCTCTAGATCCACAAAATCTGTCACATCCTGTGAATGTTGCAGCTCACTGCTATGTTGGGCAGATTTTTTTTAACAATCTGTATGAATGTGAGTAGGTGTTTTCAAGCCCAGGTGCACATACTGTGTGTGTGAGAGAGAGAGAACTGGGGGGAAAAAAGGGGGGCTGGTGTTGCAGTGTTATCTCACACACACATGCCCTGTCTTTCTGAGCCCGCCATGTGTGCAGTCCAGCTGCACCTGCTAGCAGAAAAATGTGATGTGATGTCATCTCGCCGAGCTGCAAGTGCTGTTGTAAATATGGCTGTAGTTAAGTCTTGGGGGTGGGGGGGGGGGCGCTATAAGCCAAATCAGGTGCTTCTTTGGGGGAATCCGCATAGCATGAAGTCATCCTGAAAAATTTCGCTGAGGAATTTCTGCTGATCCAGATGTGTTCAACAGCACAAATAATGGAAGATCAGTGTCTATTATTAAATTATCCCAAGTTAATGTAAATGTATGGTCTTATGTCTGTCATAGTATTTGTTTCATCAGTGGATTTGTTTCTTTCTCCTACTATCATTATTAGAAAACTTTTGGACTCCTGTAAAAATACCCTCATTTATCATTAAACAAACCCATAAATCTAAAGCCGTTAAAGAGCAATACCTCCCAGTGCTTTAATGCCAGTTTGCAAATTCACTGTGATGTTTTCTTCTAATATTGTTCAGTGTTCACACCATTCAAGACTTACTGGTCTGTTTGGGCTTTTCTGCTGTATATGCGTTTGCAGGTGTGGGTTTTTGCCCACAGACCATGCATGCTAGTTTAAATTTGTGATGGTAAAATGACTGTAGGTGTGCATGTGATGTGTGCATCTGCCTCTGGATTCAGCTCCAGCTCACCTGTGACCCAAAGTTTGATAAGCAGCTTATAAATGAATGGATGGATGAATTAAAATCACTTTTTCCATCTTGCTAATTGCCTTTCGCTTTTATTTGCCAAATTAAAACATTGCATGTAAACCCCATATCATATCTAAGCGTAACCCTGTGTTTCTGTTACTCTCTGTGTCCTTTGGTATTTTATCCCAAATGAGCAGCTGCTCCAGAAGGTCTACAGGGCCATAATCGACTCCGTACTCCAACACGTCTTTGAAAGTGGAACAATTTGTTGGAGTATGTGGCTGCAATCCTTTAAATATTGCAAAAAATTTCTTTTTTTCTCTGAATTTGAGAAGCTTAGACGTGACTTGTCTGTTTTTGTCATGAAATGTTCAGTATTCACACTAATTGGGCTGCTGCATGATGATTGCTGAAGCTGTCAAACGTGTGGTTTTGGTGTCTGCTCCTGATGCGTAAAAGCAGCGTTACTTGGCAGTCCTGTCTTCTTATAGTTGTCTAATGCAGCAGCAAATGGGTTTAGTGTCTCACACTGATTTATTAGGCTGCGGAAGTGTATCTTCAACAAAACGCTCTCTACGTCCACTGGACACGCTGCATATAGACTGTTGCTGCTGTGTTATGTTATGCAGCCCGGACGCCCACAGGCTTAATACAAAGCAGTGGTTTCTGGTTTGGTTTTGTCAGGGTGAGTTGGCGTAAGAACAGTTGATATTTCTGACCTACCTGCTGGTTTGAAAGCAAACGGCATGCACACAAATGACATAAGAGTAGTGTGGTCAAACACGATACTGTCGCAGGGCAAATGTCTACTAAGACGACCAAGCATCTGTGTGGCAACCCCAGCATTACAGGTGCACTATTTTACTACAGCAGCTCTGCTAAATTAAACCAACTTTTTTCTTATAGGTTTACTAAATTATACAGATATCACTCTAATGGACATTAACAGCTCATCTCATGTTTCCCCAGCGAGCCTCTGAACAGGCACAATTTTTTAATATTTTAAAATCTGTTGAAAAAAGTACATAAAATGATAAGTTAGCATTAGCCTTAGCTACAGTAACACTATCCACCTTAGTCCTGGGGGTGCCGCTGTAGGAACGATTATGGGCGGAACTTCCGGTTTCGGCTGAAGTAGTGTTAAATCAGTCAGCATGAGTGGAGTAGCAGCAGCATTTAAAACGGTGTTTTTAAAAGTTTTTCAAATTCATTTTAATGTACAGTCCACATATGTGTTTTGCACTCAAGTGGCAGCTAATTTCAGCACTTGTAGTTTTTGTATTTTTTTTAATGTTTTGGCATAGTTCTGGTAGTTGTTGCTGGTGTTCGTGGTTGTGCCGTAGACTGTATAAATGGAGGCTTCTCACTGGCAATGCGTAGATCATGCACTGAAAACGAAAAAGGACTGTTGGTGTGATCGGTGGTACAGACACAGGACCGATAAAAGAGCACAGCAGGTATGTTTTCACTTGTATGAATGTCACAGAGCTGACGTTTATGTGTTATGTCACCAGAATGAAGGCTGCATGAAGTAAAATAATAAATAGCAACAGTTTGCTTTTTAAGGCTTAACGATTTAAGAAAGATATCATATAGTTTTTGGGGGTTTTTTTTACATTCATTGCACTGCCTTGGAGCGATATGGACTTGATATTAGCAGCTTCAGCATGCATTAATTTTTAAATTATCACAAAATATAGATCAATAAAATTCTGAACAATTGTCAGAAAATGTCTGTACATGTTAAGTTAATAACAAGCATTCAGGGCATGACAGCAGCATGGGCATTTTAATTTCGGGGTAAAACAGACAGCTGCAGCTGTCTGTTTTACCCCGACATTAAAACACCCAAGCACGGTGTTGTGGTTCTTTGTGGATCTGACTAGATTCTACGTCTGCTCTGAGGTACAGCTGATTATGTCCAACATCTTTCAACAAAATGCAGCCGACTTTATTGTGGTGGAGACATTGATATATCTCAGAGCTTTAATTTGTTTACAGGGTTAGCATCTTAGCAGCAGCGCTAACTAAAGGAGCTACTGTCTTCCAGGCCACTTTTTAAGGTCATCTTCTCATCCCTCCATAGTCGTGGGAAGTGGTATGATTATATTACTATTTCTGAGGTGCAAAGGACTACGTTCCTGCATTTTTTTATGCCGAAGTCATTGTTTTTTAACAAAGAAAAGTGTCCCGTTTCAGTGACAACCACACGTTCTAAACTAGTACTGGACGTTGCGCCCATGATTCAAGAAAGGCATCATGGGGACTAGGAATAAGGTGGATTAAAACTTTGTAACAGTTGACGGCTAACAACTCAGCCACAGGTGGTGCACAAGCCAGTGTACTCCTAGTGCTGGTCCCAAACCTGGGCAAATGGGGAAGGTTGTGTCATGAAGGGCATCCAATGTAAAACCTTTGCCAAATCAAACATGCGGATCATGACGAATGAGACTTTCATACCGGATCGGCCGGGGCCCAGGTTAACACGACTGCCACTGGTGCTGTTAACCGACAGGGTGCCAGTGGAAACTGGGCTACTGTTGGTTGAGGATCGAGGAGGAGGAGAGGGTGAAGGTGTGTTAGGAAGGAGAGAGAAAAAAGGAAAGGTAGAAGTGTGGAGGTGAGAGTAAGGACTTTAAATGTAGGGATTATGACTGGTAAAGGCAGAGAGTTGGCTGATATGATGGAGAGAAGAAAGGTAGATATATTGTGTGTTCAAGAAACCAGATGGAAGGGAAGCAAGGCTAGGAGCATTGGAGGGGGATTTAAACTGTTCTACTATGGTGTAGATAGGAAGAGAAATTGAGTAGGAGTGATCTTGAAGGAAGAGTATGTGAAGAATGTTCAGGAGGTAAAGAGGGAGTCGGACAGAATCATGAGTTTGAAGATAGACGTCGAAGGTATGATGTTGAATGTTGTCAGTGCGTATGCCCCACAAATTGGATGTCAGGTAGAAGAGAGAGAGGAATTCTGGAGTAAGTTGGATAAATGGTAGATAGTGTTCCCTGGGGGAGAGAGAATGGAGTGGACTTTAATGGACATGTAGGTGAAGGGAACAGAGGTAATGAGGAGGTTCTGGGTAGGTATGGTTTTAAGGAGAGAAATGTGGAAGAACAGCTAGTTGTGGATTTTGCTAAGAGGATGGAAGTGAACACATACATCAAGAAGAGAGAGGAACATAGGGTGACTTACAAGAGTGGAGGAAGGTGCACACAGGTGGACTACATCTTATGCAGAAGGAGAAATATGAAAGAGATAGGAGACTGCAAGGTGGTGGCAGGGGAGAATGTAGCTAGACAGCATCAGATGGTAGTCTGTAGGATGACTTTGGAAAGCAAGAAGAGGAAGAGAGTGAAGACAGAACCAAACATTAAGTGGGGGAAGTTACAGAAGGAAGAAGGTCGCACACAGTTCAGGAAAGAGTTGATACAGGCTCTGGGTGGTAGGGAAGAATTACCACCAGGGCTTAACATTAACACCCGCCTGGTGGATGTCACCAGTGGCAGGTAAGGCAGCCACTCTCACTAGCCACTTTGGCGGGTTGAGGTTTTCTCAAGCAACATCTAAATACAAGTAATAAGCCTATCGCAGTGTTGAGACTACAAAACTACAACTCTCATGAGCACTAGCCATACACACACAGTGTGTCCAACTATCGCTGTGGGAGTGGTCTGGCTCAACTTCCAGCACAGTACACAGGACTGCTCCAGGGCAGGCTGGAGTACAGTAGAAACCGTGGACGCTGTGCTCCGCAGGGCGGTTCATTTTGTGGCCAGAAATGGCCACAGCTGACAGCAGGCCAGCCAGCAGGACACACCGGTCCCCGCTCTCAGTGATCAGATCACCAGCGGAACTCCACCCCATCCTCCGTTGTTCCAGCGTGAGTAGTTAATAAATTGTGCTCTGCCCCCACATTAGGTCCTACTTCTGTAGTTAAATATCATTATTTTTAGAGCAAGAAGCTCCCATTTACTGTCCAAAACTGTGCAAATTTAAGTTTTCGTATGACAGAGATACAAAGTGACTAAACTTTATGTTGCTGTAAAGAGCAAATGAAGTTTTTTTCTGAGGTGAACTTTTGTTTATTTGTAATTATTTATGATATCTGTGATATGCAACTTTTTCATGGAAGTAAAACCTCTAATTATGTATTTTTAATGTGCTGGTCCAGGGGTGTCAAACGTGTGGTCTGTGGGCCAAAATCGGCCCGCTAGGGGTCCAAGTTTTTCCTCTGAATTTACAGCTTTCTTTCTAGTAAATTTCTGACTTTTTCTACTGATTAGAATTGTTCATGTAAATTTGAGACATTTTTCTCCTTGAGATGAGACTTTTTTCCTCATCAGTTTTCTTTTTTTCTTCTTTTTTTCTAGTGAAAACAGGTAATGTCGATTTAGATTAAATCCATCAGCAGCTACTATTGCCCTCGTTCAGCCCTGAATGGGTGTCCCAATTCATAGGGGTCATTTTCAACCTCTATCAAGGGCCAAGGGGAAGGGGTAGGGATACAAATAAGAATTGGAACAGACCCCAAATCTATCTGTACTTCACTCTCATATTGCAGTTATTTTTCTACACTGTTTTATAGCATTTACTGTTGTTAATGAATAATTCAACAGTGTTTCTCTTGCATAAGGGTCATTTACATTTAAAATGATTGTAAATTTAGTTCAATTAAATTTTAGCATGCAATGCTCAAATTTGATCATATTAAGATAAGATAAGATAAGATAAGCCTTTATTAGTCCCACAATGGGGAAATTCCAGGATTGCAACAGCATAGGGATAGCAACACTCAGAGCAACAATCAGAAGGCAAGAAAAAACAACATCTAGTAAACATATGTCCATATTACTATAAATGTGTATATATATAGACACACAGTGCAGAGCATTATGGCTGGTGAATGTGCAGCAGAAAGTCTAAGCTCTCTCTCCGCGGATGCAGCGGGCCAGCTGGAAGTCTTTGGGCATGATGGTGACCCCCTTAGCGAAGAAGAGACCCACCAGGTGGGCCTCGCTGGTCTCCTGCAGAGCCATGACGGCGAAGCTCAGGAAACGCAGGACGGTCTTGAAGTCCTGAGCGATCTCCCTCACCAGGCGCTGGACGGGCAGCTTACGGATGAGCAGCTCCGTGGATTTCTGGTAGCGACGGATCTCTCTCAGAGCCACGGGCCTGTGACGGCGAGGCCTCTTCACTCTGCCGGTGGCCGGAGCGCCTCTCCGAGCAGCCCTGGTGGCTAGCTGTCTCCTGGGGGGCTTCTTCCTCCAGTAGATTTTACGGGCGGTCTGCTTGGTTCTTGCCATCGCTCTTTATTATTCTGTCTTATATTTCTTTCACGCCGCCTAAACTCCAGCCCGGCACCCGCGTCCTTTTCGCTACAGCTCCCGGTATGTCGAGTTTCCCATTAGCACCGGGCGGCGGCCAAGTGCTAGCTAGCACTAGCTCCTCCCCGCTGTAACGTCTCCCGCTGCAAACCGTGGCTCCGTCCGCCGACCCGGGAGACCCCCGGGGCGATCCGTGCGTCCGTGATATATATACAGAGTGAAAGGTGTAGAAAGAAGAAGGAAGATAAAAAAAAAGGCTATTGTGGCTAGCGAAAAGGCTGAGTGGCTAGTAACTTTGAAAAGTCACTAGCCACAGTGGTCGGTGAGCAAAAAAGTTTATGTCAAGCCCTGATTACCACATGATTGGGAAAGTACAGCAAAAAATATTGAGGGAAATGGGTAGAAAGGTATGTTGTAGTTATAGTTGACTGGTTTATTTGTCAGGGATCAAGTACAGAAAAAACATTAAACACAGGGTAAAGATGCTCTATACCAGATTATAGCATTCTCACTAATTTCCATCTGTAGTCCCTGAGGCAGGCAAAAAGATTTTAAAAGAAAAAAACAGCACATATAAAAAAAGCAATTCAGGTCTGATTTCAAAATCTGTTGTCCCTGAAACAAGCAGGAAGTAAGTTTAAAAGATAAAAAGATTAGAAAACAGCACACCTAAAAATAATTTAAGAGTACAATTTCAAATCCCATTTAAGGGAGAGAGTCAATGCTGGCAGTCTTGATTACTTACAATCCATTTTTATGTGGTGTATCCAGTGGACAGAAGAAGGAAGACGAGGAGAATTAGTGGTGGAATTAGGAGGTACAGGAAAGTATTCAAAGGAAGAGGTTAGCAAAGAAAAAGTGGGATAGTCAGGGAGATGAAGAAAGTAGACAATAGTATTTGGAATCTAGGCACATGGCAAAGAGAGAGGTGGCAAAGGAAAAGGCATATAGTGAGTTGTATGAGAGACTGGACACTAAGGAAGGAGAAAATGACTTGTAGCGATTGGCTAGACGGAGAGATCGAGCTGGAAAGGATGTGCAGCAGGTTAGGCTGATTAAGGACAGAAATGGTAGTGTACTAATAAATGATGAGAGTGTGTTGGGAAGGTGGAAGGAGTACTTTGAGGAGCTGATTAATGAAGAAAATGAGATAGAGAAGAAGAGGCTTGAAGGAAAGATGGTGAACAAGGAAGTCCCAAGGATTAGCAAGGCAAAAGTGAGGGCAGCTTTGAAGAGGATGAAGAATGGAAAGGCGGTTGGTCCAGATGACATACCTGTGGAGGTATGGAGATGTTCAGGAGAGATGGCAGTGGTCTTTTTAACCAGATTGTTTGACACAATCTTGGAGAGTGAGAGGATGCCCGAGGAGTGGAGAAGAAGTTTTTTGGTACCAATTTTCAAGAACATTGGTGATGCTCAGAGCTGTTGTAACTACAGAGGCATAAAGTAGATCAGCCTCACTATGAAGATATGGGAAAGAGTTGTTGAAGCCAGGTTAAGAGGAGAGGTGACAATCAGTGAGCAGCAGTACGGTTTCATGCCAAGAAAGAGTACTACAGATGCAATGTTTGCTCTAAGAGTGCTGATGGAGAAGTATAGAGAAGGTCAGAAGGTGTTGCACTGTGTCTTTGTTGATCTAGAGAAAGCATATGATGGGGTGCCAAGAGAGGAAGTGTGGTACTGTTTGAGAAAGTCAAGAGTGGCAGAGAAGTATGTGAGGGTGGTGCAGGACATGTATGAGGACAGTGAGACAGTGGTGAAGTGTGGTGTAGGAGTGACAGATGGATTCATGGTGGAGGGGGGGTGTTATATCAGGGATCGGCCCCTTCTTGTTTGCCATGGTGATGGACAGGCCGACAGACGAGGTCAGGCAGGAGTCTCCGTGGACCATGATGTTTGCAGATGACATTGCGATCTGTAGTACAAGTAGGGAGCAGGTGGAAGAGAACCTGGAGAGGTGGCGGTATGCTCTGGAGAGAAGCGGAATGAAAGTCATTAGAAGCAAGACAGAATGCATGAGTGTGAATGAGAGGGAGGCAGGTGTAACGTTGAAGATGGAAGGAGTAGAGGTGGTGAAGGTAGAGGAGTTTGCATACCTCGGGTCAACCATCCAAAGCAATGGAAAATGCACAAGGGAGGTGAAGAAGAGAGAAGAGTTTCAGTCTCCTACAATAACCGAAAGTGGGTCAGGACAAATCTTTAATGAGCTGCTCTCTTACAATCATATTTATATGGTGTATTGGTAATATACATTTTTATGTATAAATTGAAAGATATTTAAGGCTATTAGCTAGTAATGACTAGCAGGAAGAGGTAAGCTAACAAAGTTTCATAAAATATGAAATTGTTATTGTGTTTTATGTGTTTGCTCTTCAGTAGTTGTGTTAATCACATAACAGATAAAAATCATGTAAATGTCAGGCAGAAGTGTATACTGTATAATTTTTAAAGTCGGGTGTGGTCTATCAAAACAACTAAAATTCTGTCGTATTTCATGGAAATACATTTTTCTCATCAGTTATTTATTTACATAATATTCACCCTCTATTTGTTGAAAATTGCATATTTGGGACCGTTTCAAATAACAAATCCACCTATTCCTCCCTGAAACCCTTAAAACTAGCAAATGGAAGCTAGCCCTGCTGTGAATTTGGCGTGACTCCAGTTGTTTTTCATAATCTGGGTCACCTAATGATTTCTGAGAGTGTATGAGGAAACGCTGCAGCTGTGCCTGGGAGTAGGAGACAAAGAGGGAAAGCAACAGCGGCAGAAAGCTTGTTATTAGCATTAGCATTTGAGCCAATTTTAGCAACAGCTTTGACGTGCTAATTATGACCGCAGTTCCCCCCGTGTCCCCCTCCCCTCCGCACTTAAAACGTTAAAAGTCCTGTCCTGAAATAGCACCACGACTGCTTGCTTCCTCTGAATCAGTGGAGCTGTCTTGTGCAGTGGTGGAGGAAACAACTGGCTCCTAACGTAACGTGACAGCGTGGAAGAGTCCGCAGGGGGCTACGGCGGCGCATAAGTATACATTAGCATATTGTTAGAGTGGCGCTTGGATTTGGGGAGAGGCACACGTACACACTGTCATAGCCGGATTACGCCTCGGGGTCAGCACATTTGCTTTGACATAAAATCTAACATATGGCCAGCTAAGCATTGCATCTTTCATTTGTGTAAATGGACGCTTTAGTGAGTCGCTTTTAATGCGCTTAGGTTGTTTATTTCTGGACTCCATATGGTACCACGGGCCATGCAGCGCAGGCTGGTGTTAATTCACTTTATGATGAATTTTAAATTAATAGGACAGTTTAATCTTTTGGGTTTTAGTGTGGTAAAATAGTGACACATCTTTTTGTTTAAGGTTTTTTTTTTCCCCAGTATGCTTTGATGTTTGCGCTAGGCTACATTAAAAACAAAATAAAGCAGGAAATCTGCATTTTGTCTGTCATCATTTTTGTCATGCTTCTTTTTAATTTTGTCATAAATCAGAAGAACAACTGCAGAATTTTTCCAGAATACTTTTGAAATCATCTGTCAATCCTGGCTTTTTGAACCCAGTAATCAATATGAGGAAAAAGATGAAAAAATTAGAGAGGAAAAAAAAATTATGAGAAAAAAGTTGCAAATTTACATGAAAAAATAGCAAATTTACACGATAAAATTACAAATTTATGAGGAAAAAAGTTGCAGATTTATGATAAAAGTAGAAAATTTACATGATAAAAGTTACAAATTTGCAAAATTTTTGCCAATTTTTGAAGAAAAAAGTCACAAATTTTCAGGAATCAAAAAAAGTTGAAAATCTATAACAAAAAAGTTGCAGATTTATGAGGGAAGTTGCAAACCCATGAGTAAAAGTTGAAAGGTTTTTGTTTTTTTTTCTTGTTTTTGCATTTCTGCTTAGAATTGGTTGTTCAAAGTCATTTTATTCATTTATATAACATGACATGGGTTTATTTTTCAACATAGTCTCCCCTTCGGTCCACGCACTTCCTCCGTCTGTGTTGCAGCACTTGGATCCCTGCAGCTGAAAAATAAACCACATTTGGTCAAATTTGACCACTATTAACTTTCCAGCCTGTGAATTTTTCAGCCCCCCTTGTACAATTTGAATCCGTTATGACTCTTAGAGAAAGGCAAAACATATCTCTCAAAGATTTTTGAGTCATTCATACATTTATCTCATCTAGGCTAGACTATTGTAACTCTGTATGTTGGGCTAAGACTGTCATCCCTTCCTGGATGAAGGCACAATTCTGTTATCAACATGTAGGTATTCTGAGTGGCTGATTGAGATGATAAATCCGGCTTCAGCTCATCCATTTTGCTAGCATCAGACCTGACATTTGCAATAAAGAGACTGGAGAGAGGTCTGTTTGCGTAGGCTGGTATTTAGCTGAGTCCCATTTTCACTTTGGATTTGCTGGATTCTTTTTGGCAGGGCTGTTTCCTGGTTTTGGGGGGCCTTATACTGTCGACAGCATGCCCTGACATCCTCCAACAACCCCCTTCCCACCCCGTTTTTTTTTTTTTTTTTTTTTTTTTTTTTTTTGTGTGTGTGTGTGTGTGTAGATTTGTAGGTAGCACACGTCACATCTAGTACATCCCTCATAATAGAAAATACCAGATATAAAATTACTAAATGTACTATGAAATCATGCACACACACAAAAAAAAAATAGGCAGCCTAAATGCTAGATTTTCCAACTACACAAACCTAAACAACACTGTTTTAAAAACCAGAGCAATATTTATTAAAAAAACAATAAGATTTTCTCTTACCTTCATCTAGGGCTGGGCAATATGGAAAAATTCCAGCTGCGATAATTTTTTTTCATATTGATAGATATCGATATTATATTGTGATATGAATCAAATCACTATTCCTCAAAGGTTCCTTTTTACTCCTGAGATGTGAAACTATAACAACATTAATTTTTTATATTTTGTGTCAGAAGTTGAACCTGACAAATGTAGTGTAGAACATTATACAACTGTATTTCAAATAATTGTAAAACATAAAATAATTATATAGCATAAAATATAAATATTTTATAATATTCTCCTCATCAATTTACCAATAGCTGAGTGAAGTACATGCCCAAAGCACTGCAGCCATGTCCATTTGTTTAGTGATATCGGCTTCACTATATTTGTCCCACTGTCTGTCGTGATGCATACTTGTTTGTCTTCACTCAGTCTCCAGCATGCAAGTACTTCGGTCAGTCCTAAAGCAATGACTTCACCTGTATGGTCTTTAGGAACGCTTGAAGACATTTGCTTTTCAAATTCCAATCTTGATCAATGAAGTGGACAGTGAGGCTCATATATGGTTCAGATGTGCAACTTGATCACAAATCTGACGTAGTTGTGAAGTATGGCACACTTTGCATCTGCTTTTCAACAGTTTCTCTACATTCCGTGTACAGCTGGGAAAGGGCCGTCTGGGAGAAATATTTACGGCCAGGGAGTTGGTAACGAAGGTCACTTACTTTAACCAGCTGTTGAAATCTGACATTTTGTGTGCTCAACAAGATGGCACTGCTTCAGATGGTAAAAAAGATTTGTTGTGTTACCTGATGTTGTGGGAACGTGCCTGCGACACAGTTTACGATGCATGCCAAGCTGCTTCTTGTCAGACGTTAAATAGCCAAAATATCTCCACACTACTGAATTCCTGGGACTGTTCTTTTCAGCAATCTCCTCGTCTATTGAGCATTGGGTGGCATCCGTTTTGGTGTCTTCTTTGTTAACGCTGCCCCTGGACTTTTCATTAATGGTTTCTGTCGTCTCCTACACAGCTGCCCTAGCCCAAACATTAGCAGGTGTGCTGAGGCTCAGCCTCGGCTGTGTGCTGGTCCTGTGCACGCTGTTGTGTGTGTAACTCAAATGTGACTTCCAGCCACATGATTGTTTCGGTGCGGTGTATTCTCATTTTCATTGGCTTTTCGTGCTGTCTGTCAAAACACGGAACGGATGAGTTCTATCGAAGTTCTATCAAATGTTTTATGTCTATATTGAGGAAAAGTTATTTCGCGATAATTATCATTATTGTTTTATTGCCCAGCCCTAATTTGTAGGTAGCACACATCGCATCGCACAGAGCTACCAGTGGACTGACCCCCCCCCACCACCACCACCACTGTAGCTTTCACTACTCACAGTAGCTGTGTGGCCTAGGGTTAGTAAAACGGAGATAGGCGCTGCACCCCCATACACCACAGGTGTGGAAGGGATTAACTTAGCACATCACATCTAGTACATTCCTCATAACAGAAAATACTGTAAATTAACAGAATACCAGATATAAAATGACTGAATGCACTATGAAATCATGCACAAAAGAAAAAATAAATTGGGCAGCCCAAGTGCTAGATTTTCCAACTACATAAACCTAAACAGGGCAGTGCGGTGGCGGAGTGGTTAGCACTGCAGCAGCACAGCAACTCACCCTTGGCCGGGGGATCCTGGGTTCGATCCCAGCCCCTGACCAACAGTGATCTGTGTGGAGTTTGCTTGTTCTCCCCGTGTCTGCGTGGGTTTACTCCGAGATTTCTCCAGTTTCCTCCCACATGCCAAAAACATGCAAGTTAGGTTAATTGGCATCAATTAACTGCCTGCAAATCACTGCCTGGGAGCAGCTCTGCGATCCGCATGGTGAGGACATCGATGGCCTCACTCACACCATCACAGACTACATCAACTTCTGTGTGGACAACACCGTACACACCAAGACCATACGGTGTTGCTCGAACAACAAACCCTGGATCAACCCTGAGATAAAAACACTTCTGAGAGAGAAGAAGAGGATCTTTCAGGTCGGGGAACAGGGAGATGCTGAAGTCCGTACAGAGGGAGCTGAGGAGGAAGATCAGAGAAGGCAAGGACAGCTTCAGGAAGAAGATGGAGGACAAGCTGCAACGGAGCGACATCGGCGGGGTCTGGAGAAACCTCAAAACCATCTCTGGGCTCCAGAACACCTCCTCCCAGGCCACGGGGGGCAGGGAGTAGGCAAACAATCTGAACCTGTTTTTTAATAGGTTTGACCAACTGCCCTCCCCCCTGCCTGCACACCAACGACTGGTGCCTCTAAAGTCATCGAGACCTGCTGTCCACACCTCAGTCCACCAACACCCCCCACTCCCAGCACACAGCCCCCCAACCTGACCCTCACTAAGACCCAGGTGAGGACGGAGCTGAGGAAGATCAAGGCGAGGAAGGCCTCGGGACTGGATGGTATCGGCGCGAAGCTCCTCAAGTCCTGCGCAGACCAGCTGTGTGGGACTGTGGAGCACATCTTCAAGCTGAGCCTGAAGCTAGGGAGGGTACCACAGTTGTGGAAAACATCTTGTGTGGTACCCATACCAAAGACTTCCCACCCCAAAGACCTGAACAGCTACAGACCAGTGGCCCTGACGTCCCACATGATGAAGACCCTGGAGAGACTGCTCCTTGCTCACCTCCGCCCCCTGGTGGGGCCAGCGATGGATCCACTCCATTTCGCCTACCAGCATGGCATCGGGGTGGAGGATGCAGTGATCTTCCTCCTTCACCGTTCCCTGTACCACCTGGAGAAGCCCGGGAATGCGGTGAGGATCATGTTCTTTGACTTCTCCAGTGCTTTCAACACCATCCAACCGATGATCCTGAGGGACAACCTGCTGTGCGCAGGGGTGGACCAGCACCTGTCATCATGGATCCTGGACTACCTCACAAACCGGCCACAGTTTGTGAGAACCCGGGATTGTGTGTCCGACACGATCATCGGCAGCACGGGGGCCCCCCAGGGAAAGATGTTGGCTCCCTTCCTGTTCACCCTTTATACTGCGGACTTCTCACACAACACAACACACTGCAATCTACAGAAGTTCTCTGACGACTCTGCGATCGTCGGCCTCATCTCCAACGGAGATGAAGCTGAGTACAGAGGACTTATCCAGGACTTCGTGGACTGGTGCCATCGGAACTGCCTCCAGATCAACGCGAGGAAAACTAAGGAGCTGGTGGTGGACTGCCGCAGGCAAGGACAACCCCTCACAGCACCAGTAAACATCCAGGGAGCAGACATTGAGATGGTGACATCCTACAAGTACCTTGGTGTTCATCTGAACAATAAACTAGACTGGTCGCACAATACCAACGCACTCTACAAGAAGGGACAGCGCAGGCTGTTCCTACTGAGGAGGCTCAGGTCTTTTGGTGTACAAGGGGTGCTCCTGAAGACATTCTACGACACGGTGGTGGCATCAGCCGTCACTTTAGGAATGGTCTGCTGGGGCAGTGGCATTACTGCAGCTGATAGGAAGAGACTGAACAAACTGATCAAGAAAGCTAGCTCTGTCCTGGGGCAGCGCCTTGACCCAGTGGAGGAGATAGGAGAGAGAAGGACGGTGGCTAAGCTGTCATCTCTGCTGGAGTCCGAGTCCCACCCTATGCAGGACATACTGAACGCACTGAGGAGCTCATTTAGCAGCAGGCTACATCATCCTAGGTGCACAACCGAGAGGTTTCACAGGTCCTTCCTACCTACGGCTGTCAGACTGTATAACCTAAGCAGGGCTGCTCGCAGAGATAGCAAAAAAACGTGACGACCTAATAGTATTGAATGCAAAAGACGCAACAGACTTACACAAATGGTCCCCTCCAGTATACAACTAGGACAATATCAGTCGCTATGGAGGGTGACAATATGTATGGGTACATATTCATACTATGTAGGATAACTAAGTAGACGGTTATGCTGTTTATTGCATCTAGCTACAGTGCTACACACTGTGTATATATATTTATGTGTACATATGTTTATTCACTGCTCTCATTTTCTTATGTCCTAAATTATTGCTCTGAGTGTTGCTATCCCTGTGCTGTTGCAATCCTGGAATTTCCCCATTGTGGGACTAATAGAGGCTCTTATCTTTTCAAAACTGGGGATTCTAAATTGTCCTTAGGTATGACTGTGAGAGTAAATGGTTGTCTCTCTGTGTTGGCCCTGCGATGGACTGGTGATCTGTCCAGGGTGTACCCTGCCTCTCGCCCAAAGATGCTGGGATAGGCTCCAGCCCCCCCGCGACCCGAAAAGGATTAAGCGGAAGAAGATGGATAAACCTAAACAACAGTTTTAAAAACCAGAGCAATATTTATAAAAAACAGTAACATTTACTCTTACCACCATGTTTATTTATGCATATATCAGCCCAAATTTATTCACAGTTTAGAAATATTACTAAGTCAATGACTGCAGCGCTTAACGCTACAGTGCTGAGATTCACCTTATAGATTGGGGGCCCTTAGCATTTGCTCACTTTGCTTAGTGGAGGAAACTGCTATGCTTCATGGCATCTTCAGATGAAAAAGAGACGTGTTTATATCCTGTGAGGCTTTAAAAGAAAAAACTGAACAGCAACTTGTTTTAAAAATAGGCTACTGAGCCACAGCTAACCAGGTTAGGTCTTGACATAAACCGAGTAGAACCAGAACACAGGCAGGCACATTCAGTTTGCGAGGGCTCTCTTGTCATACAGCATGGTGTCAAAATTGTTACATTATAATAAGTGAGAGCCAGTTACTATAATTAACAGTAATTGGTACAGTTATGAAGCAGAGTGACACACATCTGTGTCAGTGGTGTTGACTTTGTGAGGTTTCAGCTCCACTGGAATAACTGTTGTCCAATCACATTAGCCGGAACTAACTATTGTATAATACATATAACAATAGTGGCTGTTCATAGTAAATATGGACAGAGTTTTACTGAAGTCATCAGATGTACAGGTAATCCCCATGAGTCAAGAGCTCAAGCACCAGACTGCCCTAAAAGTCTGGTTTCAGACAGTTGCTGTTGTTCCTGGTGTCGGTGTTTAATGAAGTCAAAGAGATCCTGTTGTGAGGAGAGCAGCCCCACCCACGCGCTTTTCAAAACTTTTGTTTTTGAGGGGCAAACAAAGGGAGAGGAGTTGTAGCAGAGGATAAACCAAAGCTCAGTATCCGATAAGTGAGGATTATTTCAATCTGTGATTCATGCAAAGCCACTCAAGGAAACTTTCTTTAAAAAACATTTCAGTTTTGTGTTCATGCACTCCCTCTGTTGCCGTTCTCTCTCTGTCTCGCTCCCTTCCTCGCTCTCATCCACGCACTTGTGTGTTTAGCACACACACACACACACACACAAACCCTCGCAGTAATAGCAGATTCACAGTGTGTGTTTTCCTGTCCTGCGGTCGCAGCAGGCGTTGACCATGAAGCAGTCTGCCGCTAAATCATCCAGACGCTGCCGCCCCGCTCATTAATCTCCTTCAGACGTGCACAGCCAGCAAGCTGCACATGCATGCGCACAGATTCACGTATATGCACTCATGCCTAGTGTGTATCTAATTCCAACACTTTCTGTTTGATTGCTCTTGACAGTCTCAGTCGGCGCTGGCCTCATTTCCACAGGCGTAAATTGGGCGGTGGGGGGGGGGGGGGGGGGCAGAGGTACATGCCCCCCAACCTGGAAGAAACATAATTACAAACATCATCATGAACATTTAACCTCTTACCATTCTGGTGTTCCACCTGTGGGACGTTTACATTGGCTGGACACTGGCTGAAATGGTAAGGGATTTAAATCTCGAGCTGTAAATCAGGTACTACAGTATATGTGTCTGTTGGTATATTACCAAATTTCTTCAAAGTTTTAGAAAAAAATGTTGCTACACAATTATTAGAGTATATGGAGTCTAATAATTACTTGCATCCTCTCCATGGCTTCTGACCAAATTATTCAGCTGAGAGTGCTAACTCCTACTTGATTGAACAAATGAAAAACAAAAAAGTCAAGCGATGAAGGTCAGGTCGTGGGAGATGTTTTACTGGACCTAAAAAAAAATAAACTTTTGATGCAGTGAATCACCACATTTTAGTTCCAAACAAAAATTAGATTAATTTTTCTCATCCAGCGATGCAGTGTTTTCGTCTTATCTGTGTGACAGACAACAATGTGTGATGGTGAATCAGGAAAGATCTTCTTTCTTGGCCTCTTAAAATTCTAGTTTTCCACCCACAGAACGTTTCACATTGGCTGCAAATTGGCAGGAATGCTAACGTAAGACTTTGAAGCACCAATGCTAAATACAAAAATACATTTGAAAAGTTTGCAAATTTGGAACGGTTCTTGTAAATTTGGAACTTCTTTCTTTTAAAAGGAACTCCGATTATATTGGCATGTTAGCTCTATATGCTTTATTTTGATGTTAGTAACATAACTATAATATAATTTTTTTGAAAATAATTCCCAGTTTTATATATTTTTAAAAAACTTTATTACGATGTAAATCGCCATTTTTGTTTACGTCGCAATGCATTCTGGGTAGTGACGTAGAATGGTTGCAGCCGTTTTTTCTGTCTTATACAAGCCAAGAAGCGAAGCTACGAACTACTGCCATTTGTCAGTGAAAATGCCACATTGCGCCGCTTTTGGATGTAATTTCCAGTCAAAGGGAAATAAAGAGAGCGGGGTGAGCCTCCATAGCTTTCCTAAAGAGGGAAAGTTGAGGAAAAAGTGGGGCAGCAGCGGCTCAGGAGGTTGAGCAGGTCGTCTAATAACCCGATGGTTGGCGGTTCGAATCACGCTCTGCCCAGATATCCTGCTGTTGTGTCCCTGGGCAAGACACTTCACCCGCATTGCCTCCAGTGCCCATAACACTGGGTATGAATGTGTAAAAATGTTTAAATGCTCGGTGGTGGCCGGAGAGGCCGTTGGCGTGGATTGGCAGCCACATTTCCCTCACTCTGAGTGTCTATGATCAAGCGCTATAGCGCACGCTTGATAAAGCTGATATATATATATTTATCGCGCTATATCGCTCAAAGCGCACGCTTGAGACACTCACGCTATGATAAAGCGCTATATCGCTCAAAGCACACGCTAAAGTGCACGCTCAAGCTTGACATGTCGAAGATCTGGCTGGCAGTCATTTGGAACGACTTTGGAGCGCTGCTTATGGACGTTCAACCTGCAGTCTGAGAAAGCAACAGAGAAATTGCTTTATGTTGCTGAGAGTCCATGTTTATCAGTTCAGTGCCCATCATGCTTGTAGACAATTTTTTTGTGTTTGAGCATTCTGTTGTAAGTAAATCAACAATATATAAGTTTCACCTTAAAATAATGCTTCCTCAAGCACACGCTTGAGACACTCAAAGCGGAGAGACACTTGCGGAGCGGAGAGACACTCAAGCGCACGCTTGAGCGATATAGCGCTTTATCATAGCGTGATAAATATATATATCAGCTTTATCAAGCGTGCGCTATAGCGCTTAATCATAGACACTCATAGAGTGACGGAAATGTGGCTGCCAATCCGCGCCAACGGCCTCTCCGGCCACCACCGAGCATTTAAACATTTTTACACATTCATACCCAGTGTTATGGGCACTGGAGGCAATGCGGGTGAAGTGTCTTGCCCAGGGACACAACAGCAGGATATCTGGGGAGAGCATGATTCGAACCGCCAACCATCGGGTTATTAGACGACCTGCTCTACATCCTGAGCTGCTGCCGCCCCACTTTTTCCTCATCTTTCCCTCTTTACTAACTAACTAACCTGCGCTTATATAGGGCTTTTCTAGTCACAAAGACCACTCAAAGCACTTTCACTAGTACTAACCCTCTATTCTAAGGGCCTATAGAAAACAGATATCTAGGGACAATTTAGAACAGCCAATTAACCTAACATGCATGTCTTTGGATTGTGGGAGGAAACCGGAGTCCCCGGAGTAAACCCACGCAGCACAGGGAGAACATGCAAACTCCACACAGAAAGGTTCCAACCCCTGCCAGCCTGGGGATTCGAACCAGGAACCTTCTAGCTGTAAGGCAACAGTGCTAACCACTGCACCACTGTGCTGCCCACACGGAAAAGCCTCCATAGCTTTAGGAAAGCTATGGAGGCTTACCCCGCTCTCTTTATTTCCCTTTGACTGGAAATTACATCCAAAAGCCGCGCAGTGTGGCATTTTCACTTACAAATGGCAGTAGTTCGTAGCTTCGCTTCTTGGCTTGTATAAGACAGAAAAAACGGCTGCAACCATTGTATGTCACTACCCAGAATGCATTGCGACGTAAACAAAAATGGCGATTTACATCGTAATAAAGTTTTTTAAAAATATATAAAACTGGGAATTATTTTCAAAAAAATTATATTTGCAGCGGATGATAAAATAAGGCAGCGATGCTGAAGTTTGAAATAGGTTTTATTAATCATACCGTTGTCACGAGCTCCTCTCCCGGCGCCGTGCGTGCGCGCTGGGAGCGAGCCCACGGCTCTCAGTGAAGAGGGGACACAAAGTCTGTGTCCAGCCGCAGCCGTTGTAGAAGTGAGAATGGAGAGGATGTGTTACAGAACCTGTGCAGTATTTATACCCAACTCAAACAATACATCAAAGCAGATTCACAGCAGTTGGTCTGATCAAAGGGACTGCAGAACAGGCATGAGATATTTGCATTTGTGAGACATACATCACAATAGGCAGATTTGCTAGACTCTGCTCCAGCTGCAGAACAAAGAGGTTAAAAGGCACATCTACATATTGATCTGAGTCTCTAGGTCACAGTAAGGACAGGACACATGAACACAATGCATGAAAGGTAACATTAACATCACAGTAGTGTAGCGGAAAAAACCAGGAGTAGCGAGCTGTCTGTCCTTAGTCTGTTTGTGGGGGTTTTCCCAAACCGCCACAGCTCCCCCCCAGAGGGCTCGGCAGGTGGCCGAGACCTCAATAGTGCAGCTTGGGCAGCGAGCAGGGAAAAGCTCTGTGCAGGAGGGGGTGGAGGGGGGTGGGGGTAGTAAAAGCCGGCCGGAGACGATGAAAACGTCCAGGCCGCGCAAAAATTGCTTGTGGGTCCGCAATGTCGAAGGGCTGTCCCGTTGAACGTGCAGAGGTCCACAAGAAGAAAAATTAGTCACTGGCTCCTCCCGCGATTAAGTCCTGCAAGGATTAATAGCGGCCATGAAGAAAAGACGAGGCTGCGTGGCGGCTGTAATGAGAGCAGAGGGACTGGCGTGTTGACTTTAGGTTCAGGCGTAACCCTAAAGCCTCGGGAGCCGCAGACAGCTGAATTCCCCTTGTGTGCCGTGGCTAAGACCATAAAATCCAGTGAGCAAGCTGCGTGCCTCAGGTGAACGAGCAAGCCTGAAGGGCCAGTGTGCAGCAGAAGGAAGGCGGTCAGAAAAGCCGTATTTGTCCCGTGCGTGGTGTGCGCCGTCCTCGTAACTCCCCGGTGCGTGCGCCGGGGTTCCGTGATGGGTGGGCCAGCTGGAGAGGAGAACCAGGGTCAGGGAGCTTGATCATCCCTGTTCAGTGTGTTGGAGCGGTGAAGGGAAGTAGACGCTCTGTCACTCGCTCGGTCATGGTGCGTTCAGGTCCACGTGTGCTCCGTCGGCCATGGGGATCGCCGTCGTGGAGAGGGGACGAGGTGCATGCGCTCTCGTGTGGAGGAGCTGTGAGCGTGGCCGGTCCAGCGTGGATGTGCCGATCTAGGTGTGCAGATCTCACCATGAAACGTTGCTCAGCTTTCCCAGTCGTGGGTGTTCTCCGGAGAGTTTCGCCTGGAAACTCCGCGTTGAGGTCTCCCTGAAGCAGAAGGGAGGGCAGATCAGTCAGGCTGCCGCTTTCGCTTGTCGTCGGAGAATCACCGCCGGGTGTTGCGTTCGCTGGCAGCGTGTTCGTTTCAGCGTCGGGTCACCAGTGCGGCGAATGATAAAATAAGGCAGCGATGCTGAAGTTTTAAATAGGTTTTATTAATCATACCGCCGTCACGAGCTCCTCTCCCGGCGCCGTGCGTGCGCGCTGGGAGCGAGCCCACGGTTCTCAGTGAAGAGGGGACACAAAGTCTGTGTCCAGCCGCAGCCGTTGTAGAAGTGAGAATGGAGAGGATGTGTTACAGAACCTGTGCAGTATTTATACCCAACTCAAACAATACATCAAAGCAGATTCACAGCAGTTGGTCTGATCAAAGGGACTGCAGAACAGGCATGAGATATTTGCATTTGTGAGACATACATCACAATAGGCAGATTTGCTAGACTGCTCCAGCTGCAGAACAAAGAGGTTAAAAGGCACATCTACATATTGATCTGAGTCTCTAGGTCACAGTAAGGACAGGACGCATGAACACAATGCATGAAAGGTGACATTAACATCACAGTAGTGTAGCGGAAAAAACCAGGAGTAGCGAGCTGTCTGTCCTTAGTCTGTTTGTGGGGGTTTTCCCAAACCGCCACAATATTATAGTTATGTTACTAACATAAAAATAAAGCATATAGAGCTAACATGCCAATATAATCGGGGTTCCTTTTAAATCTGAAATATTTCTCAAAAATTTGAAACTTTTTCTCATAAATTTGCATCTTTTTTCCTCATAAATTTGGAATCTTTTTCCTGGAAATTTGCAGCTGGTTTCTCATAAATTTTCAACTTTTGCTTTTAAATTTTCAGCTTTTTTCTCATAAATTTGCTTCTTTTTTGTTGTAAAGTTGCAACTTTTTTAAAGTCAAATTGTAACTTTTTTCTTGTAAATTTGCTGCTTTTTTCCTCAAATATTTTACTTTTAAATATGCAACTTTTTTGTTGTAAAGTTACAACTTTTTTTTAATCAAAAAATTACTTTTTTCTTATAAGTTTGCAACAGTTTTCTTTTACAGTTGCAACTTTTTTTTTTTTTCTAATGGAGCATCCGCCCCACAACCGGGAGGTTGAGGGTTCAAGTCCTGGCCGGGTCATATCAAAGACCATATAAAAATGGTACTTTCCACCTTCTAGCTTGGTGCTCAGCATAGTCGAATGGGGGAAGGAGAAGTTATTTGTGGCGGCGCCTTGCATGGCAGCGACCCCTCTGATTCTACATGTGATTAACATTGTAGATGGCAGAAACGTAATTTTATTCTACTGTACGTGATGGACTGTATGACAATAAAAGTTGGCTTCTTTTTCTTTTGAATTTGCAACCTTTTTCTCATAAATTTGTTCCTTTTTCTTTTAAATTTGCAAGTTTTTTGTTGTAAAGTTGCAACTTTTTAAAACTGTGACATTTTTGTTGTAAATTTGCTACTTCTTTGCATGAATTTGCCACTTTTTTCATAAATTTGCAACTTTTTTCCTCATAATTTTTTTTTCTTGTAAACATGCATCTTTTTAACTTTTTAACTGTCACAGGCACCAAATTGTGCCATAACCCCCTAGTGATCAAGAGTGGTCAAGATTTTTTTCAAGAAAATATTCAGTTCAGACGTCAGAGATTTCCAAGGCTATAACTGGAAAGTGGTAAGAGGTAACGGCTTACTATCAGTTAGAAAGCTGTAGAATATGATCCAAAGTTTGAGATAGGAGTAAATTTACACATCTAATTTGCATAATTCCACGGCAGCGAATTACATAACTTTCAGTCAAAAGTGGACTTTGGACATATTTACACAAAGAATTGTTCTGCTTTTTGTCACCGTTTCTTGTTTTGGACATTTTGTTATCTTATCTTCAAATCAAATCAAATAACCTTTACTGTCATATTGCTGTACATACAACTGTAGTGCAGGCAAGATGAAATTGCGTTTCTCTCGGCATCCATATAAGTAGAAGAACATGATTTAAGACACACTCACACATATCCTCACCCCCCCACCCCACCCCCCCATCCGTTCACACATCCCTGAGACATACTTGAAAAAACTAACTAACTATAATATACAAATAATGCACATAATGTCCGTAGGTGCAGTAGTGAATATGAGAGATTCCAGATCAACTGTTCAGCATCCTGACAGCTTGTGGAAGGAAGCTGTTGATCAGTCTGGTGGTTCTGCCTCTGATGCTCCGGAATCGTTTACCAGATGGCAGAAGTTCAAAGTGTTTATGCAGAGGGTGAGAACGGTCCTTGACAATGTTCAGTGCCCTGCTCCTACAACGGTTCTGAAAAAGTTCTTGGACAGAGGGGAGGGAGACTCCAATTACCCTCCCAGCTCCCTTGACTATCCTCTGCAGGGCTTTTTTGCCTGACATACTGCAGCTGGAGTACCATGTAGCAATGCAGTACGTCAGAACACTCTCCACCACACCTCTGTAGAAGGTCCTGAGGATGCAGATTGGGAGAGAAGCCTGTTTGAGTTTCCTCAAGAAGTGCAGTCTCTGCTGAGCCCGCTTCCTGATCCCCAAGGAATTCTTGCTCCAGGTCAGGTCCTGCGAGATCTGCACTCCGAGGAACTTGATGTTCTCCACTCTCTCCACTAAACAGCCGCCGATGCTGAGGGGGACGTGTTCAGGCTGTGACGCCGGAAGTCAATAATCATCTCCTTCGTTTTGTCCACGTTGAGCACCAGATTGTTCTCCCTGCACCAGCCCTCCAGGTCTCTCACTTCTTCCCTGTACATTGATTCTTCATCCCTCCGAATAAGTCCCACCACCGTGGTGTCGTTCATCAAAGTAGATGAACCAGAAAATCAGTACAATGCAGTGCAATGTAAACAAAACAATTAACAAACACAAACATCTGTCACTTACCGCTGGCGAAAGGTGGCTTGCTTCGCCCTTTTTGCAGCATATTTTCTCTTCTGTCGGGCATTTTTGCTTTCTCTCCCACATCCACAAACTGTTAGGATTATTCCACCTCAATTTCACTTTTTTTCCGCTGCTATTTATGTTATAAAACGACATGGAACCGGAGTGATTGTTTCGCCCGGTCACGTGGTGCAGCGGTCGACAGCAGGTGAAAATCAATGAGCTTTGCGCACCCTCTGTTATAACAAAATGTAAACATTTAGCTTCATAAGCTAAATAATCTTCCTCTTTGGTGTAAATACGGATGCTTCTCTGTCGGCCATGATTCCTCCAAGGCAAGAGCAGTAAGTTATACGTGTGTGCCACCTTATAAGGTGAAATCATCAGTACATATCCTCAGTACAACTGGGGAGTGTTTGACACGTCATTATCACTTGGCAGGCGCAGCGCTGCGCTGTGCCACTAGGGGCGCAATCTGTCCATGAAATCTTGACAGTTAATCAAACTGGCCTTTTTTCTTGTAAATTTGCTCCTTTTTTCTCATGAATTTACTGTTTTTTTTCTCATAAATTCACAGTTTTTTTTCATAATAAATCTGACTCAGTTACTCGTTTGTTTTTATAAAGTTTTTGTTTTAAAGGCTTTTAACTCTCCTCTGTTGCATAAATAGGGGCCCCTAAACACAATGTTGCATCAGCCTCCAATACCTATAGTGTCCCCCTCAATCTTTACTCTGGAGAAAATCTTCTGTTAATTGCCCCCCCCCCCCAAAAAAAAAGAGACATGAAGTATCAGCTCCTCCTCATTTCATGCTGAAAGTGGATTTTCTCCCAAAACTCAAAACTGGAAACAATTCGTCACAGCATGACTCCGACATCCAGGAAATATTGAGGATGAATGCTCTGTCATTGTCTCGTGATTGGTAGTTTCGATTTACACTTTTGGAGAGCTGTCTGTCTCCCTTTGTGAACTGGAACAATCCGCTCAACACCACTCCCCTGGCTCTCTGTACTGTCAAACATAGCCCCTCCACACATCCGGCGAGCAGCATTAACTCAAAGGATGCTCCAAAAAGTTAAAGATTTTCCTCACTTACCAATCCATGCAGATATCTACACCCCACCCACTGCCCGACTTTCATCCAGACGGCCGATTTGGAAAAACCCTCCCCCAGCTGACTTTACCATCCAGACAGCTTGGCAAGAGGAATGGGAGACCAAGGAGGTCCCAAACAAACAGCTGGTGATAAACCCCAACCAACAGGTCCCGGGCACCAACCTCCCAAGGAGACAGTGGTCTACACTCAATCGCTTCAGGACTGGACATGGCCCCTGCTTGGCCAGCCTTCACAGATGGGGCAGTAGCCCTAGCCCACTGTGCGCATGTGGAGAGGAGCAAACTATGGAACACATCATAGAGGCTTGCCCGCTCCAAAGACTGGAAGGAGGATTACACACCCTCCATACAGCAAACCAGGAGGCAACTGCTTGGCTTAAGGACTTTGCATTCGCTAAATAAAAAAAATCCATCCTCTGCAGTACTGTTACACATTAAGCCTCAGTAGGGGGGGGTGATGTAGAGAAGAGCGATGATAGAAACTGGGGGGAATCAATCTGGAAGTAGTTTGGTAACGTAAAGAAAAACCCAGAAAATGAGGAGAGAAAATTCGACCTCGTATGTTGTTTTCCTTCCTCTGTCTGGCTGGTTGAATGTGTGTCAGGTTGTCTGTTTTGTTGGGGGAGGCATTTAAAGTGAATCATCACGGCGATCAAAGCCTAATTAAGGAGTGGGATTTTGCTTTTATTAGCCATGTTATTCAGGCACTATAGTAGTATCCAGCCAACAGCCACAATCAGTTATCTGACGCCCACGTCTTTTTTTTCTCCCTCTCCCTCTCCCTCTGCTCATCCTCTGCTGGTTCTTATTTAGTCATTTATCATAACACTGATATACTGATTGCATCAGCCTGAAATAGCTGCACTTCTGCTGTGAACTTTACTGTAGCTATAGGGCTGAAATCATGGCTGTACGTACTTATTTTCATTTCTTTATTATGCCCTCAGAAGCTGTCAACATGTACTGCGTTTCTCCCTGTTTTTGAGATCCTAATCTGTCCTCACTTCCTCTTTTTATTCCTTCTATTGTCTTCCCTTTTATAAGTTAATTCCTTTCTTCTCCTCCCAGTTTTTCTGTCTTATGTTGTTGCCTTTTCTCCCATATCTCTCTGCTTCTTTGTCTCCTGTACCAGGGGCGAATATTTCATGTCACTGGTTTTTTTGTGTGTGTGTGTGTCGGGGGGGGGGGGGGGGGGGTAAACAGAGCATTTTCTCTAGAGTAAAGATTGAAGGGGATACTATACAGTGGATATAAAAAGTCTACACACCCCTGTTAAAATGCCAGGTTTTTGTGATGTAAAAAAATGAAAAGATAAATCATTTCAAAACTTTTTCCACCATTAATGTGACCTATAACCTGTACAACCCAGTTGAAAAACAAATTGAAATCTTTTAAGGGGAAAAAACAAACAAACTTACAATAACCTGGTTGCATAAATATGCACACCCTTAAACTAATACTTTGTTGCAGCACCTTTGGCTTTTATTACAGCACTCAGTCTTTTTGGGTAGGAGTCTATCAGCATGGCACATCTTGAGGTGGCAATATTTGCCCACTCTTCCTTACAAAAATGCTCCAAATCAGTCAGATTGTGAGGGCATCTCCTGTGCACAGCCCTCTTCAGATCACCCCACAGATGTTCAATAAGATTTAGGGCTGAGCCATTCCAAAACCTTAATCTTCTTCTGGTGAAGCCATTCTTTTGTTGATTTGTATGTGTGCTTTGGGTCATTGTCGTGCTGAAAGATGACGTTCCTCTTCATCTTCAGCTTTCTAGCAGAAGCTTGAAGGTTTTGTGCCAACACTGACTGGTATTTGGAACTGTTCATAATTCCCTCCACCTTGACTAAGGCCTCAGTTCCAGCTGAAGAAAAACAGCCCTGAAGCATGATGCTGCCATCACCATGCTTCACTGTAGGTATGGTTTTCTTTTGGTGATAAGCAATGTTGTGTTTGCGCCAAATATACCTTTTGGAATTATGGCCAGAAACCTTGGTTTCATCGGACCATAACACATTTTCCCACATGTGTTTGGGAGATTTCAAATGTGTTTTTGCAAAATGTAGCCAGGCTTGGATGTTTTTCTTTGTAAGATAAGGCTTCCATCTTGCCACCCTACCCCATAGCCCAGCCATATGAAGAAGACGGGAGATAGTTGTCACATGTACTAAACAGCCAGTACTTGCCAGAAATTCCTGCAGCTCCTTCAATGTTGTTGTCAGCCTCTTGAAAGCCTCCCCAACCAGTTTTCTTCTCGTCATTTCATCAATTTTGGAGGGATGTCCAGTTCTTGGTAATGTCACTGTTGTGCCGTATTTCCTCCACTTGATGATGACTGTCTTCACTGTGTTCCATGGTATATTTAATGCCTTAGAAGTTCTTTTGCACCATTCTCCTGACTGATACCTTTGAACAATGAGATCTCTGTGATGCTTTGGAAGCTCTCTGCAGACCATGGCTTGTGCTGTAAGATGTGACTACAAAAATGTCCGGAAAAGCCTACTAGAACAGCTGAACTTTATTTGAAATTTATCAGAGGCACTTTAAATGGTGGCAGGTGTGTGCTGACTCCCATTTAACATGAGTTTGAATGTGATTGGTTAATTCGGAACACAGTCACATCCCCAGTTACAAGAGGGTGTGCATATTTATGCAACCAGGTTATTGTAAGTTTTTTATTTTTTTATTTTTCCCCTTAAAAGATTTCAGTTTGTTTTTCAGTTGGGTTGTACAGGTTATAGGTCACATTAATGATGGAAAAAGTGTTGAAATGATTTATCTTGGTCTCATTTTTTTACATCACAAAAACCTGGCATTTTAACAGGGATGTGTAGACTTTATTTATCCGCTGTAGGTATTTTAGGGCTGATGCAAAATTGTATTTAGGGACCCCTATTTTGTAATGGGGAAGAGTTCAAACCCCTGAAAACAAAACTGTATAAAAGCAAACATGTCATTGTCTAGATGAAGAGAAAAATTTTACCGCATTACATAGAATAAAAACTTAACCAGCATTCATATTAATGTTGCAAATATAAAAGGGAAAAAAATCACAAGTTTACAGCAAAAAAGATTTATAGTGAAAAAAATAATGAATTTACGAGAAAAAAAATGCAAATTCATGTGAAAAAGGGGAAAATTAACAAGAAAAAAGTCATAATCAAAAAAAGATAAAAAAAAAAAATTTTGATCAAAAAAAGTTGCATGTTTATAACAAAAAAGTACCAAATTTATGAGAAAAAAAAGAAGCAAATTTACAAGAAAAAGTCAGTTTGATTTTAAAAAAAAAAAAAAAAGTGCAACTTTACAACAAAAAGTTGAAAATTTAAAAGAAGTACCAAATTTATGTAAAAAGTTTGCATATTTATGATGATGGGGCGGGGGGGCAACAATTCTTTTTTTTCCAGGTTGGGGGGCACATGCTCCCCCTCCAATTTACACCTATGCTTGTTACCACTTCAGCTCCTCTCCTCCATCTTTCCGAACCAGCTCCCCATTGGGCCCTGTCAGACGCCTAATGAGAGCCTGAATGAATCCTCCAGGGACTTCTAATGATGGGCTCCCTGCGTGTGTGCGTGTGTGTTTTTGCAGAAATGCCCACAGTAGTGGCCGCGTCTGCTTTCAGCTTCGCACCGTTTGCCTTCGGAGGAATTTGGCAGTTCAGTGTGTGTCTGAGTGTGAGTTTGTGCGTATATGCATGCATGTCCACCTCTTGCAGGCCCTTCGCTGCGCCTCATGACCTCTGTTACAGCGCTGTGATTGGTAGCCCTTTCCCTTCACTCCTTACACATTTTTTCACTTTGGTTCAGAGTCATGTTCCCATCATAGAGTTCACAGGCAGATTTTCGGTGGACTGATATGTCTGCCTAAAAAAAAACAAGTGAACTTGCTAAATTTTTGTTATTATATGTAACTTTTTGTTGTTGTTTTTGTTTCAGGCCTTTGGGAACGCTAAGACGGCCCACAACAACAACTCCAGCCGCTTTGGCAAGTTCATCCAGGTCAACTATCAGGAGAGTGGCACCGTCCGGGGGTGAGGCGCACACACAGATATGTCTAATAAACACACATACATCGCCATAATAACAAACATCAGTACTGTCAAGTGTTGTGAGTACAGTCTGCTGCATCCATGGGAGCATTGAGGGGAAACAATAAACAATAAACAGAATATTTTCTGAAGGGGTAATATTGAGGGGGACACGATACGTGTTATTGCAGTTGGGGCCCTATGTAAGATTGTGCTTGAAAATATTATTTAGATGAACAAAGAAAATTTAATCAATTAGAGAGAATAAAAGTTAAACCAGCATCCATATGTATGAATGTTGCAAATTTAGAAGAAAAAAAAAAATCACAAATTTATCAGAAAAAAGCTGCAGATTTATGACAAATGTAGTGAATTTAAGAAGAAAAATGGCAAACTCCTGAGGAAAGAAGTTACAAATTTACAAGAAAAATTTGCAGATTTAAAAGAAAAAAGTAGCAAATTTACATGAAAAAGTTTCAGATTTATTAGAAAAAATTTGCTAATTTACAATAAAAACAGTGACTTTATGAAAAAAGTTTTAAATGTATGAGGAAAAAAGTTGCAAATTTACAGGAAAAAGTTGCAAATTTATTAGAAAAAAGTTGCAACTTTATGATAAAAAGTTGCAGATTTAGAGGAAAAACTTTTTTTTAACCTTTATTTATTCAGGGGAGGTCCACTGAGAGGCCATCCATCCATCCATCTTCTACCGCTTTTCCGGAGGTCCGGGTCGCGGAGGCAGCAGTTCAAGCAGAGAAGCCCAGACTTCCCTCTCCCCAGCCACCTGCTCCAGCTCTTCAGAGGGGATACCAAGGCGTTCCCAGACCAGTTGGGAGACATAGTCTCTCCACCGAGTCCTGGGTCTGCCCCGGGGTCTCCTCCCAGTGGGACTTGCCTGAAACACCTCAAGTGGGAGGCGTCCAGGAGGCATCCTAATCAGATGCCCGTACCACCTCAACTGACTCCTTTCAATGTGGAGGAGCAGCGGTTCTACTCTGAGCCTCTCCTGGACGACTGAGCTCCTCACCCTATCTCTGAGGGTGAGTCCAGCAATCCTACGGAGAAAGCTCATTTCAGCCGCTTGTATCCGCGATCTCGTTCTTTCGGTCATTACCCAAAGCTCGTGACCATAGGTGAGAGTAGGAACGTAGATTGACTGGTAAATCGACAGCTTTGCCTTAGAACTAAGCTCCCTCTTCACCACAACAGACCGGTACAACGTCCGCATCACTGCAGATGCTGCTCCAATCCGTCTGTTGATCTCTCGCTCCATTCTCCCCTCACTCGTGAACAAGACCCCAAGATACTTAAACTCCTCCACTTGGGGCAGGAGCCTGTCCCCAACCCGGAGAGGACAATCCACCTTTTTCCGGCTGAGGACCATGGACTCGGACTTGGAGGTGCTGATTCTCATCCCAGCCGCTTCACACTCAGCGGCAAACAGTCCCAGCAAGAGCTGTAAGTCATTGCTGGATGAAGCCAACAGGACAACATCATCTGCAAACAACAGAGATGAGATCCTGTGGTCACCAAGCATGACACCGTCCATTCCCTGGCTGCGCCTAGAAATCCTGTCCATAAAAATTATGAACAGGATCGGTGACAAAGGGCAGCCCTGGCGGAGTCCAACTCTCACTGGGAATGACTCCGACCGAGTGTTGGCAATACGAACCAAACTCTCACAACGGTCGTACAGAGACCGAATAGCTCGTAACAACAAGCCCGATACCCCATACTCCTGAAGCACCCCCCACAAAAATCCACGAGGGACGCGGTCAAATGCCTTCTCCAAGTCCACAAAACACATGTAAACTGGTTGGGCAAACTCCCACAAACCCTCGAGAATTCTCGAGAGGGTAAAGAGCTGGTCCGATGTGCCACGGCCAGGACGAAAACCACATTGCTCCTCCTGAATCCGAGGTTCAACCAACGGCCGGACTCTCCTCTCCAGTACCTTGGCATAGACCTTCCCAGGGAGGCTGAGGAGTGTGATCCCTCTAAAGTTGGAGCACACCCTCCGGTCCCCTTTTTTAAAGAGAGGAACCACCACCCTGGTTTGCCATGCCAAAGGCACTGCCCCCGACCTCCACGCAATGTTGCAGAGGCGTGTCAACCATGACAACCCAACAACATCTAGGGCCTTGAGGTACTCAGGGCGAATCTCGTCCACCCCTGGGGCCCGGCCACCAAGGAGATTTTTAACCACCTTGGCGACCTCAGCCCCTGTGATAGGCGAGTCATCCCCCTCGTCCCCAAACCCTGCTTCCACTATGGAAGGCGTATCAGTGGGATTGAGGAGATCCTCGAAGTATTCCTTCCACCGCCCGACGATGTCCCCAGTCGAAGTCAACAGTGTCCCATCCGCACCATACACAGTGTGGACGGGGAGCTGCTTTCCCCTCCTGAGCCGCCGGACAGTTTGCCAGAATCTCTTTGAGGCCGACCGAAAGTCTTGTTCCATGGCCTCACCGAACTCCTCCCATACCCGGGTTTTTGCTTCAGCAACCACCCGAACTGCACTCCGCTTGGCCTGCCGGTACACCTCAGCTGCTTCGGGAGTCCCACAAGCCAACCAAGCTTGATAGGACTCCTTCTTCAGCTTAATGGCCCCCCTCACCACTGGTGTCCACCACTTGGTTCGGGGGTTGCCACCACGAGATGCACCGACCACCTTGCGGCCGCAGCTCTGGGCCGCCGCTTCAACAACAGAGGTGGAGAACATGGCCCATTCAGACTCCATGTCTCCAGACTCCCTCAGAATGTGGTTGAAGTTCTTCCGGAGGTGGGAGTTGAAGACCTCCCGGACAGGGGCCTCAGCCAGATGCTCCCAGCACACCCTCACTATACGTTTTGGTCTACCAGGTCTGAATGGCTTCCTCCCCTGCCATCGGATCCAACTCACCACCAGGTGGTGATCAGTTGACAGCTCTGCACCTCTCTTTACTCGGGTGTCCAAGACATACGGTCGCAGGTCTGATGATACGATAACAAAATCGATCATCGACCTGCGACCTAGGGTGTCCTGGTGCCAGGTGCATATATGTACACCCTTATGCTTGAACATGGTGTTTGTTATGGACAGACTGTGGTTAGCACAGAAGTCCAATAACTGAACACCACTCGGGTTCAGATCGGGCAGGCCGTTCCTCCCAATCACCCCCCTCCAGGTTTCACTGTCGTTGCCCACGTGCGCATTGAAGTCCCCCAGTAGGACAATGGAGTCTCCAAGAGGAGCACCCTCCAGCACCCCAGTCACAGACTCCAAAAAGGGAGTCTGAGAGGCACTGAGAGGCAGGCTGGTCCAGGGATCAAACCAGCAACCCTCCGGGGACCAGTCCACATCCTTAGCCATTAGGCCACCACTGCCTAAATTTGCAGACTTAAAAGAAAAAAGATGCAAATTTACAAGTAAAAAGCTGCACATTTATGGGGAAAAAAAGTTGCAAATTTGCAATAAAAAAAGCTGAAAATTTATGAGAAAACATTTTTAAATGTATGAGAAATAGGTTGCAAATTTACAAGAAAAAAGTTGCGGAATTAAAGAAAAAGTGTCAAATTTATGAGAAAAAAATGGCAGATTTACAAGAAAAAAGAAATAAAGTTACAAGAAAAAAGCTGTAGATTTAAAATTTTAAAAAGTTACAAATTTACAAGAAAAAAGTTGCAACTATACAGCAGGGAAAATAAATACTGAGCACGTCAACATTTTTCCTCATGAAACATATTTCTGATGGAGCCATTGACCTGAGATTTTCACCAGGTATCAGTAGCAACCCAAATAATCCATACATGCAAAGAGATCAAGACAACTGTGTTCACAAAACAAGTTATATTAAATAAAGTGGAATGACACAAGGAATAAGTCTTGAACAAGTTTGGTGAAATTCATTTAATAGAAAAGTCTTTGTTGGTAATAACAGCTTCCAGACGCCACCTGTGTGGAGAAACTAGGCACAGGCATTGCTCAGGAGTGATTTTAGCCCATTATTCCACCCAGACTGTTTTCAAATCTTGAAGGTTCCATGGATGTCTTCTATGAACTCTGATCTTCAGTTCGTACCATAGATTTTCAACTGGATTCGGGTCGGGTGACTGACTGGGCCATTCTAGCAGCTTTATTTTCCTTCTCTGGAGCCAGTTGACAGTTTCCTTAGCTGTGTGTTTGGGATCATTGTCTTGCTGAAATGTCCACCCTCATTTCATCTTCAGCATCTTGGCAGATGGCAACAGGTTCTTATCAAGGATGTCTGTGTACATTTTTTCATTCATCTTTCCTTCAATTATATGAAGTCTGCCTGTTACATGTGCTGTAAAACACCCCCACACCATAATGCTCCCACCTCCAAACTTTTTTTTTTTTTTGGTATACTTTATTAATCCCAGAGGGAAATTATAGGGCATCCACCTGGATGCCTGGACCATACCAAGTTCACTGTTGGTATGGTGTTTTGGGGCTGATGTGCAGTGCCATTTCCCCTCCAAACATGCTGTGTGTTGTGATATCCAAAAAGTTCAACTTTGGTCTCATCTGACCAGACTATAATGTTCCAGTATTTTACTGGCTTGCCCAAATGTTGTGCAGCAAACTTTAAACGAGCTTCATCATGCTTTTTCTTCAGCAATGGAGTCTTGCAAGGTGAGCAGGCATAGAGCCCATGTCGGTTGAGTGCATTACTTATTGTTTTCTTTGAAACAGCAGCACCTGCTAACTCCAGGTCTTTCTGGAGTTCCCATGAGTGGTCTTTGGCTCTTGGATAACTCTTTTGGTAATTCTTTTGACTTCTCTGTCAGAAATCTTGCAAGGAGCTCCTGGTCGTGGCTGGTTTATGGTAAAATGATGTTCTTTCCACTTCTGAATGATGGCTCCAACAATGCTCACTGGAACATTCAGCAGTTTAGAAATGTGCCTGTAACCTATACCATCATTATGTTTTGCAAGAATAAGGTTGCTCAGGTCTAGAGCAGGGGTCACCAACTAAAACTGCAAAAGGTCCAATAAGTCGGTCCTCCTCCTCAGCCGAGGTCCGAACAAGGTGTGGGAATCTTTAGGCACCTCCTGATTCGATTATGATTCAAAACTCTGATTTAATTCTAAAACCATTCTCATTGCATCTTGACACATTTTTTTTTCTATTCAAGATTTTTCCCTCCCACTGTGTGACAACTTGGCCCTTTTAAAGCAAAGTATTTGCAGTGACTCATGAATTTACTTCCAACATCTTTTATTGAAACAAATGGAAGAGAAATCTGGCACATGGACAAACTTATCTCAAAATGTGCTTTTAAAAACTGTCATCCTTTCATTGACATTCTTTCAAAAGACCACAGCTGTCTACAGACAGGGCAGTATCATTTAACTTGCTTTCACGCATTATTTTATTAAGCTCATGTTTTAGCTGCTTTTAACTCTATATTATTTTTTAAACAAAAAAATTAAAATAAATTCTTTACTTCCGGTTATGGCTGCCACGTAGGACGGACGTGTCTCGCTCTGCTCTGCTCCTGGAAAAAAAAAAATCGGCAAATAACTCTCTCATTTGGGACAGAACGTATCCCAGCATTTGGGCGAGGATATGTCGGCGAAGCCTAAGGCTGGAAAACCAGGAAAAGGAAAAAGCGAGCCGCCGAAACAGTCCAAATTAACGGACTTTCAGGTCTGTGACGCAGTAAACAAAACTCCATATATGGCGGAGGAGGCTGGCAACGGTGCGATGTCTGCGCGGGGAGGCGCAGATGCGCTGATGGCTGCCATGAGTTCAATGAGAGCGGACTTTTCCTCTAGATTTGATGGGATTATGACAGCGTTGGAAGGAATAAGAAAGGAATTGGGTGACTGTGTAGAACGAACGGCGCAGATGGAGCTCCGTCTCGCTAGTGCTGAAGATGACGTCACCCGTCTTCAATTAAAGGTGCGCACTTTGGAAAAAAAAAATAAATCTCTGGAAGATAATATTTTGGATTTGGAATCTCGGTCGAGACAGAATAATTTGAGGCTGGTGGGTCTTCCAGAGGAATCAGAAGGTCGGGACGTATGTTCCTTTCTGGAAAAGTGGATTCCGGAGGTGCTGGGCAGCGAGGAGTTGCAATCAGCAGTGGTTCTGGAAAAAGCACATCGTATTGGCCCACGGAGAGATAAGGGACCGCCGAGGACCTTAATTATGAAGTTTCTTAGCAACAGAGACAGGATGAAGATCTTCAACGCTGCACGAGCTAAAAAAGGAGAGATTAAACACCAGGACCAGCAGGTGCGGTTCTACCCAGATTTGGCCACAGGAATCCAGCAATTGAGGAAGCAGTTTGATCCCGTACGTAAGGAGCTGCGCAACCTTGGGATTCGTCATGGTGTAATCTATCCTGCGAGACTGCTGACCACGTATGAGGGCAGAACCCACATCTTCAAGACCCCAGAGGAGGCGCAGGAGTTCATCAAGAAGATCAAAGAAGAAGAAGAGACTGGTGGGAGCTAAGCATGAACAAAATATAAGGTAGAATAATTAAGCATTTGCACAGGCATCTGACTGACTTGAAGTAAATAGTAAGTTTACAAAATATAGATTGTATTATATATTAAAAAAACAAAACAAAAACAAAACAAACAAAAAAAAAACTATGATGTACAAAGTTGTTAAAAATTTTGGAGTTAAGTTGGAAAACTACAGAGGAGAGTTAATGTTACGTCATTAAAAGCAGTAGAGTTAGGGTGATTGGGAGGATGAAGAAGGAGTGGCTTAGGCTGTTCCCCGTGGGTGTGGAACGGTCGATGGCTATATCGGGAGACAGAATTTTTCTTTTGATTTTGGGGGGTTTGCCACAAGTGTGGGAAGGGGAAATTTGTTTGTGTGTAGTTTGTAGGATGAATGTTCAACCACTCATGTTTTTGCTTCTCTGTATGAGCATGTTTACACTGCAAGGTAATCCTAAACTCTCTATTGATCATGGACCAAAGTGTTAATCTTAATTTAACTTCATGGAATTGCAGAGGTCTACAAAATTTAAAAAAACTTAAACAAGTTATGAATAAAATAAAGGACATGGGTTCAAGAATTGTGTTTTTACAAGAAACTCATCTGATAGAGGAGGATGTTAAAAGAATTAGGAGTAGATGGCAGGGAAGTGTATTCACCTCTTCATTTTCATCCCGAGCCAGGGGAGTTATGACTCTCATACATAAATCAGTTCCTTTTCAAGTGAAAAATGTAATTGGAGACAAATTAGGAAGATATGTAATCATTCAAGGTTCTTTGCTATTAGAAAATATAAATCTTGTGAACTTATATGGTCCCAATATAGATGATCAGAAGTTCTTTGCTAATTTATTTCTCATCTTATCATCACTTACAGGGCAACATATAATAGCAGGGGATTTTAATTGTACATTGAATCCAGGTGTGGATAGATCAACAGGACTGGATTGTACGCACATTGGATGTAGGATGACTATTAATCATTTTATGAAAGAATTGAGATTGTTAGATATATGGAGAGAAATGAAACCACAAGTTAAAGCCTATTCTTGTTATTCCAGTACCTACAAGACATTCTCACGTATTGATTATTTTTTGATTTCCACAGAATTAAGGTCCAAGATTCAAAACTGCTTTTATGATAACATCGTGATCTCTGATCATGCACCCTGTTGTCTAATATATGTAGATAAAAAATTGACAAAGGAATCAGGTAGATGGCAATTTCAGCATAAATGGCTTCAGGATGAGGAATTTGTCAAGTATATAGAAAAACAGATAGACGAGTTCTTTGACATCAATACTACACAAACATCAGCATGTGTAAAGTGGGAGGCTTTCAAAGCTTTTATTAGGGGACATATTATTAGTTATACAGGATCAAAATCTAAGAAGACTCGAGAGGAGAGAGCTAAATTGGAACATAAAATAAAAAGTCTTCAGGAAAAAGTGTATGCAGGAAGTGACCCAAGGTTGGAGAATGAATTACTGATTTTGAGAGCTGAATACGACAAAAAATCAGCGAATAGAGCTGCCTCGAGTCTTCTAAGATTGAAACAATCTTTTTATGAACAAGGTGAAAAATCAGGAAAATTATTAGCATGGCAGATTAAACAATTGGAAATTAAAACACCAATTACCAGTATTATAAGTAACGGACAGGTAGTTATAGATCCTTTAGAAATTAATAGAGCCTTTAGAGATTACTATGAAAAATTATATGATACCAAAAATGAACCTGATTTAACAAAACTAAATGGGTTTTTGAACGAACTATCTATACCGTGTATTCCAAATGAAAACAGGGAGATATTGGAGTCTAAAATTAGTCAAGAAGAAGTTGGGCTAGCCATTGATAATATGAAATCAGGAAAAAGTGCAGGACCAGATGGTCTTCCAGTTGACCTTTATAAAAAATTTAAGAATAAATTAATAAAACCTTTTTTGGAAATGGTTTTAGAAGCATTTCAAAATAATAATTTACCATCATACATAAATAATGCCTTAATTATACTGCTGCCAAAACCAGGTAAGCCCTCTAATAAATGTGAAAATATGAGACCAATAAGCCTATTAAACGCCGACCTTAAGATAATCTGTAAAATTTTAGCAAGACGAATACAAGAAATTTTACCAAATATTATTAATCGAGATCAGAATGGCTTTATAAAGGGTAGACAAGGCTTCCATAATGTAAGAAGACTATTTAATATTATTTATTTTAATAAAGAAGCACCGGATACAGCTCTCCTATCATTGGACGCCGAAAAGGCCTTTGATAGAGTTGAATGGCCCTTTCTTTTTGAAGTCCTACAAAGGTTTGGACTTGGAAATAATTTCATAAAATGGGTTCAAATAATATACAATAATGCTACAGCAGAAATCCTAACAAATAACAATATTTCAAAACCAATAAAAATCAATAGAGGATGTCGACAAGGCTGTCCACTTTCACCTTTACTGTTTACTATGGCAATTGAACCTTTAGCGATAGCGATACGTTTACATTCACAAATATATGGAATTAAAGTTGGGCCAACAGAACATAAAATCTCCCTGTACGCCGATGATATAATTTTGTTTATGTCGAATCTAAAAAAATCAATTCCAACCTTGTTGAATTTAATAAAGAATTTTGGGGAAATATCAGGATATAAAATAAATAAAACTAAATCTTCAATATTAATGCTAAATGAGACCCAGAGAAATTACCCAGCCCCTGAGGCAAATCAATTCAATGTTGTAAATCAGTTTAAATATTTAGGAATCCAAATTATGCCTAAGCTAGAATCAGTCGCCAGCGTCAACTATGAAGCCTTAATGTCAGATATCAATGAGTTAACTCAGAGATGGATGTCACTACCAATGTCGATGATCGGGAGAATCAATATACTTAAAAGTAATATTTTACCTAAAATACTTTATTTCAATACATTCCCTTATCACCACCTTTAGATCTATTCTCAAGAATAAAAAAAAAGTTAGTGGAATTTATATGGAACAACAGGAGGGCTAGATTACGTCTGTCTTTATTATATTTACCATTTGATCGTGGAGGTCTGAAATGTCCAAATTTTATGTTGTATTATTGGTCGGCACAACTGAGGTCTATGACATATTATTTTTCATCAAATGATCTCCCTCACTGGACTGAAATGGAATCATACAATTTACCTTTACCTCTTCCCATATTCATATACTCAGATTCGGCAAAAAAATTACAAAAACAAGTTAAAAATCCATTTGTAAAGCATATGATCAAAATATGGTGTGAAGCTAAAAACTATTTAAAAGAACCACAGTTATTGTCACAATTTAGTCCAATATGGGGTAATCAATATTTTAAACCAGGGAGAGCGGACGCTGTATTTAAAGTATGGAATTTAAAAGGGATACAAAAGATTCAGGATTTATATTTGCCATGTGCAGACAACATAATGTCTTTTGAAGAGCTGAGGATCAAATTTAATCTCAATAGAACACATTTTTTTAAATATCTTCAACTTAGAAACTTTATTCGATCAAATCAAAATAAAGCTCTCACTCGACCTATTTATTCATCCTTGGAAAAAATGATGATGAAAGATAGTAAAAGAAAGGGTATTATTTCAGAGTTTTATAACTCATTGACACTATCTTCAAGTGAAAATTCACTGAAAAGATTAAACTACTGGAAAGAAGATCTGCAAATTGAAATTTCAGAGGAACAATGGGAATTGGCTTGTACAGAAGCTCAAACCAAATCAATAAATGCACGCCTTAAATTGATACATTTCAAATGGTTAATGCGGATGTATGTTACACCGGAGGAGTTAAATAGATATAACAAAAATATACCAGATACATGCACAAAATGCATGGAAAGTAAAGGAACCCTATTTCATTGTTTATGGGAATGTAGATTAATAAGAATGTTTTGGGAAGAGGTGAGGGTAACAATTGAAAAAATAATCTCAAAACAAATCATACTGAATCCTAAACTGTTTTTGTTGGGTCTGTACCCAGAAAAGCATAATTTTAATAAAAGTGAAAGAACATTCATAGACCTCAGTTTGCTTAATGCCAAAAAATGTATTGCACTATTATGGAAAAAGACTCATAGACCAGATGTGACTCAGTGGTTAAGACAGATGTTAACAAACCTTCCATTAGAAAGAATAACATATATACTGAAATCAAAGGAAATTGTGTTTGAGAATATATGGAGACCTTTTATTGATTATGTAAAAAATTTAAACATAACTCTTGAAGAAGAAGGTGAATGATGTGTGTGGACCTTGTAAATTCCAAACTGGTGAACATAATATGTATACTTATGTATTGGATTGTCTAGACTAAACAGAGGAGCATTGTTGAAGACTTGATTTTGTTGGTGGTTGTTGGTGTTTTTAGTGCATTTTTTTTTTTTTTGTAGTACTTTAGCGTTAGTGTTTGATTGTTTGTATCATGTTTGTTAAAAAAAAAAAGGTTCAATAAAGATATTGTGGAAAAAAAATAAATAAATTCTTTGTTCAGTTTCAAACAAAATGTAATATAAAATTTTATAATACAGAACACTAAATGTGTTTGTTGACTCCAAAATAAATAAGTCTAAAACTCTAAAATCTACAACTGAAATCCTAAAAATGTTTTACAGGAGAACGCAAACTAAATTGTATTGCATTTGAAAAGCGATTAATATCTAAAAAACTAAATTTCACAAAAAGTCCACCTCTATATGTCATTAACTCTCCATGCGCTCTTCCACTGCGCAGAGAGGAGAGAAGGAGGAATGAGGATTTACGCGCAGATTCACACCAAACACACATTTATTGACATGAAACAGTTCAAAAACAAAAAGACTTACAAGAAGGTAGTGATGTACACAAAATGGCTGATGCCGGAGTGAACAGCGGGCAGACCACTGTGTACCGTGGCCACGGGACAAAAATACAATAGCATATACACTCGGGAGGGCGAGGAAGACCCAAGGAGGCTCTACTGGCTAGGGGAAGCAAGCTGGGCAACAGCCTAAGCGTAGCAGTAGCACTGCAGGGAGGGGGGAAACGCTATCAACTAAGCGTAGCAGAAACTACCGCACTGAGAAACGCCAGACAGTTTACTCACAGACAGGAACAATCCAAGAAGTCCAGTTATCCCAACGAGCGCGAATAGTAAATCCTTCAAGGACATGACGGTCACCCGATGTAGAACACTGGTGTGAGTCGTACAATGACCCAGCGGCTTTTGTCTAGCGAAGAGCTGCTTAAATCCAAATGCCGCTGGCCACACAAATTGGGAACACCTGTGCGAGGCGCGGGAAACATAATTACCGGGGCTGGGACAGCTGGTGGAATTAAGGAGAGCAAGGAGGCGTGGATAGATTAATTGGCATCAAACTGGGGATTCTAAATTGTCCTTAGGTATGACTGTGAGAGTGAATGGTTGTCTGTCTCTCTGTGTTGGCCCTGCGATGGACTGGCGATCTGTCCAGGGTATACCCTGCCTCTTGCCCAAAGATGCTGGAATAGGATCCAGCACCCCCGCAACCCGAAAAGGATTAAGTGGAAGAAGGTGAATGAATGAATGAATGAATGAAAGGGGGTGTGGTTGGACTGACAGACTGTCAGTAGCATGGGAAAAAGTAGGACACAGAAGCTGACTAACAGCTGCCGGTCAGGCAGTGGCTAAGGTGATGGGATAAATACACAAAATGCACATAAACAGTGAAGCCAAAACCCACAGAGAGATAGAGACCGAGCCGGGGAAGGCCAAGCCGGCTCGGCTCATGACACTATACAGTGGTACCTCTACTTACGAACGTCTCTACATACGGAATTTTCAGGTTACGAGACGCCTCAACGGGAAAATATTGCCTCTAGTTACGAACGAAATTTCAGGATACGAAAGGCAAAAAAGTACGCGCTCCTTGCAGCTTCCGTAGTTTACCGAACGTAAACATACCTGTAGCTGCTCTGCCATTGGCTATCGCCTAGCATCTTCCTGGTATCCCATTGGCCACGAAGTTTTTTTTTTTTTTTTTTCCAAAACTTTATGCGTTTGGTTGATCTCGCCAAAGAATATGGCCGTAATACATCAACGATCAGCACGGTATTAAAACAAAACGAAGCACTTACAAGCCGACAAAAGCAAACGTCCTTGGATCAGAACATGAACCAAAGAAGGCAAACGGTGACGACGTCGACGACGATAGCAGTTAAAGGGTAAATGAACATAATTTTTATTATTCTTTCTCTTTTATTATTCTTTCTCTCATTTTAAACTCTCATTTTATGTTTATTGTGCAGTAATCTAATTGTAACATGTATTTGTTACATGTTTTGATGCGTTTTTACGATTTATAAAAAATTTATGCCCGAATTTTGGGGGCTTGGAACGGATTACGGCATTTACATGTAAAAACGCGCCTCTACTTACGAATTTTTCACGTTACGAGAATTCTTCCGGAACGAATTAAATTCGTAAGTAGAGGTACCACTGTACAATATTTTCAGTGCAGAAAAAAACTGTTTCAAACTGTAAGACAAAAAATGGACACAAAATAAAATTCCACCCGGATAAGCAGTAGAAGAACGATGGACTACAGAATTCGTCCGACTTTTTTAAAAAAAATCTCAACAGTACATGCTGTTACAGCATGGATGGAGCTGTAACTCCATGATTATAGGGAGAGGGGAGGTGGAACTTTTCATGTTCAGTAACAGACTGAGCTTTTACTGAGTTTTTACATGATATCGGAGGCTAAGAAAAGGACCTCCATACCAGTAACCTCACCTCTGCATCCCAGCATACACTACTCTCGGCAGAATAGAGGAAGACGTACCCCGGTAAATGCATTCAGTTTCACAACAGCGCTTCATTTTGTGGGTACAGACCTGGTAGCGAAGAGGGGAGTGTGCTGCAGGAGGAGAGCGCCCAAGGGCTTTTGCCATAATCTGTCCGGGCGGTCACCAATGCAGCAGTTCAGTTCCACTTTTTTCCACCTTTTCCCCACCAAAACAAAACGGTCTCCTTTTCTCCCAAATTGTATCAAAAGGCTTTGGGGTCCGGACAGAGGACTCTTGGGGTCCAGGTTCAGACCGGAGTCCGTCAGTTGGTGACCCCTGGTCTAGAGAGAGCACTTTGCTTCTACCCATCATGAGTTCTTTGAGGTGTGACAATCTGATATTCACAGACCTTTTTCAAGGCTATCAGTCAGGACTTGACCAACTGAAATTAATTTGCACTGATGGGGGATGGGATGACTTCCTAAATTCTGATGGATTTCAGCTGGTTTCTTGGCTCCCTATGTCTTTTTGCATCTCTTTTTCCTCATGTGTTCAATACTTATTCCTTGTGTCATTCCACTTTATTTAATATAGAGTGGTGTGAAAAGTGTTTGCCCCCTTCCTGATTTCTCTTTTTTTTTTGTATGTTTGTCACACTTAACTGTTTCAGATCATCAAACTAATTTAAATATTATACAAAGATAACACAAGTAAACACAAAATGCAGTTTTTAATTGAAGGTGTTTATTATTAAGGGTAAAAAAAAATCCAAACCTACATGGCCCTGTGTGGAAAAAGTGATTGCCCCCCCGTTAAAACATAAATTAACTGTGGTTTATCATATCTTTGGAAAGCTGAGTTCAATTTCCTAGCCATTTCTAAAGCTTTGGGACCCCAGCGAACCACAGTGAGAGCCATTATCCACAAATGGCGAAAACATGCAACAGTGGTGAACCTTCCCAGGAGTGGCCAACCAACCAAAACTACCCGAAGAGCACAGTGACAACTCATCCAAAAGGTCATAAAAGACTCCACAGCAACATCCAAAGAACTGCAGGCCTCACTTGCGTCAGTTAAGGTCAATGTTCATAACTCCACCATAAGAAAGAGACTGGGCAAAAATGGCCTGCATGGCAGAGTTCTAAGACGAAAACCACTGCTGAGCAAAAAGAATATAAAGGCTCATTTCAGTTTTGCCAGAAAACATCTTGATGATCCCCAAGACTTTTGGGAAAATACTCTGTGGACTGATGAGACAAAAGTTGAACTTTGTGGAAGGTGTGTGTCCCATTACATCTGACGTAAAAGTAACACAGCATTTCAGAAAAGGAACATCATACCAACAGTAAAATATGGTGGTGGCAGTGTGATGGTCTGGTGCTGTTTGCTGCTTCAGGACCTGGAAGACTTGCTGTGGTAAATGGAACCATGAATTCTGCTGTCTACCGAAAAATCCTAAAGGAGAAAGTCCAGCCATTTGTTTGTGACCTCAAGCTGAATCGCACTTGGGTTCTGCAGCAGGACAATGATCCAGAACAAACCAGCAAGACCACCTCTGAATAGCTTAAGAAAAACAAAATGAAGACTTTGGAGTGGCTTAGTTAAAGTCCTGACCTGAATCCAATTGAAATGCTGTGGCATGACCTTAAAAAGGCGGTTCATGCTCGAACCCTCCAGTGTGGCAGAATTACAACAATTCTGCAAAGATGAGTGGGCCAGAATTCCTCCACATCACTGTAAGAGACTCATTGCCAGTTATCACAAACTCTTGATTGCAGTTGTTGCTACTAAGGGTGGCCCAACCAGTTATTAGGTTTAGGGAGCAATCACTTTTTCACACAGGGCCATGTAGGTTTGGATTTTTTTTCCCCTTTAATAATAAACACCCTCATTTAAAAACTGCATTTTATGTTTACTTGTGTTATCTTTGTCTGATATTTAAATTTGTTTGATGATCTGAAACATTTAAGTGTGACAAACATACAAAAAAAATGAGAAATCAGGAAGGGGGCAAACACTTTTTCACACCACTAACTTATTTTGTGAAGACAATTTCCTTGATTTCTTTGTATGTGTGGATTACTTGGGTTGTTGCTGATATCTGGTGAAAATCTGAGGTCAGTGGCTCCATCAGAAATATGTTTAATGAGAAAAATGTTGACATGTTCAATACTTATTTTCCCCACTGTAAAATTGGTACTTCAGATGCATTTTATTCTATTATCTAATGTGATATTTTTAAAAAAAAGGTTTACAATGAATTGGGAGGACAAGCCTGTTTTTTTTCCAGGTTGGGGGGAACCTGCCCCCCTCCCTGATTTGCGCCTGTTTGCTTAGAATCAATAATGCAGCCACACAAGTGCCTTTTTTCTACACATGTATCCCGTCACACAGTAGTTTACCGCTTTCCATAAACTTTTAAATGTTAGGGTGGCTATTCGAAGTCAGTTAAAGACTTTTTTATGGAAAAGATCACCCAGCCAGCATGTTCATGTGGGCCTCACCAAAAGTTAAATCTGTTCTTTCACATGGGCTGTGTGGGGGTTTGTCTTTGGTTCCCATGTTGGTTTCACTGTGTTTGAACTTTACCTGTGGTGCCAGTGTTACTGAAACCTGCTTACCTGCTTTAAGCCAATGTGGGTGAGCTTTATATACCATAGGGCTTACCTGTGTTATTAGCTGTGTTGTTTTGTCACCTCTTTGAGCATGACAGCCCTGTTATAATAGTGATGATTTAACAGCTTGATACATAGCACGTTTGAGGATGGACTTTTGGGGGTGTTTCTAGCTGTGAAGTTAGATAGGAACACCCCCGGAAGTCAGGTTTTCAACTAAGAAAGCAGGACTGCCTTTACCATTCCTGAAAATCCAAGATGGCTGCTCCTATGCATGACACATCAAAAGCAGTGAAAACTGCATGACCGACTAGAAGAGACCAAAAAACAGAAGTGTTAATAAAAGGTATGCTGTACGCAAAGTGCTGGTTTAAACTGTGAGCATGTCACTAAGGTGCTTTTCTAGAAAAGTTACCACGTACTGCATGGTTTTCAGTTCATGGTTTCTGTTTTAGAAGTTGTCTTCTGTTTTCTGTTTAATTCCAGGGCGTACGTAGAGAAATACCTGCTGGAAAAATCCCGTCTTGTGTACCAGGAGCATAATGAGAGGTGAGTGAGCCGCAGGTGTCTGCATTATTTCTATTGTTTATTGTCCCGTTTTCTTCTACATGTGTGACGATATGCACTGGAATTATTTGTTGTAACTTTTTTCAACCCATGGAAAATTGATTTAAACCACACTGATTCTGGACGAGGTCTGATGCTGTTCTTTCAAACACAAAGGCCTTGAACCTTAAGTAACCTTGGATGACTTGGTGCAGCCATAAATAATCTAATAAGAAATTTGAGACTCTGATATGAATATTACTTCTTTCCTGAGAGAAGAGATGTTAGATCTATATCTCTTCAATCACATGTTCTTAAAGCTCAGTACTGAAATATCCTCCATTTCCTCTCAGCAAAACCTGATGTACCGTATCAAGTGTCCATGTGAAAATGGCCTCAGCCCCTTGTTTAACTGTCTGGAAGCTGTCTGAGTTTAAAACGAGGGCCTTTAATGTCAAAGTAAAAATATATTTTTGTAAGGTATTGCCAATTAAATAAAAATTGATAATTAGAGCTGCATACATCGAGGTGAGAATCCTGAGAGACCTCACTATGTGATACAATCGGGATACTTGAGTCACTATGCAATACTATCACAATACTGTGATTCCTTAAGTATTGGAATTTTACAATAGATTGAGTATATACCATGTACCATATATTTTATTTTTTCACTTTGTGTCCACAAACCTAGACACAGGGGATGCACAAGCCAGTGTACTCCTAGTGCTGGTCCCAAGCCCAGGTAAATGGGGAGGGTTGTGTCAGGAAGGGCGTCTGACATAAAACCTTTTCCAAGTCTAACATACGGATCATGACGAATGAGACTTTTATACTGGATCGGTCGAGGCCCGGGTTAACGACCGCCACCGGTGCTGTTAACTGACAGGGTACCAGTGGAAACTGAGTTTATTGCGTTTAAATGTAGGGATTCTGAATCGTCTGTTTGAAGGAAGAAGTTGTTTAGAACATGGGAGGCATCAGAGGAGATGGAATTAGCTAACCTGATCATGCTTTTCCTGTGTGCTTCATGAAAATTACTTATGAGTGGATGACCAAAGATCTTTGCGCAGATTTTTGTTTGATTGTTGAGTTTAGTTTTAAGTTTGACAGTCAGGCTGCTGAACCAGACCATGCTACTGTACAACAGCATCACTCAGTATCACTGAGGAGTGAAATAGTCACTATCTTGCTGTTGGCTCCAAAAGATCTAAATCTACGCAGAAAGCAGACATGCTGCTGGATCTTCTTACACATATAGTCTACATGAGGTGTCCATAGAGATAGGAGAAACTACAAGGTTGTGGCAGGGGAGAATGTAGCTAGGAAGCATCGGATGGTAGTCTGTAGCATGACTTTGCAAAGCAAGAAGAGGAAAACGGTGAAGGCAAAGCCAAAGATTAAGTGGGGGAAGTTACAGAAGGAAGAAGGTCGCACAAGTTCAGGAAGGAGTTGATAGAGGCTCTGGGTGGTAGGGAAGAATTACCAGATGACTGGGAAAGTACAGCAGAAGTATTGAGGGAAATGGGTAGAAACGTATGGGGTGTATCCAGTGGACAGGGGAAGGAAGACAAGGAGACTTGGTGGTGGAATGAGGAGATACAGGAAAGTATTCAAAAGAAGAGGTTGGCAAAGAAAAAGTGGGATAGTTGGGGAGATGAAGAAAGTAGACAGGAATATTTGGAATCTAGGCGCATGGCGAAGAGAGAGGTGTCAAAGGAAAAGGCATATAGTGAGACTAAGGAAGGAGAAAAGGACTTGTATCGATTAACTAGACAGAGAGATCAAGCTGGAAAGGATGTACAGCAGGTTAGGTTGATAAAGGACAAATAGTAATGTGCTAACAAATGACAAGAGTGTGTTGAGAAGGTGGAAGGAGTACTTTGAAGAGCTGATGAATAAAGAAAATGAGAGAGAGAGGAGGATGGATTAAGGAAAGATAGTGAACAAGGAAGTCCCAAGGATTAGCAAGGCGGAAGTGAGGGCAGCTTTGAAGAGGATGAAGAATGGAAAGGTGTTTGGTCCAGATGACATACCTGTGGAGGTATGGAGATGTTTAGGAGAGATAGCAGTGGTCTTTTTAACCAGATTGTTTAACACAATCTTGGAGAGTGAGAGGATGCCCGAGGAGTGGAGAAGGAGTGTTTTGGTACCAGTTTTCAAGAACAAAGGTGATGCTCAGGGCTGTAGTAACTACAGAGGCATAAAGTTGACCAGCCACACATGAAGATATGGGAAAGAGTTGTTGAAGCCAGGTTAAGAGGAGGGGTGACAATCAGTGAGCAGCAGTACGGTTTCATGCCAAAAACGAGTACTACAGATGCAATGTTTGCTCTAAGAGTGCTGCTGGAGAAGTATAGAGAAGGTCAGGAGTTGCACTGTGTCTTTGTGGATCTAGAGAAAGTATATGACAAGGTGCCTAGAGAGGAAGTGTGGTACTGTATGAGAAAGTCAGGAGTGGCAGAGAAGTATGTGAGGGGGGTGCAGGACATGTATGAGGACTGCGAGATGGTGGTGAAGTGTGCTGTAGGAGTGATGGATGGATTCAAGGTGGGGATGGGATTTCATCAGGGATCGGCTCTGAGTCCCTTCTTGTTTGCCATGGTGATGGACAGGCTGACAGATGAGGTCAGGCAGGAATCTCCGTAGACCATGATGTTTGCAGATGACATTGTGATCTGCAGTGAGAGGAGGGAGCAGGTGGAAGAGAACCTGGAGAGGTGGAGGTATGCTCTGGAGAGAAGAGGATTGAAAGTCAGTAGAAGCAAGACAGAATACATGAGTGTGAATGAGAGGGAGGCAGGTGCAACAGTGAAGATGGAAATAGTAGCGATAGTGAAAGTAGATGACTTTAAATACCTGGGGTCAACCAACCCAAAGCGATGGAAAATACACAAGAGAGGTGAAGAAGAGAGTCCAGGCAGGGTGGAGTGGGTGAAGACAAGTGTCGGGGTGATTTGTGACAGAAAGGTAGCAGCAAGAGTGAAAGGGAAGATTTATAAGACGGTAGTGAGACCTGCTATGATGTATGGTTTGGAGACGGTGGCGATGACAAAAAGACAGGAGGTGGAGCTGGAGGTAGCAGAGTTGAAGATGCTAAGATTTTCTTTAGGAGTGACTAGGAGGGACAAGATTAGAAATGAGTATATCAGAGGGATAGCTCAGGTTGAGTGGTTTAGAGACAAAGTAAGAGAAGCAAGGCTGAGATGGTTTGGACATGTGTAGAGGAGGGATAGTGGATATATTGGACAAAGGATATTGAAGATGGAGCTGCCAGGCAGTAGGAAAAGAGGAAGATCACAGAGAAGATTCATGGATGTAGTGAAGGAGGACATGGAGAGAGTTGGTGTTATAGAGGAAGATGCAAAGGATAGGGTGAGATGGAGACAGATGATCCACTGTGGGAACCCCTAAAGGGAGCAGCCGAAAGAAGAAGATGTCGCCACACAGTAAAACTGTCAACACCAGTTCCAAAGTCATACAGTATTCTACTCAACCTACCACAGGCGTTTTTTTGGATTTTTTTTTTTTTTTAACCTGTCTTGTCCAGCAGCTTGGCAAGCACAACGGCTATCTGATTGCCTTGTTGTGCCAAACACATTTATTCTGCCAAAAGGAGCTCTGCTCATATTTGATATATACTGTGTATAAATAGTATTTATAGGCTTATCTTGCTGTATAATAACTTTAATACTTTATTTAGCCCTATGTGTGTGTCTCGCCGAATTGCGACATAACCCCTAGTGGTCAAGAGCGGTAAATATTTTTTGTCAATAAAATAGTTCAGATTTCAGAGGCTATAGCTTGAAAGTGGTAAGAGATAATGGCTTACTGTCAATTAGAAAGAGGTAAAACATGATCCAAAGTTTCAGATAGGAATATATTTATGCATCTAATTTGCATAATGTTGCGGCATCTCTTTAAATTCCATAACTCAGTCAAAACTGGACTTTGGACATATTTACACAAAGAATGGCTCAGTCTTTTGACACCGATTTTGTACAGAGGTACCTCATCATCTTATCTTCAAAGTATATGAACAAGAAATCAGTACAATATTAAAAAAACCAGAAATTTCTCACTTTTGACAAAGGGGGGCTGGCTGGCTGGCTGGCTAGCATGGTCGCTGCGTTTTCACCCATCATGGTCCTTATTTTGTGTTCTGTAAGTTATTTAAAGTCTCTACTACATCATACAAAGCCGAGAAAGTGACGGTGACCGATCGCGGCCATATTAGCTTTCTGGGCTAAAATGCTAAAAACCTGAAAAGGAAATGAGGAGTTCTTCTTCTTTTGGTGTAGTACGTGTCATCCATTGAGTCCTCCAATGGATGTCTGCCACCTTTTGAAACTGGCAAATCAGTACAAATCAGTACAAATCCCCAATGCAGGCGATCATGTCAGTGTGAGACGACAGGTGCAGTGCCGTGCTCTGCCACTAGGGGCACGCAAATTCACACACTCAAAGGGTTAAATTGTCCTACATGCTGGACCTGATGGGGGAATGGGGGAAGGAGTTGAAGGGATATGAAGTGCTTGGAGGTGTGTGTGTGTGTGAGTGGGGTAATAAAAAGAAAGAAACAAGAAACAATTGCTGCTTCTGAGAGGAACTCAGCACAAGCCATACAGGTAGGTCGTTTTTGTTTTCAGTGGCTGAAGGATTCCAGTTCTCTGTGGGATGGTTGAGTGTGGGTTCACTGGTCTGGCATCCACATATCTGAGTTAAACTTTTTCAGTGGATTTCTCAGTTCTTCGTCTGGTGTCATTCTTCCGTCCGTCATCTTAATCGGTACTCCTGCTAATAAATCTCTCTATGACTTCACCTGACCATTCACGCTTACTTTGCAGCATCTAGTGGACTGGAAACTCAATTAGTTAATTGATACCCAAGAGTTTGCAGCATTCACATATACATTTAATTACAAAAAGATAAATACCATTGCTTAGGGATTGCGATCGCCAAATATGGTGATATTACGTTGTATCGATCTTTTCCCCTTCCCCTATCAGCTTATCATCGTTATCAGCTAATATTCACCTTATTGACTAATATCAGCTATCAGCAAATAAATATCAACAGAGGCTGGTATCTAATTTGCCCAGTTGTCCCAGTTGTGTGGTACTAATTTTGCACTTAAAGTAGAACTGAACTGAACGGCATTGAACGGCACTGGGTGATAGTACATACAATTATAAAGATAATTTATCATTGGCACCCCCTCCACAAATCCCGGAATCTTGGAGAAAATCGCGATTTTGAATTTCCTGCCCTGAAAAATCAGACGAATCCGCCGATTAACCGGAAGTGCAGCCGGAGTTCCGCGTGACGTCACGAGTGTGACCCAGTCCTCATGTTTACCATTGCGAGCACGTCGACACTGGTTGTTTTTGGTGCATTTTGTCGTGATAGTCGACTACAAAACACTTCCAACACCTGGGAAGATCTGTTCAGTGGCCAAGGAAAGCTGTCATGGCGACGAAAGAAAAGAAAGGGGGAGGAAAAGCGACCGGGAAGCGATGCGTTTCTAGATATACAGTGATCCCTCACTTATCGCGTTTAATGGGGACCAGAACCGACCGCGAAAAGTGAAAAACCGCGAAGTAGCGTCACCCCCCCCCCCCAAGGGCGTCACAAGCACTATTTTGCACAAAAAGGCACAAGAGAACAGCGGAAAGTGCCACTAAGCAACACGAGCGATAAAGAACAATGAATGCGGTCTTCCTTCGCTGGGTAAAACGTCTCGGCCAATCAGCTTGCGAGGTAAAACATCTTGGCCAATCAGCTTGCGAGATTCCCGAGCGGTGAAGAGGTGGGCGGAGAGGAGTGGAGCGGTGGTCAGAGAGGTGGATTTTGAGTTGTGCAGGCTCTCCGTGTTGATACCTGATGTTCTAATGTAGTCTTCCTGCCTTCTCCCTGCCTTCTACATTAGAACATCAGGTATCAACACGGAGAGCCCGCACAACTCAAAATCTACCTCTCTGACCACCGCTCCACTCCTCTCCGCCCACCTCTTCACCGCTCGGGAATCTCGCAAACTGATTGGCCGAGACGTTTTACCTCGCAAGCTGATTGGCCGAGACGTTTTACCCAGCTTCGCTCCCTGCCGAGCGCCTATACCCAGCGACTCACCATTCTTTTCGCGGTCGGTTCTGGTCCCCATTAAACGTGATAAGTGAGGGATCACTGTAATAAGTTGGAAAAATGCTGATGGTTTTTTTTCCCTTTCTTTTTTATTGTTAATTTTCCTTATCCTGACACCCCAAACATGCCAAAGTAAAGACTCACCATTCTGTATTCAATAAGCGACTCTCCTCCCCATCACTGCTACGGTCTGAGTCGGTGCCGGAATCCCCCGAAAATTCTGGCTCTAATCTGTACGGTTCGATGCCTCCCTCGCTCTCTTCCTGTTCACTTGACACTCCTGCATCCTCCTCTGTCTCGTCACCGATCCTGAATGCCTCTTCACTCTGAAAACTCTGGTATTCTTGACTGCTGGAACTGCTATCATCTGCCATTGTTGTTTTGATAAGGGTCACACTCGTGACGTCACGCAGCGTCGTCTGCACTACTTCCGGTTTGTTTGGCACTGCCAGCCAGAGGCAAAAGTTTATCGGCTTATAGCTTGGCCATCGCACGGCCTAAAAATTTCTTTTATGTGTTGAAAAATACAATAGGTAATAAGGAATTAATCTGATATTCTACTTTTTTGGCAAAAAGGTGAGTTCAGTTCTACTTTAAACAGACAAAAGTAGACTACAGCTGAAAACTCAGAAAACATCAGGGTCTGAATATTTGAAAGTTTTTATTTTTTATAATGCATGTTTCTTTGTCTCCCTGCGAGAGTAGATGTAATGGATGAAAACTAAAACAACAGAAACAATCTGTTTAGATATTGGCGACTTATTATTTTCAACATTGACATCAGTATCTGCCCAAAATTTCACTATCTGTGCATCCTAATTTAACCAAGGTGCAGCCAGTTGGTGCTAGTTTTAATGTATCTGAACATCTTATTGTTTTTTTTTATTCTGAGTGCAGACACACTTGCAGTAAATCACTCATCTCCCAGTCTGTAAGTCTATCCACCTGCATCACATCCCAAAAATATCCTTTTTTGGGGGGTCCTCTCAGATAACACACGCTTGTGTCACACATCATTCCCGGGTGACTCTGAAAAAAAAAGAGTAACTGATCCTACCAGCATCATGGCTTTGTGAGGGGAGGACAATTACAAAGCATCTAATCCCTCTAACCCCGATTGTCCCGCGGGTTCCATTTCAGCCCCGTGACAGGCCCTGGCAGCCAAATTGACAGAGGAGAAACTAAAGTTCGGACCTCCCAGTTGAGGTCGGGGAGAAGCCAAGCTGATGATAAACTGCTAACTACCTTAAATCTTAAAGCTGTTTGATGACAGGTTGCCACTGTGAGGGGGTGAAAAAGAGCACTGTAAAGTTGGAGTTGGAATTAATAAGTGTTCACTTCTTCCTTCTCCCTTTCGAACACTGTATACTGTTACTTTAGTGCATTTGTCATTTGTTTTGTTTTTGTTTTACTTTTTTGTTCGAAATAAAGTATGTATGTATCTATCTATCCAAGTCTGAAAATGGTGTAGTTGCAAGTGAGCTGCCGTTATAAATGTTGTGCTAGCTGTTGTGCTAGCTTGCTGTAGTTATCTTATGTTGTTTTTTTGAACTCTGTAAGTATCCCTAAAATGCACCCTTTTTCTTCTAAAGACTAGGGGAAAAAAAAAAACAAAAAACGTAAAGTCCCGGTTACATCTGGCTCATAAATGCAACAGATGAGAGGAGAAAAACATTTATTTCGCCATTTATTTACAAACTACATACAAAAGGATGTTGCAATGGAGAGAGCCCCACTGGAATGAGGAAAATGCTGATCTTCTAAGCACTTATGGAAGCAGTGGGCCCATGTACCTCCAATCAGCTGATAGAGCAGATCCCACCTCCTAATACCTGGGCACAAATAATTTCTTGGCATCAAACAAGCGCAGAGGCCATGACAGTCCCTTTCAAACTGGTTAAATAACCCAGGAAAATCCTCCAAGACCTGGGTTATGGCTGCAGCTTGAAAACTCCAATCCACAGTTATTTGAACAGCATGTGTGGGTGAATGCACATCACTGTCACCCAGAGATTGCACTAGGATTTATTGCTGTCTTTCAAGATGACAGCAAGGGTTGTAAAAATTCCATCGTGACCCATTATAATCAGTCACAAAAAAATGTTAAAATATATATATTTTTTAAGTCCTTATCATACTCATTCAATTGATCAATCAGAGTGGCCTCAGCCAAGCTGCATGCCTAGTGGTCCAATCTTCTTGGTCTAGCATACAGGCGGCAAGCTTGCCAGTGTTGGCCGCCCCAGTGTCTCCCTTCAGAGTGTCCATGAATGATGTTAATGCCCGTCCTGGGCGGCAAAAGCCATGCATCAGTTCCCAGAGTACCAGGTGGCCTGCTGGGAGCTCTTGGTGATGGTAACAGTGCCCTGCAAGGCCAAGTCTTCGCCAAGCCACCTTGTCTGATATTCTGGGAAGGTGGCCATAGAGATCGTCATTGGAGACGTGGTCTTTCCAGCTTACATTGAGGATGGTATGCAGCATCCGGTTGTAGGAGCCGTCCGGTGACCTCTGAAGGGAAACGTTTAATGACTAGCACTTGCTTTCGTATAGCAGTATGGATTCCACTGTTGCACAGAAGAATTTAACTTTTAGCTCTCTTGACATGTTTGAGCGCCATATAGCTTGCATGTCATTGAGAGCGCCCCATGTGAGTGCCTCACGCACCTTCATATCATGACTAGTAGAACCTATCCAAGAGCCAAGGTACTTGAAGTTGTTGACTACTTCCAGAGGGTTGCCAGTACTCGTCAACAGTGGAGATATAGAGTTAGAAGCATCCCTGAGCATCATCACTTTGGTCTTCTGGTCATTAATGATGAGACCGATCCGAGAGCATTCCAACTCCACAAGCGACAACATTCTCTGTGCCTGTGAGATGTTGTTTGACAGCAAAATAATGACATCTGCACAATCCAGACCTGCTATTGCTTTTGCCGGTATTCCTCAGGATCTATGAGGTGTTAACATTAGACCCAGCTCTGCTTCTCTCCCATCAATGGCTTTCCACAGGGCATAGTCTAGGACGATAACAAACAGGAACGGGGCCAAAGTATCACCCTGAGTACTCCTGACGTGATCTCAAATTCATCCGACTCACCATCTAGGGTGACAAGCTTGGCACGTGTATTGGTATACATCGCCCAAATAGCATTACACAGCCTTGATGGAATACTGTAAGCCTTCAGTATCTTGAACATAATTTCACGGTTAATTGAATCAAAGTCTTTCCTAAAGTCAAAGAATGTCAGAACTGCAGGGAGGTTGTTTTTCTGTATCTCCTCTAGAATACAGCGCAGGGCAAGAATGTGACTAGTGGTGGATCTATTTTGGCGGAACCCATTTTGATTAAATCGGTGAGAGTGTAGAGGTCCTCGGATTAGGTTCAGTATCATCCGATTATACATGACATATGTGAGGCGTATAGATGGACAGATGGATAGATGGGTAGATAGATGGATGTACTTTATTGATCCCAAACTGGGAAATTACAGTGTAACAGCAGCATGACAGTAGACAACCAAAATGACAGAAACACAAACAGCATAAAAGAAAAAGGGATTACCCATGGAAAGTAAAACTGCCTAAATAACTTATATACATCGTAGATGAATAGATGATGACCCGTTGTCACAATCTGAGCATGGGGGGATTCTGCCGTGCACAGTTTCTTTGCCTTTCTTTCCATATTTGTATAGTGTTGTATTTTTGAGTTCTATTCTTGTTATTTTATCCTCAGTTGGTTTTCACTTATTCTGTATCGTTTCTTAGTATGATTTATTTTCCTGTTTACATTCATTGTAGTTTTTTTATTTATATGTTTGGGTTTACTTGTCTTTATTTATTTTCTCATTGTATTCATATTATGTTGTGTTTTCTCTCTTGCCGGGGCTGCAGCTGTCAGTGGCACTTCTGGGTTTTTTGCTCTGTTGTGGGCGGGCTCCTGTCAGCTGTCAGTCCCGTCTTCTGTCATTACTCTCAGCTGATTCAAATTTGTATCATTGTTTCCTCCTGACCGCTCATGGTATCCACACCTGCCATCATTTGTTTCTAGCTCTATTTAAAGACTGTTATTTTGCTCCGTCTTTGCCAGAGTCTTAAGGTTATTCTTGTCTCCACCAGAACCCTACCCCTGTTCTGGTGTGCTTCACTCGTAAGTTTGTTTTTCTGTGTTTAGTTTGGATTTTCTGTTAGTGCACCGTTTGGACTTTGTGTTTTGGTTTTCAATAAATACCACAAACTGCAGTTCAGCATCTGGGTCTCTCATCTCTGCCGTTCGGGCAGTTCATGACACCCGTATAGATACATGAATCGGACTTGCTGTACAATGCAGGACTATCAGGCTCAGGGTGCAATGTGAGGTACCAGTTAAACTGTAATGTGCAGTATGGCAGCATAGTTATGACCAGAATTCAACATTAGAGTGAGTTATTGTACACTGAAATGGCATGTGGCAGGAAAGATTTCCTGTACCTGACCGTTCAGCAGTGAAGCTGTAGCAGTCTGCTGGAAAAAGTGCTCCACTGTCTGTCCAGTGTGTGGTGGAGGGGATGATCAGGATTGTCCATGATGGATCACAGTTTGTTCAGTGTCCCCCTCTCCACCACAGTCTCAAAGATCTCCAGCCTGAGACCAATTACAGAGCCAGCCTTCTTGATAAGTCTGTTGGTGTTGCTGGCTCTGATACTGCTATCCCAACAGACAGTGGCAAAGAAGATGGCACTGGTGACAACAGTCTGGTAGAAAAGCTCTAGCATCATGTTGCACACATTGAAGGATCTCAGCTTCTTCAGAAAGTCTGCTCATCCCCTTCTTGTACACACCATCGGTGTTAGATTTCCAGTCCAGTCCATTGCTGATCATGACTCCCAGGTATTTGTAGTCCTCCACTCCTTCCACATTCTCCCCCCAATCCGCAATGGCTGTGAAGGCATCCTCTTCTTCCTGAAGTCAATTACTATCTCTCTGGTCTTGCTGACGTTCAGCCTCAGGTGGTTCTGCTCGGTCCACTCCACAAATCCACTCCACAAAAAAAAAAAAAAAAAAAAAAAAAAAAAAAAAAAAAAAAAAAATCCAAGATGGCGCCGCGGATGGCAGCCACTGGCTTCTGCTCTCTGATGTTTTTGATAATTTTGTGTGTTTTTTTGGACTTCTGCTCTTCTGTCCAAATCACCTATTCAAGGGAGGAACTACTTTCACTCAGACTACCTCCCAATGCAACTTCTCCGCCAGTTACTGCTGCTGATCTGAAGTTTTTTCAGTCCATCTTAGCTGTGGGAGCAGCGGCTATTGGCGCTGGCCGGAAACGAAGGCGGCGTGGTAAACGTGCCGGTGCGTTAGTCAGGCTGAAGAAACGAGGATTTTGCACGCCGCTCCCATCGATCCATCTGGCAAATATCCGCAGTTTGGCGAACAAAATGGATGAACTGCTGCTCCTGACTCACAAAAACCGGGATTTTAGCAGATCTGGCGCCCTTTGTTTCACGGAGTCCTGGCTGAGTGAACACATCCCGGACAGCGCGGTGCGTCTGGACGGATTTCAACTGTTTCGCGCTGATCGCAGCCGAGAATTTTCTGGAAAGACTAAGGGTGGTGGAATCTGCTTCTACATAAACGAAGGTTGGTGTACTGATGTCACAGTGTTGAAGAAGTTTTGTAGCCCTAACCTAGAGTCACTGTTCATAAACTGTAAACCCTTTTATTCACCGCGAGAGTTCTCCTCATTTATTCTGGTCGGAATTTATATCTCGCCTGCTGCTTGTACAACGGAGGCACTGCAGCTCCTTGCTGACCAGATAGCAGAGGTGGAGGAAAAACATCCAGACTCTCTGCTTATCATTCTGGGTGATTTCAATAGAGCTAATCTCACAAATGAGCTTCCTAAATACAGACAGCATATTAAATGTCCCACCAGGGACACAAATACACTTGACCACTGTTACACAGTTTTAAGAAATGCCTATCATGCCGTCCCCCGTGCAGCTCTGGGTTTTTCTGACCACTGCCTGCTCAATCTTATTCCAACATACAGACAGAAACTAAAAACTTCCAAGCCTGTTGTAAGGACTGTGAAGAAATGGACTGAGGAATCAAAGCTGAAGTTACAAGCCTGCTTTGACTGCACAGATTGGAGTGTTTTTGAAGCTGCAGCCATTAACTTAAATGAACTCACTGACACTGTGACATCATACACCTGTTTCTGCGAGGACATGTGTGTGCAGACCAAGACCTTCTGCATATACAACAACAATAAACCCTGGTTCATTCCTAAACTGAAGCAGCTACATCAGACCAAGGAGGAGGCCTACAGGACTGGTGACTGGACTCTGTACAAGCGGGCCAGAAACATGCTGACGAAGGAGACCAGGCTTGCTAAGAGGAGCTACAGTGTGAAGTTACAAAAAAACTTCTCAGCTAACAACTCTGCTTCTGTCTGGAGAGGCCTACGGAATATCACCAACTACAGGAGACCATCCCCCCACCCTGCGGAAAACCTCCAGCTGGCTAATGACCTAAACAGCTTTTACTGCAGGTTTGAAAAGAACCTACAGTTCTCACCTCCCACCCACACAAAAGGATTATCTGCAGCCCCAGGAACTCCATCCCTCCTCCACTCTGACCTCCCACCAGCACTAATGATCTGTGAAGAGGAGGTGCGCCGGGTCTTTCAGAGACAAAAGATCAAGAAGGCTGCAGGACCTGATGGTGTGTCTCCGTCCTGCCTGAGAGTCTGCTCCAACGAGTTGGCCCCCATCTTCACCCGGATCTTTAACAGATCACTGGAGCTGCGTGAAGTGCCTTCCTGCTTCAAACGCTCCATCATCATTCCAGTTCCCAAGAAACCCTCTATTACAGGATTAAACGACTACAGACCTGTTGCCCTGACCTCTGTGGTCATGAAATCCTTGGAGAGATTGGTGCTGAACCACCTGAAGGTCATCACAGGCCCCCTGATGGACCCACTGCAGTTTGCCTACCGGTCAAACAGGTCAGTGGATGATGCAGTGAATATGGGACTACATTACATCCTGCAACACCTCGACTCCCCAGGGACGTACGCCAGGATCCTGTTTGTCGACTTCAGCTCAGCGTTCAACACCATCATCCCAGGCATTCTTCATCAGAAACTCCTCCAGCTCAAGGTGCCCCCCTCCACCTGCCAGTGGATCTCCAGCTTTCTGACTGACAGGTGGCAACAGGTGAAGCTAGGGAGATTTACATCCAGCTCCCGAAAAATTAGTACTGGCGCCCCCCAAGGATGTGTCCTTTCCCCACTGCTCTTCTCCCTCTACTCCAACGACTGCACCTCAGAGGACCCTTCGGTGAAGCTCCTGAAGTTTGCGGACGACACCACAGTCATCGGTTTGATCCGGGATGATGATGAGTCTGCATACAGGCGGGAGGTGGAGCAGCTGATCCTCTGGTGCAGCCAGAACCATCTTGAACTTAACCCAGCCAAAACGGTGGAGATGACTGTGGATTTCAGGCGACACCCCCCTTCATTCCCCCCACTCACCATCCTCAACAGCACAGTGTCCACTGTGGACTCCTTCAAGTTTCTGGGTACCACAATCTCCCGGAACCTGAAGTGGTCCTCCCATATTGACACTGTCCGGAAAAAGGCCCAGCAGAGGTTGTTTTTTCTGCGTCAGCTCAAGAAGTTTGATTTGCCTCAGGAGCTGCTGGTTGTCTTCTACACCGCCATCATCCAATCTGTCCTCTGCTTTTCCATCACTGTCTGGTTTGGATCTGCCACTAAACAGGACAAGACCAGACTGCAGCGGATCATTAAGTCTGCGGAGAGGATCATTGGTACTGACCTACCCTCCATTGAGAACTTATATCGGTCCATAACCAGGAAACGGGCGGGAAACATCTGTGCTGACCCATCACACCCCGGCCACAAACTGTTTGAACTTCTATCTTCTGGTCGTCGTTACAGATCACTGAAGGTCAAAACCACCCGTCACAGGAACAGTTTCTTTCCTCAAGCCATCACTCTGATGAACTCCTAACATTCACCTAGTCCTACCTGTTGCTGTACTCATGACTTTTCATCCATTATTACATTGCACATAACTCTCACACTGCTTTTTACTTCATTCACATTATATCACTGAATCTGAGTCCACATTGAAATACTGTGTGATTGTATATTTTTTCATATATTTCTGCAAAGTGTGGTTAGTCCGAGTAAATAACTGCATATATTCCTGTATATATTTGCATCCTTTTATAGAAACGTGGACAGACTGTAATTTACTGTACATACTCTGGTTGTCATTGAATCCTTATTTAAATCCTTCACCTGAACAACGAGAGCAAGTTTTTAGCCAAAGTCAAATTCCTTGTATGTGTTGTGTATACTTGGCCAATAAAGCTGATTCTGATTCTGATTCTGATTCTGAAATCTGTCTACCAGTGCTCCATACTCTTCCTCCTCTCCCCCTCTTATACACCCAACAACTCTGTAGTTAGCAGTGCATGAGAGATTGCCTGACTTGGGTAGTGGAATGATATTAGTAAGCGACCACTGATTTGGATTGCCGTCATGCATTGGTGCAAGATTGCGGAGGGCCAGTATGATAGGTCACAGGTCACAGGTTTTAAAGAACTCTGGGGGGGTGTTATCCGGACCCTTGCTCTTCCTGAGAGCGTTTTCTTCACCTCTTGATACTCGTCCACAGTGGAAGGACCGTTGTCAAAATCCAGGTTGCTTAACCCTTTAACTGCCCAGATTAAATGGACGGGTCGTGCACCCCCAGTGGCACAGCGCAGCAACTGCACGTGTCAACTTATTGACTGAGTTATGTAATTTATATAGCTGCTGCAACATTATGCAAAATAGATGCATAAATTTATTCCTATCTGAAACTTTGGATCATATTCTACATCTTTCTAATTGACAGTAAGCCATTATCTCTTGTAACTTTCAAGTCATAGCCTTGGAAATCTGAACTATTATTGACAAATTTTTTACCACTCTAGACCACTGGGGGGGGGGGGGGGGGGTGTGTTGCCTTACATTGACCCAGGCGCCACATGGCACCTAGAGCAGTTAAAGGGTTAAAATATCTGGGATATCGTCCTCCTCGGTGTTCAGGCTGTCAGAAGAGCTGCCAAGCAACTTCTTAAAGTGATTAAACCAGTTGGTAACTCGTTCTTTTGGGCCCGCCCCTGTGATCTGGCCTCCTGTTGGCTTTTTACGACCGCTGATCTCGTTAACAACCTTCCAGGCCTCACTGTACTGTCCGCGTAAGTGAGCTTGTTCCACTCGCATGACTTTTTCCTCTAGATCTTCTGCCATCAAGGCATTCATAGGTGCCATACAGTGGGGTCCTAGACTCGTCTATGGCTGCACGTATGCCTTGACTTGCGTCAGCTGCCACAGCATGTGCCCCTATCTCCAGCTTCTCTCTTGCCCTGACTATGTCAGGATGCCTCGATCTTGGTGGCTTCCGTGATTCCACCCTCCTCGGAACACAAATCTCTGAAGCCATTTCATTGGCATCGATAAAACATTGGTATCTCTCGATAGGGTCTCACGTACTAGTATGTAATCTAGTTGACGTTTTGCCATGGTTGCATTGTCCTCAAAGGTCCACCTCTTTCCAGGTCTCTTTTAGAAGCAGGTGCTGGCTGCCAGCAAGTTGTTTTCTACTAGCAAGTCGGCAAGATATTGGCCATTTCTGTTAGTTGACTCATGGAAGGGGAAACGCGTGTCTTCTCTTCCTAGCCTTGCATTAAAATCCCCCAGTATAGCTAAGAAGTTGTGAGCTGGGGTAGCACGGATTGCTGCTCGGAGAGTGTTGTAAAACTCCTTGACTTCTCTTTCATCTGCTACATTTGTAGGAGAATAGGTCACTATAACAGTTGTTGCTGAATTATACTTCATACTTCAACTTTATTTATATAGTGCCATTTCACAACGACAATCATCTCATAGCACTTTCAACTGTAGGGGAAACCCCCACAATTGCAGAAAGACCCCAGCAATCAGGCGATCCCCTGTGAGCAAGCGCTTGGCGACGGTGGAGAGGAAAAACTCCCTTTTAACAGGAAGAAACCTCCAGCAGAACCAGGCTCAGGGAGGGGCAGTCATCTGCTGCGACTGGCTGGGGGGTGAGGGGATAGAGAAGATGAAAAGAACAGACATGTAGAGAGCAAACAGCATGATGGGGACTCAATCTATGGGAGAGAACAAACAGATGTTAATGACCAGCAAAAAAAATATTTCATTGAGAGTGAAGAAAGGAGTGAAGCCCAGTGCATTATTGGAGGTCCCCCGGCTGTCTAAACCTATTAGCAGCATAACTAAGGGAGGGTTCAGAGACACATGATCCCTCCCCAATTGTAGGCTATATCAAAAAGGAAGGTTTTAACCCTGTTCTTAAAAAGAGAGATCGAGTCTGACTCCCGAATCCAGATTGGCAGCTGGTTCCACAGGAGAGGAGCTTGATAATTGAAGGCTCTGTCTCCCATTGTACTTTTGGAGATTCTAGGTATTACAAGTAATCCAGCATTTTGGGAGCGTAGTGCTCTGTTAGGATAATAGGGTAGTATCAGATCTTTTAAATAAAAAGGGGTCTGATTGTTTAGAACTTTGAAAGAGAGAAGAAGGATTTTAAACTGAATTCTAAACTCTATGGGAAGCCAATGAAGGGAGGCCAGAACCAGAGAGATATGATCTCTCTTTCTAGTACCTGTTAAAACTCTTGCTGCAGCATTTTGGATCAACTGAAGACTTTTTAAAGATGTTTTAGGACAACCTGATAATAAAGAGTTACAATAATCTAATCTAGAGCTAACAAAAGCATGGATCAGTTTCTCAGCATCACTCTGAGACAAGATGCTCCTAATTGTGGCAATATTACGCAAATGATAGAAGGCACTCTTAGAAACAAATTTAATATCTTGATCAAAAATAACTCCAAGGTTCCTTACAGAGCTATTTAGAGAAAGAGTAACCGCATCCAAACTAAAAGTTTGATTTGGAAAGGTATTTGTAAGGTTTTCTGGACCAACAAGAATGACTTCAGTCTTATCTGAATTTAATAGCAGGACATTACAAGTCATCTAAGCTTTGATTTCCTTAAGACAGGCTTCTAACTTGGCTATCTACGCAAACACTAAGGAGGCGTACACCTCATCACAACTCCCCCCACTTGGGAGATCGGATCACAACTTGGTTCATCTCCGACCGGTGTACAAACCCCTAGTGCACAGACAACCTCCGGCCATGCACACTGTGGAGTTATGGTCTGAGGAGACAATGGACACTCTAAAGGACTGTTTTGAAGCCACTGCCTGGAAGCAGCTCTGCGATCCACATGGTGAGGACATCGATGGCCTCATTCACACCTTCACGGGCTACCTCAGCTTCTGTGTGGACAAATCCGTTCCCACCAAGACCATACGGCGTCACTCAAACAACAAACCCTGGATCAACCCTGAGATAAAAACACTTCTGAGAGAGAAGAAGAGGATCTTCAGGTCGGGGAACAGGGAGATGCTGAAGTCCGTACAGAGGGAGCTGAGGAGAAAGATCAGAGAAGGCAAGGACAGCTTCAGGAAGAAGATGGAGGACAAGCTGCAACAGAGCGACATCAGCGGGGTCTGGAGAAACCTCAAAACCATCTCGGGGCTCCAGAATACCTCCCCCCAGGCCACGGGGGGCAGGGAGTGGGCGAACAACCTGAATCTGTTTTTCAATAGATTTGACCAACCGCCCTCCCCCCTGTCTGCACAACAACCACTGCTGCCTCTAAGAAATCAAGTCCTGCTACCCACTCCCCACTCCACCGACACCCCCCCACTCCCAACACACAGCCCCCCATCCTGACCCTGACCAAGACCCAGGTGAGGACGGAGCTGAGGAAGATCAAGGCGAGGAAGGCGTCGGGACCGGACGGCATCAGCGCAAAGCTCCTCAAGTCCTGTGCAGACCAGCTGTGTGGGATTGTGACGTATATCTTCAACATGAGCCTGAAACTGGGGAGGGTACCACAGCTGTGGAAAACATCTTGTGTGGTACCTGTACCAAAAACTTCCCACCCCAAAGACCTGAACAGCTTCAGACCGGTGGCCTTGACGTCCCACTTGATGAAGACCCTGGAGAGACTGCTCCTTGCTCATCTCCGCCCCCTGGTGGAACCAGCGATGGATCCACTCCAGTTCGCCTACCAGCATGGCATTGGGGTGGAGGATGCGGTGATCTTCCTCCTTCACCGTTCTCTGTCCCACCTGGAGAAGCCCGGGAATATGGTGAGGATCATGTTCTTTGACTTCTCCAGTGCTTTCAACACCATCCAACCGATGATCCTGAAGGACAAGCTGCTGCGCGCAGGGGTGGACCAGCACCTGTCATCATGGATCCTGGACTACCTCACGAACCGGCCTCAGTTTGTGAGAACCCGGGACTGTGTTTCCGACACGATCATCAGTAGCACGGGGGCCCCCCAGGGAACGGTGCTGGCTCCCTTCCTGTTCACTCTTTATACTGCGGACTTCTCACACAACACAACACATTGCCATCTACAGAAGTTCTCTGATGACTCTGCGATCGTTGGTCTCATCTCCAGCGGAGATGAAGCTGAGTACAGAGGGCTTATCCAGGACTTTGTGGACTGGTGCCATCGGAACTGCCTCCAGATCAACGCGAGGAAAACTAAGGAGCTGGTGGTGGACTGCCGCAGGCATGGGCAGCCCCTCACAGCACCAGTAAATATACAGGGAACAGACATCGAGATGGTGACATCCTACAAGTACCTGGGTATTCATCTGAACAATAAACTAGACTGGTCACACAATACTGACGCACTCTACAAGAAGGGACAGCGCAGGCTGTTCCTGCTGAGGAGACTCAGGTCTTTTGGTGTACAAGGGGCGCTGCTGAAGTCATTCTATGACACGGTGGTGGCATCAGCCATCACTTTTGGAGTGGTCTGCTGGGGCAGTGGCATTACTGCAGCCGATAGGAAGAGACTGAACAAACTGATTAAGAAAGCTAGCTCTGTCCTGGGGCAACGCCTTGATCCGATGGAGGAGATAGGAGAGAGAAGGACGGTGGCTAAACTGTCATCTCTGCTGGAGTCCGAGTTCCACCCTATGCAGGACATACTGGATGCACTGAGGAGCTCATTTAGCAGCAGACTACATCATCCCAGGTGCACAACCGAGAGGTTTCGTAGGTCCTTCCTACCAACGGCTGTCAGACTGTACAACCTAAGCAGGGCTGCTCGCAGAGATAGCAAAAAGACGTAACAAACTAATAGTTTTTTTTTGAATGCAAAAGATGCAATAGACTTACACAATGGTCCTCTCCGGCATACAACTAGGAACATACCGGTCGCTATGGAGGGTGAGAATATGTATGGGCACATAATCATACCATGTAGGATAACTAAATAGACGGTTATGCTGTTTCATCCCACCTAGCAATAATGCTCTGCACTGTGTGTGTTTATATATTTACATATTTATTCCATCTAGCTACAATGCTCTGCACTGGGTGTGTTTATATTTATATATCTATATATTTATTCCATCTAGCTACAATGCTCAGCACTGGGTGTGTTTATATTTATATATCTATATATTTATTCCATCTAGCTACAATGCTCCGCACTGTGTTTTTATATATCTACATATTATTCCATCTAGCTACATTGCTCCGCACTGTGTGTGTTTATATACTTGCATATTTATTCCACCTAGCTGCAATGCTCCGTACTGTGGGTGTTTATATATTTACATATTTATTCCATCTAGCTACAATGCTCTGCACTGTGTGTTCATATATTCATATATTTATTCCATCCAGCTACAATGCTCTGCACTGTGTGTCTGTGTGTGTGTGTGTGTGTGTATATATATATTTTATAGTAATATGTACATATGTATATTAGCTGCTCTTGCTTGCTTGTTTTTTTTTTTTTCTTGCCTTCTGATTGTTGCTCTGAGTGTTGCTATCCCTGTGCTGTTGCAATCCTGGAATTTCCCCGTTGTGGGACTAATAAAGGCTTATCTTATCTTATCTTATCTTATCATCTGGCTTCATTGACAGGTATAATTGTGTGTCATCTGCATAACAATGAAAATGTTTACAGTGCTTTAATAATAATGTTGCCTAATGGAAGCATATATAAACTAAAAAGAGTAGGGCCTAGCATAGATCCCTGTAGAACTTCATGACTGAGCTTTGAGTTGAAAGAAAACTCATTATTGACATGAGCAAACTGGAACCTATCAGATAAATAAGATCTAAACCACTGCAACAAAGTTCCATTGAGTCCAACATAGTGTTCTAATCTATCAAGTAGAATATTATGATCGATAGTATCAAAATCTGCACTAAGATCTAAAAGGACAAGTATAGAAACAAGTCCATTATCAGAATAAAGCTACCAATAAATGGGAGACTTCTTTAAATAACCTGGTATGAATAGGGTCTAAAAGACAAGTTGAAGGGTTGGATGAGGAAATTATTTTGTCTAACTCTAAAAGGTCAATTAGAATAAACTCATCCAAACAGATATCAGTTGAAGGAGTTGTAGTAGTTACTGTATTTAAGTTAACGGTGGGAAGAATCTGATTGATTTTATCTCTGATAGATGAAATTTTATTATTGAAAAAGTTCATAAAGTCCTGACTAGTAAGCTTTAAGGGAATTCTAGGATTGACAGAGTCCTGACTCTTTGTCAGCCTGGCTACAGCACTGAAAAGAAACCTGGGATTATTCTTGTACTCTTCCATTAATGCAGAATAACAACTCGTTCTAGCTTTTCTAAGAGTTTTTTTTTTAATAAATTAAAAGATGATTTCTCCAAGCTAAATAGATTTCATCTAAATTAGTGGAGCACCATTTTCTTTGTAATTGACGAGTCTTCTGTTTTAAGCTACGAGTTTCTGTGTTGAACCAAGGAGTTATAAATCGCCGATTAGACTTTTTCTTTTTTAAAGGGGCCACCATGTCTAGAGTCTGATGCAGAGAAGCTGTAACACTATCTACCATGCTATCAATTACAGAAGGAACAAGCTGTCTATAGCTTATTTCCGTTGTGTTGACACATGGCATAGAGGAAACAATCTGCATAAATTTGGTAACAACATCATCTGAGAGGCATCTGCTGTAGTAATATTTTTCTTTTGGAGCAACATAGTCAGAAATAGTAAAATCAAAGGTTAACAGACAATGGTCTGACAGTACAGGGTTATGAAGAGACACGACCAGATTTTCTATTTCTATGCCATATGTCAGAACAAGGTCCAACGTATGGTGAAGATAATGGGTATAATTTCCTACTTTCTGAGAAAACCCCATTGAGTCTAATATTGAATTAAATGCCATATTAAGGCAATCACTATCTACACCTACATGTATATTAAAGCCCCCTACTATAATTATTCTATCTGATTTCAGCACTAAATCAGCTAAGAAGTCAGCAAATTCAGATAAAAACTCTGAGTAGGTTGATGGAGGACGATGAACTATGGCAAATAAAATTGGGTTTAGCCTAAAATTGCTAAAATGCCCAATACTGAGGACCAGGCCCTCAAAGGAATTATAACATGTTTTTTGCTTTACATTAACTAGTAATTTGGAAGGGTAAATTGTTGCTACTCCTCCTTCATGACCAGAACTTCTGGGATTTTGACAGTTTAAATAACCAGAGGGAGTTGATTCATTTAAACCAGCACAATCCTCTTGCCCTAACCAAATCTCAGTAAGGGATATTAAATCAATCTGATGATCAATTAACAGATCATGAACTAGCAGAGACTTGGGAGTTAGAGACCTAATATTTAACAAACTGCATTTAATTTTTAAATTATGAGGAGGAAGAGAGGCCAAATCATTCAATTTAGAGGCTTCATGTTTAATCTGAGTTTTACCAACTTTTTGTTTATTCACTTTGGGATTCTTATACATTATATTTGTATTTACTTTGGATGGAGCAGACAATGATTCTCTGATGGGGAAGACAGGGGCTAAGTTGAGGGGTGACGGATGAAGAGGAGCTGCAGAGAGGCGTGTGAGACTGCAACTCTGCTTCCTGGTCCCAACTCTGAGTTGTCAAGGTTTTTGAAATTTGGATAAAAATGATGCCAAATTGTTAGATAAATGAGACGCACCATCCAAAGTGGGATGGATGCTGTCTCGTCTAATAACACCAGGTTTTCCCCAAAATGAGCTCCGATTGTGTATGTAGCCCACATTGTTTGCAGGACACCACACAGACAGTCTGCTTGCATATTATCAGAAAATACTGCACTCAGGACTTGGCAGGAGTAAGATCGTACACCACAAAGGGCATCCTTGGCAAAGTTACACAAAAGAAGTCAAACTCCACTGACTGAGGCTTGTGCCTTGTTTCTCCAGGCAGATGAGGTTTTTAGATAGTAATCCTCAGTTTTGTGAAACAATAGGTGCTTGATGAATTATACAATGTTCCTGAACTCCTAAAGTTCCAATGTTGCAGGAACCAGTACAGTAGGCCAGTTCCTTTGCTCTGTAGTCAGTCTTGATGGTACAGGGTTTATGACCTTTACAGAGGTTTATGACCTTGTTAAGATGTTACTCTTACTGATCTCAGCACCGGCTCCAAGGCATGTTTGCGTTGTAGAAGACCCTTCGTGATGGCTATTGGACCCTAAATTGTCAACTAGCAAAGTCAACAGAATGTTGTATTTAAATAATTATTTTTGGTGTATTTTTTTAAAAAGAAAATATGCTGTAAATCACCACAGGAGCACACTGTTCGAGTTACAACTACTTCCAGCTGTTTATTAAAATTATATCTGATGCACACAAAATTATTTAATAATAATTTCGATACACACAAAATTAGTTAATAATAATTTATTTTAATATATTTTTTCTAACGAAAAAATATATTTTTGCCCAGACTTCCCTCTCCCCAGCAGGTGGCTGGGGAGAGGGAAGTCTGGGCTTCTCTGCTTGAACTGCTGCCTCCGCGACCCGGACCTCCGGAAAAGTGGTAGAAGATGGATGGATGGATGGATGGAAAAAATATTCATAAATACCTAAAGAATTGTTTAAAAAACATGCAGGACTCATTTGGATTGGGGATTATTCTCAGTCACGCAGAGAAAATTAATTGCCAGAGGACAGAAAAATTTCCTTTGGATAAAGGTTTTATCTAACCTTTTGGAATGCAGGGGGGCACTCCTGAAGACCTTCTATGATTCTGTGGTGACATCAGCCATTACATATGGAGTGGTCTGCTGGAGCAGCGGCATCACGGCAGCCGAAAGGAAGAGACTGAACAGGCATATCAAAAAAGCCAGCTCTGTTCTGGGGCGACGCCTCGACCCAGTGGAGGAGATAGGAGAGAGGAGGACCGTGGCTAAACTGTAATCTCTGCTGGAGTCCAAGTCCCACCTCATGTCGGACACACTGAATGCACTGAGGAGCTCATTTAGCGGTAGGCTGTGCCATCCTAAGTGCTCGAGGGAGAGATTCCGCAGGTCCTTCCTACCTACAGCTGTCAGACTTTATAATCTAAATACTGCTTATAGAGGCCATATTAAACGTCACAACTCTGCACAATAGAGATTGTCCCCTCCAATACACAACTAAGACAATTACAATTATTATCGAGGGTGGCAACAACACTGTTCATTCAATGTGAAATATACTGTCTGGGTCGATATTTATATTTTTCCGGATACTTTAACTAACTGTAATGATGTTGATACCATCTAGCTGCAATGCTCCTGCACTGTGTATATAACTGTGTACATATGTATATTTATTTACTACTTTGGCTAACCTATTCTTATCTTATTATCTTATTTACTGTTGCTCAGAGTGCTGCTATCCCTTTGCTGCTGCAATCCTGTAATTTCCCCATTGTGGGAATAAAGGCTTGTCTTATCTTCTCTTATCTTGTCTCATCTTACAAAAATCATCTTATCTAATCTGTTTATTCTGGCAATTTTGACCATATTCATCCCGGTTTTTGCTGAGTCATAGCAGCTGTAGAAGGCCGAGTGCACACAACAGTAGCAGGTTCCACAATTTTTGACTGCAGTGGACGAGGCACTGGAGCTGGATCTCCTGGTTCGAGCCAACGATACAGGTACCAGTGAGGAGTCAGTAGGGTCCACTGAGCACCATGAAGCAAAGAGGATAGGAACTGATAACTGATCTGTGTTGTGATGGGAGCAGGGCAAACAGGCCCTCAACAGGCCTCCCTACTTGCATATCCCGGCTTGGAAGGTAAACCAGTATTATTCAAAATACTAGCAGGGTCAAAGATTCTGTTTTTTAGTGATCAAACTGGATCTAAGTCAGCAGACAGATGAAGCGCCAAAATTACAAGGAATTAAAGTTAGGAGGGCGGCGCGGTGCCGGAGTGGTTAGCACTGCGGCAGCACAGCAACTCACCCTTGGCCTGGGGATCCTGGGTTTGATCCCAGCCCCCAACCAACAGTGATCTGTGTGGAGTTTGCATGTTCTCCCCGTGTCTGAGTGGGTTTACTCCGGGATTTCTCTGGTTTCCTCCCACATGCCAAAAACATGCAAGTTAGGTTAATTGGCATCAAACTGGGGATTCTAAATTGTCCTTAGGTATGACTGTGAGAGTGAATGGTTGTCTGTCTCTCTGTGTTGGCCCTGCGATGGACTGGCGATCTGTCCAGGGTGTACCCTGCCTCTCACCCAAAGATGCTGGGATAGGCTCCAGCCCCCCCGCGACCCGAAAAGGATTAAGCGGAAGAAGATGAATGAATGAATGAGTTAAATCACAGCCTGTCAAAATGAGGACGGCCTTAAAAATTTTCTGTCACTGCTAAGAATAATAAAACAATTCAGGAGAATTTTTGGTTAACACGACCACTGCTGCCATCATGTCATAGCACAGTGACAGAAACTGGAAAGAAGTCTGTAGGTTGTCTGCCATTTTGACATATTACTCTGCTAGTGATCTGTTGTTACTTAAGTTTGCTTTAATGTGTGCAACTTAAGTAACTTTCTTAGCAGATACTTTCTTACTCTAACTGAAGTAATTCTTTAGGGCCTTGGTTTTCAACCAGGGATCCTAGGACCCCAGGGGGTCCTTGAGATGGCATTCAGGTGTCCTCAGGAAATTGTCTCGTTTCACTTCTTATTTTGTCCAAAAAATTGCAAATAATTGGTCATTGTACATGGTTGCCTGTAGTGGCTCTTTCATGTCAGTAGGTGGCAGTATGAATGCAATAATGACCTTGATCTTCATCTTCATATGTTTTTATGGAGGTTTATGACCTTGTCAAGATGTGCTAGATGTCACAGTGACTAGAGGAAAAACAGCGATGGATAAATATTTTAAGAGGAAAGATTCTCACTCATAATTGGGCCATGAACTGATGGAGTAGCCCCTGTGATCGGGTGCGCCAAAGGCTTCATTAGCAGAGTGAAAGACAGACACCCAGATGTTGCTGTTATGCACTGTTTTTTCCATTGTGGGGCACTCTTGCCAAGACTTAACTAGCAGACCTAGCTCCTGTATTGGATGATGCGTGGATGGTAAACTTTGTAAAGAAAAGACCTCTGGAAAGCCACATATTTGCATCTTTTTATTTGAATTGTTTAAATGGGAGCAGTGCATAAAACCTTAATGCATACTGAGGTCCAATGGTTGCAGCAAAGTGCTGGCCTACGTGCAGGAGCTCCGAGAAAAAAAGTGAAGAGTGTTTTTTTGACTGATGAGTGGCACAATGATGCAAAGCTGCTTGCAAATGATGAGTGGCGTGCAAAGCTGGCATACCTATCAGATATATTTGAGTATTTGAATGAACTGAACACACGAATGCAAGGCAAGCATGAAAACCCGCTCACAAGCACAGACAAAATAAATGGATCCGTTGAAAGGTACACCTCTGGCAAAAATGTCTGGAAAGTACCAACCTTGACGTGTTCCTATCAAGATATCAGCTTTGTGTTCATCTAAACAGGCCCAACTTTCACACTAGGTGGGTATAAACTAATTACAAGACCAAATTGTCATTACATATGCTATAATATACTACACTGAGTGATTTTGTAGTATTTTTGGTTGGTGGGGTTCCCAGAGATTTTTTCAATATAAAAAGGTTCCTGGCTCAAAACAGGTGGAAAACCCACTGATTTACAGGACTACTTTTACTTGTACTTGAGTCATTAATTTCATAAAGTGACAGTACTTTTACCTGAGTACAGTTTCTGAATTCTCTACCCACCTCTGTGAATCATGCAAGGCTGGTCTAATAAGCAAATCATGAAAATGTTTAGCTGGTAGTGAATTGGTGAATTCACTTTAAGATGCCTGATATGTGCTCTTCCTCCGACCTCACTACTGAGTCCATGCATTAATAATACTGCATGTCTGTGTGTCTATATCTGTAGTACACAGAGTTTAGAATAAATGTGTTTAATGTTTCAGTAAAGAAAATATCAGCTTTTTAGCATTTACTAAAGAAAATAGCAATTGTTTCCTGTGGATTTCCACTTTTCCTCCCCTCCATCATACAGTGAATGTCCCTCTGCAGGGTGGTGGAGCTCGTTTTCAGCCCTAATTGAATTACGTCTCAGCACACTGGCCGAAGCCCCAGCCTTTGTCACGGTTAATCGGGACTCCTTACCTCCAGCCCACACACTGCACTGCGCCTTTGTTTCATCTGAAACGTGAACCTGCTGGGTCAAAGGTCCCGCTCATTTGCTACACTCCCTCCGCCGGTTCGCTTTGACAAACATCAAATGCAAATAAAATGTTTTGAATGTATTCTCCTCCTCAGCTGTCCTCAGTTCACCTCTCTGGAAGAATTTGACACGGGAAGTTGTGTTGTAGAGCCATACATGACATCTGGTGTGTGTGTGTGTGTGTGCGTGCGTGCGTGCGTGCAGGAACTACCACGTGTTTTACTACCTGTTGGCTGGAGCCAGTGAAGAAGAGAGGAAGGCTTTCCACCTGCTCAAACCTGAGGAATATCACTACCTCAACCAGGTCCGTTCACACAAAACACACCAACACTCACGGATACAAAAGACAAATTAACTACAGTTCCTTAGATCCAGATAATGCATAAGATGAGGATTTCTGTCAGCAATTATGGACTTTGCCATACTGATTATGACCACAGTGTTTGTACACTTGTCTACAGTTACACCAGACGTTGTGTGAGACTTTTTTGCCATCTGTCATTTTTACAGACAGGGTTGTCATTTTAATTGATTTTAATTAGATCACCCTCGATTTTGTTGAAATTTCAAAAAAGAGAGAAAATAAAAATGAATTCCTGACCCCAGACTTTACTTATTAGCTTCTTATTGATCCTGAGTAAGGCTGAATATGACACCTCTGCTCTGATGTAATAGCAGTAATAATCATGGCATGTAAATGTAAAGGAGGCTGTGAACTTTGTTCTCATTCTAGGCATTAGATGTGGTTTCCTCACCAGCGAAGGGCATTCATCTCAAATGCAGGAAAATTTTAGCTGTGTTTCAACATTAAAGCTGTCGTCCTTCTGTTGGTCTCTTTTTTTCATCTGGCATAACTGGGGCACCTCTCAGTGCTCAGAAGTGTTGATTGCATCAGAAATTGGGCCGTGTGCAGCCTTGTATACATGTATGTTCCTAATTCATATTCCCTCATCCTCAGGCCTGCCATAAGATCCAGGCAGGAAAAGAAAATGATTTTTATTCATTTCCCTAAAAATGTGTTTAACCTAATCCCCACAACAACAACAGCCACCCCCACCACCACTGCCAGCTTACCGTGCAGCCGTTTCCATGGAAACTGCAAAACTGGGGAATCAATTTGGCTACGACTTGGTTTCATGCAGAGGCCGCCGGCAGTCGCGAGCCGCCAAATTGTGTCACAGAGGAGAAAAAGCCCAAAAAGCATTGCCCATACTTGGCTCTCCATTTTAGCCGTTTCGTTCTCCCCCCCATGATCCAATCAGACATTTACTCAAGTACGTTAAAATAGTAATCCTGTGGTTTTTGTCTGCAGTTGATCCTCATTGTGAATGTTTACTATTACATCTCCCACTACTGCTCTGTTCCTATAGAAATAATTATGGTTATAATCAACAGGTGATTAGAAGAGGGATGAGGGGGGGATGCCATCCCCCTTGTTACCTTCCCCCATTCCAATTTATAGGCTTAAATCAATAGTAGTAGTAGATTAGTTTATTTGACAGGGACAGTGCAATAAACATAGACAATTAATCAAAGACAATCAATCTGATGTGTTGCACATAGAGTGTGCAATAAATCAAGGGGGTACAGAGGGGACATCCCCCCCCCAACCTAGGAAAAAGGGAGAATTGTCCCTCCCAGTATCATCATAAACCTTTCTATATCAGATTATAGAACTGAATAGCACCAATGCACCAATTCTAAGCAGGAATGAAAAAAAATCTTATAAAATTGCAATGTTTTTTGTATAAATTTCCAACTTTGCTCTCGTCAATTTGCAACTTTTTTCCTCATAAATTTGCAACTTTCTTCTCACAATTTTGCAACTTTTTTCCTCGTCAAGTTGCAGCTTTTTCTCTCATAAATTTGCAACTTTCACTCATAAATTTGTGACTTTTTTTGCAACGTTGCAATTTTCTTATTGTAAAATTGCAACTTTTTTTTCCTCATAAATTTGCAACTTTTAATTCGTAAAATCGCTTTTTCTCAGGAATTTGCAGCTTTTTCCTCGTAAATTTGCTACGTTTTTCTCATAAATTTGCAACTTTTATCTTGTAAGTTTGCACATTTTTTTGGATGCTGGTTAAAGTTTTATTCTATGTAATCAAATAAAAATTTCCAACTTTTTTTTTAGAAACTTTAAAGTGGCATTTTCATCATATTTTTGCACCTTTATTCTTGCAAATTTGTACCTAATTTATATTTATTTTTTTATTCTAAATTTCACCCCCCCTGCTAAAAAATACCAAATGGCCTACTAGTTATGACATTGTAATCCTCCAGATTTCACCCTGTTTTTTTTTTTTTTGAGTGTAGCCTGTTTTGTCACCTTATGTCTTTGCTGGTGTGTGTATTTGTGTGTGAGGTGACATGTTAACAGCATGAGTTATTCCTCTCCATCATTTTTGCCGTGTTCTCACTGTGTTACATGAACTCTATCCAGTCCTTCCTAACCCGCTCTGCCTTGCTTCCAGATGACAAAGAAATTGCACAAACTCCACTGGGACAATTACTATGAGAGTGAGCTGGTCAGTATTGAGCGGATGACGGGTTGTTTGTGTACGTCTGTGTCCGTGGGTGTGTCGGGCTTCTTTCTCTTTTTTTTTTGGTGCCAGTCTTCTTGGTCTTGTTCTATCTGGGCTGTCCACACCCGCCTGCTTTCAGTGAAGGACGGAGACAGATGGAGGCGGCCTCGTCTGACCTCGGCCGGTCGTCTTCCATGGAGCTCTGCCTCAGAAATGTTTGAAGGGATAACTTTATGAAATACTCGTTAGCAGGTTCTCAATCAATTTATTTGACATACTGTAAAGCACAGGTTTCAGTATCAAGGCTCAGGAGCAAGATACCCCCCCCCCCCAGTGTATTTTGATTGCAAAATAAATTTGCAGTCCCCCCCCCCAAAAAAAAGTCTCATAAATTTCCAACTTTCCAGCCCCTTCTAAGCTTAAACCTTTTTTCTCCTAGACTCTGAAATGTGCACCTTTTTGTCGCCCCCCTCCATCTTGTCAATTTGTGACTTTTTATCCTTTTTGTAATTTTGCAACTTGTCACCAGTCTCGTCTTGTAAAATTGCAGTGTTCACGCTGCTCGTAAATTTACAGCTTTTTACACACGTCTCATACATTTACGACTTTTCCTCTCCAAGTCTTGGAAATTTGAAACTTTTTTTTTTTTTGCTAAATTTTAGATTTTTCATCCCTCTTGTAAATCGGCAGCTTTTATCAGTCCCATCTTGGAAAACTGTGACCTTCTCCCCCCTTGTAGGTTTATGACTCCTTCTCCATGTCTTGTAAATGTGGGACTTTTCCCCTAAATTTGTGGCTTTTCCACCATCTCATGAATGTGTCTTTACTTACTTTTGTAATTTGCTTTTTTTCCCCTCTTTGGAAACTTTATTCTGCACCACTGCTAAGAGTAAATGAAAATAATATTTTTTCTGATAGATTTTCAACTTTTTTTTTTTTTTTATAAAGTTGTAACTTTTTTATCATAAATTTGCAGCTTTTTTTCTTGTAAATTTGGAACCTTTTTGTGCTGAATTTCTAACTTTTTTCTTGGATTTGCTGGGTTTTTTTTCTTGAAAATTTGATAACCATTTTTTCATAAATGTGTGACTTTTCATTGTAAATTTGCCCTTTTTTTCTCATAAATTTGCAACTTTTTTCTGTCTCATACTTTTGCAATTTTTTTAGCCCTCTTGTAAATTTGTGACCCCCCCACCCATCTTGCAAATTTGAAACTTTTTAAGAAAATTTTCAGTTTTTGTTCCTTCTTGAAAATTTGCAGCTTTTACCAGCCTCATCTTCTCCAATTGTACTCCCCCCACTCCCCTTGTAAATTTATGACTTCTTCCCCTAGTCTTGCAAGTTTGTGACTTTTTCCCTAAATTTGTGGCTTTTCCACCATCATAAATGTGCCTTTACTTACTTTTGTAATTTGCTTTTTCCCTCTTTTGAAACTGTAATCTGCATGCATGCTAGATTTTTTTTAATATCTAGCATTCAATATTCTTTCAGTTTAAAAAAAAGTTTGAAAAAGAATCGATTCCCACCCCCGAGTTGTTGTTGTTTTTTTACCCTTTTGTTGTCTCTTATTAAAAATTGAATTTGACAGCCCTACTGTAAAGGGAAATAATTTTGTCGAAAGTGAACTCGCACCATCAGAAATCCCTTCAAACGAATGTCTGGCTTTCAGATGCTTTGCTGCTGGAAGAGGGTGATGATGTTGTTCTTGGAAGTTGTTGTCTTTAAAGGGAAGGTTCAGGATCTAAACTTCACCACTATGGTGAAAAAGTCCAACTTTTTTCTTGGGAATTTGCCATTTTCCATCTTGAAAATTTGCAAGTTTTCTCATAAATTTGAGACTTTTTTTCATTGTAAATTGGCAACTTTTTTGTTCTAAATGTGGAACTTTTTTCTTGTAAATTTGCATCTTTTTTCACTCAAAGGGTTTCAACTCTTCTCCATTCCAAGAACATGGACCCCCAAACACCATCATGCACAGGGTAGAAACGGCCCCGGCTACAATAATCCTTGTAGTGTCGCCCTCAATATTTATATATTTATTTAAAGAAAATGTTTGTTGCCCCAGCAGTGAACTGTAGTATTGGCCCGTAATAGTTTTCTAGGAAGTATTAGTTCCTCGGTATTGGACAGCTGTAGTGGTGATCGATCGATCCGACATCCTGAAGCTTCCCTCTGGCTGTGTGGTCTGCTTTTCCTCTGTGCGTTTGGCCTGTTTCCGCCCTGCCAGCCTCCACCTGAAGCGAGCGGTGTTTGGTCAGTGGGATTTGTTGTGTGTTTTTAAAGGATTCAGTGTCTCCTAATGGGAGATTATGTTACTTTGACTTCGCCGGCCAACAAACACTCGACATGAGAGTTGGTCAGTATAAATACAGCTTGTGGTCTTACTGTATTTCATTCTTGACTTTGGCTTCCCTTCTTCAACTTTTTCCCCAGCAATTCTTTCATCCCGGTTCTTGTTTTAGAGGAAACTTACTGTTTTGTTTTGTTTTTTTTTTTTGCTCATTGCCTGTTCTCTTCATAATGACACAATCAGAGGTGGACAGTAACTAGATACATTTACTCAAATGGCACCAGTTGTAGTTTTATTGGAGGTTATGTTTTACTCTTACGTTCAAGAAGAGGAATCCTGTAATTTTCCTCAAGTACATTTGGCCGTACTTATGAGTTACTTTTGAGTTCACGGAGTTGAAAACTGGCCCAAAACTGTTCTTGTTAAGGCCTTTACATACTCCACAAGAACAGAGAAATGTGTTCTCTCTCCCAGGGCTGCAGGCAAGAAGAAAAAGAACAAATTTCTCTGTTCTTGCGGAGTATGTACAGGCCTTTAATACTACAATAATAACTTGTTCTGACCAGAAATGAGCCCATCTTTATTAATTTATTTTTAGTAATTTTAGCCTTTATTTAATTGAAATCATTGTTAAAAATCACTGTTTATCCATTTTCTCAGTTGTAAAGAAATAAAGTTGAAAATTTATGTGAAAAAAATTAGCATGGAAATTCTTAAATTAACATTTCAAATTTATTATAAAAACTCTTAAATTTGTATGAAAAACCTCAGATTTAATGTCTCAATACGTTTTCTTGTAAATTATCAACTTGTTCCTGTAAATTTGTGACTTTACACATAACTTTGAAATCTTTTCTCATAAGTTGGCAGCTTTTTTCCCTTCATACGTTTGTGACTTTTCTCGTGAATTGGCAGCCTTTTTCTCACCCCAGCAGCACACGTACGTTGGGCCAGTGTCTGCAAGTTTGCATTGGGCAGATGCAGGGCAGATGTACGCGTGCTGTGGGGGATACATTTGTGACTTTTTTTCCCACATAAATTTAAAAATGGTTAGAAATTCAAATTTGTAAGGAAAAAAGTATCAGTGTTTTTGTAAAAAGCTGCACATTTATGGAAGAAAGCTAAAATTCTCAAAGAGAGAGCAGCCAGTTTCTGAGTATAAACTGAAAAAATGATGGAAAAAAGAGAAGATAGTCACAAATTTAAGAGAAAGTGGTTTCTCACTAGTCAGATCGCTTTTTTAACAGACATCTTCTTATTCAATCTTACTTAATTATTATCAAAACGAGTACATTTTCTGGATGCTCCACCCAGTTCTGGGCACAATACCCACTCTGATCCTAGTAATGTTGAGCTTTTCTTTTTTTAACCACACAGCTCATTTTTTCCCCACTCAACCGTTTGCCCACTCACAGACTCCCCCCCCCCCCCCGGGGTCATCCAAAGACCTCATCAGTCTGTGACCCAACGTCCAAAAAGATGATGTCACCATCTTTGCACACAAACACAAGGCGTGGCGGCCTTTGGCGGCTGCCCGATGATCGGGCCAACCTTCAGGGCCTGTTTAACCTCTGCCCCTCTGCCATTGGTCAGCGCCTGCTGCGGTAAACAGAGCCGCTCTGCTGTCTGAACGAGGACACGCGTCTACAGAGTCTGGAACTGAAAACAGAAAACAAACACATGTGAACAGAACATCTGAGTGTCTGATTAAAGATCCCAAAGACCAAACATTTTTTGGATGTTTGCATTTGATGTCTGGCGTTTTGGGGTCTGGCTGTGGGCCTCGGTGGCTGTGGGTTGGCATTTTGTGCTTGTTTGGGTGTCTCTGGTTTTTCGTTGCGTGGAATGTCTTGTGGCAGGGTGGCATGTTGTTTATGGCATTGCAATATTGCTAAGTCATGGTAAGTAAGGGGAAAACCTCGACTGGACGCATGTGCTGTATGAGAGCAGTGTCAGAACTGTTGTCACGACATTAGAAAAGTCATTTCTAAAGAAAAAAACGACACTGATTAGAAACACCAAATAGTTCTCTCTACAGCGGTATTCAGACATTTGTCCAATCCTTGACAAATTTCATATTTCTTGTTTAAAAAAATGCAAACGCAGTGTCAGTAGGATAAGAAAAATACATCACCAACAAACTTTAGTCCTTATTTATTTGTTATCTCATAAATTGCCCAATTGTGTCATGTGCAAAAGTCTGGTAATCCTGCACACTTAATGAATGGTTCTGCAATGATTAGTCAATTAATCGACAATTAATCTAATAATTGACTAATTGACCTTTAGTCCCATTTCCAACTTACAAGGAAAAAAAATTCTGAGGGAAAGAAAACAAATTTTGGAGAAAAAGATCACAAAAAGTCATCAACTTGTCAGAGGATTTTTTTTTAAAAAATCACTAAATATCCCCCCCCTTCTCTCACACCAACCCTCCTCTGCACATGTCCAAACCATCTCAGCCTTGCCTCTTACTTTGTCTCCAAACCGCTCAACCTGAGCTGTCCCTCTGATATACTCATTTCTAATCTTGCCCCTCCTAGTCACTCCCAATGAGAATCTTAGCATCTTCAACTCTGCCACCACCAGCTCCACCTCCTGTCTTTTTGTCAGTGCTACTGTCTCCAAACCATACATAATAGCAGGTCTCACTACCATCTTGTAAATCTTCCCTTTTACTCTTGCTGCTATCCTTCTATCACAAATCACCGTGACTCTCGTCTCCACACACTCCATCCTGCCTGTACTCTCTTCTTCACCTCTTTTGTTTATTTTCCTGCTATAGATGGTTGACCCCAGGTATTTACTTCTGACTTTCATTCCTCTTCTCTCCAGAGCAAACCTCCATCTTTCCAGGTTATCTTCCACCTGCTCCCTACTCCCACTACAGATCACACTGTCATCTGCAAACATCATAGTCTATGAAGAATCCTGCCTGACTGTTTGTCAGCCTGTCCGTCACCATGGCAAACAAGAAAGGGCTGATGTAATCCTACCCCCGCATTGGCTTTTCCGGTGCCACACGAGTTGGCTGCCTTTTGCAACAGCGGCTCAATTCTGAGTCTTTTTATCTTCCTTCTTCTTTCTGATCCGGTGATAACTTTCTGATCTGGCACACCTTTCACTCTATATATATCACGGACACACAGATCGCCCCAAAGGTCTCCCGAGTCGGCGGACGGAGCCACTGTTTACAGCAGGAGACAATACAGCAGGGAAGAGCTAGCTAGCACTCAGCCGCCACCCAGTGATAACGGAGAAACTCGACATACCGGGGAACTGAAGCGAAAACGACGCTGGTGCCGGGCTGGAGTTTAGGTGGCGTGCAAGAAATATAAGACAGAATAATAAAGAGCGATGGCAAGAACCAAGCAGACCGCCCCTAAATCTACTGGAGGAAAAGCCCCCCAGGAAGCAGCAGGCCACCAAGGCTGCTCGAAAAAGCGCTCTGGCCACCAGCGGAGTGAAGAAGCCTCAACGTTACAGGCCCGGTACCGTGGCTCTGAGAGAGATCCGTCGCTACCAGAAATCCACGGCGCTGCTCATCCGTAAGCTGCCCTTCCAGTGCCTGGTGAGGGAGATCGCTCAGGACTTCAAGACCGACCTGCGCTTCCAGAGCTCCGCCGTCATGGCTCTGCAGGAGGCCAGCGAGGCCTACCTGGTGGGTCTCTTCGAGGACACCAATCTGTGCGCCATCCACGCCAAGAGGGTCACCATCATGCCCAAAGACATCCAGCTGGCCCGCCGCATCCGCGAAGAAAGAGCTTAGACTTTCTGCTGCACATCCACCAACCACAATGCTCCACACTGTGTCTATATATATATATATATATATATACTGTATATATATATATATATATATATACTGTGTATATATACTGTATATATATATATATATTTATATTTATATTAATATGTACATATGTATACTAGCTGCTCTTGTTTTTTCTTGCCTTCTGATTGTTGCTCTGAGTGTTGCTATCCCTGTGCTGTTGCAATCCTGGAATTTCCCCATTGTGGGACTAATAAAGGCTTATCTTATCTTATCTTAATCCATCTGTCACTCCTACAGCACACCTCACCACTGTCTTGCTGTGCTCATACATGTCCTGCACCCCCCCTCACATACTTCTCCACCACTCCTGGCCTGCTCATACAGTACCACACCTCCTCTCTTGGCTCCCTCTCATATGCTTTCTCCAGATCCACAAAGACACAGTGCAACTCCTTCTGACCTTCTCTATACTTCTCCATCAACACTCTTAAAGCAAGCATTGCTATATTTGTGAGACGGGAAACACAACAAATTTCCTGAAAAAAGTTGCAAATTTACAAGAAAAAAGGTGCAAACTTAAAGGGGAAAAACACACAAACTTCTAATAAATAAAGTTGCAAATTTGAAGAAAAAAATGTGAAAAGCTTATGGGAAAAAACATTTCTGAAGAAACAAATCACCAGTTTTAATAGAAAAATATCAGTTTAGCAATTTAGCAATAACCCCCCCCCCACACACACACACACACACAAATGTCCAAATGATTAGTGAATTGATTAAAAAAAAACAACTGACAGGTTAATCACAACAAAAATAATTTGCTAGTTGCAGCCTTAATAATTAATTAAAAAGACCAATTTAAGAAAAATCACTGAAATTTGCTATTTGTCAAGGGGTGGCCAAATGTTTGCACACCACTGCATTCCAAGAATGAGGGGTTTACATAATTCCATATGTACCTTATTACTTAATTAAAAAAAAATAAAAAAGATGGAGGGCATCCAATCCAACCACATAATGGTCCATCATATCTGGATCCTCCCTAAGGCCCTATTCACCGTTTCTGTAGACCCCGCTAGGCTCTCCATGACTTTAATGACTATTAGAACAAGGTTAGGTCATCCAAAAACTGGAAAACCTCTTGCACTGTGAAGGAAATCATGATGTGCTTAAGCTTTTTTTTTTCCTGCTATTTTTGGCTATTTTCCACATCAAGATGTTCTCCTGCACCCTCGCCATGCTCTAGAAGCAGCACCTTTCCCTAGAAGATCTTACCACGTACACCCATGATTAGCCCACACTCCAATCTCGACACACCCTGGCATGTACCCCCTTGGACCGTGTCAGGATGCAGTTACGCAGTAGAAGATCACGCCACGTTAGCAGGACACTACTGCCATGTTTATTTGCATGGTCAGTCCTGCTTCAAATTCTTGATGACCAAGCCACGGCAGTGCACAGGGGGCCTCATGACTTTGATACAACGCCACCGCTGCCACTCCACTCCACCCAGGAACCCGGTACGACGCCACCATGATCATTACCCACCACGACCTTGCTATGGAAGATTTGTGATAGCTCAAAGCTCCCCATGTTCTATCGCATGTAATTGGGATCCGTGCATGTTCCTAACACACTCCCAAAGACGTCACCAGATCCCTGCAAAGACCATCCATGTTCTGGCTGATTTCTTAGATCGTAGCATGGTCTTCATCCAGTGGGAAGGAGGTTTAATTTGCCTTTCTTCATTATACGTAGAACCAGATATTAAACAGTCATTGTCGGCAAGACTTAAGATCATTGAGCAATCAGCTAACATATTTCGCATTTTGCGCAATCAGCTTTATTCTGACTTCCTGCAATCCTTCATTGGAAGTGTTGCAGCTCTCATACAATTACAATTTAAAGAGCTGTAGTGAGAAAGGAGTCATTGTTTTAAAAAGAAAACCAGATTGTTCCCTAATCACTTCTTTGCAGCACTCAAGAATCACTCTTTCTTTTCTGCTGTTTCGCTTGGGTTTATACACACAGACCAAAATTGATCTCTTTATTTTCTTTGCTTCCTTTATCATATCGCGTTGTGCTGTTTGGCTGCGAAGGTAGAATGTACCCAGCAATTTGCAAGCGGGCCGTTCTCGGGTCTAGCTGTAGCTCGAGAAGCCTCAAAACCCCTTTGTTGCAATTGGAGAAGCTCAGCGGAGAAACTCACTGATTGTTGGCTCTGCGTTTCCCAATGAGTTAGAAGCCAGAGAAAAACAATGGTGAGGCAGATGAGGGGTAAAGTGGAGGAGCAGCAGATCCAGAGCGTGGATTATGGGTTCCCGTGTCTTCTCTCGCCGGCCGGTCGCTCTGGTATGTGCTAATTACAGCCTGAGAGTGGCTCACTGCTGGAGCAGAGACACGCTGACCGAGCGGAGGGCCTGAGGAGATGCACACATGATTACTGCGTGCACACACATCCTCACACTTCTTTACTTAACTCATTAATGCTTTGGCTCTGTAACGGACACTACGTTATCAGGGTCTCATGATTACACAGGAATGTAGTCATGTTCACTTAGCAGGATTTCCCCCACTCAACCTGTGTCTCTTCTGGTGAGATTTAACTGCAAAAATTCAGTTTTTGGACGGAAGAATTGTCAAGATAAATTTACAAAGCTTTGCTAGACAAACCATATGAGAGCTGGAGCTGCAAATGATGATTATTTTGTTACCAATTAATCTGCTGATTATCGTTTCCATTAGTTGACTAATCTTTTATTTTGTCTCAGAATTTTATGATTTTTTTTAAAATTCCCCGTGTACACTTGTGACTTACAGTGGTGTGAAAAATTGTTTGCCCCCTTCCTGGTTTCTCATTTTTTTGTATGTTTGTCACACTTAAAATGTTTCAAATCATCAAACAAATTTAAATATTCGACAAAGATAACACAAGTAAACACAAAATGCAGTTTTTAAATGAAGGTGTTTATTATTAAGGGTAAAAAAATCCAAACCTACATGGCCCTGTTTGGAAAAAGTGATTGCCCCCCGTTAAAACAAATTTAACTATAGTTTATCACATCTTTGGAAAGCTGAGTTCAATTTCTCTAGCCACACCCAGGCTTGAATAATGTCACACCTGTTCTCAATCAAGAAATCACTTAAATAGGACCTGCATGACAAAGTGAAGTAGACCAAAAGATCCTCAAAAGCTAGACATCATGCTGTTATCCAAAGAAATTCAGGAACAAATGAGAAACAAAGTAATTGAGCTCTATCAGTCTGGAAAAGGTTATGAAGCCATTTCTAAAGCTTTGGGACTCCAGCAAACCACGGTGAGAGCCATTATCCACAAATGGCAAAAACATGGAACAGTGGTGAACCTTTTCAGGAGTGGCCGGCTGACCAAAATTACCCCAAGAGCGCAGTGACGACTCATCCAAGAAGTGACAAAAGACCCCACAACAACATCCAAAGAACTGCAGACCTCACTTGCCTCAATTAAGGTCAGTGTTCATGACTCTACCATAAGAAAGAGACTGGGCAAAAATGGCCTGCATGGCAGAGTTCCAAGACGAAAACCACTGCTGAGCAAAAAGAACATAAAGGCTCATTTCAGTTTTGCCAGAAAACATCTTAATGATCCCCAAGACTTTTGAGAAAATACTTTGCGGACTGACTAGAAAAGTTGAACCGTTTGGGAAGTATGTGTCCCATTACATCCGGCGTAAAAGTGGTGGTGGTAGTTTGATGGTCTGGGGCTGTTTTGCTGCTTCAGGACCTGGAAGACTTGCTGTGGTAAATGGAACTATGAATTCTGCTGTCTACCAAAAAATCCTGAGGGAGAATGTTCGGCCATCTGTTTGTGACCTCAAGCTGAAGTGCACTTGGGTTCTACAGCAGGACAATGATCCAAAACACACCAGCAAGTCCACCTCTGAATGGCTTAAGAAAAACAAAGTAAAGACTTTAAAGTGGCCTAGTCAAAGTCCTGACCTGAATCCGATTGAGATGCTGTGACATGACCTTAAAAAGGCGGTTCATGCTCGAAATCAATCCAGTGTGGCAGAATTACAACAATTCTGCAAAGATGAGTGGGCCAAAATTCCTCCACAGCGCTGTAAAAGACTCATTGCCAGTAATTGCAAATGCTTGATTGTAGTTGTTGCTACTAAGGGTGGCCCAACCAGTTATTAGGTTTAGGAGGCAATCACTTTTTGTCATAAACTGCCCTTTAAAGGCTGTTGAAGGACACCAAACACTCACTGTGAGTTTTGCACATTTATTAAAGAAAAGAGAGACAAATTACACACTTCACATACAACTAGCGGATAGCTAGGGTGCTGGAAGAGAGCGGGGGCTCGACATTGACAGGCAGGCAGAAGCCAGGGAACGCCGAACAAAAACAGGAAACACTGACCTGGACGGAGCTCTCCCGTTCTCCTCGACAGCAGCCCAAAACACTCAGAGATGATTCAGCTGAGGACATCCAATGATATGGAAGGACACGACAACCGGAATGGGTAGTCGTGCCCTTAAGTACCGTTACCTAACAGGCAGCAGGTGTGGAACATGACTGGTGAAAAGAATTACAATTAATGACAGATGCGCAGTTCGTGAGCCAGTTTGACACCTGGGAGCTGTGCAGCACTGTCAAAATAAAACACTAACCAGAAACCAAAATGACACAACCAGTGCAGAATGGCAATAATAAAACAAGAACCAAATGCAGCCAACAGGGAAAATAATGAAACAAACAAACAGAAAAAGACTAAAACTGGAGACTGGGCACGGTGCCTACCCATGCCCCGGGTCGTGACAGCGCCCCTCCCCCAAGGGGTGGAACCCAGACACTCCAGGGCAACAACAAAAAGGAAAAAGAACCCCCCCCCCACACACACACACACACAAAGCAGACCCCACAAAAAAAGAAAAACAACCCACCCGGGGGGGGGGGGCAGGCACAGAAAGACTGAGACACAACAAAAGGACAGAAGAACCCCCCCCCCAAAAAAAAACAAAAAACACTCATGATCCACCACCTGAGCCAATGTGGTGGCCCAGGACCCACGGACCCCCGGCTGACTGCCACGGCAGCCTGAGCAGCCCTACAACGCAGTTCATCAGGCAGTCTTCCAGAGGCCCAGAGCCCGCCACACAGACTGTACAGCCTGTCGGGTGGCCTCCCCCTAGTCCATGAGCCACCCGACCCCACGGCGCAGTCCGTCAGGCTGTCTTCCTGAGTTCATGGGCCACCGAGCCCAATGGGCTCCCCCGTCCCTCCAGAGGTGGCAGGTTAGCCCCCATCCACGACTGTTGGCCAACAGTAGCGCTCAGCGACGATGGTGGTTGACCAGCAGATGGGGAAAGAGGCTGCTTAGTGGGGACCTTCGACGAGAAGAGGGGATCCACAACAACCTGGGACGAAGGTGTGGCACCCGCGGTGACCTTGGGCGGGGATGCAGCACCCACAGTGGCCTCTGGCAGGGACATAGCACCCGCGGGGGCCCCAGACTTGGGCGATACACCCACGGCGGCCCCAGACCAGGGCACAGCACCCACGATGAATAGGCTGATCCACGAGAGCACCAGGCCAAGGAGGCAATTGATCAGCCAAGCACCAGCCGGAGACCTCGGACGGAGGGGGAGCAGCACCCATGGAGACCTCGGATGGAGGGGGAGCAGCACCCACGGAGTCCTTGGACAGAGGGGGAGCAGCACCCACAGAGGCCTCGGATGAAGGCGTTGCACCCACGGTGGCCTCTGGTAGGAAGGCAGGACCCCCGGAGACCTTGGGAGAAGAGTTGGAGAAAGCACAGACAAACACCGGTTCAGAATCACCGGCAGCAGTGGAGCACAGCGGAGGAAGCTCAAGTGCAGCTGACGGCAGTACTTGGTTCCCCCAGCCAAGAGCCAGGCAAGATTTCTGTAGGCTAAACAAGGATCCTTGCCTGAGCTCGAGCTGCCAAGCCGTCCAGGACTCCAACGACTCCACTGCAACGACCCAGGCCTCCGGCTGGAAGGTAGGCAGGACCCCAGATGGGGTGGCTGACGCAGGTACACCTCTGGACACTGCAGCAGGAGCTCCTCTGACCTCCGACACCACCTCCCATGCTGCTGGGGCGAGGGGACACTCCTTCGTCGGCTCAAGCTCTGGAGCAATGGTGGTGTTCTCCTCCCGTCCAGCTGCAGGGCTGGGGCTGGACTCTCCAGTGCTGCAAGCCTCTCCATCACATGCCGGTTCCCTTCCAGAACCAGCAGACCCTCAGGGTATATAGGAGGAGGAGCGGGAGAAACGGATGAAGAGACAATTACAGGAGCTGATGGTGGAAGCTCAGCCAAGTCGGGCTGCTGCAGCTTAGCTTCACCACCGGGAATAAGGCAAGACATTTCATTACAGGGTGTTGAAAAATGAAAAGACACTTGCCTTAACTCCCGGAGCTTGGTGGTGGCTGCTGTAACGCCAGACGACGCCATCCCCGGGGCTGTGAAGGTCTTCTGGTGCGATGGGCAGCGCACCGGTGTCGGGGAACATTCCGCCATCAGCTCTGACTCTGTTCTGGCTGGTGACGCTCCCTCCCATAGCGGCAGAAACTCAGTGAGGAGCCACGGCTTGTAGTTCAGCATGAGCTCCATCTCTGCTGCAACCACCCGTTGGCGCTCCTCCAGCGCCTCCGCGCTTGGCCCATCTGGGGGCACGAAGGCTGCGTACCCGATGCAGCCGGCTGCGGGACACTGCTCGACGGAGGGAGATGGGACTGCAGCTGGATAGTGGTCCCGAGCTCGGGGTTGGCTGTTCCACAAGTTTAAAGAAATTAAATAAAGTTGCCTGGCTTTTGGATATCCAGTTTCATCCTTTATGCTGAGAGCTAATTCAAACTGGGCACGCCACAGCCCGCTTCCCCCACCTAGCTGAAATCTAATTCAAAATGTAAATAAAATAGGTAAATGAGGTATTTTTTTGCACCAAATGAATAAAAACTAATAACACAGATAACATTAAATAATAGACAAAAGTTATTTACATATTTTCATAGTGAAACAAAAGGCGGGGATTCCTCTAAAGATCTTCTGGTCCCGACGTGGGAGGTGCCAGAACAAGATCCAGGAGGATCCAGCACAAATTAAGCCCTGGTTGCAGCACTAATGACGGCAGAATGTTTTCTCCTCTTATCAGTTTAGTTTCTATGTAATGGCTGAACCCACAGTCCATGGACATTTTTATCTCAGGACTGAGATGCCACATTGCACATATTAGACATTTCATCCTCTAAATACCAAAAGCAACAGTCTAGTAAAGTGAACTTCCTAGGGCTCTCTGTGTTCAAGTTTGCATTAGCTAAAACAATACTGATACTGCTAAACTGATTATTAGCATGATGGCAACAATTGAAGCAGTTTTAAATTCCTCCAAAATCTGTTAATTCATGCATTCTTGGTATAAAATGTAATTTTGGTTCGTTTAATTGTTTGTAGTATTATTTTGGGGAGCATTTTAGCGTTTATTGGTCAGAAATAGTGAAGACAGACGGGCAGTGGGGTAGTGAGACGTGCAGGAAAGCTTGTCAGGGCTGGGACTCGAACCCGCACTGCCTGCATGAGCAGCACGCTCCTAAAGGTACACACTATGCCGTAGACCGCTAGGTCATAGGATGCCCCATTTAATTTCATTATTTCTTCATCTGATTTTCACAACAAATAAGTAAAAAAATACTTTGATGTAAAAAATAAAATTTGCAATTTAGCCACATTATAGATAGCTGATTGATATGGAGTCTCTTCTTTGCTAATGCTTGTAAAAGCAAACTGAAACCATTTCTTTTGCCTTCTTTGACCTTATAGTTAGGGTGTGTTGGGTTCTTGGTGTTGGTTCAGTCATTTGTTGATAATCCTGATTAATGGGCTCAGTTTCTATTCCAGTACTTATTAGTGTAACTTTTGAATGCTTGGAAGGATAACATTTTGATCATTTTACTTGTTGTTATTCTCTCTTTTTTTAATAATAGATATGATTTTTTAAACATGCAAAAATGTCCATAAACATTTGTTAAAAAACAGACAGTAAGTTTGGGTCTTTAATTTTATCCTTTACCAGTCTCTGATTCAATGCCATATTTTAAAACCCTTTAAGTAAATGACCTATTTCTATTTGACACAATGTTCCCACTTCATATTTGAAAATATCCTGGGCTTATTCGTGTGTAGAATGTAGCAATTAAGCTTCTCTTGGACACGTATACAACACACCTACTTAATATTTTGGTGAATGTGTGTACTGTGTTTATCTGCAAGAATGAGGTGCTAATATTTCTCCATCTTTGTGTGTCTGTACCTGACACCAGCAGGACTGCTTCACGGTGGAGGGAGAAGACCTGAAACACGACTTTGAGCGGCTGCAGCTGGCGATGGAGATGGTCGGATTTCTCCCCACCACACGGAAACAGTAAGATAACTACATGAAGTTCACAGGTGTTAGATTTGAAACAAAGAATCTGTTATCGTGAATGTCAGAATGACTGTCCGAAAGTTTCTTTGCTAGTATTTGCGAGTGCAAGGAAACAACCAGGGTCTAGTATTTTTCCCTCATGTTTTTGACCGTTTTATTCTCCCAATTTTAAACACTCAACTCATCCCAAAATATAATGTTACCGTTTTTTCATTCTGGTCTGTACTTCTCTATCCATCTAGAATATTTCAGCATTAGTTGACCAAGTTTAGAAATAGTGACTGCTCAGTTGAAAACAATAGAGCTTTTAAGCAAATGCAGTTGGGGGATAAAAAGGAAACTGTGTCAGCAATGCTTCTTAATAGAATCAAGATGCAGCTTCAGGTATGAACAATTTTCTCTTTTAGTGGATTGTATGGTACTTGTGGTTGCTAAATTCTTTTTGCTACTTCTTTTCAAAGATTCAAAAATTTTTATTTGTCAACACTTCCATATGTACAGAAAATACAGTAGAATTGAAATGCCATTTCTCTCTCTCTTAGTGGTGTGCGCAATATATAAGACAAGAAGGAATAAGGATGAAAATAACAGTCTATGTACAGTAATGCTACCTGTAGTGTAAATAAAGGTAAAAACACAGCAATCCTATGTACACTAAACCGTAATACCGGTAAATTGCAAGTTCAGTGCGGTAATGGGGGTGCAGACAATGACAGATTGGTCTGCACATGATCAGTATTCATGCTTTATTATTATTCATTCTTTAATCAGTGTCTTTGTTAACACAAATTATTGCCAAGTTTTCCTTTTTTTGTTACTTTAAGTGCTTTGATTTGAGTGCAGCTTAAGGCTTATTTATGTTGCTAAAATGTGTGTGGCTCTTGATTTTCTTCTCTTTTATATAGCCAGTGAACAAACTGATGCATCAGCGCATATGCGCTACCTACAGGGCTGGGGTGAAACTACAAATGATGGTTATGCACCTGTACCAAACACTTGGCCTAGTAAATGAAAAAATGACACATACAGTACATACAGTTGTGTGCACACCGGCCTTGTACAAAAGGTATGCACATCACAGAGGCAGAGAGTGGAGCATAAATCCAGCTTATCTCGACTGCACATATCTCCAAAACCCACAACAAAATGTACAAATATCAGAAAATTCTCCAGTTAATATGTTGACAACTATATGCACCATTCCCAGGATGGTGACATCACCACATTTCATTGTATTTCATTATTTCACAGTCCGTTAAATCCTCGTACAGAGGTGAATGGGGGAGGGTAGACAGGATTGGAAACTTGTGCACACGTCACCATCTAACCTTTTTTAAACTGACTTCTGTCTTAATTTTCACTTACAGTTCTGCAATGCAATAAATACATAATTTTTCATAAATAATGACTAAGGTCAGAAAAAGGTAAGGGTCTAATTTACACACATTGCAACAGGAATCCTCCACCGTGTCACTTCTTGTCATTACCTATATGACCACTAGGGGTCGACTGATGTACATGTAGATCGTAATACCTGCTGCTAAAAACAGCCATATTGGGTTTGTTTAATTTTGAGCTTGTCCTCTGTTGGAGGTGTTTTTAAACACTTTAAATTCCTTTTCAAGCTAAAATGCACTCAGAGGGTGCACACCTCCACCAATGCCCTATCTCATAATGTTAAAGAAAGTCTAAAAAGTGGTCCAAAACTGGGTCCTGACCCGGCTCGCCTCCAAAATCTAATGGGTTCATTTGAACCCATATACAGTATATAGTGTTTTTTAATTCAAAAAAGATAACTTTACTGTACGTATATGAAGGATAATCAACCTAAACAATTCCAAATTTGCCCATTAAGACTTCCCTCTGGTGGCAGTTTTGTTCTTCACGCTACAAAACTTGGCCCAGCTTTCTGTAAATTTCTTTCTTAAACAGTCAGTGTTCAGTCTGCTCAGTGATATCAATGACCTTTTAATCTGACTGGATAAAAGTTTTCTTTGAATGGGCCAATCACAAGTAAGGCGATAGTTAGGGTGTGCTATTTTTGCTCCTGAAAGGTGGGTCTTGCTGGTTTGTGACATCACAAAAAACAGGAAGTGCAGTCTGCTTATTTGTTTAAAAGTTTACCTTAAAAAATGCAGTCAGTATTTCTTTGAAGTGAGCATTTTAGTATTTTAAAGGTGTACATGCAATCTTTTTCTGTATTTTATGATTTTGAATCCCACACATTATGGGACCTTTAAGGCAAGATATCGGAAATACATCCTTTAGACACGAGAAAATGTTTAAGAAAATGGGATAAAGATTAACATATTAAAGATGATTTGTAATTTGAACACTTTCCAACCACACAGAGCCTTCTCAGTCAAGAATTAAGGCAACTGGACCAAATTAAGTACATGCAGGATAAACACCAACATGTGCTTTTCTTGCTTTTCAGGATTTTCTCCCTGCTGTCTGCGATCCTCCACCTGGGAAACATCCGCTACAAGAAGAAGACCTACAGGGATGACTCCATCGACATCTGTAACCCAGAGGTGCTGCCCATTGTCTCAGAGCTGCTAGAGGTGAGCAGCATGAAGCATACAATACAGGACACACAAAATTAAAGTTCACTTAGAAGGGACTAGTACAAACCTCAAACTAACCAACTTTACAGACCCAAGGATGGCTGTAAAAAAGATATTTGTCTGATGTATGTCGATTTTTGTGGCAATCCAGCCACATTAACATGTCTGAGCAGCATTGGTTTTGCTGACTTTATGCTGAAATCCAATACTCCAAATTCTTTGAAGGATAATAAAAAATGAGGAATCGGAGCAAGACTTCACCACAGGCCTTGTTTATTCTGCTTAATTTCTTTCTTTGCCATTTTGCCTCCCTAAGTTTTTCCATCGCATGCTCGCTGGAAATCCACATGGACTTGGCGAACTTGGTGAACTTAATGAACAAGAAGGATCCCTCTGAGAAAATTCACGTTCCCCTCTGCTCTGAGTTTGCTGATTGCTGTGAGAAAATGCAAATCCTGTTGCCAGGGTTCACCTCCCACATGTGGCTTTTACAAAAAGCCTTTACAGGGAGCTGAGCACTCTCGGCGTATGAGCACAGCTTATGGCGACGGCAGAAGTGAAGAGGTGCTTCAGGGTCCCAGAGAGCTGTCAACCACGCAGTACATCCACAAAAGTACTGTTTGTGTAGAAGCTATTTTCAGACCTCTTATGCTGGCGTGTTGCCGGGTTGTTGTGGTGGCGTGCTTTCCCACCATGAGCAACAAGTGCCTGTCTTTGTCCCTATTTCACCTGCATGGTTATATCATCTTTAAATGAGGACGAAGCAAATTGGAAATTTTTTTTAGCCTATTTTATCTGCATTTTTAATCTTTCGCTGGATGTTGTAAATATGATAAACTCAGAAAGGAAATGATGTACATGTTTGACATTGATACCATAGTTCTAGCTTTAAAAAATCTTTGATTTCAAATTTTGGCGCCCAGGTCAAGGTCAGAGGTCAGCTCTTGAAAAACCTTGTAAATGTAGGGTTGATGTTGGGTTTTCACATACATAGCTTACCTGTATCTATGAAAGCTCTTCATTGATTTTGAGTTCAGGTGACTTTGAACAAAAATTCAAACAAGTACTTCTAACAAGTACTCTTTTTTTTTTTTTTTTTTTTTTTTTTTTTTCCCTTATCCTGTCCAGCAGCTGGGTGAGCAGAACAGATATCTGCTTGTCTTATTGTGCCAAACAGATTTACTTTGCCTAAAGGAGTTCTGCTCATATTTTATATATGCTGCATATAAATGATCTTTATAGACTCCTCCTGCTGTATAATAACTTTAATGCTTTATTTAAATTGTCGTACTTATGCTGGACGTGATGGGGGAATGGGGGAGGGAATTGAAGGCATATAAAGTGGTCGGAAGGGGTGGGGGGAGAAGGAGTGGGGAGGGGAAGAGAAAGAATGAAAAACAAATTTCTGCTTCTTAGAAGATTTCAACACAAGCCTGATATCTTCACCGGAAAGAGAACAAATGTATGTTGGCATAAAGAGCACTGGCTCTTTATGCCAACAGGCTGAGGGGTACCAGTGGCAGCTGCCAGTAAATGGTAAATGACATTCACTTATATAGCGCTTTTATTTTCATCTCTTGATGACCAAAGCGCTTTACAGATCCTGCTATCCACCCATTCACACACACATTCACACACTGATGGCGGCATGCTACCTAACATGGCGCTTCCAGACCCACCAAGAGCAATTGGGGTGAAGTGTCTTGCCCAGGGACACAACGGCAGGATACCCGGGGAGAGTGGGATTCGAACCGCCAACCATGTGGTTATTGGACGGCCTGCTCTACCTCCTGAGCCACTGCCGCCCCCCAGTATTTTATTTTTTATATCGCTGATTTGGAAAACTGGTTAGAAATATATTTGTTTATATTTGTTTGTATTTATTTTTTCTTAAACAAATAAATTTAAAAGAAAAAAACTCATGGCAAGAATAAACTTGTAGATTTCCCAAAAAGTTGCAAATTAATGTGAAAAAAGTTACAATTAAAAAAAGGTACAAATTTTAGGTAAAAAGCTGTAAATTAACAAGAAAAAAGTTATAAATTAATGAGAAAAAAAGTTGCAAATTGCTGAGGCAAAAAAATGCTAATTTATGTTAAAAGGGCACAAGTTTATTACTAACTAACTACTAACTAACCTGCACTTATATAGCGCTTTTCTAGTCACAAAGACCACTCAAAGCGCTTTCATTAATACTAACCCTCTATTCTAAGGGCCTATAGGAAACAGATATCTAGGGACAATTTAGAACAGCCAATTAACCTAACATGCATGTTTTTGGCATGTGGGAGGAAACCGGAGAAATCCCGGAGTAAACCCACGCAACACAGGGAGAACATGCAAACTCCACACAGATCACTGTTGGTCGGGGGCTGGGATCGAACCCACGATCCCACGATCCCACGATCCCCACAATCCCCCGGCCAAGGGTAAACTGTGCTGCCGCAGTGCTAACCACTGCGCCACCGTATTACAAAAAGTCACAAATTCAGAAAAGGGAAAAGTAAATTTCTAAGAAAAATGTCTCAAATGTATGAGGAAGAACTTCACAAATTTATAAAAATTAAGTCTCAAACGCACATGGAAAAAAGTCAAAAATTTACCAGGAAAAAAGCTGCAAATCTGTGAGTAAAATGGCCGATTTATTTTTTTTTAAGAAAAAGTTTCACAATTACTAGGGGGAAAAAAAATAGTACAGTTACAAAAAAAGGTCAATTGAAGGTCCCTATTATAAACTGCGATCCGGACGTTCTTGTTGAGCCGCTGACACAAAAGCATCTAAAGTGTGCCAGAGAATCCCGTCAGCCACACAGCCAGGATGTTATGACTGAGCCGATCCTGCCAGGGTTTCCCTTTAACATCCAGACGCTGGTCTCTGACTCTCCGCAGACCCACAGTTGGCAGTGAAGTGGGCTGAGCCACATGTTCGCCACATGCCTTAGGGGTCACTGTTTTAAATTCTAATTTGTTTGGATGTCTTTTTGCGGGGGAGGGGGCTATCTGCCTTAAAAATGTGCAAATCATAGTCAAAGCAAAGTGGAAGAATAAAGTCAAAACAAACGACAGCATAATTAATTCAAAGAAGGAAACACATAAATCTGCCTTTAGAGGGAATACAAGTCTGGCAAAATTCATGGAACAGTGTTTGATAAATAAAACAATAAAGAGGAAAACTAAAGGAAAACTTATTTTCAGGAAGGACGACGAGGACTTTTAAAAGTTTCTGGGAAATAACTTTGATTATGATTTTTGCTTATTCCTTTTTGGGTCGCACCGGGGTTGGAGCCTATCCCAGCATCTTTGGGGAAGAGGCGGGGAGGGATACACCCTGGACATTGCAGGGCCAACACAGAAAGACAGACAACCATTCACTCTTACACTTATACAGTGGACATAAAAAGTCTATTCATCCCTGTTTAAATGCCTGGTTTTTGTGATGTAAAAAAAATGAGACCAAGATAAATCATTTCAAAACTTTTTCCACCATTAATGTGACCTATAACCTGTACAACCCAATTGAAAAACAAGCTGAAATCTTTTATGGGGAAAAATAAAAAATAAAAAACTTACAATTACCTGGTTGTATAAATTTGCACACCCTGTTATAACTTGGGGATGAGGCTGTGTTCAGAATTAACCAATCACATTCAAACTCATGTTAAATGGGAGTCGGCACACACCTGCCACCACTTAAAGTGCCTCTGATTAACCCCAAATAAAGGTCAGCTGTTCTAGTAGGCTTTTCCTGACATTTTTGTAGTCACATCTTACCGCACAAGCCATGGTCCGCAGAGACCTTCCATCGCATTAGAGGGATCTCATTGTTCAAAGGAGTCAGTCAGGAGAACATTACAAAAGAATTTCCAAGGCATTAAATATACCATGGAACACAGTGAAGACAATCATCATCAAGTGGAGAAAATATGGCACAACAGTGACATTACCAAGAACTGGACGTCCCTCCAGAATTGATGAAAAGACGAGAAGAAAACTGGTCAGGGAGGCTGCCAAGAGGCCGACAGCAACACTGAAGGAGCTGCAGGAATTTCTAGTAAGTACTGGCTGTTTAGTACATGTGACAACAATCTCCCATCTTCTTCATATAAGATAAGATAAGATAAGCCTTTATTAGTCCCACAATGGGGAAATTCCAGGATTGCGACAGCACAGGGATAGCAACACTCAGAGCAATAATTTAGAAGATAAGAAAATAAGAGCAGTGATTATACATATATACACATAAATATATATATACACAGTGCGGAGCATTGTAGCTAGATGCAATAAACAGCATAACCGTCTACTTAGTTATCCTACATAGTATGAATATGTACCCATACATATTGTCATCCTCCATAGCAACTGACATTGTCCTTGTTGTATACTGGAGGGGACCATTTGTGTAAGTCTGTTGCGTCTTTTGCATTCAATACTATTAGGTCGTCACGTTTTTTTGCTATCTCTGCGAGCAGCCCTGCTTAGGTTATACAGTCTGACAGACGTAGGTAGGAAGGACCTGCGAAACCTCTCGGTCGCACACCTAGGATGATGTAGACTACTGCTAAATGAGCTCCTCAGTGCATTTAGTATGTCCTGCATAGGGTGGGACTCGGACTCCAGCAGAGATGACAGTTTAGCCACCATCCTTCTCTCCCCTATCTCCTCCACTGGGTCAAGGCGTTGCCCCAGGACAGAGCTAGCTTTCTTGATTAGTTTGTTCAGTCGCTTCCTATCGGCTGCTGTAATGCCGTTGCCCCAGCAGACCACTCCAAAAGTGATGGCTGATGCCACCACCTTGTCGTAGAATGTCTTCAAGAGCACCCCTTGTACACCAAAAGACATGAGCCTCCTCAGTAGGAACAGCCTGCGCTGTCCCTTCTTGTAGAGTGCATCAGTATTGTGTGACCAGTCTAGTTTATTGTTCAGATGAACACCCAGGTACTTGTAGGATGTCACCATCTCGATGTCTGTTCCCTGTATGTTTACTGGTGCTATGAGGGGTTGTCCTTGCCTGCGGAAGTCCACCACCAGCTCCTTAGTTTTCCTCGCGTTGATCTGGAGGCAGTTCCGATGGCACCAATCCATGAAGTCCTGGATAAGTCCTCTGTACTCAGCTTCATCTCCGTTGGAGATGAGGCCGACGATCGCAGAGTCGTCAGAGAACTTCTGTAGATGGCAGTGTGTTGTGTTGTGTGAGAAGTCTGTAGTTTAAAGGGTGAACAGGAAGGGAGCCAAATCCGTTCCCTGGGGGGCCCCCGTGCTACTGATGATCGTGTCGGACACACAATCCCGGATTCTCACAAACTGTGGCCAGTTAGTGAGGTAGTCCAGGATCCATGACGACAGGTGCTGGTCCACCCCTGCGCACAGAAGCTTGTCCTTCAGGATCATCGGTTGGATGGTGTTGAAAGCACTGGAGAAGTCAAAGAACATGATCCTCACCGCATTCCCGGGCTTCTCCAGGTGGTACAGGGAACGGTGAAGGAGGAAGATCACTGCATCCTCCACCCCAATGCCATGCTGGTAGGCGAACTGGAGTGGATCCATCGCTGGTCCCACCAGGGGGCGGAGGTGAGCAAGGAGCAGTCTCTCCAGGATCGTCATCATGTGAGACGTCAGGGCCACTGGTCTGTAGCTGTTCAGGTCTTTGGGGTGGGAAGTCTTTGGTACAGGTAGCACACAAGATGTTTTCCATAACTGTGGTACCCTCCCCAGCTTCAGGCTCAGGTTGAAGATGTGCGCCACAATCCCACACAGCTGGTCTGCGCAGAACTTGAGGAGCTTCGTGCTGATACCGTCCAGTCCCGAGGCCTTCCTCACCTTGATCTTCCTCAGCTCCGTCCTCACCTGGGTCTTAGTGAGGTTCAGGTTGGGGGGCTATGTGCTGGGAGTGGGGGGTGTTGATGGAGTGGGGTGTGGACAGCAGGTCTCGATGACTTTAGAGGCAGTAGTGGTTGGTGTGCAGTCGGGGTGGGAGGGCGGTTGGTCAAACCCTCTTAAAAAAACAGGTTCAGATTGTTTGCCCACTCCCTGCCCCCCGTGGCCTGGGAGGAGGTATTCTGGAGCCCAGAGATAGTTTTAAGGTTTCTCCAGACCCCGCCGATGTCGCTTTGTTGCAGCTTGTCCTCCATCTTCTTCCTGAAGCTGTCCTTGCCTTCTCTGATCTTCCTCCTCAGCTCCCTCTGTACGGACTTCAACATCTCCCTGTTCCCCGACCTAAAGATCCTCTTCTTCTCTCTCAGAAGTGTTTTAATCTCAGGGTTGATCCAGGGTTTGTTGTTCGAGCAACACCGTATGGTCTTGGTGGGTACGGTGTTGTCCACACGGAAGTTGATGTAGTCCGTGATGGTGTGAGTGAGGCCATCGATGTCCTCACCATGTGGATTGCAGAGCTGCTCCCAGACAGTGGTTTCAAAACAGTCCTTTAGAGCGTCCAATGCCTCCTCAGACCATAACTTCACCGTGCGCATAACCGGAGGTTATCTGTGTACTAGGGGTTTGTACACTGGCAGGAGATGAACCAAGTTGTGATCCGATCTCCCGAGTGGGGGGAGTGGTGATGAGGTGTACGCCTCCTTAGTGTTTGCATAGAATAAGTCCAGTGTTTTATTGTCTCTAGTGTGGCATGTGACATACTGGGTGAACGTGGGCAGAATGGGGGACAGTGAAATATGGTTGAAATCACCTGAGATGAGGAGAAGAGCATCTGGGTGTTCTGTCAGCAGCCTGCCAGTTACTGAGTGAATGGCGTCACGCGCTGTCCCCGCATTCGCCATCGAATTTGCATAAATAACAATGCAGATGGGCGGCGCGGTGGCGGAGTGGTTAGCACTGTGGCAGCACAGCAACTCACCCTTGGCCGGGGGATCCTGGGTTCGATCCCAGCCCCCGACCAACAGTGATCCATGTGGAGTTTGTATGTTCTCCCCGTGTCTGCGTGGGTTGACTCTGGGATTTCTCCGGTTTCCTCCCACATGCCAAAAACATGCAAGTTCGGTTAACTGGCATCAAACTGGGGATTCTAAATTGTTCTTAGGTATGACTGTGAGAGTGAATGGTTGTCTGTCTCTCTGTGTTGGCCCTGCAGTGGACTGGCAATCTGTCCAGGGTGTACCCTGCCTCTCGCCCAAAGATGCTGGGATAGGCTCCAGCCCCCCCACGACCCGAAAAGGATTGAGCGGCAGTGGCTCAGGAGGTAGAGCAGGTCGTTTAATAACCCGATGGTTGGCGGTTCGAATCCCGCTCTCCCCAGATATCCTGCCGTTGTGTCCCTGGGCAAGACACTTCACCTGCATTGCCTCCAGTGCCCATAACACTGAGTATGAATGTGTATAAATGTTCGGTGGTGGCCGGAGAGGCCGTTGGCGTGGATTGGCAGCCACGTTTCCATCAGCCTGCCCCAGGGCAGCTGTGGCTACAGTAGTAGTTTGCCACTACCATTGTCTGTCTGGAGTGAATGAATAATGTATCTGCTTGTAAAGTGTCTTTGAGTGTCTATGATAAAGCGCTATATAAATCTGATGCATTATTATTATTATTAAGAAGATGAATGAATGAATGAACAATGCAGATCACGTGTGAGTATTCCCTCGGGAGATAAGTAGGCCGCATACTAATAGCTAGCAACTCAATGTCTTTGTTGCAGTGTTGTTGTTTAACCGTGATATGTCCCGGTCTGCACCAGCTGTTATTAAGATAAAATAAGATAAGATAATCCTTTATTAGTCCCACAATGGGGAAATTCCAGGATTGCAACAGCACAGGGATAGCAACACTCAGAGCAACAATCAGAAGGCAAGAAAAAACAAGAGCAGCTAGTATACATATGTACATATTACTATATATATACAATATATATATATATATATATATAGACACACAGTGCGGAGCATTGTGGTTGGTGAATGTGCAGCAGAAAGTCTAAGCTCTCTCTCCGCGGATGCAGCGGGCCAGCTTGATGTCTTTGGGCATGATGGTGACCCTCTTGGCGTGGATGGCGCACAGGTTGGTGTCCTCGAAGAGACCCACCAGGTAGGCCTCGCTGGCCTCCTGCAGAGCCATGATGGCGGAGCTCTGGGAGCGCAGGTCGGTCTTGAAGTCCTTGAAGTCCTATTGACATACATTATCACTCCTCCGCCCCTTGCCTTCCCACTGTCTGGTGTCCGATCTACCCGTATTGCGTGGAAACCCTCCAGTTCGATGTTAGCATCTGTTGCTAGTTCTGTTAGCCACGTCTCAGTAAACAACATCATGCTAATCTCTCTGAAGACGCTCTCGTAGCAGGAGATAGCCGCTAGCTCGTCAGTCTTATTGAGTAGCGATCGTACGTTCCCCATAATAACGGATGGAAGGACGGGTCTGTACCTTATACTTCTCGCCCGCCGTCTTGCTCCAGCATGGCATCCACATCATTTCTGTCTTATTTCATATGTCTGGGCTATAGGGTAGGGTGGCAAGACTGAAGTCTTATCTTACGAAGAAAAACATCCAAGTCCAGCTGCATTTTGCCAAAACACATTTGAAATCTCCCAAACACATGTGGGAAAATGTGTTATGGTCCGATGAAACCAAGGTTGAACTTTTTGGCCATAATTCCAAAAAGTATACTTGGCACAAACACAACACTGCTCATCACCAAAAGAACACCATACCTACAGTGAAGCATGGTGGTGGCAGTATCATGCTTCGGCACCATTTTTCCTTCAGCTGGAACTGGGGCCTTAGTCAAGGTGGAGGAAATTATGAACAGTTCCAAACACCAGTCAGTGTTGGCACAAACCCTTCAGGCGTCTACTAGAAAGCTGAAGATGAAGAGGAACTTCATCTTTCAGCATGACAGTGACCCAAAGCACACATACAGATCAACAAAAGAATGGCTTCAGAAGAAGATTAAGGTTTTGGAATGGCCCAGCCAGAGTCCAGACCTGAATCCAATCGAACATCTGTGGGATGATCTGAAGAAGGCTGTGCACAGGAGATGCCCTCACAATCTGACAGATTTGGAGCGTTTTTGCAAAGAAGAGTGGGTAAATATTGCCACATCAAGAAGTGCCATGCTGAGAGACTCCTACCCAAAAAGACTGAGTGCTGTAATAAAAGCCAAAGGTGCCGCAACAAAGTATTAGTTTAAGGGTGTGCGTATTTATGCAACCAGGTTATTGTAAGTTTCTTATTTTTCCTCTTAAAAGATTTCAGTTTATTTTTAAATAGGGTTGTACAGGTTATAGGTCACATTAATGGTGGAAAAAGTTTTGAAATGATTTATCTTGGTCTCATTTTTTAACATCACAAAAACCTGGCATTTGAACAGGGGTGTGTAGACTTTTTTTATCCACTGTGCCTACAGAAGGTTACAAATCCCCAACTGGTGCCAATTAACCGAACGTGCATGTCTTTGGACTGTGGGAGGAAACCAGAGAACCCGGGGAAGACCCACACAGACATGGGGGGAACATACAGACTCTACTCCTTCCGCCCGGTGGCGAGAAGGATTAAGCAGTTAAGAAGATGAATGAATGAATAGGGTTTTTGCATTCACTGTTTAACCTTGCTTTAAAATGGTAAAATAATTAGGAGGTGAATTTAGTCTAAAAATAGCTTTAAACGCTCCTATGAAAGCAAAGCTTGTTTTAACTGGTATTTACAGCTGACATGCCCCCTGCACTCCAAAAGTGCCCCTTCCTGTAAAGCACGTTAGTGTTGCGTGACCAGTCCAGTTTGTTGTTCAGGTGAACACCCAGGTACAGTGGGGCAAAAAAGTATTTAGTCAGCCACCAATTGTGCAAGTTCTCCCACTTAAAAGATGAGAGAGGTCTCCAATTTTCATCATAGGTATACCTCAACTATGAGAGACAAAATGAGAAAAAAAAAAATCCAGAAAATCACATTGTCTGATTTTTAAAGAATTTATTTGCAAATTATGGTGGAAAATAAATATTTGGTCACCTACAAACAGGCAAGATTTCTGGCTCTCACAGACCTGTAACTTCTTTAAGAGGATCCTCTGTCCTCCACTCGTTACCTGTATTAATGACACCTGTTTGAAGTTGTTATCAGTATAAAAGACACCTGTCCACAACCTCAAACAGTCAGACTCCAAACTCCACTATGACCAAGACCAAAGAGCTGTCAAAGGACACCAGAAACAAAATTGTAGACCTGCACCAGGCTGGGAAGACTGAATCTGCAATAGGTAAGCAGCTTGGTGTGAAGAAATCAACTGTGGGAGCAATTATTAGAAAATGGAAGATATACAAGACCACTGATAATCTCCCTCGATCTGGGGCTCCACGCAAGATCTCACCCCGTGGGGTCAAAATGATCACGAGAACGGTGAGCAAAAATCCAAGAACCACACGGGGAGACCTAGTGAATGACCTGCAGAGAGCTGGGACCAAAGTAACAAAGGCTACCATCAGTAACACACTACGCCTCCAGGGACTCAAATCCTGCAGTGCCAGACGTGTCCCCCTGCTTAAGCCAGTACATGTCCAGGCCCGTCTGAAGTTTGCTAGAGAGCATTTGGATGATCCAGAAGAGGACTGGGAGAATGTCATATGGTCAGATGAAACCAAAATAGAACTTTTTGGTAAAAACTCAACTTATCGTGTTTGGAGGAGAAAGAATGCTGAGTTGCATCCAAAGAACACCATACCTACTGTGAAGTATGGGGGTGGAAACATCATGCTTTGGGGCTGTTTTACTGCAAAGGGACCAGGACGACTGATCCGTGTAAAGGAAAGAATGAATGGGGCCATGTATGGTGAGATTTTGAGTGAAAACCTTCCATCAGCAAGGGCATTGAAGATGAAACGTGGCTGGGTCTTTCAGCATGACAATGATCCCAAACATACCGCCCGGGCAACGAAGGAGTGGCTTCGTAAGAAGCATTTCAAGGTCCTGGAGTGGTCTAGCCAGTCTCCAGATCTCAACCCCATAGAAAATCTTTGGAGGGAGCTGAAAGTCCGTGTTGCCCAGCGACAGCCCCAAAACATCACTGCTCTAGAGGAGATCTGCATGGAGGAATGGGCCAAAATACCAGCAACAGTGTGTGAAAACCTTGTGAAGACTTACAGAAAACGTTTGACCTCTGTCATTGCCAACAAAGGGTATATAACAAAGTATTGAGATGAACTTTTGTTATTGACCAAATACTTATTTTCCACCATAATTTGCAAATAAATTCTTTAAAAATCAGACAATGTGATTTTCTGGATTTATTTTTCTCATTTTGTCTCTCATAGTTGAGGTATACCTATGATGAAAATTGGAGACCTCTCTCATCTTTTAAGTGGGAGAACTTAGACAATTGGTGGATGACTAAATACTTTTTTGCCCCATTGTATTTGTCAGACGTTACCATCACATCAAAAAGACGTGAATTTATGACAAAGCTTCAGATTTTCACAGTCTCCTATGTTTGTGGAAAAATGAATGCATGAAATGAATAAGAAAAATAATTTCAAACATCACAAAAAAACATAACCAATTTATGAGAATATTCCACATTCACATAAACATTTCCAAGTTCACAATAAAAAAAAGTCTAATTTATAAATCATGAAAAATTCAGAGGAAAAAAAATCACAACTTTATAATTAAAAGGTTCAAAAAAACGCTCACGGTTACATGAAAAAAATGAGAGAAGCATTTCCATAGGCAACTCAGGCAAAGATGGTAAATGGGCTGTGCACAGGCAACAACAGTCCGTACCTGTGCTGTGCACGTCCTTGCGTTTTTCAAATTAATTACCTTTCAGTTGTGATTTCACAGTTATTATAACTAAGCTAGCTAAACGAAAGATGAAAGTTTTAAAAAAATCAGTAATGTATCTCTCTGGACTTTGTGATGGCTGGATGGCACCCAAGGAGAATTAACTTTGCTAAAAAAAAAAAAAAAAAACAACTAGTGCAGTATTTTGAATGAATTAACTATGATGGTGCTTTATTTCTGTGGATAAGTTTTGTGTCCTCATCTGTGGTAGTTGTAATGAGAAAACCAATTTAAAGTCATGTTCTATCTTAAGCTTACACAGTGAAATATAATCTGGTTTTTGGCTTCATTAGGCAGCCTCACCCTGGCTTTAGGACCCTGAATGTATGTGGGTGTAGAGAGCAGACAGACACCGCCACAGCTACTTAGCAGTCATGTTTTATTCATGCTGCCCAGTGTTATTTTAAGACACTCTGTGTAAGAGACTGTTAAATGGTTAAAAATGTTGTTGAGATCTGCTGAATGCACTTTCGTATTGAGTCATGTGGCTCTGGAGTCACTTGAAAGGAAAGCTCAGCACAACGAGGCCTCGATTTGCATGCGTAACCAAAATAGCTCAACGTTTCGGACAGGAAGGACCCACTGCGCTCACTGCTGCCCTTGTACACTAATGCAAAGCACTTCACACAGCGAGCTGAGTGTGGATGGATGTGTGAATGGAAATGAAGCTGGACGCCACTTCCTGTTTCCTGTGGAGTTGAAACTGGAAGAGGAGGTGGAGCCGGTACGGACTGATGGACGGCTGACAGACTGGATCCTCTGAGGTCTGGAGCTGAGTGATTTGGCCAAAAACAGTTCGGTGTGAACTAGAAATCAGTCCAGGGAAAGAAAGTGTCACGTGATTCCACTAAAGTTATAATTTGTTGAAATTTTTGCGCTAATTTAATCACATTTTTTGCGGTATAAAATCAAGGAATGTAATTGGAGAGTAAAGGACATGCTGCTGGTTATTATTATTATTATTATTCTTTATTAATACCCCGCACAATGAAGTCCCTCCTGCTCACTAACATCACACACAATGACCCTCAGGTGCGTCTGAGTCCAGGTTCTGCACAAGATTGAAGCAAAAGAGCACAAACTATGAGTGTGTGTCGTTTTAACTCTGAGTAGTCCCAGGCTATAGATACATGTGAATACAGTGGATAGAAAAAGTGTACAGACCTCTGATTAAATGCAGGGATTTTGGGATGAAATGACTTCATCATTTAAATGTTTTCTCACCTTTAATATGATTTATAACCTGAGCAAGATGGTTGCAAAAGTGTACACACCCTTAAACGAATACTTTGCACAGTTGATACATTTGTTATTTACTTTTTATTTTTGTTTTATTGTTATTATTATTATAGTAGGGGCAGCTCAGTGGAGCAGTAGTTAGCACTGCCACCTCGCAGCAAAAAGGTCCTGAGTTCAAACCCGAGAGCTGGAGAGCGGTAATATTTCCGTGTGGAATTTGCGTGTTCTCCCCCTGTCTGCGTGGGTTTTCGCCAGGTACTCCGGTTTCCTCCCACAGTCCAAAGACGTGCATGTTAGGTTAATTTGGATTAAGTGGGGAATCTTGGTATGAATGTGAATGGTGTTCTGCCTCTCTGTGTTGGACCTGCAGTGGACTGGCAGTCTGTTCAGGGTATATCCCGCCTCTCGCCCAAAGGTACTGGAATAGCCAACTCCCCCCATAACCTGAAATGATTAAGCGATTAACAAAAGGGATGGATGGATAATTACATTCTTTAATTCTTAATAATTTCTTTATTGTGGCAGTTTTGACTCTCTATAATGTTTGAAATATCTTTGCAGTTTAAACACCGACAGGGCCGCTGTAATATTAGACAGCAGTGGTCAATGAAAAGCTGTTTGCAAATGAGACGATGCTTAAACAACAACAACAACAACAACAACAAAATGGTTTGAATGTTTGCCGTCTGTCTGCCAGACCTAATTCTGTACAGCCAAAAGGCCAGCTTCAGAACAGAGTCACTGACCCCAAATCAGTGGTTACAAACATGTGCGTTTATTGTATTAGAGCTGTGATCATAACACAGCAGCGAGCCTGTTACCAGGCTGCTAATACATGGAAATGTGGCGGCTAAAAGACCAATCACCAGGCTCCAGAATAGGGCTTTGCGGTTTGTTGAAGGATTACCAGCCGGTGTAAAATGAGGTCTGATTATGCCACCCTTCACCCCCACCCCGCTCACTGCACACAGACACACACCCTCCCCCTGTCGCCCTCTACCCACCCATTCATGTCAAAGCCTTTACAGACGAGCCAAATCACCGAAATAGATTCATAATGGTATTAGCTATAATGTTAACACTCTCGCCTCTTATACATGAGGACATCGGGCTGACACGTAGGACTTCGACCATGCCCACAAGCGTGGTCCCTGCGGCAGCTGTTCGGCCCACGCCCATAATCCCAGTAGGTGGAGGAGACGTGCGCTGTGACATCTGCTCCCCCAGCGTGGCCGTGTCAGCGACGGTTCGTCAGGGGCCGAGTTTGCATTTTATGCAAGCTCACACAGAAGCTCCCGTGTATTTTAGAGATTTTGTCTGCACAAACACAACTCATAAACATAGAAAAATCATAGAACAGTCAGTTATTATAACACCGTGAACATTTCCTAGAATTAGAATTATAAACTGGTCTGTCTGCAGTTTTTTTTTTGGTTCTAAATATGTGACTTTTCTCTCCTAACTTTGTGACTTTTATTTTAAATTTTAAAACTTTTTCCTCTTGAATTTCTTGAATTTTATCGTATTATACTACTTTTTCATATAAATTTGTTACTTTTCTCCTAAATTTGAGGCGGTTGTCTTGCTTTTTTCTTATAATTTTGTGACTTTATTTTGAAAGAGTAATTACGAAGAGTGGGCCATATCTGATATTTTTTTTGCCCACATCAGTTTTTCTTATGACAATCTGAACAGCACAAAATAACATGAAACCAGACTTTTTCAAGTTAGACATGAGCCACTTTCATACGTGGCCAGCCGGACACAGACCCATGTGTTATGAAGCATGTCACACTTCATCCCTTTTTTCCATACAAATTTGACTTTTTTTTATGTAATTTGAAGTCTTTCCCCATAAATTTAGATTTTTTTAAAAAAAATTTTTGTAAATTTGTGGGTTTTTACAGTAATTTTTCTGCCTGTTTTTATGTTTGCAATTTTTCTTATTATAACTTGTGGCGAATTTGTGACTTTTTGTTGACTTTACAACTTAACTATTTTTTCTAAATCTTTTTCATCTTAAGTTTGTACATTTTTCTTGCAAAATCTGAAATTTTTCCTTTTAACAGAGTGACATTTCTTGATTATTTTTATACAAGTTTACAGTTTTTTGTTTTAAATTTGCACCACTTTCATGGTAAATCTGTCTATCTATAAATGCGTGAAATCTGTGTGTGTGTTCCTCAGATACCTCACAAACCGCTCGTCACACTGACCTCAGATTTTAGAAGTGCTTTGCTGAGCTTACGAGTTAGCCACCGCTGTGTTTCCTCATGCTCTGGCTTCCGGAAGTGTGGCCGGGGTTTCGGAGGGACTGACGCCGTACTGATTGGATAATACGCGGCATCACAACCAGTCGCTCACCACAGCGCTTTGCAAACAAAAAAGGGAAGTGAAAAGCGACAAATTTGACAAGAAAGAGAGAATAGTGAAGATGTAATGCTTAAAAATTATTCTATAATGTTACCATGATTGCGTACGTCTAAAGGATAATTCAGGGAATGCCAGCGGGGACCCGGGGTCTGCCTAAAGAACACCGGTGTTGGAGAAGCAGCGGACAGAACGTGGTCCTTCACAGGGAAGCTAGCCCAGCCCGCACGGTCAGCGGTAGATGGGAGTCCCTTTGAAGGACCATGACTCGCCGTCGCTGGCGGCGCTTGTTATGCCCATAACCAATACCCCAACGATGAGGCCAGAGGTGCAGTATAACGTAACTTTATTGAGGTAACTCACAGAATCTAAGGCACTCCAGTCAAGGCTGAGGCGCTGGTCGTAAAGAGACCGTGCCTCTTCCAGCGAGGCCTTTTATACCCTGGGTGGCGGCGGAACCAGAAAGGTTTAGCCGTCACCCACAACATACAACAATAATAATAATCATAATTAATATATAACATTTTCGCCCCCCGTAGAAAAGTCCAAGACACACACACACCATTGGGCCCACCCAAATTTCAACCCGAATCACACACTAACAGTGAACACAGTAACAGGGCCAATCCATGCACACAAATAACTAAAACTAGAGGTGGACAGGTGGACTACTGCCCCCCCCTCCACACGGCCAGACTGGTTATTCTGCCGTCTCTAATATAAACAGTCCATAAGACGAGGTAGGCTGCCGTGTTCCTAATGTAAAAACATGAAAAACAATCCCAAAACATATGTACAATCAAGCCTATCAAAACATTCTATAAACAGTCAATATGTACATCCACACCCCACTGTGGCAACCCCCCACCCAACCCCCCCACCCCACAACTCGGGCAAATCCCATATCATACATGCAAGTGAAGGCCACAATACAAACAGTGTTGGGCCTTTTTTTTTCTTTTTTGGTAAAAACACACACACAGCGCAGTCCCACAGCGAGTAAGTGTGAAACATATGACCTCCATGGCTCGGGCAATACACACCTATTAACAAATACTGCATAACCACCCCCCCCCCCCCCCCCATTAAAGTAGCCCACACTCTTTTTTTTTTTTTTTTTTTAAATGAGCACTCAACCCAGCAACTTTTATGCATAAACCACGTCAACACAACAATAACGCAGCCCAGGTAGTGCACACATTAACATTTCAAACATTATCACGTTAATAGGTGAACCCCAAAACATATCGCCCCCTTGCCACCGTACAGTCTCAATGGGGAGATCACTTCCCGGAGACCCGTCTGGCGGGTCCCGACCAGAGCTTTTTCTACGCTTCCCCCCCGGAGATGAACCATGTCAGAGCCCCGACACCTTCTTCTCCTCACTGGCACGTCTCAGTTCACTGGGGTGTCTCCATGAGCCATCAGACATCTGAAGAGAACCGTCCTTCCGGACGGCCACCACCTGCAGCCGTCCTTGGTCCTCTTGTCGTTTCCTCTTGCCATGTGCTTCTCTTAGCCAAACCCATGCGAAGCCCGACTCAGCTTCCAGTGTTGTTGTGTGGAACGTCTGTCCACCGTGCCAGCTGATCCTGCTGCACCCTCTTTCATTTTAAACGCCGGCGAAGCTGTTGCAGCCCCTTGCTTCTCGGTATCTCCAGGCTGAACTCCAGAAGCAGAGGGAGCTGTCCTCACAGCTCCACCCGCCATCGCAGGCGTTCCACTGTGCTGCCCAGTTCCCACATCCAGGGTAACTTGGGCCCTGGCACCGGAACCTCCCCGCGATGGCCCTGGGTGGTTTTGGTCCTGTCCATCTCTCAGAATACTAGGCCAATCTTCGTCCCATACCGCATCATCCACCTCACACGGAACCGGTCGGTCCCACAAACCACGGCCCGACCACTCCTCTCCGGTACCACTGGTGATTGTAAATCCCAGTCCGTAAAACAGGTCACAGCCCATCATGTTCAACCCTTCGACAGTCACCACAAACTGGATGTTTGAGACCACAGTCGACTTGTACCTCGCCGTCACCTCCAGCAAACTCACGATGGCTAGTCTGTTACCTCCATAACCACAATACGGCGTCGACAGTCCTCTTACATGGTAATACGGGAACAAACTCCTCACAGTAGGCCAGTTCAACGCGGACACTGCTGCACCCATGTCCACCAACAACGGCACTTCCACGCCGTCCAGCATCACGTCACAGTAAATCCGCCTATCTGTGCTCGGGGAGACGGTGTGAATAACCGTAGGAGTCGTGGTGGGGGAATCTGTTCTGTATTGCCATTCCCCTCGCTCAAACTTTTTGCGGGCCCTGGCGAAATGATGTAGGCGTCCACACTTGGCGCAGCGTTTGCCCCTCGTCGGACACTCTTTCGCCTCGTATCGGTGCTTGGTGGACCCGCAGCCCAAACATCTGGGTGACCCCGGGGCGGACCTAATTTTAATAGCGGTAACATAGTCTTCTTTATCTTCTGCGCTGTCATCCCTACCCGGGTCCACAGCCTGCGCCGCTGATTGTGAGTCAGACTGCCTCAACACTGTTCTCTCACCAAGGTCCTTTGACAGTTTATCTGCTGCTTCGTACTGTTGAGCTATCGCCACAGCTGCAGTCAACGTCAGTTCACCAGAGTGCGTGAGGAGCCTGGACCGTGCTGCAGAACAAAGCGTGTGCTCCGCCAACTGATCGCGGACCATTTCTTCCTCCAAAGCCCCGAATTGACACTCTCCAGCCAGCTGGTGCAGGTCCGCAACATACCGTTGCACCGACTCTCCCGGCCGCTGGCGTCGCTGTCAGAACTGGATCTGTCGAACGATGACGTTCTCAGGGGCGCGGAAGTAGCGCACCATTAGCTCAACCACGTCCTCAAAACTATCACTTGCTCCCATTGTGCTGAGAATACGTTGCCCTTCCATGCTGAGATTATGGACCAGTATCGCTTATGCACGTTGTTTCTCCAATTCGCCAAGGTTCAATGCCACCAAATAATTTTGGAATGCTGCAAACCACCTCGCTCAGGGAACTGGTGGGTCGCCTGGGAGCTCCAAAAATGGCCGAATACTAGAAACTCCTTTTTGCATAGTTTTATCCTCGTCACCAAATGTTATGTCCACAGCCAATACTCCAATGATGAGGCCGAAGGTGCAGTATAATGTAACTTTATTGTAGTAACTCACAGAACCTAAGGCGCTCCTGTCAAGGCAGAAGCACTGGTCGTAAAGAGACCGCGCTTCTTCTTGGTAGGCCTTTTATACCCTGGGTGGCGGCAAAACCGGAAAGGTGTAGCAGTCACCCACAACATACAACAATAATCATAATCATAATTAATATATAACAGCGCTCCTCTCGGTGTACTTGCACGGCTATCTAAAAATGAAAAGTTAATAATAATACCACCATGATTGTGGAGCAGAATGCCCAGATCAATTACATATGATATGTGGACACATGCACGGTTTGACAAAATTTTTATCAATTAAAGTTCAGCCACTGCTCTGTCTGGCTTCTAGAAGTGTGAGCAGGGTTTCAGATTGACTCCATACTGACTGGATAATACACGGCATCTGTAACCGCTGTAACCACTCACGCTGTGAGCAAAACAAGGAAGCCAAGAGCGACAAATGTGACTAGAAAAAGATAATACTGAAGATTTAATGCTTAAAAAATTACACCATAAAGTTGCCGTGATTGCGTAGGTCTAAAGGATAATTCAGCATATGTGGAGAACACCAGGTGTGCGGGGTGGGGGGTGGGGGGGGGGCATGGTGCTGCAAAGGACAGCAGTGGGACACGGATGAAGCAGCAGCCGAGACTCCCGTTAACCGGGCAGGCTGGCCTTGGCTCCCTGCGAAGGACTGCGATCTGCCAGTTCAGCTGCTGCTTCTCCAACACTGGTGTCCAACTGGGCGGACAACGTTCCTACGCGGGGAGGCACGCCCAGCCTGCCCTGTCAGTGGTAGACAGGAGTCCCGACTGCTGCTTCACCCATGTGGTACCACTGTCCTTTGCAGGACCGCTAGTCCCCCCTCCCGCGCGAGTATCCAAAAATTAAAAACTTAATAATACCGCCATGATTGTAGAGCAGAATGGCCAGATCAACTGCGTATCATATGCAGACACATGTGCACAATTTGACTAAACAACGACCGTGAACAAACAATGAAATAAATAATTTTTATTTAAATATTTACAGACAAATGGCCAACACTGATAAAACATTTGCAGCCAAACAGGTCATTCAGCTGTGCATAATAATGTTGGGTGTTTTGTACCTATAATATTGCTGAAATATAAAAGGATGCACTGCAATGGGTCTCAAATATTTGTAAATGTGTCCTGTTACAGCACTGCATGAGTTTATTGACGATAGGCTATAAGCTACACATATAAACTAAAACAATTATAATGATGACTGAACAACTCCCATTCCCCAAAGTGCAAGATACAACACTTATGAATATAAGTCATAAAAGATCACACAAATAAGTGGCCTGACAAACAAATAAACAAGGGTTCTTAAACAGCTGCTGATACTCGATGTCCCATTCATTTTCAATAATTCTGTAATTAATATTCACACAATCAAATAAATCTCAGTGGCGTTCAGTCCCTTTCATATTTGTCAAAGTCTTCCATGTGATTGCCTACATATAGGCTACACCTCTGTGTTCCACTTTCAAACCCAGCCTACATTTGGACCTGTAAAGCCTGATTGACCTACCTGTTTCAGACAGGAATACTTGCTTTCTACAGGCATGCACTAGTTTGTTATAATAACATACTCTGGTGGCTATAAATCCCTTACAAAAACAAATCTACATGGTCTAAAATGGTATCTTATGCCCTTTTTTTTCTACAAACAAAATATTTTATTGTCTTACAGTTTTGTGTCAGAGTCTTTTCACAGCGCTGCATTAAACAGCATAAATCCTGTGATAAAAAGACTGACCAACTGAAGGACATGCCCAGCTGTGTGCACGGTGGCCCAGGATAATGACTCAAGCTGCATCGCTCCTTAAAAGCAGTTTAATGGTAAAATCCATCTTAATTTGGGTCGAGTTTTCAAAGCAGCTGGCCAAAAACGTTAACTGGCTGGAGCCTAACTTCAGTTAGAGCAATGTGCTCCGACAAACTGTTCCACGGGTGGACAGTAGCAAGAAAACATGTTCTCTTAATGTTATTACGTTTTCTGTTGCTCTTCTTCTGCACATGTGAGTCACTTCTGGGCCGTGGCCGGCTAGGTCTCATTTAAACAATAATGTCAATGGCCACATTAAAAAAGAAAATCACATCGGCGCAAAATATCCAAATTGAGCGTAAAGACCTGGAGTCTGATGTAGCCTTTGTTATATTTTGGCATCATTTCTTGAGTCTGATAAATCCTCGGCTTTGATAAATTGCATCTTGATCATCGGCATCATGAAATCCTTTGCTTACTGGACACTGGAGTGGACTGTTGATATTTGACTTCACCAAATGACTCATCTGACTTTTGCATTCCATCCGATGAAATAAATCCTTCGCATCAACACAGGAGCTCTCGTTTCAGGGTTCAGTTTGCCAGTAATGATTTGAAACTGAATACTTAACTAATCTGTGGCCAGCATCTCTTTATAGAGTGATCATCTACATTATTGTGTCCCTTGTCATTGATATGGGTTTTTTTTATATATATTTTTCAGGTGAAAGAGGAGATGCTACTTGAAGCGCTGACGACCAGGAAGACGGTGACGGTTGGGGAGAGGCTCATTGTGCCCTATAAACTGGCTGAGGTACGAGACATTGTTTCACATTTTTATTCTTCGGTGCAGATGTGAACTTTGCGGTGCACGGCTTCATCAAATCCCATTCAGTCTTCAGAGTCCATTGTGGTGCTTGGCACTTTGTTATGAAGTGCGTCAGCCATGGGGGGAGATTTTTTGTGTGTCCGTGCTTCTGAGCTGGTCCGGGTTTGTTGTGCGCCCCCCCCCCCCCCCCCAGCTCCCACCACGTCTGCCTCGAATCGCTTTTGATGGGGGGTCTCTTCCTCTGCAACTTCCTGTTTCCTGGCAAGTCAAGCTTACCCCTGAGCAAGACTCACATCCTACAAATTTTACCTCTTGGATTCTTAGTTTGACCTAAATAGACTCTACTGAAGGGCTTCACAGAGCTGCTGAATGTTAATATTGAGTGGATTTTGCTTATCTCTATTTCCGGGCTCTGTGCAGATCTCCATTTGCTCCAGCTCCCTGCTTGTGGCTGCAGGGTCTTTTTTTTTTTTTTACGTTACGGAAGGAAATGTTACACATAAATAGCCCGCTACCCTTCTTAGCTCCACCTCCCCATCTGATCCCCGGGTTTGTCTAGCCCAACAATAGTTGCTTCCACTGTCCCACCCCCCCAGAGCCCCAGTAGTGTGGTCTTGTCTTAGGAATGTGCAACCTCCACTGGAATATACAGCACTGAGGCCAGAAACCAGATCCTGGTTCAGTGTGTTTCTCCGTCTCCTTTTGCCCTCAGTCACACATGTTTCAGACACTTTTTCTGGACTTGGTGTGCAATGGAGGCTCAGACGATGTGATCAGAATCTAATCCTGGAAGAGGGCTGCAGCTATAATAAGCCCTGTCCTGTAGCTGTGTCATCGGTCTACATCATGAACTTTCTTAAGGCCATCTTATTTCAAGGGGACATGGTAAAATGATGAACAAGGACCTTCAGACTCCGATCTGAGGAGGCAAAGATAAATGGATGGAGCGTAAGTGAAATACATCACAGGAAATCCCCTTCTGAGTCCTCAATAAAAAGAAACCCATCACTGGACTGTCAACAGGGCCTTTTCTAGCCTTTTGGGGGCCCGATGGGAGAAAGATTGTGTTTGGTGGCCTCTGTTATTGTAGTTTTGCACTGCAGTCAATCCTGTTCCTAATTTTCATGAAAGGAATCGAAGGTGTCATGTTTGTGACCAGAGGATCTCATCTGTGCCGTTTGCAGATGATGTGGTCCTGTTAGCTTCATCGAGCAATGACCTACAGGTCGTGCTGGGGCGGTTTGTTGGTCGGGGTCACGCTCCTGCCCCAAGTGGAGGAGTTCAAGTATCTTGGGGTCTTATTCACAAGTGAGGGGAGAATGGACCAGGGGATTGACAGGGGGATTGGAGCAGCATCTGCAGTGATGCAGACGTTGTACCGGTCTGTTGTGGTGAAGAGGGAGCTGCGCTCTAAAGAAAAGCTGTTGATTTACCGTTTGATCTGCTTTCCTACCCTCACCTGAGTAATGACTGAAAAAATGACGTCACTGTTGCAAGCGGCTGAAATGCACTTTCTCTGTGGGGTTGCTGGACTCACCCTTAGAGATAGGGTGAGAAGCTCAGTTACCCAGGAGAGGCTCAGAGTAGAGCTGCTGCTTGTCCACATTAAAAGGAGCCAGTTGAGGCGGTTTGGGTATCTGATCAGGATTCATCCTGGACGCCTCCCACATGAAGTGGGAGGAGATCCTGGGGCAGATCCAGGACACGGTGGCTGGACTGGGAACACCTGGGTATTCTCTCTGAAGAGCTGGAGGAGTTGGCTGGGGAGAGGGAAGTCTAGGCTTCTCTGCTTAGACTGCTGCCTCCATGACCCGGATGGATGGATGGATAAAGTTTAAGGTAATTTTAATTCTCCCCACAAAAAATGTTGAGGCTGTACTTGTAGCATGAGGGCCCCTGAGTGTCAACTTCTTTGGCTAAATCACATTATCCAGAGTTACTGTCCTTATGGTGAATGGCCACAAGGGTTCTGCCACCCCCCCCCCCCCAAAACCTGACTAAAAGTGGTGTGTTATTTAATCCATGCTCTCATTTTAGTCCAAAGAAACAAAATAATGAAATAACGTTACGAGTTACACACACACAGTATATGTACAGAAACCGCTACACTCTGAACTCTGTAAAAATATTCCAGGAAAGATCAGTTGTTGAAGTCTTCAACTATTCTTTGGATCCTCCTTGTAGACGCCATGTATGCTGGTCATTTTGGTGCCGGCGGGTGTGTGACTAACATTCATTACCCCCAGGTCAACAATGCTTTCCTGAAGTGAAAGTGTGAATTGAGAATATGCTACTAACCCCATATTTCAAAAATAAGTATTCAAATAACTGTGCATCGGAAGAAAAAGTTGATGTAGAATATGAAACAGGGTTCATAAAGCTGCATCTGAGACCATCTTCTCCTGGTTCTGGTAGGGAATAGCCCGGGGGGAATATTCTTTGGGACGAATGACTCGGGGAGAATTAGTCTTGGTGGCCACTAGAGGTTAGTCACTAGAAAGGGACTACAAGCAGTTGCCAGGTCTCTTACAGTTTTTTTCAAAGATACAAATGTGAGCCGTACCTAACTGGATAATTGGTTGATGTATGCACTCGTAAGCCATCAGATTTCAGGTCACAGCCAATATGACTGTTTTACCTGCAACCTTTTTCTTTTGTCTTGAAGGAAAAACTGTCCAAAGGCAAGAAGTAAGTGGTTCAGTTATTAAATCTTCATTTCCAATTGACAAGGGTTAGCTTAAACTTTCAGCACAAGTTCCCACCAGCCAATGGTGTAAAAATTGTAGGCAACTCCAAAGTAACATGATCCACACAGTACATAACCTCTGGGGAGCCTAGAAACACCCGAGTCATTTGAAGAACATCACTGTTGGGAGCTCTTATGCAAGGAAAAAATTGTGTCTTTGCATTTGAATTCTGTTGCAGGAGCTTGAGTCAGTTTAAAATACCTTTTTTTTTCATTCTTTTCCTTAATTTCTTTTAACTCATTCCTAAAATGCCTCAATGCAAACATGACACAAACCTAATGCCTAGCACACTTTTGTTTCCTGTCACACTTCAGAAGTTGAACAATCCAACTCAAATATAACATAAATGTGAACTAATTCAATTCAACTGTATTTATATAGCACCATTTCTCTAAATAAAATAATAGGATCATTGAACACCTGTCTGCAGTAGGTGTTGACTCAAATTTCTGAGAATCACTGAACTGGGCACCCTATAGAGCAAATCGGTCTAAGACACACACGTGTAGAGAATCTGAAGCCCTACCCCGATCTGACCGAGGGCCGTGGGAGCAAGTCGAGGCCACCTGTGGAATCCATAACACGCCTGTTTTTATACAAAGGAAATGTGGAAAAAAGACCCTGGCAAGTATTGCTGGTTCTTCTCAGAAACGCTTTCTTCCTGCTTGGATAAGAAACGTTGAGAAAGTGTGCTAGGCAGCTGTCCCATCCACCCACTGTGGAGATGAAGATCTGGATGAGCTTTTTTTTTTTTTTTTTTTTTCCCAACACTGGCTGAATGGTTCACCTTTGTGAGGAGTTCATGTTTTATCCAGGAGCAACAATGACAGTGAGAATAATTCCCTTATATCAAGGGAAACTGGTCTTCTCAGCCTTTTGCCAACCTTTAGTCTGCTTGGTTCAGTCCAGTGCATCGTGAACCAGAGGCAGCATGTCTTCTTCAGATCCAAAGCACTGTCTCTCCCCATGTTTTCCCCTTTTGTTCATATTCTAACAAGCTCAGTCAGCTAAATATGACACAGACTGTTGGATCAAAACACTCATATTGCCAGAGAAACGTTGGATAAAAAAAACCACAGATTGTGAAACAGTTTTATAATAAGGAGAACAGGAACAAAGTTAATTTGTTTTGAATGACAGTTTCCCCACTCTTGCATGTTGTTAATCTGAAATATTATAAATTAATAAGCAGGGCTATAATTCATTTTTTTTAACTTAAAACGCTGGCACAGAGATTTGACAGATATTTTGGTTTGTCTTCTAACGGGTTCAGTCTGCTAAAGACACAGATTGTTGGATTAAAAGACCAATATTGCAGTGAGACTGCCTTGCTGATATTTTAATTATTATAAGACTAAAAATGACTAAAAATATTCAGCTTATGTCTTTCAGTCCATTATAGCATATTTATGCAATATTACACTGAAATCTGACATTAACAAGGTATTTGGGCCCATAGAACTGCTGTGCGCTGGATTTTTTTCTCTTTTTCAGACCATTCTCTGTAAACCCTAAATCGGCAGTTTCTGAAGCACTCAACCCAGCCCATCTGGCACCAACAGTGTCTCTTAAATCACCCTTCTTCCTCATTCTGATGCTCGGTTTGAACTTTAGCAGCTTGTCTTGACCATCCCTAAATGGACTGAGTCGCAGCCATGTGATTGGTTGATTAGATGTTTGCATTTACATGGAGTTGAACATGCATTTATAGTCGTATCACAGAAAAATTCAGGACACTTTCTCCACTCTTGTGTGGTTTAGCTGAGTTTCAGACACAGACAGAAAGAACGTCGGAGCACGTCCATGTGTGGCATCATGATTGCATCCATTTGTAAGCCTGTCAAGATAAGGCGAGCCACTTGACATTGACATTTGTGATGTGGCTCCAGATAATCTGACTCCACCACTTCCTTCTTCCTGTTTAAAAGGCAGACAAAGGGAAGGGAAGGCTGTGTGCGCAAGGCAGTCCAATACTCATTTAAATGGTTTCCATTCATCTAAGAAGCACCACTTCATATGGACTTCAAAGTGGTTGAAGCCTCATGATGAGAACATAAAGGCACCCTCTTATTGCTTGGGACCATAAAATATATCACAATCACCCGGGCATGGGCATGGACGTAAACAACAAGTACATAAATGCTAATTAAAAGCACATGCAGATTGGTATATTGTGGTGAGGAACACATGCACACAGAACATCCTGCAGTGAAGCAGCTAGCAGGACACGTGCAGCGTGAGTTCATGCTGATGTTTGATGCCTCCTGTGGTTTTCAGGCGTAGGAATGAGAGAGAGAAATGGAGGCAGAGGGAACAACAGCTTCCCTTCTCAAAGCCTCTTTACAGCACGCTTTTACAATTTACTAAAGTATCTGATCAAGTCGGGCTCATTATTGTCTGTTCCTTAGGTTGGACCGCAGTTCAGTTTTCAACCCATTTACTTGCAGCAGTGTTCTCTCATCATTCCTAACTGCTCCCACTGAGATGAATAATTAAATTACAAGGCGAAACATAGAGACAATACACGCTCAGTGAGCTTGTCAGATGTTTGCATCAGATGTGCCAATCCCAGGCTCCTGCTGAACCCTTTAAAGTGTGATTCGTTCTGTATTATTTATAAAAAAAAAAATCTTGCATAACTCTGTGGGCACGGGGACGTCACAGGGCTTCCTGCTAAAAATATCATGAATGCTCAATAATGCAAAGGAGAAGAGGAAGCTTTTAAAAATGCACCATTTTGCTTCATCATGGTGGTTGGCTGCACTTTAAAAGGGAGTGCTTTTGCGGCAGTTTTCATTTGTTGCCACAAACTTTTCAATAAGTAGCCAAACACTGAGGTTTGCATTTATTTTTTTACTCCATTATTTGTTTCACAAGTTCATAAAGTTGTACTCGGCTACTATTACTGTGACTGAACATTCAACTTTTCACACTCTCCTTTTATTTTGTACGTAGATTATTATTTTCTATTTCTGGCTAAAATGTACGGTGGCCCAGAGAGCTCACCAAAATGCAAAACTTATGACACAAATACAAATGCACACTAATTTCAGCATCAATGCTAACGTTAGTGCTAACGCTAGTCAGCGTTGCCATCTTTTCAGAAAAGCTTGGAGTGAGATTTAGAGAAAATTGTGTGTTGGGGAGACTGGGGTGGGTATGGGTGGTGTGAGTGTGCATGTGCACAATACACTTTTTTTTTTTTTCAAATGGTTAAACTTCTTTACCTCAGAATAAGTTTTAAAACATGTTCAGTCTGCTTTATGCTGCCTCGAGAGCTGTTATATTGTGTAAAAATGTGAAGGAAGTCAACACAATATTGGCAGTATGTTCCTAATTTTGGAGTGAGAAATAAGGTTTGTGATGTGAGACAGATGGAAGAAGAGTGAGACTCACGCCAAAAGAGTGAGAGTTGGCAACGCTGCATTAGTACTAATTATATATTATAGAATATGCAGCTGTTTCCGACGCACGTCACCAATTATTGCCAGTTATCAGCAATTTTTTCTTGTGTGCTGGTTTGAATGCGTTGTTGAGTTGCCAAAACGTGTTTCTGCCAATGTGCGGGGTGATGTGTGTTCACTGTGTGTTTGTTCACACAATATTCAGTAGTGACGGACAAGAGCAGATTGTGATGGAGCTGGAGCTAATAAATGTCAAAAAAGCAACTATTCATACAGTCGTTGCAACAGAGAAAAGAGCGCAGATGTCAGAGAAAACGGTATTTATGACCACTGTTACTGCCGTCACTGGACAATCTATGTGATTAATAGGGTAGAACATGTCATACAAATGCTCTGTGAATGTAAACTATCAATATTCTTTTGAATTTGGACTATTTATCCGACTCACTGTGGAAGTGGCTCCGTGGTGAATGAGCAGATCCTGTGTTGCCAGATTTGCGAGAGAAACAAGCAACCAGCCCTATGGAAACAAGCCCAAAAAAGCCCAACAGCCAACCTACCACATTGTGTAAAAGAGGGGCTGCTTGATAACAGTATAGATATATTGATTTATTTATCAATATATAAATAAATCATTATTTCGATTTATTCTACACCTGCAGCTATAATGCAGGTGTAGTGTGGCCAGCTACTGATCGGAGGGTCAGGGGTTCGATTCCCACTCTGTCTGCAGTTTGCATGTCAAAGTGTCCTCGAGAAAGACGCTGAACCCCCAGCTGCTCCTGGTGGGTCAGGCCAGTGCCTGTGTACGGCAGCTCCACCGCCATCATTGTGATGGTCATCTAGAGATGAGAAAAAGTGCCATATAAGCGAACGCCATTGACCATTTTATTTTTGTTTGCAGTGAATTGACCGCAAACACAGTCAGCATTGAATAACTGAATTTTATAAACTCTAACTAAAGGAAAATACGTAAGCATTCTGCATAAGCAACAGCAAATTGACAGTAAAGTTGACAGTCAACAAAAAAAACTGTAAAACTGTAATCGTGTTCAGTGATGTGGGATGATGGGAGCCGTTGTCCCTCATTGTTTAAACAAAAACTAAATATTACTCTGCTGTTATATGACAGCTGACAACTTTAATTACATGGAAAATTATCTTTTAAATTGACATACATCATATGTGTAAGATTTGATCGGGATCAAAAGGTAATTTCACTCTTGCCATTTATTTCAATGGAGAATCTTTTCGATTTAGGGTCCCATATTAGTTCCCACTGTGGGACTAATAAAGGCTTATCTTATCTTACATGCGATAAATAAGGAGCGTTCTGCAGACGGAGGAATATCAACAAGTCAGTGTTTTTGGGCAGCTCACTATCAAGGGTTAAATTGGCAACAAATTTGGTCAGTTCGTAACATTTTTTTGTTAATAACAAGGAAAAGGAAGTTTCTTATGAAATTTTGCATCGTATATACCATTGTAAAGATTTATTTGGAAGGTTTGGACTCGAGATAATAGATTATTATTGTGTGTTTTGTGGACTGGAGAGGGAGTCGATCTCTCATCTGTTTGTTAATTGTATTTACACAAAGATGTTTTGGACAGATGTTGAACATTTTATTTTGCAGAGGACTGGACAAAGAATTCTGTTTGAAGAGAGAGACTTCATTTTTGGATTTGAACAAAAATCAGTGGACAAGGACTTTGTTTATTTCATGCAATTGTTATTGATTAAAGGAAAGTTTCACATACACAAGAAGACGTGGACAGACTCCAGAATGAAACCAAACTTTAAACATTTTTATTTTCAACTGAAACAATGTGGCACAACTATTAGCAGCATAAAAAATAAGAACGCTATTAAGATGTTTGATGTTCTTGAGAAATTTAGTATTTGTAGATAAATATTGTATTTTAATTTTATTTTTGTATTGCAACCTTGGCTTGAAACGTTTCCAGATGTAAAAGTATTATTATTCCCCTGGCAGTAACAGTTTTGTTGTAAAAATTGTGTGTTCTAATAAAGGTAAAAAAAAAAAAAAAAGATCCCATGTGGAGCTGTCACACAGACAGCAAAGCAAGCCCAAATAAGCAACTACACATTAAAAAACAAGGCCAAAGGGACCTCTCTCTTCTTGAAGTATGTGTTCACCACAGCCATTTCCATCCTTTTAGCAAAATCCACAACCATCTGTCCTTCCACATTTCTCTCCTTAAGACCATACCTACCCAGGACCTCCTCATCACCTCTGTTCCCTTCACCAACATACCCATTAAAGTTAAAGTCCACTCCAATCACCACTCTCTCCCCCCTGGGAACACTCTCTACCACTTCACCCAACTTCCTCCAGAATTCCTCTCTCTTCTACCTGACATCCAACTTGTGGGACATACGCACTGACAGCATTCAACATCACACCTTTGACTTCTAGCTTCAAACTCATGATTCTGTCTGACTCTACCTCCTGAACACTTTTCACATACTCTTCCTTCAAGATTACTCCTACTCCATTTCTCTTCCTATCTACACCATGGTAGAACAGTTTAAATACACTCCAGTGCTCCTAGCCTTGCTTCCCTTCCATCTTGTTTCTTGAACACAGTATATCTAGTACCTTTCTTCTCTCCATCGTATCAGTCAACTCTGCCTTTACCAGTCATAGTCCCTACATTTAATGTCTGTACTCTCACCCAAGACATCATTTAACTAGCTGGATTTATAGATTTTTCTTTGTTTTGAAAGCTCTGGGCTGTGTTTGAAGTGCTAACAAACTACTTCTTGGCATTATAGTATTGCAATAATTATGCAATGCAGCTAAAAAGAAGCTAAAAATAGTTAACTTCTCTTAAAAAAAAAAAAAAAGCAGAACTGACGAGTGGCAGACTGAAGCTGCTAAACAGCCGTTGCAAGATTTGATTTCCCTAACTGTGGCATGGGCAAGAAAGCCATCAGGGTCATGTATCCAAAAAAATGGCAGGATCAAATGAGAAGGTGCATTAAGTCATTATTATCGCTTTATTTTTGACAACACTTAAAAAAAATCCCAGTCTCACATTTGTGAGAATGGTCCTCTTGCACAACATAGAGTAAGGTACTTCCGCATTCCAGTCCTCCTGCATTTCCGGTTCCGCTTCTATTATATTTTCCCATTCCCTGGTGCTTTCTCGTCAATAAATCAATTTTATCACTTTCACTTATCATTGTACATCCTGGAAACAGTGTGCGGGTAGATTGCCTTTTCTTTATAAAGTTTGTGTTTCACATTTTGATCGTTTTCGTAACCATACTGAGCCATTTAATAGCTCCCCAGTTAGCTTTGCGGCTAGCAGCTATCGTGTGGTGCCGGCAAATATAATGGGATTTGGCTGTGACCGGAAGTGAGTTGCAGGCAATCTGGAATACGGAAGTACGTCACTCTACATTGTGCAAGAGGTTCATAGCCATAAATATCAGGGGGAAAAAAAGCAAATTTATAAATGAAAAAAGACAAGAAAAGGGGTAGAAATTTTCAAGTTGCACTTTTGCAATAAATAAATAAATTAATTAATTAAAAGGTAAATTTACAAGAAAGGGTTTCATATTTTAGTAGAAAAAAAAGCTGTCCTATTACTAATGTTTAAAGGTCAAATATCTTTTGTCGCTCCATGTAGATTTTTTTTGTCCAAGGATTCCTCATTATGGGTCTTTTCCATTGTGGAGGATGCCAAGTTCATCTGTGTCTGTATTTGGGGGACATTCATTCACCCAAATATTTGGTGTAAAAAATAGAACTCGGTGGTACTTAAACAGTCTGTGTGATGTTGTGAGTGTAATGTGTGTGTGTGTGTGATGCCGTACTCGCCCACAGGGTGACGTCAGGCAGGCACGGCCACTGGTGTATATAATTCTGTGTTCTGATCATAAAGTGTGGGTGGTTGCCTGTTGGTTCCCTGCAAGACGAGACGCCGACTCCTTATTCATACATAACATTTGGCAATGAGGAGTGAAATTATGGCAGCATATGGGCTATCTCAACCTCTGGTGCTGTTTCTAGAGTACACAGGAGAGCCGGTGATCCTGTGACCGAAGTGGCGGTCCATGTTTGAGGGTTACATCGGGACGCTGAGCCTAGGTAGACTCGATGGGAGAAAACTACAAGGGCTTCTGACCCACCATCTCGGGGTGGAGGGCCGAAGAATTCTCAATACGTTGGGTGAGATGGAGTGGTATGAGGATGCTGTCAAGCGGCTGGCTGAGTTCTTCACCGGGCAGACAAGGACCATGAAGCTGTGGGTGGTGGGAGTTTTTGCATCAAGTGAGGCTGGGTTAGTTAGCTCGGAGAAGCTAACAGCCCACTCATCATCTATGGGCAAGTTAGCCACAATGTTAACTGCACGCTGAAAGCGGACTCCAGGCTATCAGCTGGACATTGAGGTGGGACCGGGGGAGTCTCCAGTCACTGAAGACAGCGGTGTTGTGTTGGGATTTGACAGACCTGTCATTGTGTGACACGGGTGGTGGCTCCACCTTTCTGGTTCCACCGCCACCCGGGGTATAAGAAGGCTGTGAGGGAGAGAGGCGGTCTCTTGGCCTCCTCTCTGCCTGATGAATGTGCCTGTATAGTAAGTGTCACTAAACCTGTGTCCAGTTCAACACTCGGTCTCATCCTTGGTTCCTATTACCAACATAACATTTGGTGACAAGGGTAAACGGTATGGATGCAGGTGTTACGTCAATTTGGCCATTTTTGGAGCTTCCCGGTGAGCTGCCCATCGCTTGGGAGAGGTGGTTTGCCGCTTTTCAAACATACTTGGTGGCATTGGACCTTGGAAGACTGGAGGAGTTGAGGGCATGGGTACTGTTAGTTCATAATTTAGGAATGGAGAGTCAACGTATTTTAAGCACTTTGGGCGAGTGTGATAGCTTTGAGGAAGTGGTGGAGCTAATGGCGCAACATTTTCGTGCCCCGGAAAACGTCATCATCTGTAGGATCCAGTTTCGACAGCGCCGCCAGCAGACTGGCGAGTCCGTGCAACGGTTTGTAGCAGACCTGCACCAGCTGGCCAAAGACTGTCACTTTGGAGCGTTGGAGGAAGAGATGGTCCGCGACCAGTTGGCAGAACATACTAGTTGCCCGGCTACGAGGTCGAAGCTCCTTACATACCCGGGCCAGCTGACGTTATCCAAGGCCATCGGATTAGCGCAGCAGTTGGAGGCGGCAGACAAGCTATCACAGGAGCTCGGTGAGAGAGCGCCACATTGCCAGTTTGAACCACAGTCGACGACGTAGGCAGTGGACCCGGACAGTGACGATGGTGTGGAAGATGAAGAAGGCTATGCTAATACTGTCAGGATGAGGTCCGCCCCAGGATCACCCAGATGTTTGGGTTGTGGGTCCACGAAGCACCGTTGAAAGGCTAGAAAGTGTCCAGCAAGAGGGAAACGCTGTGGCAAGTGCGGACTCTTTTATCATTTCGCCAGGGCATGTTACAAGTTCAAGCGAGGGGATCTGAGACGTAAGGAGGACCCTCCCACTCCCACGGTTATTCACACTGTATCCCCGTGTACTAACGGCCGTTCCTACTGTATGGTGGAACTGGACGGGATAACAGTGCCATTGCTGATTGACACAAGAACGGTGAGATCCGTGTTAAACTGGGAACCGTGAGGAGTTTTTTCCCACAGTATCGTGTTAGAGGTGATTCAACGCCGCTGTGTGTTTATGGTGGAGGAAGATTGGCCTCAGTGGGGTCGGTGGAACTGACAGCTCGGTACAAGTCGGCGGAGGTGTGCAACCTGAGGTTCATCGTGACTGCCTGTGGAGAGAACATAGTGGGATGTGATTTGTTTTATGGCTTGGGCTTCGCCATCACGAGCAGCGCTGGAGAAGAGTGGTTGGGTTGTGGTTTGTGGGACCGGCCGGTCCCGCGGACGATGGACGGAGCTGTGTGGGATGAACCTTTGCCTAGTAATCTGGAAAATGAGCAGGACCAACCCCACCCAGGGCCCTCGCGGGAGGGTTCCAGTGCCAGTGCCCAAGTAACCCTAGCTGAAGGAACTGGGCAGCATGGTGGGATGCTCGTGACGGCGGGTGGCGCCAAGTGGCTGGCTCCTTCTGCTCTTGGATTTTGGCTGGAAGGGACCGGAGAGCAGGGGGTCACAACGGTGACGCCGGCAGCGGAAATGAAGGCGAGTGGGGCAGGACCGGCTGATACGGTGAAATGATGTGCCAAACAGAGACACTGGAAGCCGAGTAGGGCCCCTCTGGGGCTCGCAGACATGGTCCGACCCAGGGAGGAGGCCCGGTCGAGAGGTGCTCGGGTCAAACGTTGGAGAGAAGATGACCGGGGCGGCTGCAGGTGGTGGCTGTTAGGGGGATGCTTACCTCCAGCTATCTGATGGCTCATGGAGGCATTCTAATGAGCTGCGGCACGCCCGAGAGAAGGAGGAGGTGTTTGGACCTGAACGTGGGTCATCCCCGGGAGTGAAGAAGAGGAGGTGCACCGGAGTGGAATCATCTGACGGTTATCTGGGGGGTGGTTCCCCTCCTGGGGCAAGCTGACGGTTGGACAGTATGTGTAATGCATGTGTATGGAAAGGGCACAACCATTATGTTATTTAGTTCTGTTCATGAGGGATTATTTTGTGTTTTCTATTATTTTAGGAACACGGCAGTTATTTTCTTTTAGTTGGACTGTTTATTTAGTATAGACGGCAGAATAATCTGTCTTACTGTGTGGGGGTGGGATGGTAGTCCATCTGTCCTCCCCTAGTTTTAGGTGTTTTGAGTGACTGTGATGGGCCCCTTTTAAGTATTTCTGTTTAGTTTTCTTAGTGCGTGATTCGGATTCCAAATTGGGGAGGGTCTCGATTGTATGCGTGTGTTTTGGACATTTTTGAAGGGGGGGAAGTGTTGTGTTGGGGTTTGGGGGACCTGTTATTGTGTGACACGGGTGGTGGCTCCACTTTTCGAGTTCCACCGCCACTGGGTGTATAAGAAGGCTGTGAGGGAGAGGGGCGGTCTCCTGGCCTCCTCTCCGCCTGACAGATGTGCCTATATAGTGAGAGTGTCTCTAATAAACCTGTGTCCAGTTCAACACTCGGACTCATCCTTGGCTTCTATTACCGACATAAGAGGCGGGCCAGCCGGGAAGCAGGACCGTAGCGCTAGTGTGTTTGACGACACAGTGCATGACGACAACAGAGAAAGAGAGTAGCAGCAAGAGTCATCCCCGCAGCTGGAGGCTGGAGAGCGGGACCAATGGAAGCTGAGAGCCCCGGGGAAGAGCAGTGACAGCCGGGCATGGAGACGATGCAGCAGAGCGCCTGGAACAAGGGTGCTGAGAGCAGCGACGAGACACCTGAGTCAGAGAGTGATGCTAATGAGAGTGACGCTGAAAGCCCCGGGGGAGAGTAGCTGCAGCCAGGCATGGAGACGACACAGCGGTGTGCCTGGGATGAGGGTGGCGAGAGCAGCGACGAAACGCCTGGGTCGGAGAGGGACACCGATGAGAACGAAGCTGAGAACCCTGGGAAAGAACAGCTACACCCGGGCACGGAGATGACGCAGCAGAGCACCTGGGACGAGGGTGCTGAGCGCAGCGATGATGCGCCTGGGTCAGAGAGTGACGCCGGTGAAAACGATGCTTTGAGCCTGAGAGAGAGCAGCTACTGGTGAGCGCGGAGACAGCGCAGTGGAGTGCCTGGGATGAGGGTGCTGGAAGCAGCGGCGTGGTGCCCGGGTCAGCAAGCGGCGCTGACAAGCAGGCTTCGGTTTTTCCCAGAGAGCGGCCACAGGGGGCCGGAGTGTTTGCAGCCATGACGACAGTGTTGAAGGCGGTCCAGAGCGGACCGATAGGCACGGAGGGACGGCGTGTCGGACAGCAGCACTGCGGGGCCAGAGGCGAGAAGCAGTTGATGGCGAGAGGAGACATTTTTGCCGGGAAGGGTGGCTTCGATCCTGGGGGCAGATGGCAGCCAAGGGCGTGCATGCCGTGGGGTTGCCCTGGGCCTCTGAGCCAGTTGGCTGTCCAGGGACTGTGGAGTAACATAAAAGTATCAAATGTACACTACCGTTCAAAAGTTTGGGATCACTTAGAAATTTCCTTATTTTTGAAAGAAAAGCACTGTTTTTTTCAATGAAGATAACTTTAAACTAATCAGAAATACACTCTAATATCTAATATACATTGCTAATGTGGTAAATGACTATTCTAGCTGCAAATGTCTGGTTTTTGGTGCAATATCTACATAGGTGTATAGAGGCCCATTTCCAGCAACTATCTCTCCAGTGTTCTAATGGTACAATGTGTTTGCTCATTGCGTCAGAAGGCTAATGGATGATTAGAAAACCCTTGTGCAATCATGTTAGCACAGCTGAAAACAGTTTAGCTGGTTAGAGAAGCTATAAAACTGACCTTCCTTTGAGCAGGTTGAGTATCTGGAAAAAATTATTATTTCAAATACAAATCATTATTTCTAACCTTGTCAATGTCTTGACTATATTTTCTATTCATTTTACAACTCATGGTGGTAAATAAGTGTGACTTTTCATGGAAAACACAAAATAATTGTCTGGGTGACCCCAAACTTTTGAACGGTAGTGTAAATACAGGTACATAGTGCTGGTGTGCATGAGAGCATGCATGTGGTGTGTTATGGGATTATCTTATGTATTTTTAGAGACTAGGTCCAATTTTAGTTGGGTTTTTTTTTTTTTTGGATGAGTGTGTTAGGTGATTTTATTACAGTTAATTATTCCCTGTTCTCTTAGTGCAGTGCTTCTCAATTATTTTTTGCAAAGCCCCCCCTAGGAAAGAGAAAATATTTCGCGCCCCCCCAACTCGCCGCAGTGACTATAAATAAGATCATTATCTATAAAAATTGTATAAGTATACCTAAAATTGTATCCTTTTTAACATTAACAAAAGAAAAAAGCAATATAAATCAACTTTCAACAAATATTAACTTTATTTTGCCACACAGAAACCCTGTTATAGTTTAAAACAGAAAAAAAAAAAAACTTAAAGTGCATCAAAGTGCCTGAAATAAAAAATATGTCAATCCTTATTTAAACTAGAAACATTTTTGACCAACTGAACCATTTGATGCTGAGAAAAATAATTCAATCAATAAATAATATTAAATGTAAATTGATCTGGAACATTAACACAGGAGCACCAATATATTGTAACGTGCTGCTCGACATGGCGACGTCCCACCGGGAGGTTCGAACTCACGCCTCCCGCTCCGGAATTCCACACTCTACCTGTGTCGCCAATAGGGTCACCTCACTTGGCACGTCAAGTAGGGTGCTCATATTGAGTTCGCTACAATATTTAACATTTTAGTCTGAAGAAAAAGGTAGAAAAAGGCAGTATCAACTCCTCTGCAATTGTGTGGGGTTTTTTGCACTGCGCAATTTGGTGCGCCACTTTAAATGATGCTGAAAGTGCTCGCTGGTTTACTGATGTAGCGTTCACAAAGCGGGATGATTGTTGGACGTACTCCGCACGTTTTCGCTGAAAAAAAATCAAGCGGCTTATCAACGTGTTGAGGATGTAATGTCTGTAGGTGACGTCTTAATTTATTTGGCTTCATGCTGTCCGCTGCCAACACTTTCAAACACAGTGAACACACCGGTCTTTCCTCGTCTCACAGTGAAGCCAAGCGCTAGATAAGCTTCGTCATATTTCCTCGTCTTAGCTTTTGGGAGACTTTCATTTGTCTCTTTACCTCTGTCTCTCTCCGCCTTTCTTTTCGTTACTGTTAAATATTTCTCCATGGTGTCTCTCGAGGGGTTTGTTGACAGCAATTTAAAAAGTTTTAAACTCCCGCACAGACTTTGACAATGAGAGCGCCACTGCACCACCTGCTGCCGTGGATGTGCAATTACACTTTACACGGCAAAAGCAAAGCCTGTTCCCCGGGGTCACACGCCCACTATTTGAGAAGGACTGTCTTAGTGCATGATTCGGGTCCTAAATTGGGGAGGGTCTTGATTGTGTGTGTGGTTTTGCATTTTATAAGGGGGAGGGGAAGTGTGGTGTCGTGAGTGTAGTGTGTGTGTGATACCATACCTGCCCACAGGGTGACGTCAGACGGGCACGGCCACTGGTGTATATGATTCTGTGCTCTGATAATAAAGTGGGTGGTTGGCTGTTGGTTCCCTGCAAGACGAGACTCCGACTCCTTATTCATACATAACAGTCTGTCCACTCAAAGTGAAGCACTAAACTCCAGGGTCCATTAAACATGTTTTTGAATTTCCCTAGTTGGAGTGTTACTTCATTTCTGCATTCATTAGATTTTTGACTCAAAACCAAGTCATTTCCTTGAATAAGAGCTTCCCTGATTGGATTACGCTGAACATAATCGCTTTAAATTGGGGTCCCTGTTTTGTTTCACATCTATTTTTGGGGTTTCTGCCATTAAAAGTTTTGACCTAGTTGAAGCAGATTCCTCTGGTCCTGTTCCACTCCCCATTCAATCATAACACTCGGCGCTGCCAAAGAGCGTGCTCTGGAGTCCAAGTCGGGTCTGCTTATGTTAGCTTAGCATGCTTTTCATCATCTCTGAAGAGTAAGAAGAGCATAGTTGCTGTTTGGCTCTCTAAGGCCTATTAATGGCTGCTCTTGGCAGTGTTGTTTTTCCATCCATCCATCCATCTTCTTCTGCTTAATCCTTTTCGGGTCACGGGGGGGGGGGGGGCTGGAGCCTATCCCAGCATCTTTGGGCGAGAGGCAGGGTACACCCTGGACAGATCGCCAGTCCATCGCAGGGCCAACACAGAGAGACAGACAACCATTCACTCTCACAGTCATACCTAAGGTCAATTTAGAATCCCCAGTTTGATGCCAGTTAACCTAACTTGCATGTTTTTTGGCATGTGGGAGGAAACCGGAGAAATCCCGGAGTAAACCCATGCAGACACAGGGAGAACATGCAAACTCCACACAGATCACTGTTGGTCGGGGGCTGGGATCGAACCCAGGATCCCCCGGCCAAGGGTGAGTTGCTGTGTTGCCGCAGTGCTAACCACTCCACCACAGCGCTGCCCATGTTGTTTTTCATGGATCAAAAAGTGATCCATGAAAATGCTGTCCAATCAATGATCTGCAAGTCTGGAGGTACTTTATGTACTGGTTCCTGATTGAAAACACCTAAAAGTTTAACAGCAAGCATGAGATGGGAGAGTTGTGAGCAGTCAGACACCTTAAATTTGTCTGTGTTTGCTGTTTAAATATAATCTGTTAGCTCATTCTGGTGAAGCCAAAACGAGCTAATGCGATGACACAGTGTCTGGTGTCCATCCATCCGTCCACATTTCACAAGAATTGCTACTCCTCCTAGGCGGTTTCCCCGATGGTCACCAAACTCGCACACAACAATCCTCAGGTGGGTCTGCATCCAGGCTTGGCTCAAGGTCAGGGTCACGGGTCAGGAGATCTGAGCACTCTAGAAGTGATTTCATCAGGCCAAACTGAGCTACTCCATCACTGATGCTGTGGTTATATTAGAGATGGGCAATTTGACCCTTGCAGCATCACGGTTTAACTGACCCTTTGATGTCAGTTTTCTTTTTTTTTTTTCAGTTATATTTTTCCTTCCTTCTTCTTATTGGCAATGTTCATAATTAATCAATATTACACATGAGTGTTGTAATGTATCACTTTGGTGTGGTAGTAAATGAGCATAATATAATAAACAACAGACCTACCACCATTTCACACACAAACTAAACATTTTCCAGTGTTTACAACACATACCTCTTGAGGTTTTGTGGGTCATGTCGTGTGCGCGGCGGTTAATTAGCTTGCTAGCTGCGCTGGGGGAGTTCTTTATGCACCCATGATTGTGTTACCACCACATAATGATTGTGACTCTCTTATTGGGTTCTTAAATACAGCCTTAGCTTGTCCATGCCCTCTGTAAAACACTTGAGATGACGTGGATAGCCATCAGAGGCTAACAGCCACTTAGCTTCCGTTCCTTTTAGTGTTAGTATCTGCTCACTTCTTTGCTTTTTCTTGGCATCTTCAGATAAAATAAAGAGCCAATCATCACATACTATGTAGGAGACCACATTTGTTTTTGTTACAAACAGTCTTTAATTGTTCTGCCTGTGTTCTGCTGCATCTGAGCAACACAGACTGTGCTGCTTGAGGAGTTATGTGCCCGCTCCTGTAACTCTGTGGGCATGTCTTAAAGGGGCAGTATGTGAATAGCGTTCCCATACATGCAGACAACAGGGAGAGGGGGGGAAAAAAAAAAAACCCCGACATGAGCAAATTACATCAGTTCTGCACCCTGAGTGTTTGTTCCAGTTTTATTACAGTTAATCACCCAGCCCTAGATTATAATCATTAAATAATTACAGTATGGAAGATAGAAGAGCTGGAAGTTGGTAAGTTTAGCATGACGATGACGAGAATACTTGTTGTTGCAGAGGCAGAGTACAGCCCTGTACAGTTGGTACAGGGCTGTACTCTGCCTCTAATCTGAAAGTTAGGAAAATGGATGAATGTATGGATTGAAAGCCAAAAACCAAATGTAGCTGGAGACACATTAGAACAACATATTCTACTGGTATGAATGCATAGCCCAGCATTAAAAAAAATAATAAGATCAGGCACTGATGCAGGTGTGTTACATAAGTGAAGCTGGCTCAGCCGCTTTCTTAAAACTAGAATTGCACTCAACAGAAGTGCAGACCCACACCTTTTGCAGCCCTTGCTAACCACCACACATACTTGTTTTATTTTTTATTTTTTTTATCGAAGTTCCTGCGGGCAGAAATGGATTTTAATCTTCTATGACCTTGTGATCTTGACACTGACCCCAAAAGTATAGCCGTAGGTGAGTCCCAACAGTGAATGACAGGGCACAACTGTACATTACACATCACAGTTGTAGTCTTTTCAGTGTTCCTGCAGGGAACAATAAAGTTGGGGACAAGGGATAAGAGCCTGTACTTATAGAGCACATTTCTTAGTCACAAAGACTCATTGTAGTCCAGTGGCCACAAACAGCCTGATTAAATCTCAAGTGGGCCGGACGAGCGAAATAATAGAATTATAACCTAAATAATGACAACTCCAAATTTGTTTCTTTGTTTTACTGCAAAGAAGTACAAGTACGTTATGAAATGCTTACCCTGGCATGTACCTGAATAAGAATGTGTGCATAAAAAATACATAACAGTTGTATGCAATATGGCTCCACCAAACCGGCCTCTTTTGAACTGAAGATGTGTTGCTGCCATCAGCATTTAGTTCTGGGTCTCAGTGTTGCGTCTGCTACTCTTAATAAAATAGTGTGGCCGCTAGTGTACAAACTGAGAAATAACGGTTACTTTACTGAAAAATGACAGCCCATGTAAATTTTACACTTTGCAAATTCATGCTGCAGGCCAGTTTGGAACCTCTGGCAGGTCGGTTTTGGCCTGCGGGCCTTACGTTTGACAGCCGTGCCATAGACTGTATTTAAAAGATGGATCTGAAACACAAAGTAATTTAGGCAAACCTTCACATTTGCATTCTGTCTTATGGCCTGCAGGCATCGGTGATTCTAGAGTCTTTTGGGACTCGAGGCAAAATTTCAGTAAAAGACTCCTTACCGCGACACTCGGGCACTCAACATGGCCACGTCAGCACCAGCAGAGGCAGGACAGACTAAGATGCTCAGAGCTAAGTTAACTACTGTAGTATTTCCACTACTTACTACTGTCTTGCTTTCTTTTCTCCTCTTCCTCTTTTTTTTGTTCTCTCTTTTGCCACTGCAAGATCCATAACTTCATTTTGATCCAGCTGTGGGTGGGGCCCCTTTAGGGAGTTCTGCGCTGGCCTGCCACTGTCATTGCAAACTCTCCACATTGTCCTTGGTGTTGTGATTCAAAGTTGGTCAGCCCTGGGGGGGCGGGGCTTCTGGCCTGGGGCCCCGAGCATTTGCCTGCCTTGCTTGCGGCACGCAGCACCTCTGCCTGCAGAAGCGACTGCTCCTGTTGCAAAAAGACACCGGTCCAGTGCTCCATTAATGATGAATTCACAAGTGCTTCTTTCAATCACTGCTGTGCTCTAACTTGTAGAAACAAAATAACGTAACCTTGAAATTTGTATTGTTATTTTTTTTAGCAGTTGAAACTTTTTGAAAGGGAAAGTAAACCGATGCTGTCAGCTGACAGGAATGTTGTATCAGGAAACACTTTAACGTAACACATAGCGTGTTTTGTCATTTATAATGTGGATTACTCTCATGTGGTTAAAAAGTTGCTCAGGAAAATGTTTCAGTGAGGTTGTGAATGTGTGTAATAAAAACCTTAAGAGGAATGGCTCCTGTTGCAGATTACAAAATCCCCGTGTTTTAGATCAGCAGGGAACCAACGTGTTTTCTGTGTGTGTGTGTGTGTGTGTGTGTGTGCGCGCGCGTGTGTACATTTGTGTTTAGGCGGGCACAGTCAGGGACTCCATGGCCAAATCACTGTACAGCGCGCTGTTTGACTGGATCGTGTTCAGGACCAACCACGCACTGCTGAACAACAAGGAACTGGAGGACAATTCAAAGGTAGGGACAAAAACACATTCTCACATTGCTGAATACTGTTTACACGTGTTCTAATCGTCTGTGCAGAGACACACCTGATATTTTCCTAAAACTTGGCTAATTTCTTACAAACCCAAAATGACTGTGTGCATTAGAGTAGTTGTTTTGTACAGGCTGGTGAGACTTTACACTGCTTTTTAATGCATCTTTATAACAATTAACTCAAGTATTTTATAGTCTTTGAGCCCTTGATAGCATATTTATCCAGAGCCAGAATACAAAAAAAACCCATATTTTTCTAATGCTGATGTGGCCATTCTAATAAACAGGATTAATATTAATGTACACAACTATCTCGGTGTACACTGTATAAGATTAAGATTACATATGTTAATGTCAGACATAGCGTATATTACCGGAGTGGTGGCTCAGTTGGTAGAGCATCCGCCCCACACCCGGGAGGCAGGGGTTCAAATCCTGGCCGGGTCATGCCGAAGACCATATAAAAGTGGAACTTCCTGCCGTCCAGCTTGGTGCTCAGCAATAATGGATGGAGGAGGGAAATCTGTGGCGACGCCTTGCATGGCAGCGGCCCTCTGATTCTGCACTGGGGTGTGTGTGATTGACACTGTAGATAGGTAAAGCACAATCTCGTTCTACTGTACATGATTGGTTGTACGGTTGAATGACATTAAGGATGATTTAATATTCAGTAGGTACAGAGGACACAGTCATTACACTTAGGAAAATAGAGAGAAAAAGCTAATATTTATTTTTAGATGATTCTCTCTTTTGTCCATTAGAATAAAAAAAAATGTAATACACATGCAATAAGCACTTTGGCTGGTGCGTTAAACTGACTAAAGCTGTGGTCAAATTTTACCAAATGTGGTTTATTTTTCAACGCAGTCTCCCCTTCAGTCCACACACTTCTTCCGTCGGTGTTGCAGAGCTTGGATCCCTGTGCTGAAAAATAAACCACATTTGGTCAAATTTGACCACTATGAGCATTTCAGCCCCACCCACCCCCCATATGTTAATTAGCCCGACAGCCGAAGCTAAGAGGTAATGTTAGCCTCAATCATGGCATCTCTATCAAAATAAAGATCTCAGAGAAATGACAAAAGAGTCGGGGTGAGCTGGGGCTCACTGGCATTTATTGTAAAGCAGTATGCCACAAAACAGCCCGTTTTGAGGACAGCTACTTTCCCGTACGTAAAATGGCACTGCAGTAATTCACCCTCGAGTTGTTTTGACCAAAGCATGTCACAGATATTTCATTAACACCTCTGGGAGCCATGTCAGCATGTGTTTAAAAAAAAAAAAGCATAATAGAGGCTATTTAATACAAACACACAAATATACATTCTGTACTCTCTTGCATTTCTGTCCTCCTTTTCTTTGTCTTCCCTTTGGCTCTCGGAAGAGAGGTTTTATGTTATGTGTACGCAGTTGTGTGTGTGGAATTGGCAGCTGGCAGGCGATTGCCAGTGGGGGCATCTGAGGAATTGGAAAACAGATTGGTGTGTATGTGTGTGTGTGGGGGGGGGGGGGGTGCACATGCATGTGCGTGTGTATCTGTGTGTGCCAGGAACATTGGGCAGATGGCTTCAAGTTCCCCTCAGCTCAGTTTACCCCCCGTGGTCCTCTGATGTCCCAGTACAGTATGTCTCTGTGTACACTGCAAAAAGTGAAATCTAAGCAGGATGAGATATCTTAAATGGAGACTTCCAGGGCTTGTTTTTTTTATGTGACAAGATATTTTTTCTTCATTTTTTTTTATGCAAAATTTTCTGGCGTTATGCTTTCATATAATTTTATTTAAAGGTCAGTTTCATTGCACTTTTTCCACATGTTTAAAAAGGTCTTAATGAAATGTCTGTGACATACTTTGGTCAAATTGCCTTTAATTTCCACAATTTCATTGTGCTGTACAACTGTACAATGACAATAAAGCCTATTCTATTCTATTCTCTTATTTAATCATTCCAGCATAACTGTGAATCGGCTACGATCCAACAGTTAAGCTAATGGCAGGTAGCTTGTATGTCAGCCTCTCCCCACTGAGACACACTCAAATGCGGTTCGACAGACTGACTCTGACTGCCTAGCCAAGCTAATGGTAACAGTTCAGCTACCATCATGGCAAAAATATACCAAAATAAGCCAGAAGTACGTGAGATGTACTGTATTATCAACTGGGGATTAGTGAACCAGGTGGGAACAGGGATGAGTTCAATTTAAAGAGAATGACAATCTAAACTGTGCTTGATATAGGCGAGGACTGTGTCATCACAGCTGATCGTACAGTGATGGGTTATAACTGAAGACCAGATCATTTGCCAGTGACGTAGAAAAAATAAACCCAGAACAGCAAAAAACTGGCTTCTACCAAAATGTTAAAATTAGTGCTGTGAACCGATTACAATTTTTTAAACAAACTGCACCCTTTTTCAAAAAAATTCATTTCGATTGGCACAGTTACATTTTAAAAAAGTAATTAACTAGTTAACTGCAATTAATTGCGGGGCGGGGGGCTGGAATGTAGGGGTAGAATAAGCATGCATAGGTACAATACACATAGACTGTTATTTTTTTCAACATTTATTTGATTTTTTTGTATACTTTATTAATCCCAGAGGGAAATTCAAGGGCACCCATCTGGGAGCCACAGTGCGGCGCCAGTCCCTTCACCATTCACACACACGTTCACACCTAGGGCCACTTTAGAGTCTCCAGTTAACCTAACTTGCATGTTTTTGGAACGTGGGAGGAAACCGGAGCACCCGGGGTAAACCCATGCAAGCATGGGGAGAACATGCAGGCTGCACACAGAGAGGCCCTGCTGGCTGGTGGATTTGAGCCCACAACCTTCTTACTGTGAGGCAACAGTGCTAACCACTACACCAACATATGCCCTTCCGTACCTCAGAATAGGTTTTAGAACATGTTCAGTCGACCTGCCATGGCAGTCAGCCTTGACCGTGCCCTGACGGCGCTGCCCTGAGAGCTTATTGTGTAAAAATCTGAAGGAAGTCAGCACTTACCGCACTGTTTTTCTTGCTGTCATAATCATCATAATCACTGACATGTACAGTATGGTTATAACAGCCCCTGGCTCTTATTCGAGAGCATTTGTACCAAACGAACAAAGGACACACATTTTTCATATTTTTGACGCATGCTAAGAAGTCAGATGCGTCATGCTAACCGGACGTTAGCCCACCACGATTTAAGATTAATTTCCTGCAGTAGCTCATTTCAGTCTATAACTAGAAAAGCACTCGGAGAGCGCAGACCTCCGCCAAGCGCCACAGTTCCCCCCCATACAGTGTTTGTGTGTACGTTTTCAGATTCCTTGACCATGAAAACATATGACTAGCAATTGGATTCACAATGATAGGATTAGTGGTTCAGTAGTAAAAGCATTACCTCCTTGGCAGAGGTAATAAACTGAAGTGTTGGTGTTGTGTCCATCTCCTCCATCTGCAAACTCCCAGGCTGCGGGCGTTGCAATTCATCGCACAACTGCGTACAACCCACAGGCCAATGGGTTATGCGAGCGTTTTCATAGATCACTGAATTTGATAATTTGAATTTGGGTAGACAGGTTGCCGTGGGTTTTATATTGGGTTTTATATTGGGGTTGCGCTCCGCGGCAAAAGAGGATTTGGAAGCTTCCCCGGCAGAGAGCTTGTTTTTGCGCAGCCGCTATGGCTGCCCGGGGAATTTCTGCCAAATAATCCCGCGCCGGACGGCTGCCCGTCTCAGTTTTTGCAGCGTAGCGCAAACACAGGCACGCTGCCGGGCCCGGCCCACCACTGTTTTCCGCGTGCTTTTATGCCTAAAACTTTGAAGAACGTGGAGTTCATGTTCGTCAGACACGACGACCAGCACCCTCCATTGTGCCTGCACACATGTTGAAAATGGCCGTATCTCACAATGTTAAAGAATCATTTAAAAAATTCCTGTATCCAGACGGTGATCCGGATCATCCCCAAAATTTAATCAGTTCTTCCTTGTACCATTTCCAACAATACCTGAAAGTTTCATCGAAATCCGTCCAAAACCTTTTGAGTTATCTTGCTAACCAACAGACAGACAAACAGACAAATGCTGGCAAAAACATAACCCCCTGCGGCCTGCGGCCTGGCGGTGGTAATTAAACATAAACTACCGTCCAGATGGCCACATAGTATGACTGTAATACTCCAGAAAACTGATTTAAACAGTGAACATCCAGTTAGGGGAATGCTAACTTCCGGTTAGCGTTCCGTTCCGTCACTCATTGTAATGTGTAACAAATAGTCAAGAGTCGAAATGACCACTTGACGGTGGATACTCCAGCAAACTGATCTGAACACCCAGAATTAAATAAAATGAGGAACCGGATCAATGGCTGTATTGATCACGGACTGTGTTGCGCGAAAGACTGTCCAGGTAGAAGTGTTGTTGCGCATTTCAAGTTCCCCTATAACAGGAACATTAATTTGTGTTATTATTCTTAATCCGTTCATTGGACTACCGTAATTTATTACATTAGTGCATCAATATTCCCAACACTAATTAAAATATAATTATTTCTATGTGAAGAAAAATTTTGATATTTTCACTGTTGTCATATGACCCAAGGCAGCATTTAGAAGGTTAAAACCCACAAACACACCATGTTAAGAGTGAAAGGAACCTTTAAAATGAGCAAATTTATATGAAATCAGATCATTTTATTTATAATAAGCAAAATTTTCTGCCAACAGAACAAGAAAATCTGGGTTATCAAAACTGCTTAAAGCATGTATGAATTTATATCTTGTTGCAAGTAAATTGGTCATATATAAAAACTTAACAGGAAGAAGAAATGTCTCGTCTTTGCGCTTTGATTTCAGATATCTCATCTTACTTAGATTCCACTTTTTTGCAGTGTATGTGTCTGCGTGTGTGTCTGTATTCATGCTCATTTTGCTGTGGGGACATAAAATTCTGTTAATAGCGCCACATTGTGTGAATCTTGTTTTGGCTGCAAAAACTGTGTCCACATTAGAACAAAAATAAATGTTAGATCGAATGGAAGCCAGTGCACTGTCTTCTAAAATGATTGAAACAGAAGTCGCCTCCCTCCCCTGGCACTGACATCACAGCGTGTTCGTCTGGCCGTCTATGAGGTTGCGCTTTCCCTGCCAAGGTCATTGCTCTCGTGTTCAGATAACAGTTTATATGTGCATCCCGTGTTCATGTGTGTATTTTTTTACAGCCAGCTGACAAAGGAATGGCCCTGCTGGGGGAAATAAAACGCCGCTGAATAACATTCAATTAAATTGGGAACAGCTTTTACTGTCCATTTCATGATTAAAGGCTTTCTTTGACTGGACGCCTCCCTCAGATGGAGCGTATTAATGATGTATGATGACATGAATCTTACTGACACCCGTGGGGGGAACTGGGACACGGAGGCTGTGAACTGTATGTACAAACTGGAAGTCAAAATAAAGATTCTTCATCACAACTATCTACTGTATGTAAATGGTACAAAGCAGCAGCATCATTTCTTAATGATGTTTACTGTGTTTTGGGGGATGATTTCTCATTATTTTTTAATATGTAAGCCCTTTTCCCTTTTTCAGATCCTGTCCATCGGAGTCCTGGACATCTTTGGCTTTGAGGATTATGAGAATAACGGTTTTGAGCAGTTCTGCATCAACTTCGCCAACGAGCGTCTGCAGCACTACTTCAACCAGCACATCTTCAAATTGGAACAGGTAGACTGCTGTTACTGGACCTACTTGGTTTTAGCTATTGCTCGGTGCCACAATGTTGTGGACATTAATGTCATAATACTGAGATTTTTTTTTACCTTGATAATACCTTAAAAAATACTGGTATTCAATGTCTTGTTTAATACTACAAGGAAAAAAAATACCACACTAATAGCACTCTGAAATTTCTAGGTATACACCAAGAAATTTCAGTTTTTTATTGTAAGGCCCATGTGTCAACTTGCTGACAGAAGACATCGGGAAAGCTGCAGCTGGTATCAACATATCTATTGGGAACAAAATGAATACTTCAAATACAATATCTTCAATCAAAATATAATGCTATTTCAATATTTTGACAACATTAGTGGATATAGTTTGTGAGGTTTTTTGAAAAAACCCTAAAATAAATGGACATTTACAGTAAATAAAAAATAAAACCATTTCAAATCCATAAGGCATTACTCACCAAATCTATTTTTTTTTCCATGAATATTTTTTGCTGCTCTTGACTGACTCCAACAGTCCCTTGTCCTTTTGCACAGCCAGACAGAAGTCCTTACATGACAAGTCACAGTTCACAGATATTGTGTGTTGTAGCTGCACAGTCTTTTCTTCTTCACAGGTTTATCCATGTTTACAAGTCAGAAAACGACCAAACAGCAAGAGGCATCACCAAAACATTTTCTTTGTCGGTATTTACACTAGATACGAGCAGTGCGCGCTACGGGAACTGTGATTGGTTAATTGTCACCCTTGACCCCAGGGTTGACCGGGGCGTAACCAGCATAGCAGTATGCTACTTCACCTGTATTAGAGCTAGGATCTGTTGTGTTAGGGTGCTGTCTAGTGGTTAGTGCAGTCAGTATACGGGACAGTGCACATTCCGCTTGGGACAAACTTATTTAGCCCAATAAACGGGACGTTCCGGATAAAACAGGAGGGTTGGCAACCCTACCGATAGCCAGCATGCCAAATGTTTAAAACTAGTTTTTGCCGACTACTGATATATACTATTAGAATATACACAGTCCAGTGTGTTATCTCCTCGTGTTGCACACATAATGTTGGTCAAAACCAGGTTTGCTGCTTGTCAGTGGCTGCTAGCACATAGCCAGTTCTAAATTAGCTTTAGCATCTGGACCACTGTCACCACGGCTACAGAAAACTCCCGTGACAGGCAGAAACTGCCAGCAGCTTCATGTCCGGGGAGCAGTACTTGTCGATGATCACAGAGTTTGTAAACAAGCCCTTATTCACATATATACAAAATCCATTTCCACAACTCTTACCAGATTCCTCCGTCCTGAGCCTCAGTGCAGACAGCAGCACGCTGCGACATCTATGATCTTGGGGTGTAGCCAGCTTTGAATGATGATCCGGGTTATATATGCAGTCTTTGTATGTCATCTTGTTTCCATTGGAGCACATTTGAGAAAAAAAACTAGGCAGCATTGGTGTGTATGGAGCCCTCTTAGCCGAGGCGCTTCTGTTTACGCGCTTGCCTGCGCCTCTGCCCTAGTGGGAACTTGGCATATTCTCCTTATGTGGAGTAATTCCTCTCTGCTGTAGAAGATGTTTGATATACTTCAAGAGTGCTTAACCACAAAAAGTAATATGAAATAACCACAGCTGAGGGAGTACAGAGCAGCAGCCTGCGTGTGAAGGAGGCAGCCATGTTAGTTGAGATACACTCGTCTGATGTAATGACGTCAGGCCCTTGTGCCGAGGGACAAGCAGAACGTCACCAGCATAATGCCACTCGAGACCGTCTACTGTAATATTCTACTGTCTGTAATTATTAATTTTTGCCCATGGCGGATAATTTTAAACTCTCTATTGGCTGATACCGATAGGATGCTGGTATATATCCTGCATCCCTAATCCTATCCTTTCCTCTTTTTTCCTTAGTTCCTCTCTCCTTTAGATTTCTATTATTTCCTTCCATTCCCTTTTCTATACTTCATTTAGATTTCTTTCATTTTTATCTTTCCTAGCTTGTGTTTCCCTTATTTACCTTAATTTTCATGCATTTTTCTTCCTTCACTTTTATTTTGTCCTTCCATTCATTTTTATTTCCAAATTCATCTACAAATTTTCCTTCTGCCATTTCCTTCTTTCTTGATTTTTTTCATTTTGTTTCCTTTATTCTTGTCCATAGCTTTTTCTTTTCCTGCCTTCCTTTCCTAAACTTTTCTTTACCTCCGTTCTTCTTCTTCATTTCTTTGTTTTCCTTTGCTTTCTTCTTGGTTCTTTGTTTTCCCCAAGTTTTCCCTCTCCCCTTTCATTTCCCTTTCTCCTGCTTTTCCTTCTCAATCTTTTCTTTCCCAACTTTTTTTTCCACAGGTTTTTATATCCTGTTTTCATTCCATTCATTTACTTCTCCATTATTTTCTATTTCTCCAGACAAAGATTATTGTTCAGCTGCTGATGTCATTACATTTTATGTCCCTGCCCGGATGATAACGATGCTGGTAGCATTAAAAGCTTTCATGCGCGACGTGTTTCACCACTCCTTGATATTGCTTCATGATGTCAGCTCATGCACTGGCGTCACGTTATTGTGGGTGTTGCATATTTATAAGAAGAAAAAGGAAGAAAAAGCCTTATTATGCTTGGTCTGTGTAGTCGATGCAGTAAAGAATGGAGCCTCCTAGGTTCCTTTTTCAAAGGGAAGGCCTTTTGTAGTTCTGCTTCATACATCACAAATGACTTCCTCTTCCGTGGGAAGCTCTGAACCTTGATGTACTGTTGGAGGGGAGCTGCTTTAAGCATACTTTGATGTGCAAAATCTGTGAATATCTTGTTTAAGCGGCTCCGGTGATGAGTGTGAGCGTCAAAGTCTGCACTGTGGAGAGTGGAACAATAAAAAAAAAAAAAAAAGACAAACAGCTGCGGGGCCGCTGAAGTGTTGGCAAACGGTTATCTCCATCAGTTCCTTATGGTCCTTTGGAGATGAGAATTACCGCTGCCTTCCGGATTTAATTATTAAAATATGACCGTGTGACTGGTTCCAGCGTTTCATGTGGTTTTCTGTCATCTGGCCTGTCATCTGTCTTTATTATGCATTCTAGGGTCAAAAGCAAATATCCCCTTGTGTGAGAATGCTCATGCTGCATTCACATGTCGGCGGTATGTGCGGGGAAAAAAAACGAGAGTTCCATTCATTTCAATGAAGTGATGATGGAAAAATCCACCTCAGCTGGCGGTCAGAGCAGCATGTCACTGATATTCAAATCAAACTCAACTGTCTGAAATGTCTTCTGAAACATGTGCTTGCCTTTTATGTGCCAGTTCATTGTGACTCCAAGTGAAAATTTTGGCAAAGTTGCAAATTTGTCACAAGTTTTTTTTTTTTTTTTTTTGTTAATCCCCAACTAGTCGCGAGCTGCTGCAGCACAGTGAGATGCTACCTTTAGGCTCCGACCGCCCTGCAACCCCAGTGGGATGAAACGGTTGAGAAAATGAATGTGAATGCAGCATTAGCACTGGACAGCCACGTCCTCTCTGACCCTACGGAGCATGCAGCTGCAATTATGCATCCATGTTAAGTTAGCATCTACCTTCATTAAAGTGAAAGGTCACTGGGAAAGTGCTGAGTAAGCAGAACATGGTGACCGGCTGGATGAGAGTGCAGCAGTCAAACAGAGTTGCATGTGTCCCGACAGCTGAGTGCTGCTAACACAAGAAGCACTTTCAGCTTAGTTCAGATAATTATAGGATGGTTCTTTTTCTGACTTGGCTGGGTTTGTGTATTATTTACAGCTCTTTTTTTAAACTGCTTCTCCTCACAGTCAGCGAGGCGTCATCTCCAGAATCAAAACAAGCCTCCTCTGAGTCACTGATCCTCTGCCAGCTATATTATGCATTCATCTTGCTCATTTATTCAGATTTTAAACTGCCAAAACACTTAATATTCAGTAAGCACACTTTTTTTTTCTTCAAATCACATCTGTAGAGAAAGCAAGAGAACAAAGAGCAAAATTGAGAACCTCGCAAATGTTTCGAGACTTGTTGGAAACTTCTTTGCAAATGGAGTTCTCCAACTAGTCGCAAGCTGTCGCAGCCCTGCGAGATACAGTCAGAAGATTTGAAAAGCTCCCTAGCTTGGACATACGAGGGGGGGCTGAAAAGTTCATTGTGGTCAAATCTGACCAAATGTGGTTTATTTTTCAACATAGTTTCTAGGGGTGGGTTCAAAAGATCAATATATCGATATGGATCGATACATGTTTGACTGAGCCGATATCGATCCACAAAATCCGCAGATCGATCTTTTAATATTAATATGTTTTAATATAATATTTTTACGTTTGTGAACGTCTGCTGAGTATAATCGGGTTGAAACCGGGTCAGTGAGCCAGTAACAATGGCCGAGAAGCATAAACAGCCGACGCGCTAACGGAGCTAGCAAGCTAACGGATATGCTAGTTCTTCTTCTGTGGTGTTAAAACGGTTCTCATCCAGCAAGAGTTTCCTGCCGCGCGTGCTCTTTCGTGTTTACACGAGCGGAGATAATAACGTGCGTCTCTTAATTTAGCAACAAAAGTCACCGTAAAGATTGTCCTCAACAGCTTCTGAATATTTTTCATAAATAAAACTTCTGTGTTCCCTGCGGCGCGTGCACACGTCTTTTGTGTTTACATGACGCGGAGTTAATAACGTGCGTCTCTTAATTTAGCAGCAAAAGTCACCGTCTGTCCGTCTGACTGTCCTCAACAGCTTCTGAATATTTTTCATAAAGCGGGGATAAACGGACTTTTACTCCGTGCAGCGCTGTGTTGGAACATCAAGTTGACGACTGATAAAGGGAAAATGCGCGGAGGCTGAAACCCGTGAAGCAGAGAGTTGGAGCTGCTGAGACTGTAAGTATAATATTTGTTTGTTTTAACATTTGTGTTGTCAATTAATAATTTATCTGGCATGATGATGGTTTCTTTTACAAACTATGGACACAGAGAGAACTGTTGATTAAGCGCTGTGAATAAATGCAGAATTAAAGTATATTTTATGAGATTATGGACTTCTGCCACTTAAGCGATGTGAAGAGAATAAATCACAATAAAATTAATAAAGGCTGCAGTACAACAAGCTATTTTTACTCAGTAGAACTAAATTGAAATGAACAAACCTTCTCAGGAAATGAACTGAAACCCTTTTCCAACATTGAAAGTTAATTTGTAGTTAAAATATAAAAAAAAACCCCTAAATTATTAAACCCTACTGTGGTGTGGCGATCTAAAAATATGAATGTTAATTTTACTGTGAAATCTGTTCTTTTTATCTGCCTTCAGATGTGTGAAGACTGGAAGCTTCATCCTAACTGAGACCTTCTGAAGGTCAGAGGTGGTCAGTGGAGGAGCATCCCTGCTTCATGCGGATTTCAGCACAGAAGAAGACCTTCAAGATTCAAGGAGGTGCTGCCATCACTTTCTCCACACTAACATGCATTCAATGCAATTTAGTTGTTGTAATGACAAATTCTTTTATTTCTTTTTTAAAGTTCTCAGCAAGAACACAATATTGGTCTTTTTTTTTTTTTTACAGTTTTACTGAGCATTTAATTCTAAATAAATCACTGTTTAACAAGAAATCTTTGGCAATCCTGTACTTTTCTTGTGGTGTTACATAGAATAGCATCACTGTAAACTATGGAAAAAGCAGCTGCTTTAAAATTTGTACTTCCTCACACAACTTTGAGTGCAAAAAAACTCTAAAAGTGCCATAACTTTTTGGAAAAGCTCCCACAAATCCAGGCTTTTTGGGCCACAACAATCACAAAAACAGCTGACAAAATCCTGGAGGGACTGAAATACAGTGAGATTATGTCTGCATGGTTCATGCATTGAATTTGTTTACTTACTCTGGGTGCTGAACTTGACACGACACACCCTTTGCACTAAAGAAAGCACCTGTGAGCACTTTATGAAATGATAAGTTAAATAATAAAAAGTGCATTATTGTAACTGATTTTGGGTCAGTTCTATATGTGATAATTTATGTATTAACAAAGTTAGAAGATTCTTGGTACAATTTGCAGCATTAGGTCTCGAAGATTTTTGTTTCATGGGAAGTAAAATGGCTATTAAAATGGTAATTCCCTAATCTGTAAAATTTTAGCAAGACGAATACAAGAAATTTTACCAAATATTATTAATCGAGATCAGAATGGCTTTATAAAGGGTAGACAAGGCTTCCATAATGTAAGAAGACTATTTAATATTATTTATTTTAATAAAGAAGCACCGGATACAGCTCTCCTATCATTGGACGCCGAAAAGGCCTTTGATAGAGTTGAATGGCCCTTTCTTTTTGAAGTCCTACAAAGGTTTGGACTTGGAAATAATTTCATAAAATGGGTTCAAATAATATACAATAATGCTACAGCAGAAATCCTAACAAATAACAATATTTCAAAACCAATAAAAATCAATAGAGGATGTCGACAAGGCTGTCCACTTTCACCTTTACTGTTTACTATGGCAATTGAACCTTTAGCGATAGCGATACGTTTACATTCACAAATATATGGAATTAAAGTTGGGCCAACAGAACATAAAATCTCCCTGTACGCCGATGATATAATTTTGTTTATGTCGAATCTAAAAAAATCAATTCCAACCTTGTTGAATTTAATAAAGAATTTTGGGGAAATATCAGGATATAAAATAAATAAAACTAAATCTTCAATATTAATGCTAAATGAGACCCAGAGAAATTACCCAGCCCCTGAGGCAAATCAATTCAATGTTGTAAATCAGTTTAAATATTTAGGAATCCAAATTATGCCTAAGCTAGAATCAGTCGCTAGCGTCAACTATGAAGCCTTAATGTCAGATATCAATGAGTTAACTCAGAGATGGATGTCACTACCAATGTCGATGATCGGGAGAATCAATATACTTAAAAGTAATATTTTACCTAAAATACTTTATTTATTTCAATACATTCCCTTATCACCACCTTTAGATCTATTCTCAAGAATAAAAAAAAAGTTAGTGGAATTTATATGGAACAACAGGAGGGCTAGATTACGTCTGTCTTTATTATATTTACCATTTGATCGTGGAGGTCTGAAATGTCCAAATTTTATGTTGTATTATTGGTCGGCACAACTGAGGTCTATGACATATTATTTTTCATCAAATGATCTCCCTCACTGGACTGAAATGGAATCATACAATTTACCTTTACCTCTTCCCATATTCATATACTCAGATTCGGCAAAAAAATTACAAAAACAAGTTAAAAATCCATTTGTAAAGCATATGATCAAAATATGGTGTGAAGCTAAAAACTATTTAAAAGAACCACAGTTATTGTCACAATTTAGTCCAATATGGGGTAATCAATATTTTAAACCAGGGAGAGCGGACGCTGTATTTAAAGTATGGAATTTAAAAGGGATACAAAAGATTCAGGATTTATATTTGCCATGTGCAGACGACATAATGTCTTTTGAAGAGCTGAGGATCAAATTTAATCTCAATAGAACACATTTTTTTAAATATCTTCAACTTAGAAACTTTATTCGATCAAATCAAAATAAAGCTCTCACTCGACCTATTTATTCATCCTTGGAAAAAATGTTGATGAAAGATAGTAAAAGAAAGGGTATTATTTCAGAGTTTTATAACTCATTGACACTATCTTCAAGTGAAAATTCACTGAAAAGATTAAACTACTGGAAAGAAGATCTGCAAATTGAAATTTCGGAGGAACAATGGGAATTGGCTTGTACAGAAGCTCAAACCAAATCAATAAATGCACGCCTTAAATTGATACATTTCAAATGGTTAATGCGGATGTATGTTACACCGGAGGAGTTAAATAGATATAACAAAAATATACCAGATACATGCACAAAATGCATGGAAAGTAAAGGAACCCTATTTCATTGTTTATGGGAATGTAGATTAATAAGAATGTTTTGGGAGGAGGTGAGGGTAACAATTGAAAAAATAATCTCAAAACAAATCATATTGAATCCTAAACTGTTTTTGTTGGGTCTGTACCCAGAAAAGCATAATTTCAATAAAAGTGAAAGAACATTCATAGACCTCAGTTTGCTTAATGCCAAAAAATGTATTGCACTATTATGGAAAAAGACTCATAGACCAGATGTGACTCAGTGGTTAAGACAGATGTTAACAAACCTTCCATTAGAAAGAATAACATATATACTGAAATCAAAGGAAATTGTGTTTGAGAATATATGGAGACCTTTTATTGATTATGTAAAAAATTTAAACATAACTCTTGAAGAAGAAGGTGAATGATGTGTGTGGACCTTGTAAATTCCAAACTGGTGAACATAATATGTATACTAATGTATTGGATTGTCTAGACTAAACAGAGGAGCATTGTTGAAGACTTGATTTTGTTGGTGGTTGTTGGTGTTTTTAGGGTATTTTTTTTTTTTTGTAGTACTTTAGTGTTAGTGTTTGATTGTTTGTATCATGTTTGTTTAAAAAAAAAAAAGGTTCAATAAAGATATTGTGGAAAAAAAAAAAGGTAATTCCCCAGATCGAATCGGGATTGAATCGGAATCGAATCGAATCGATTCAGAATCTCAAGAATCGGAATCAAATCGATTCTGGAAATTAGGGATCGTTCCCAGCCGGTGTTGCAGCACTTGGGTCCCTGCAGTTGAAAAATAAACCACCTTTGGTCAAATTTGACCACTATGAACTTTTCAGCCTATAACCCCCCCAACACCACCACCACCCCATAAATGAAGAGCAAAACAATTTAAATTGCACTTTTTCCACATGTTGGCACCATTTCTAGAGATCTTAATAAAATGATGAAAAATTATTTGGTCAGAAGACACCACGCTTATGTAAAAGCCCAAATAAAGCACCATCGAGGACAGGGGTGTGTGGTATGAATGGTTGAAAGGATATGACCCCTCCCTGGCATACAAAAACCACAGAAACGACTCTAAATGAGTGAATGGCTAACTTTGCTAATGCTAGGCGGACCAATCAATCACCTTCTCCTCTCCAAGGTGGTAAAGAGACCAATCTCTGCCTACTAGGACAATGTGCTGGGTTATATGGTGAAATTCTAACAAAATAGGCCAGAGTGATGTGATATGTTATCGACTGTGGATTCGTGAACCACATGGGAACACAGATGTCTAGTGAGCACAGATGGAATATAAAGAAAACGATTTTAAGATCCAGCAGCTAAGCTAGCGCTAGACATACTGATGCATTGGCTTCTACCTGGGAGCTCGAGCTCCAAGGAGGTAGACAACTAGCTACGGTGCTAGCGGGTGGTGTGCTGGCCAGACATGTTAAATAAACCCAGAAGAACAAGATATACAACAGTTAGTTCCAACCAAGCAATTTGATTGGACAACAGGGATTCCAGGAGTTACTATAATCCGCGATAATTGCAGTCCAGTTTCACTGGATGTGTATTGCTCCGCTTCAAAGGTGTTCTAGTAACATTAATTTCTAACAGTAATTTTCTATCAGCTCTCTGACAATTGCAGTACTGTTTTGGATACCTTAATTTCCACAGTGAAGTGCTGTTTGACAAGAAATTATACATCCGTGACCCGGAAGTCCCACCCTTCAGCCCCCCCACCCCCCACACACACACCACCACCACCACCACCACTTGAGCTCTCTCAGTGGTCACTGGACAGTCTAACATAGTTTTATAACTTGTTTTTCTGTGTCATATTTTACATATAGTAGATGTTTAAGAATAATTGGTGTGCGCTGTATATTATTAACAAAATACAGCAAAGTAGGACAGATCACACTGCCAGGTTGCGTTCAGACCAAACGTGAATGGGCGCGCAGCGTGATTACATTTTAAATTGACTTTGATGTGCCACCCCAATATTTTCAGTGGCCCCCCCATGAAAAATTTCTGGAGGTGTCCCTGCCACCCTTTTGCAAAGGTCTACTTCTGTCTACCCCGCCATTTTAAGATCATTAAGCAATTTTACGTCTGTTTAAAAAAAAAAAAAAAGGCAGCGCTACAGTTTGTTTATTGTCTCGATTAACAAACCACAATACTGTGACGTGTGACGTGACGTGAGAGGATGTGGAACATCATAGGCATTTATTTCATCACTGCATAAATTACACAGAACAGAAGGGAGGTCATTCACACAGACACTCATGTCACTCAGGGTGCCACAGACACGTAATCTCTCACACACAGGGAAAACAGCACTATCACAACCAGACTTATAGCACAATTATAACGGTACAAAAATAACACTCAAAACACAAGAATAATAACAGCCTTTGAATACCTCACGGCGCAAAGCATGCTGGGAGAATTCCCCCTGCCCCTTATCACAGCCCCGACATGATACTGTACCCCCTGGACTGGTTTCTGTCCCCAGAACAATAAGTCCAACTCAAAAGTCCAAGATGAACCCGTCCAGGTGTCGGGGCAGCCGCCATTGTCGGTGGCTAGCACACATGGGCTCATTGGTGTCCATCTGAGCTTCAGCCAGGGTCCCTGGTTGGGATGGGGCCTCTGGCTCGGCCACCCGTGGGGCAGCTGGCTGGTACAAGGTGTGGCGGTTGCAGTGAAGCACCACCACCCGGTTCCTCTTCTGCAGCCTCCCTCTGTACACTACATCCAACAGTCTCTATAGGATCATGCGTGGTCCCGACCAGTGGCTCACCAGCTTTGGTAACAGTCCCTTTTTCCGCTCCGGTCAGAAAACCCAGATTTGATCCCCGAGTGCAAAGTCCCTCCCCTGGCAGAGGGAGTCATATGCTCACTTCTTTCAACTCACCACCGCTACCAGTGCCTCCCAAGCCAGTTTTTTTATCTTTTTTTTAAATTTTTTTTTATCACCCTTTATTGTCATTCAATCATGCAATGTACAGTTGAACGAGATTGTGCTTTTCCTATCTACTGTGTTAATCACACACACCCCATGTGCAGAATCAGAGGGCCACTGCCATGCAAGGCGCCGCCACAAATTTCCCTCCTCCATCCCATTTTTTGCTGAGCACCAAGCTGGACGGCAGGAAGTTCCGCTTTTATATGGTCTTCAGCATGACCCGGCCGGGATTTGAACCCCTGCCTCCCGGGTGTGGGGCGGATGCTCTACCAACTGAGCCACCACTCCGGTACCGTTTGTGTACCGTGTGAAGACGTTCTCTCAAGCAAAACAAATAATGCAATCCCGGTTTGCCGTTCACCTCGTACTGCTGGAAGGGGGTGTGCGATTGCTGAGTCGGCCCTTTCTGAGCCGTGCAGGTGTCACAGTGGTGGACATGGAGCTTCACGTCCTGATGACACCCCGGCCAGTAGAACTGGGCCCGAAGAAGCTGCGGAGTCTTCTTTACCCCGAAGTGGGCCGACCCCACCGACCCGTGAACCAACTGGAGCACCTTAGGGCAGAGCCGTCGGGGGACCAGCAGCTCCCAGACGTGACGCTGCCCAGCTGGAGCCTTCCACCGCCGGTAGACAACACCCTCACGACAGCAGAGGTTGGGCCACTGGGAATGCAAGGCCTTGGTCTCTGGGTCCAATGCAAACACAGACTCCCAAGCGGGCCGCTGATCCATGTCCAGCCACTGCCGGACCCGGGAGAAGACAAGGTCTCTATCCTGCTCGACCTGAAGCTGCTGTGCATCGAGGGCCTCTGTGATGTCATTGCTGGGGAGAGCTGGCCGATGATCTGAGGAAGAACTGTGAGCCACTGCACTGTCCCAGGCTGCAGCAGTCTGGAGAACCCGCAAGACTGCTGGGTCACGATCCTCGGCCTGCTCTGACAGCACTGGCCCCTCGATCGCGTGGGTGCCCTGGTTCCCCGTCTGGCTCTTGCAACAGAGTGTGATGGTCCTGGCCCCCAGAAGGAGAGAAGAGCTGATGGTGTCGATCTTTGCGCCCCATGCTGTGAGCAGATCTAGGCCAATGATGCAGAGGTCCTGGATGTCAGCCAGCCAGAAGGGGTGGTTCATGTTCTGACCGGCCACTCCCACCACAAGGCCTCATCACCTTCCCAATCTGGTCCGCTAACCGGTGGCTGTAGTAACGCAGTACCTGATGGGTCCCCACCCTTGCGGTTTGAGTTCATCTGTACTGGGTAGCGCCCCGGGTCGGACCAGGGAGATGGTGGAATTGGTGCTGATCAGGGCCCGGATTGGAGTGCCGTCCAGGCTGCACTGCAGGCACAGCCCCGGCGAGTGTCCAAGTCGGCCCAGACGAGTAGAGAGCTTTTCTGTGAGAGGTGGCAGGTCCCTGTCTGTGCCACCTCGCTCTAGGATTAAAGCTGGTGAGGAGGCTGGTTGTCGCGGGGTAGAGGCAGGGCAGTGGCATGCGACGTGGCCTGGTTCCCCACAGCGGAAGCATCCCTCCTTGCGCCGCCATCGTACCCTCGCTGGCTGTGCAGCTGTGGCCTGGTGCAGCTCCTCCTCATCCTTGCTGTCAGCCGTGGCCTGGAAAACTCTCTCCCTCGGTGATGAAATATCAGCTGCGGGCTCCAGCATCAGCTCGTTACTGCCAAATTACAGCTGTGGCTGTGATACTCTTAATAAGCCATATCACAGCCGCAGTTACTATAATCAGGATATCATAACTCCGTCTCATGTAATATCGCTTAAATATCAACTGTGTATTAGTGAACCTGGTAGGAAAAGGAATGTCCAGTGGGGTGAGTAGAATTTAAACAAAATAGCAATTACAACTATTGTAGCCAAGCTAACAAGCTAACTCCCTTGATAACCGCGGACATCCGTGACTTTCACTGTTCTGGTGTCTTAGCAACAAAAATCCAATGAAAACAACCACTATTATTGTATTGTGAACTGCTAGTGAAGAGACTTATCAGGATAGTTTTTCATCTCTATTGATGGCATTTGTGGATCCAGACAGGATATCTTTGAGACACGATAAATTACAATTTCAAGGTAATTCTTGAGTGTTTTATGTGGTCTGTGGTGCTGTATGCTTATAGGTAACCGCCTTGAAAACATTAATGAGCTTGGCAGTGGCTAGGTTAAATTAGTATCACCGGTGTATGTCCCTACAGCTCACCCTCACGTTGTTTCAAATCACGATAAGTGATTATTTCAGTTCACGCCAAACAGACCCAGTGTAACAACACCACAGCCAAATAGTTAGCATTCAAATAACTGAACAACCCATGACCAAACAGTTAGCGCTGTGCAGCTAATGTTAGCCCACCACAGTAGCTAAAGGTTTTACACAAGATGATAGCCCATCTACCAGTCAATGCAGTCTCCTCTTTGGTGTTAAATTAAACAGCTGGCCAATGTTAAGAGTACAGTTGCATTTGGTCAGAGTGAGATCCCAGACTGGTTATCAATCAAAGCTTTGTTTATATAGCATTTTTCATACCAAAAGATGCAACACAAAGTGCTTCACACATTGAAATAAAACACAATTAACCCCCCCCACACACACACACGCACACACATACACACAAACACAAACAAACTTTTGTCAGTGTAAAACTTATGGCTGGGCACCGAGGTTCCAAGTGTGGAAGCACCATCACTAGGGAGCCATCACCAGCAGGGAATGTGCCAAGTCCATGGCTACAAGAACATCACCTCTGAGACCGCCCAAGTCCAATCCGAGGGGTCAAAACTGCAGGTGTGGTGCCACAGTGTACGATCCCCTCAGCCAGGTAGACCAGGGCAATCACAGGCCAGCACCCTGCTGCCAGAATATAGGCACAATTCTCCATGGGAGGGCTCTCCATGAGGAAACGTCGGAGCTTGGACAGGGTGGTAAAAAAATAAAACAGTTACTGATAAATAATAAGATAATTTGCTGATAAAAAAGACTAGGCAGTTAAGATGACTAGAATAAAACAACCTTAAATACAGTCAAACATATATTCATAAGTATTAATAATTCGGAAATAAAATAGGAAACTAATCAAAAGTAAGGTTAAAATAGTAGGTCTTGAGCCGGCTTTTAAAAACACGAACTTTCTCGGCAACCCTGATGTTCTCCAGTAGGCTGTTCTGCAGACGTGGGCCATAGTAACTAAAAGCCGCCTCACTGTGGATGTGTGTTCTGACAGTAGGGATAATTAAAAGGCCAGTGCCGGAGGACCATAGGGACAGTGAGGGCTCATATGTTAAAAGCAGTTCTCATAAATAAGAAAGCCCAAGACTGTATAGACATTTATAAACCAGTAAAAGAACCTTAAAATTGATCCTGAAGGACACGGGGAGCCAATGCAGTGACTTTAAAACCAGCGTGATGTGAGCCTGCTGCCTGGTCTTCGCCAGAACATGTGCAGCTGAGTTCTGTAATAACTGCAGATTTGAAACTGTCTTTTTGGGAAGACCAGAAAGCAGGGCATTACAGTAATCAATGCAGCTGGTGACAAAAGCATGCATATCTCCGTGTTTGCTCGAGAGAGAAGTGGGTGGAGTCTGGCTATGTTTTTTAGATGGTAAAATCCTGTTTGTGTTATATTTTAATGTGTGGAATAAAACAAAGCTCAGAGTCTAAAATGACACCCATGTTCTTAGCGTTTTGGGATGGGGTAAAGAACAGACTATGTATTTTTGGTAAAATTTTCTCTCTGAGCTTCAGGACCGATGACTAAAACTTAAGTTTTGTCCTGGTTGAGCTGAAGAAAGTTTGGTGCCATCCATGATTTAACATCTAAAATACAGTTACAAAGGGTATTAATTGGTTCCATGTCATCAGGAGACACAGCAATATACAGTTGTGTGACATCAGCATAACTATGGTAATTAACACCATGTCTCCTGATAACATCCCCCAGGGGCAGCATGTATAGATTAAAAAGTATCGGACCTAAAATTGAACCTTGGGGCACACCACAGTTTATTTTGTAGACTCTGAAAGAACATGTATCAATACTTACCAAACAGTTCCTGTCTGTAAGGTAGAACTTGAACCAATTAAGAACAGTACCAGAGAGGCCAACCAGATCCTTTAGTCTGGTTAAAAGAATATGGTGGTCTATTGCATCAAAGGCAGCATTTAGATCCCGTAGAACCAGGACTGAAATCCTGTGTGAGTCCATGTTGTGCCTTAAGTCATTAACAATCCTAACCAGGGCTGTCTCGATACTGTGATTCATCCTAAAACCAGACTGGTTTTCATCAAATATGTTATTTGATATTAGAAAATAAGTTAGCTGAATAAAAACAAGTTTTTCTAAAATTTTGCTTAAAAATGGTAAATTGGATACTGGTCTGTAATTATTAAGGTTTTCAGGATCTAAATTACTCTTCTTCAGGAGGGGTCTCACCACTGCCGTTTTAAAGGTAGCAGGGAAAACGCCAGTCTGGAGAGAGTAATTCACTATGTTTAAAAGTTCCTCCTGGAAAAATCCACAAAATGTTTTTAAAAGTGATGTGAGAATGGGGTCTAAATGACAGGTCGTTGGATTGACTTGGGGAAAAAACTCGACCAAGAGTTTCAGCATCAACCGAGGCAAAACTCTCCAGTGTTTCCTCAGATAAAAACAAAGGTTCAATAGTACTAAAAATAGTATCTTGTAATAAAAGACTGGATCTAATAGCATCTATTTTACTTCTGAAGTTGTCTGCAAAGTCCTCACATAGCGAGTCTGTTGGCATCATGCTGGACTTCTTGGCATCATGCTGGACTTCTTACGCTAGTTAATCATTGCTAGCCGATTTAGCCAATGAATATTCAACCATATCAGTAACCCCTCTTTGACTACCTCATTCTCTCTATAAATAGCACTCATCACGTATCCCTTCGGTCAGGCTCTAAATGTCTCTTTGGCAGCTCAAAAACTCACACTGATTTGTTTTTCTTCAAAATGTGGTTATGACTAGGGATGAGCCAATCCGATCAGACGTATCTGGTTCGATCCAGGCAAAATGGCTGGATCGGTATTGCTAAGCAATAAAAGTAATTTACCAATCCAATACATTAATAGTATTAAACTATGTCAGAACGCACATAGGTGGCATGTCCATGTTTAGCATGTAGAACATAGCACAGGAGGTCAAAGCCTTTGATGGTGAAGCGGCCAGCTTCCTCTGTGCCAATATGAGTCTCTTGGAGGCAGATTACATCAATCAAATGTTGGAAGGCGAGGACTTCGATAAGGCTTCGCTTGGCTGCAGATAGGCCTTCAACGTTTAGTTGTAATATGCGAAGGGCAGATCCTACCACAAAGTGCTCTTGGGGCTGTTTGCTTTTGGCTTTAGGACTGTGACTAGGATTCTTCTTTGACTTGGCACAGAGGCGTCGTCTCTTCGAATTTAGTCTGCTGGTAGGATCATTAGCTTCCCCAGGCGAGCCTGGGTACTGGCGGAGGGCGCGACGAGAACGCTGATCCATTGCCCCCCAAAGACAACAAAGAGGAACCTTCCACTCTGCTAGGTGGAAGAAGGACTATTCTCCTGACCTGTGTTGGGCCAGCTCTTTGAATGGGGAGCCATATCCTACACAGATCCTCATTCTTGATGATTTTCCACACAGCCAACACCGGCCCCTGCTTGTACACATTGGCCTACAACTTCCAGTCATATACAGCCCAAGGAAGATGCGCTGGAACTTCCGCAAAGCCAACTGGAAGAAATTCAGTGAAACTCTGGACCGGAGCGTTGTTACCATCCCACTCCACACCATCACTGTAGATGAAGCATACAACCGCTTCTGCAGCGCAATCTTCAAGGCTGCCCATACTGCAATCCCACGAGGCTACCGACCCCTCTATGTCCCTTGTTTGGACGGAGAAAGTGCTGCCCTCCTACAATCCTATCAAACATCAGGGGACCCAGAGATAGCAGACCATCTCATTGAATCGGTAAATACAGCCCGGCGAAAGAAATGGGAGGAGACAGTTGCTGACCGGAGCTTTACCCACTCTAGCAGGAAATGTTGGAGCCTCATCCGTCGCCTAGGAGCTGCACAGAAGCCCCCTAGCCAAAGCCGAGCATCCGTCACACCCAACCAAGTTGCATCCCACCTACTGACTATCGCCAAAGCACCCCAAGACAAAGACACCAGAAGAGCAGTTACAACTGAGCTAAAAAAACACCAAAAAATGCCTGTAGAGGAAACAAACCCTGAACCCTTCGAGGCTGCTGAACTGGAGAAAGTCCTACAGGGCCTGAAATGTGGAAAGGCAGCAGGATACATCTTCCCAGAATTCATGAAAAATCTTGGCCCCCGAGCCCTAACCTGGTTGACACAATTCTACACAAGGATCACACAAACAAACTCGATCCCAAAGAAATGGCGGACAGCAAAGGTCATTGCCATCCCAAAAGCTGGCAAAGACCACAAACTACCAGCAAGCTACCGCCCAATCTCCCTACTCAGCGTTCCTTACAAAATCATGGAGCGCCTAATACTGCAACGCATTTCCCCAGAAATAGAGGATATTCTAAGTGTGGATCAAGCAGGTTTCCGCAAGGACCGCAGTACAGGAGAACAAATACTGGCCCTAACCACCTTCATCGAAAATGGCTTCGAGAGCAGACTGAAGACAGGGGCTGTGTTTCTCAATCTTACAGCCGCCTATGATACGGTCTGGCACAAAGGCCTCTTCCTGAAACTTATAAAGGTGATCCCTGCTTGGGCAACAGCAATTATAAAAACCCTGCTGACCAACCGAAGGTTCAGAGTCCACCTCAGTCAGAACACAAGTGCATGGAGAATGCAGAAAAACGGACTCCCACAAGGCTCAGTTCTAGCTCCAACTCTGTTCAACCTCTACATAAACGACCTGCCTACTACAAAATCCCGCAAATTCATCTATGCAGACGACATCTGTTTGGCATTCCAAGCACCAGACTTTGAACCACTGGAACGGGTGCTCACGGAAGATCTTGCCAAACTGGACCAGTTCTGCAAAATCTGGCGCCTAAAACCAAGCCCAGCAAAAACCGTCTCCAGTGTATTCCATCTCCACAATGCAAAAGCTGCCAGAGAACTAAACATCCACCTGAGCGGACTCAAGCTTAAGCATGCCCCAAATCCAACTTATCTTGGAGTGACCCTTGATAGGACCTTATCCTTCAAGGAACATCTAAAGAGGGGACGGCTGCTAAGGTGAAGGTACGAAACAACCTGCTCTGCAAGCTCGCTGGTGCAAAATGGGGGGCGGCAGTCTCCACCCTGCGCACCTCAGCACTGGCCCTTTCATACTCTGTAGCAGAATATTGTGCCCCTGTCTGGTCCAGGTCATCTTACACACACCATGTAGACACCCAGCTCAACTCAACCATGAGAACTATAACTGGAACAATCCGCTCAACACCACTCCCCTGGCTCTCTGTACTGTCAAACATAGCCCCTCCACACATCCGGCGAGCAGCATTAACTCAAAGGATGCTCCAAAAAGTTAAAGATTCTCCTCACTTACCAATCCATGCAGATATCTACACCCCACCCACTGCCCGACTTTCATCCAGACGGCCGATTTGGAAAAACCCTCCCCCAGCTGACTTTACCATCCAGACAGCTTGGCAAGAGGAATGGGAGACCAAGGAGGTCCCAAACAAACAGCTGGTGATAAACCCCAACCAACAGGTCCCGGGCACCAACCTCCCAAGGAGACAGTGGTCTACACTCAATCGCTTCAGGACTGGACATGGCCCCTGCTTGGCCAGCCTTCACAGATGGGGCAGTAGCCCTAGCCCACTGTGCGCATGTGGAGAGGAGCAAACAATGGAACACATCATAGAGGCTTGCCCGCTCCAAAGACTGGAAGGAGGATTACACACCCTCCATACAGCAAACCAGGAGGCAACTGCTTGGCTTAAGGACTTTGCATTCGCTAAATAAAATAGTATTAAAATAAAATGGTGTGATTATGTTCTCAGTCACACATAGCATGGCTTCTGTAAACAGCAACAACAAATGTCACTGGAGCCTGTTCGTATTACTCGCCTCGGTATGTTGCTGTGTGGTACCAGCATTTACAATTTTCTTCTTTCTTCATCGGAACGTCAATACCAGTAACTTGATAAAACACTTGAAAAAGTATCACGGTAAAGGAGTATGCTGAATTCTGTCAAGAACTGAGCAGAATGAAGTGCTTTTCCAGCTCGGAGGCTAGACACTAAAAGTGAAACCTAAGCATAAGAATGAAACTGAAAGTAAAAACAAGACTGGAGCGTAGAAATGAAGACATAATATGGGCTTACCTTTCAACAGAGAGTTACAGCTGATGAGAGGTAGGTGACAGAAACATAAATATATGCATAGCAAATTATGCAAATTATAACAGTGAACTGGAAGCAGGACTAGAACAACAGGGCTACACGAAATGGAACAGGAATGACTTCAAAATAAGAGCAAACCTAAAATTTAAGACTGGACAGAGAATATCAGACACACTACTAAATAAACCAAGAACCAGGAGAATACTTACGGTAATAAATATCAAAAATACAACTTAAAGGGTTAGTTCCTTTATTTTCAGATCTACAGCATTTTTTTTTACCTCATGCATAAAATGGCACTTTGAATTTCATCTGAATGTTTCTTTAAATACGCAGCTTCAAAATTTTGCATAAACTTGCACTTAAAACTTCAGAATGCATGTTTACATAGTGCTGACCAGTGAAATGCTACTAATGTTGCAAAATTTAAAATAAAAAAAGCAGCAGCATTGCTGAACTGAGTCAGATTTATAAAATATTCTTTGACTTTTAGATTGGTTGCATTTTGTGCATATATAAAACCACATTCATTCATCTTCTTCCGCTTAATCCTTTCCGGGTCGCAGGGGGGCTGGAGCCTATCCCAGCATCTTTGGGCGAAAGGCAGGGTACACCCTGGACAGATCGCCAGTCCATCGTAGGGCCAACACAGAGAGACAGACAACCATTCACTCTCACAGTCATACCTACGGACAGTTTAGAATCCCCAGTTTTGATGCCAGTTAACCTAACTTGCATGTTTTTGGCATGTGGGAGGAAACCGGAGAAATCCCGGAGTAAACCCACGCAGACACGGGGAGAACATACAAACTCCACACAGATCACTGTTGGTCAGGGGCTGGGATCGAACCCAGGATCCCCCGGCCAAGAGTGAGTTGCTGTGCTGCTGCAGTGCTAACCACTCCGCCACCACACTGCCCCAAAATGCAACCAGTCATTACCAAAGTACGTTCTGTACTTTTGTTGTTTTAAATAAGAGAGACGGTATCCAGTTTGGATCGGTATCGGCCGATACTCAAAGTCACAGTATCGGTATCAGACTTGAAAAAGTGATATCGGCTCATCCCTAGTTATGACAGCCTACACCAGTGCAGTTTCACGGCATATTTCACTGTAAAATCATTAATTTTAGTGGAGCTTCTCTCTCATTCAGTGTATCTTAATGGTTGTTGGGCATTTGTTTTCATTGGCTCCAATATGGTTGCCACGTTGCTATATCCGTATGATGTCATGTTGCAGTTATCAATAGCAGGCTAGTCAATATGGGTTTGAATGCTCACAGTGAACCTCTCACCAACATTAACACTGGTGGTGGAGGCTGGGAGGGTGGTAGGTTGGGTTGGCCAGTCCATTTACTGAATATCTGTTTTGAATTAACTTTTTCACTTTGATGTTTCCTCCTGTGTTTTGTTTGCCTAATAATTATCAAAATTGTGACTGAGAGGTGTTGGCCCCCCACACAGCCTTGCCCAGTATTGTTTCAATCGACTTTATTATCCTTAAATCACTGAGGGACTCCAAATCTTTGGCTATCTGCTGTCCGTGAGTTTATTTTACACGACATCAGTTTAGGTGGAGCTGCACTCAGGGGGCCCCTCTGAGGCCCCTCCAAGGCAGGTCAGTGTAACCTCCCAATCGAGGGTTGCCAGATCTCTCAACTGATTTCTGTTTGTTTAAATTAAGTTGTACAGCTCGCTTCAGGCATCTCTTCTGCCCTCAGTTTGACGTCACATTGAGAGAAAGCTCTCCACACATTGTCTTTGGCTTTGTGTTGAGCCTTTAACTGTTGACACAGATTAACCAATATTTACCTGGAGAAGATCCCTAAACCCAAGGCACAACTACCAAACATTTTCTCTGTGTCTGTTATGTAGTTTGTGGGGGGTGAGGTCAGAATTGCTGCTGTTTTACAGTGAGTTTATCTTAATCTTACATAATTTATAGCCACTGTATTTGAAATATGGCTCTAATGGACCTATGAAATTCACCAAAACATATGTCTGACTCCCAGCTGTTACCTGACCTGTTTTAATATTACTTTGTGTATGCGGCATCCCTCGGTTATTGCTGCTAGCATTACTGTTATTGTTATTAGCGCAGTTTGCTTCCAGTTGCTGGTGTGTTATTTATTCTCTTATTAAACTTTGACTCACTCCTAATAACACTACATGGATTCAAATAAATTTGGGGACTAAAGTCACTAATAGTTGGTATGGTAAAGACTCTGATTTTACTGAATAAGAGAATCAAAGAACACACAAGCAACTGGAAGCTAACTGGGCTAGTGACAATAATAGTAATGCTAACAGCAATAACCAAGGGATGCTGCATACACAAAATAATATAAAAACAAGTCAGGTATCAGTTGGCAGTCAGACATACGTTTTGGTGAGTTTCACAGGTCCATTAGAGCCAGATTCCAAATACAGTGGTATTTGGAATGGGACAGACATAAACTAAAGGATGCTATGCTAAGCTACCTGGGCTAACAATGAAACAGAACAATTTGATTACAAAAAAGATCAAAATGTGAAACACAAACTTTATAAAGAAAACATGATCTGTCGATACACTATTTCCAATATGTTAGGGCTGCAGCTGACGACTATTTTGGTAGTCGACTAATCTAACGACTATTTTTTCAATTAGTCGACTGTCATGTCAGCTTCCTGCTGGCCCAGCTGCTGTTCGGGGCTCTAGGTCATGTTTTACCTCACCTGTTTAATCCTGCACACCTGTGAAAATCACTTTGTCAGTCTCTGCCTTAATATAATGTAGCCTATCATAAAAAGTTTCCATAGCTAAATAAAATAATGACCCATCAAACATGAGTTGAAAACTTGGAACTTTATAGCTAAATCAGAAGTGTTTGTAGCAACACAATTAAATAATAGATGTTAAAGTGTAAAAACTCAAATAGCAGCTCTGCTGCTCCATAAAGGCTGTTGTAACTGTGTGATAAAAACAAACTAGAGTAATATTCAATTCCAGTAAATTAAAAAAAAAATAACAAGCTGGTCCATCCTGTTTGAAACCTTGCTGTGTCTAAAAGTTTAAAAGTTTAATTAGGCTTCAGATGAAAATTAAAAGAACTTCTTCCAGTCCAAAATAAATTTAAAAAAAAAAAAACACACAGGAAGTACAGGAATGTGAGCCTCCACTACACATTCAGTGAAATATTCAAGCTGTTTTAAATTTATTTGTGACGATTATGGTTGTCTTTTTTTAATTAAATTACAAATCATGCTATTCTAATTCACCAAGATGCACTAAAAATGAACAATGAACAATAATAGAGAATACAAAAAAGAGTAAGTTGCTCCTGTAATTCACCCATTTACTGCGTTTAACATATAGCCAGCATAACAGAAGCAGCTCAACTGTCAACAACTATCATAAGAGAGATTACTGTCCTACAACAGGTAAGCTATTTTAAACGGCACACACTAATAGTGTGGTCAGTTTTCTAAAGTTGAGAGAGTCGCTCTTTGAAAATAAGAAGCGCTAACCTTACTGGTGCAGTCCGCTGACAGGTGGCCGGAGACGGAGGAACAGAGAGGAGGAGGGAATGGATGCATCGCTGTAGTGCAGCTGTGATTTGACAACACTGCTTTACAGTCTACATTTAACTTGTCTCATTTATTTATTTTCAGTAAAATCCTCCCATACTTTGGAAACGTTTGGCCTTCTCCGTGATTTTCTCTCCATGTCGCCATGGTGCCTTCCTTTTCCTCGCTGGAACAGTTAAACTGAACATTCCCATGGCATGCACATCAACCTTAAAATTAAACGATTTGTCGACAATAAAAATCTGCATCGACAAATTTTTATGATCGACGTTATCGACAACGTCGACTAATCATTTCCGCCCTACAATATGTACAATGATAAGTGAAAGTGACAAAATTGACTTATTTATGAGAAAACACTACATAGTGGGCAAATATAATGGAACCGGAAGTGGACATCCGGGGAGAGCGGAAGTACGTCGCTCTACATTGTGCAAGAGATAGTTTAACATTATATTATTCCCAAAAGTCAATCATTATTCCTTTCCTTTGAATGTTCTTTTTCTTTTTATACAGTGTTGCCAACTCCACTCTTTTGGAGTGAGTCTCACACTTTTGCCCTCTCTCTCACTCCACAAATCCTATTTCTCACTCCAAAATGAGGGAAATTACTGCATGTCATGTTGATTTTCTTCAGATATTATCCACAATAAGAGCTCTCAAGGCAGCATAAAGTAGACTGAACATGTTCTAAAACTTATTCTGAGGTAAAGAAGTGTATGCCTTGAAAAAAATGTTTGTGTATATTGTGCACATGCACGCTCACTCCATTTCTAACTTCCTGTTTGGTGAGGAGCTGACAGTCATGCTTCCGCCATCTACAGTTTTGGAGTGAAAACAAATGCGACGATAGGATGAACTAGCTGCCTTTGCGGAGGTTGCACTCTCAGATTGCTTTAACTTTCTGGGACTTTTTTGTAGAGACAAGTCCAAGCACATGCTTTCTGTCAGTTTCTCCTCCTTAAAGGTGATTTCAACTACCCATCAGGGGAAGCTTCCTCCTGTCTTCCCTCTGGGCCGTACTCCGCTCCAGCCAATTGGCGGTTCTTATCAGCGGTGCATGTTTGCCTTTGGAACAGAAGCCAAAGCTAATAGCAACGCACCCACCGCAGCCCTCAGCTGGATGGAGGTGGCTATGTGGGTGTCCAGTGTTTGCACTCAACATGCCCGTCGGTGCTTGATTCCTTTTCTGTGTGAGGACGGCGTATCAAAGGGAGAAAACACATGATGGCCGCCGCCAAAGGCAAACATGGTATCACGTTTACATGTGAGAAATCACACTGAGATGGAGCTGAAATAAAAAGCATGTGTCCAGGTTTGTGTTCAATCATAAAATAGACAGCAGGATTTTTATCCGATGAGATGAAGTTTTCTATCAAGAGCAGGTAACAGGCTATTATTTATTAGATAATTTGGATCCATATTAGAACTGTACAGACTGGGCTAAGGTAGCTTTTGGGCAAAACTCTTTCATGGACTAGTTCTTCATAACACAAAAACTTAACCGTGAAAGGTGGTTCTTTCGCAAGGTGGGAAAATGTTCACTTTAATGGTCTGCAACCTACAGCCCTGGAGCTACCTGTGGCTCTTTTGCCTTCACTAAATCTATAAGCATATAAGAAAAACATCAAAAACGCTTTTAGAAAAAGTTGCAAATTTCCAAGAAAACCTTTTCAATTTCTTGAGGGTAAAAAAAAAATCACAATTTCACAAATTAAAATGCCCTTAAAAAGCAAATTTAAGTGAAAACTGAAAACTTATTTAATAATTTTTCTAGAAAGAATAGTAAATTTAGACAAAAAGATTTTTGATTTAAGAACAAAATTTATGAGAAAAAATTTAAATTTAATGAAAAAAAAATCCAAGGAAAAAAGTTACACATTTATAAGCTAAAAGTTTAATATTTAACAGGAAAAATGTACCACTTTCTAATGCTGACAGGCCAGTTTATGCTAGTAACTCAAATGCTTTTTATTTCCATACGTTTTGTAGTTTCATAGAGATTTTTCTGGCCAAAACTTCTTAAAAAATGGCTCTTCCACAGTAGAAGTTGCTAAGCCCAGGTCTGAATGCATGCCTGGTGTGGATTAATGTTTGACTCTGCTTAAAACTGACACCTTGAGACACTATTTCTACGTGTGCTAATTAAAAAATGGTCAGTATTTGATAACCTCACTCACTTCTTATTAACTTCACCTCTTATTACTGTTTGTTTTTATTTACTTTCCATATTTCTTCACTGTGTAGCAGATATGGAAGCAAGTTGATGTAAATTGATCTGCATTAGGTTTAGTTCAAAGCAAATAGGTTCAATATAGCTTATGCTTCCCTTTATTTATTTTCTTTTCTAGTTTTGAGACCAGCATTGTTTACATGGTTAATGTTTTCATCCATGTTCATGCTCTTTTCAGTGGTGGTATTAGTTCTCGATTTTTATTATCCCCCGCCGGTCGAAGCCCAGAGGGGTTGAAGAGCCCTTCCGGTGAAGACCGAAGGGAGTTTATGTTATGGGTCAGTCCGTCCGTTCGTCTGTCCCACGCCTGTGAAATCAACTCCTCCTAGTTTTGGTCCAATTGTTTTGAAACTTGGTACCATGGTTTAATATACACCGAGGATATGCATATTGCAATTTGGTTCTGATTGGATGATTTTTGCGGGAATTGTAGCCCCTGACCTATTACCTGCTGTTTCACCTCACTTCATAGACATCAACTGTCTTATGAAATCAAATCCTCCTACAGTTTTGTGTCAATTGTTTTGAAACTTGGTACTATGGTTTGAGATATTCTGATGATGCACATATTGCAATTTCACTCTCATCGGATGACCTTGAGGTCAAAGATCAGGTCAGATTTTTCCCTAAATCTTGTCAACACAGTAACTACTGAAAGAAATGGTGGAGGCTTTTCAAATCGATACAATAGTTGTATCTAATACACATCTTGGACAACTTACACCCTCACCTGACTATGGGTTTGGGGTCAAAGGGTCAAAGGTTCAAAGTTAACATTGCAGTTGCACTATGGTAAATGCTACATTTATTATTACTATAAAACAAGTAAAGCTAGGGCCACCAAACCTGTTATACAGGTTTACCTTGGGATCCTGAACTCTGATTATGGGTTTGGGGTCAAAAGGTCAAAGGTCCAGGTTAACATTTCTCATACCTTATTACTGTACAGTGCATAAAGCTAGGGCCACCAAACCTGGTATTCAGGTTTACCTTGGAATTTGACTTCTGACTATGGGTTTATGTTCAAAATTTCAAAGGTCAAGGTAAACATTCCCTCTGTCTTATTACTGTACAACGAGTAAAATTAGGGTCACCAAACTTGGTACACAGATTCACCCTGTAAGTGTCACTATGGTTTTGGGATCACAGCTAGGGTCACCAAACTTGCTTCACAGGTTCACCTTGGGATCCTGACCTCTGACTATGGGCTTGGGGTCAAAAGGTCAAGGTTAACATTTATTATGCCTTATTACTGTACAACAAGTAAAGCTAGGGCCACCAAACCTGGTACAGAGGTTTACCTTGGAATCCTGACCTCTGACTATGGGTTTGGAGTCAAAAGGTCAAAGGTCAAGATAACATTCCCTATGCCTTATTACTGTACAACGAGTAAAGTTAGGGTCACCAAACTTGGTACACAGATTCACCCTGTAAGTGTGACTATGGTTTTGGGATCACATAGTCAAAGGTCAACATCAAAATGGCTTATAAACAATATCACAGCAACAAAGAAAGCTAGGGTCACCAAACCTGCTTCACAGGTTCACCTTGGGATCCTGACCTCGGACTATGGGCTTAGGGTCAAAAGGTCAAGGTTAACATTTATTATGCCTTATTACTGTACAACAAGTAAAGCTAGGGCCACCAAACCTGGTACAGAGGTTTACCTTGGAATCCTGACCTCTGACTATGGGTTTGGAGTCAAAAGGTCAAAGGTCAAGGTTAACATTCCCTATTCCTTATTACTGTATAACGAGTAAAGTTAGGGTCACCAAACTTGGTACACAGGTTCACCCTGTGACCCTGAAGTGTGACTATGGTTTTGGGATCGCAAGATCAAAGGTCAACATCAAAATGGCTTTTAAACTATATCTCAACAACAAAGAAAGCTAGGGTCACCATTTTTGCTACACAGGTTCACCTTGGGATCCTGACCTCTGACTATGGGTTTGGGGTCAAAAGGTCAAAGGTCAAGGTTAACATTCCGTATGCCTTATTACTGTACGAGTAAAGCTTGGGCCACCAATCATGGTACACAGGTTCACCCTGTGACCCTGAAGTGTGACTGTGGTTTTGGGATTGCAAGGTTAAAGGTCAACATCAACATGGCTTATAAACTATATCTCAACAACAAAGAAAGCTAGGGTCAACAAACCTGGTAAACAGGTTCACGCTGAGACCATAACCTCTGACTACATGTTTGGGGTCAAAAGGCCAAAGGTCAAGGTTGGCACTCCCTATGATCTCTTACTATAGAACGTGCAAAGCTCTCTAGGGTCAGCATACTTGCTACACAAGTTCACCTTTGGATGCTGACCTACAACTATGGATTGTATACTTTGTTGTATATTCGTGGATGATGGGCTTAACAAAATTTGGTTCTGCCACAGTAATTATATTGAAAAGTTGGAAACTACTCTCTGTCAGTAAGTATTGGGATCTTCAAAGAAAATGGAGGCAGGGGATATTGCACTCGCCTCAGAGTGCTCTTGTTTGAGGATAAGTGTTACTTATATTTACTCTTGATTTTATTAGTAGCTCCACTAGTTAACAAGCATTTTTGCAGATTTTACTTGCTTTGTTTTGATTACTTAGTTCTTGTTTTTCCCCTGTTTCCACTATTTTCTCCATCTCCTTCTCTGTATCCTTTTAAAACTGCCCTAATTATCTCCCGCTCCAGTTTTTGCACCATGGCTCCTCATGTCTGCCCAATAAAAACACTCTGCTGCCATCATAAGAGAGACTGAAGCTGAGAGTAGGAGGAAAACTAAGAAACAGAGGGAACAGAGAGGTAGCAGCAAAGATGGAGAATTACACACTCGCATAGCCTCTGTCACCTCAACAGTGGGGCATTTGGCCAAACACAATTCAGGTTGACAGAATGTTGACTAGTGGATGAAGGGATGGACACAAGTCCCGACCAACCTCATTGACCGCAACAGAGCTCCCTGCACTCCTCAGCACAGCGGGGCAGTTTGAGAGCTTTTACTGCTTACAGATTGGATTTAAAGAGCATAATATCTGTTATGTCTGTTCAGAGTGGACATTTTAATGGGTCAATATGCCACATTTATTTCACTGTTTTGTGGATATGCGAAATGATATTTTGAGTCCACAGAACAAATCTTGGCTCAAACTTGTTTGATGCTGCAAAGTAACTGGGTTTCTCTTATTACATAATATCTTGTAGCCAATAGTCAGATACTGAGATAAGTGTTGTATCTCACTTCATTCTATGTACAGTATACTAATGTTTTACAGCGGATCTAACGTTGATTAAAAAATGATGGTTGGCATGTGCCTCCAGATGTGACATTTATCTTCTTCTGTGCATCTATTTGAATAGTGGTTATCAATGGAGAAACATAAACCTGTCACTTTGTTAGGGTCATCTTTTTCTCAGTAACTCCAACTGTGACATGACAATCGGAGCTCACTGAAATGATCCCACCCTCTCAGCTTCATCTCCGAGACATCTCCGTCCACCTGGTTCTCTTATCCACAGTCAATAATATGTCTTGCGTCATTCTGACTTATTTTTTTATATTTTGGCCCTAATAGTCCTGCACATTGGCTAGTCAGCCAAGGTCATTCTGTCTACCATCTTGCTGATTGCCACGGTGGAAGAAGCCGATGGAAGAGCCTGCGTAGCGCTACCTTAACTGTCATATCACGGCTGAGTTTTGTTTTGTTTTTTTGCTTGCCAACCTGTCCAGCAACTTGGCAAGCAGAACAAATATTTGCTTGCCTTCTTGTGCCAAACACTTTTACTTTTACTAAGAGTAGCTCTGCTCATATTTAATATATATTGTATATAAAAAGTGTTTATAGGCTCCTCCTGCTGTATAATAACTTTAATACTTTTTTTTAAATTGTCTTACTTATGCTGGACCCGACGGGGGAATGAGGGAGGGAGTTGAAGTGGTGGGTGGGGAGGAGAGAGCGAGACAAAGAAAACCAAAGAGACAAAACACAGGAAACAACTGCTGCTTCTGAGAAGATCTCAGCACAAGCCTGATATCTGCACCTGGTGCACCTTATCACGGTTGGGTCTTACAGCTCTTTTTATATATTCAGTCTGTCCTCACCAGACATCCATCTTACCACCTAGTCCACTGATCCACAGCCAATAATATATCTTGCATCATTCTTGCTTATTTTGTTATACTGTATTTTAGCCATGATAGGCCAGCACATCAGGCCACTAGCACTTTGGCTAGGCAGCTGAGGTCAGTCTGTCTATTGCCTTGGAGATCAGCATGGTGAAGAGAGTGATAAATTATCTCATCTAGCATTAGAAGAGTTAGCCATTCAGGGATTGTGCACATGACGTTTTCATCAACACTTGAAAAAAATATCTGCATCCACGCATTAACCTCTTAACTGTGTTTGTCACCAAACTGCGACATAACCCCTCGTGGTCAACAATGGTAAAGATTTTTTCAAGAAAATATTCAGATCAGATGTCAGAAGTTTCCAAGGCTATATCTTGAAAGTGGTAAGAGATAATGGCTTACTGTCAATTAGAAAGATGTAGAATATGATCCAAAGTTTCAGGTAGGAGTAAATTTACGCATCTAATTTGCATACAAACAAACAAAGACATTTGTCACTTACCGCTGGCAAGACAGCCATTTTGTTTTGTAATCTCAAAGACGAAGAAGAAGAAAGATTTTTTCCTCTGGTGTATTACGTGTCATCCCCGAGTCCTCCAACGCGTGCCTGCCACCTTGTGAACTGGCATGGTCAGTACAAATCCTCAGTCCAACTGGGGAGTGTTTGGCACGTTATATCAGTTGACAAGCGCAGCACTGCACTCTGCCACTAGGGGCACACAGAATCACACAGCATAAGGGTTAACATCATAGAAACAACAGCACATGGGACCACTCAAGGTGTGAAAACTGCTGTTGTAACTACGCCGGGCCAGTGGGTGGCAGTACGACTTTTTTTTGCACAACACCATGTACAACTTCCTATCAACCGTTAATCGCTTCAGCGAGCATGTGCTGAACTTTTAAAATAGCGGTTGTTAGTGAAAAGTAAGCACATATTCAGCAACTACACTGTTTATTTCTCACCTCGATTGTGTTCAGAAACATGTTTTGCTGTTTAGTTTTGAAAATGTAGGATAAAGTTGACTGTCTCTGTGCCATCATGGATGCGGGTGAAGACTTTAACAGGCTGCCCACTAGGGCTGAAACAATTGGTTGACAATGTCAATAATGTCGATAATAAAAATTTGTCAACGCAGATTTTTATTGTTGACGAATTGTTTAATTTTAAAGTTGATATGCATGCTGCGGAAATGTTCAGTTGTAACGCAATGCACCACTAGAACTGCTGCGGGCAGTAGCGCTTCTGTTGTCCAGCATGCGTAAACAATTTCCAGTGAAGAAGAGGAGGAGCACAGCATGGCGAAGCAAAAACACAAGCAAGTTAAAGTGGAGCTAAAAAAAGCAGACCAAAACTTTCTATAGTATGGGAACATTTCACAGAAAACAATAAAAAGAAATGAGTAAAATGCACACTTTGCAAGGCAGACCTTTGCTATCATGGCAACAGTGATGCATGAGCATCTGAAACAACGACACTCGGGAGCCGCACACTTGGGAGCCGCAACGCTAACTGCTGCTTCTGCTTGGTAAGTTTTAGCGAGTAAATAAATTTCCCGTCTTTTGATTGAATGGTTAGACTCTTTCCACCACACTGCAGAGCATCCTAGCTAGCAAAATGTGTGTGCAAGGACTTGCTTAAGCAGCTGCAATATGTTGATCTGGATGATGGATGTTACCACTGTTAGCCTGCTAGCCCTTGTTAGCATATCCGTGGCAGGAGTCTGTGGGTCCGATTCAGCTGCACAGCCCCCGGTCCATCTGTCTGCGGGTTAGTGTCAGTCTCATTTTCAAACTAGTTTACTCTCCAACGTTGATATTTTTCCTCCAGTGATGGCAGAATCTCAAGGCCATTACTAGCTAGAAGCTTTGGTTAGCACTATCCTTCGGACGCACACGTCTTCTGCATTTTTACATGTATTGGCACCGCACATTTCATCTGAACGCACCTTTAGAACAATTTTTGAAATTATAACTTTATAATTAAAGGGGACCTGTGGTGGTCGTGAAAAAAAAAAGATATTATATTGAGCCCCTGTCTCACGTTGTAGTTCAAGTTTAAGTTCAAGTTCAAAGCAATGTGATATAAATCCATTGCTGATGTGCTGGTTCAGCTATGTCAGCAAAACATGGGTGCAGCCATATTGGCAGCTACATGGCCTGCCAGGACGCTTCCTGTGACGTAGTGTCGTGGATACCGCGATCTGGATCAATATTGGCTGAGCCTGGAGTGCCCGGATGAGCAGTGGCTTTCGGGATATTCAAATTCAAATTCAAACGTTTATTTCAAACTCAGGGTTCATATTAAATGCAGAACTAAAACGAGTAGAAAATAAATAAATAAATGCTTAAATTCAGCGGGTCGTCTCGTCTGATCTGAGGTCGTAACGGCCGCCAGACGGCCGGGGATTCGGCGCTGGGCTCTTCCCTCGCCGCTAAAACTATATACAGATCAGCAGACACTCGGCGCTCTTGTAACAACAAAAACATACAATGCGATATGGATATCGCAACATGGCAGAATGTAAAGCCTTTGGATGTCTCAATAATAAGCGAAAAAACAAAGATAAACACTTCTTTTGTGTACCCAAACACAGCTCACCTTGTCAGAAGATTGTAGCGGATAAGTGGTTGCGCAATCTCGGAACAGGGCACAGACGTTTCCTTTCAGACGAAATTCCGTTGTGTGTGAGGACCACTTCGTCACTTTCACCCTCAGAAGACCTTTCTGGCTCAAACCTGTAGCCATGTTGGACGAATTCTTCCTCAGAGTCCGACAATTCAGCCATAATAGAATAAAAACACTCACAAAAGCACCCTACTCGCTGGTACAGGCGGAGTATTGACTTTTCAGTAGCAACGTAGTGACGTCACATCCGCATGTGTCATGGCTGCGTGCATAGTTTTCATTGGCTGGCCATGCCTGCGGTCGTATTTGCTTATTTCTCTGGTGGTAGATGGCTGGCAATAATTATTTAACCAAATAACGAATACTTTGCCTAATGTTTTCAAGTTGAATGCGTTTAGACGACCACCACAGGTCCCCTTTAAGTTATCTTTAGCATGCTTTGCGTGGACGGCTTGGTATGGATGGCACTTAAATCAGGTAGCTCACCACTGAAGGCCAAAGGGATTACCCCTTTGATCGCTTTTATCCGGCCACTGTGAGTAAACCGACCAGCGATTCCAGCGCTTCCTTGTGATTCACTGATGTGCCCTACCTGAAGCGATTGCTAAGCTAACGCTAGTTAGCTTAATGCTGGCGCCAGCCATTCCACCTAACACCAGCCTGAATCAAAGCCCAGCTGCGAGGCCCAGCGGAGATACTACCAGGCAGGCGGCTATTTGTTTGACGGGGCTCAGCAGAGATTTCACCCAGGCAGACGGAGGTAGGCGGCGGTGCCCAGTGGAGGACTTACCGTGACTGCAGCGGCGGTGTGCGACGAGACTACCCGAAGCGATTGCTAAGCTAACGCTAGTTAGCTTAATGCTGGCGCCAGTCATTCCACCTTACACCAGCCTGAATCGAAGCCCAGCTGCGAGGCCCAGCGGAGATACTACCAGGCAAGCGGCTATTTGTTGACGGGGCTCAGCAGAGATTTCACCCAGGCAGACGACGGTAGGTGGCGGTGCCTAGCGGAGGATTTACCGTGACCTCAGCGGAGCTCGGTGGCAGCGGCGGTGTGTGACGAGACTCGGTTGGAGGAGCGGGACGGGAGACCAGTTACGGCGACTATGAGCAACGAGACCAGCAACGGAAGGGGCTAGTTGGCTAGCTGAGGCCCAGCTGGATTCGAGGACGATCGGATCAGATTCTGGCGATATAAGCAGAATTTATTTTACTATCCACAGATTTTCCTTTTCCTTCTTTCCAAGAAAGACTGAAGATGGCTGCCACCGGATTAAAAAGTGGGCTGATGGGCACCACTAATAAGCCTTCTCTACTTCTCTACTTCCTCTTCGTTTTGTCTTTGTGTGTCTGGACCTGCAACAAGAAGGATTTTCCGACAAACTCAACCAAAGGTGAAGTTAAAAAGTTTTATCTGTATGGATTTGGGCTTGGACATCTCACCCTACACTCTATGTGGTCTTTAAAAGCCCTGAGCAAAAACTTCCAAATTAAGGCAAACATGGCTGTTAAGCAAAAATCACAATATGGCAGAGGATATACAGTTAAAGTTCTGTTAGTTCTGCTACTTCTGGCAGGAGATATTCACCTTAACCCTGGACCTGCCACTATTAAACAGCAGACCACTGGGTTAGCACAAAACCGAGCTGTACAAAAGCAAAAACAACATTTATTTTTCCAAACTGTTAATCATGCACGAGTTCTTTGGGACACCAAGGCTAAACCAAAGGGGATCCTCGGCGGTCATTTAAACATACGGAGCATAATCCCCAAAAGAGATGAGATTTCGGTGTTGCTGTTGGACTCAAATCTGGACTACCTTTGTCTCTCAGAAAGCTGGCTACACAGTAACATAGACACTAATATGATCGATATTGTGGGCTACCAGTGTTTTAGAAAAGACAGGCAGGTAGGGAGGGGAGGAGGTGTTTTAATTTACATCAAAGAGAAATATAAATGTCAACTGGTTGATTTGAATACTTCACTTGAATGTTTAGCTGTTAATGTATGTCTCTCTCCGGTAATGAATTTCAACATTGCAGTAGTGTACAACCCACCGTCACACAACTCTTCCTTTTATAATGAATTAAGTGATCTGGTTAAACAACTTGAGAAGAACAGAGAAACAATAATTCATGGTGACTTTAATATCAACTGGTCTGATAAAAAAGACAAACAAAAACTGAAAAGCCTCATGACTAAATTTAATTACCAGCAAATCATCAAAGGACCCACCAGGATAACCAAACAATCCAGAACACTTATTGACATGGTATTTACTAATAAACCAGAACGAATAACCAGAACCTATAATCTTGTAACTGGTCTCTCAGATCATAACATGGTTCTTGCTGTCAGGAAACTTACTAAAAAGCGACTACAGTATTTTGGGGGAGTCGATATTGACAAATCAAATTTTATTATCCCCAAATCAAAAAATGAGGAGTTTGAACATTACTTAGAGAATCAAAATTGGGAGCAGCTCATGGCAACATGTGAAGTAGATGATTGTTGTAATTTTATAACTGCAACAATCACAAAGTCTATAGAAAAATTTTCAAAGCAAATTAAAAGTAGACAACAGAAGATTAGCCTACCATGGTTAAATAATGAAATAAGAAAACTTATGAAGAGGCGAGACTATGCACTGAAAACATCACTAACCTCCAAACTACAAAATGATCACCTTGTGTACAAAAGTTTAAGAAATAAAGTGGTACATGAGCTGCGAAAATCAAAAATATCTTATTACAATAAACTGATAGATCATGCAAAGGGTAACAACAGTTCCCTATGGAGGCATTTAAATAACTTAACTAATAAAAAAAACGATCAGAAGGGGGTAAAGGAACTTAGAATCAATGGCAAGACCGTCAGTGACAAGGCTACTTTGGCAAATGAATTTAATTCACACTTTGTGGCCTCTGTGGAAGACTTAACAAAAATTTTTGTGCTGCCAAATGTGCTCAACAACACAAATTCCATACTTCCAACAGATACTTTTCACATCGATGAGGTAAATGAGAAGTTAATTGCTGGTATTGTTAAAACACTGTCAAACTCAAAAACTAATGATATCTACAATATGAGCACCTCCTTTCTCAAAATGCACAGCAAAATATTAATCAAACCACTGACTCATCTCATTAATCTCTCCATTAGGTCTAGTACATTTCCATCTGGCTGGAAAAAAGCTGTCGTCATACCAGTTCATAAATCAGGCAGTAAAGACGATATATGCAATTACCGCCCAATCTCTATCTTACCAGTCCTATCTAAGGTTCTTGAAAAAGTTGTAGCTACACAGCTGATAGACTACTTACAAGACAGTCAACTTCTTCATCCACATCAATTTGGTTTTAGACCAGGATACTCAACAGAAACAGCAAATTGTTGCCTTATTGAAAACGTCAAACAGTCCTTGGACAGGGGTAATGTGGTAGGAGCTGTTTTTCTAGATCTCAAAAAGGCTTTCGATACTGTAAACCACAGTTTGCTTTTATCCAAAATGGTATCTTTTAACTTCTCCCCAAATACATTAGAATGGTTTGCATCTTATCTCCAGAATAGAGAACAGTGTGTAAAAGTTCACCAGGATAAATCCTCATTTTTAAACAACCGCATGGGTATCCCACAAGGGTCCATTCTTGGTCCTTTACTTTTCAGCATTTTTATTAATGACTTGCCGTTACACTGCTCAGCTGCAACATGCCAACTTTATGCAGATGATGCAGTTATTTACACAGCTGCCAAGACTCCAGCACAGGCTGCAGATGTACTGTCTACAAGTATGGTTGATGTCCAAGAGTGGCTCCTCAAGAACCATCTATTGCTGAACCTTCAGAAAACAGTCTCAATGTGCTTTTCAATCAAAAAATGTAACCTGCAACATTTTAAAGTTAATATACATGATCATGACATCAGTTTAGCTACAGAATTCAAATACCTTGGCATTGTACTAGATCCTCAACTCAAATTTAATCTTCATATAAAGAAAATTTCAAAAACAGTAAAAAAAAATCTGAACTGCTTTAAATTAATTAGATATTACATACCTTACGAAGCAGCTGCACTGTATATGCATTCTATGGTTTTTTCTCATATATCATACTGTTTGACAGTCTGGGCTCAAGCAGCCCCTTCCACAATAAGACATATAGGTTCATTATATAATCAAACCCTAAAAATCTTGGACAAAAAGCCCATTAGGTGGCATCACTGTAATGTTTTAAAAAAATACAACCTATTGAGTTTTGAGAGCTTCATTGACCTCTGTCTTCTGAAATTAACGTTCAAATGTTTCCATAAATCAGCACCCGAGCCACTTGCTGGTTTCGTCCAAAGACAGGACAGCAGCAGAGCCACCAGGAGTTCTGTTAACAATAACTGTAAAATATTCCACCGCAGAACCACATTTGGACAAACAGCTTTCTCTATAAAGGGCAGTCACATCTGGAACACAATGCCAAATGAAATTAAAATAATAACGGACTTTGACTTCGGTTATGGCTGCCACGTAGGACGGACGTGTCTCGCTCTGCTCTGCTCCTGGAAAAAAAAAAATCGGCAAATAACTCTCTCATTTGGGACAGAACGTATCCCAGCATTTGGGCGAAGATATGTCGGCGAAGCCTAAGGCTGGAAAACCAGGAAAAGGAAAAAGCGAGCCGCCGAAACAGTCCAAATTAACGGACTTTCAGGTCTGTGACGCAGTAAACAAAACTCCATATATGGCGGAGGAGGCTGGCAACGCTGCGATATCTGCGGGGAATGGCGCAGATGCGCTGATGGCTGCCATGAGTTCAATGAGAGCGGACTTTTCCTCTAGATTTGATGGGATTATGACAGCGTTGGAAGGAATAAGAAAGGAATTGGGTGACTGTGTAGAACGAACGGCGCAGATGGAGCTCCGTCTCGCTAGTGCTGAAGATGACGTCACCCGTCTTCAATTAAAGGTGCGCACTTTGGAAAAAAAAATAAATCTCTGGAAGATAATATTTTGGATTTGGAATCTCGGTCGAGACAGAATAATTTGAGGCTGGTGGGTCTTCCAGAGGAATCAGAAGGTCGGGACGTATGTTCCTTTCTGGAAAAGTGGATTCCGGAGGTGCTGGGCAGCGAGGAGTTGCAATCAGCAGTGGTTCTGGAAAAAGCACATCGTATTGGCCCACGGAGAGATAAGGGACCGCCGAGGACCTTAATTATGAAGTTTCTTAGCAACAGAGACAGGATGAAGATCTTCAACGCTGCACGAGCTAAAAAAGGAGAGATTAAACACCAGGACCAGCAGGTGCGGTTCTACCCAGATTTGGCCACAGGAATCCAGCAATTGAGGAAGCAGTTTGATCCCGTACGTAAGGAGCTGCGCAACCTTGGGATTCGTCATGGTGTAATCTATCCTGCGAGACTGCTGACCACGTATGAGGGCAGAACCCACATCTTCAAGACCCCAGAGGAGGCGCAGGAGTTCATCAAGAAGATCAAAGAAGAAGAAGAGACTGGTGGGAGCTAAGCATGAACAAAATATAAGGTAGAATAATTAAGCATTTGCACAGGCATCTGACTGACTTGAAGTAAATAGTAAGTTTACAAAATATAGATTGTATTATATATTAAAAAACAAAACAAAAACAAAACAAACAAACAAAAAAAACTATGATGTACAAAGTTGTTAAAAATTTTGGAGTTAAGTTGGAAAACTACAGAGGAGAGTTAATGTTACGTCATTAAAAGCAGTAGAGTTAGGGTGATTGGGAGGATGAAGAAGGAGTGGCTTAGGCTGTTCCCCGTGGGTGTGGAACGGTCGATGGCTATATCGGGAGACAGAATTTTTCTTTTGATTTTGGGGGGTTTGCCACAAGTGTGGGAAGGGGAAATTTGTTTGTGTGTAGTTTGTAGGATGAATGTTCAACCACTCATGTTTTTGCTTCTCTGTATGAGCATGTTTACACTGCAAGGTAATCCCAAACTCTCTATTGATCATGGACCAAAGTGTTAATCTTAATTTAACTTCATGGAATTGCAGAGGTCTACAAAATTTAAAAAAACTTAAACAAGTTATGAATAAAATAAAGGACATGGGTTCAAGAATTGTGTTTTTACAAGAAACTCATCTGATAGAGGAGGATGTTAAAAGAATTAGGAGTAGATGGCAGGGAAGTGTATTCACCTCTTCATTTTCATCCCGAGCCAGGGGAGTTATGACTCTCATACATAAATCAGTTCCTTTTCAAGTGAAAAATGTAATTGGAGACAAATTTGGAAGATATGTAATCATTCAAGGTTCTTTGCTATTAGAAAATATAAATCTTGTGAACTTATATGGTCCCAATATAGATGATCAGAAGTTCTTTGCTAATTTATTTCTCATCTTATCATCACTTACAGGGCAACATATAATAGCAGGGGATTTTAATTGTACATTGAATCCAGGTGTGGATAGATCAACAGGACTGGATTGTACGCACATTGGATGTAGGATGACTATTAATCATTTTATGAAAGAATCGAGATTGTTAGATATATGGAGAGAAATGAAACCACAAGTTAAAGCCTATTCTTGTTATTCCAGTACCTACAAGACATTCTCACGTATTGATTATTTTTTGATTTCCACAGAATTAAGGTCCAAGATTCAAAACTGCTTTTATGATAACATCGTGATCTCTGATCATGCACCCTGTTGTCTAATATATGTAGATAAAAAATTGACAAAGGAATCAGGTAGATGGCAATTTCAGCATAAATGGCTTCAGGATGAGGAATTTGTCAAGTATATAGAAAAACAGATAGACGAGTTCTTTGACATCAATACTACACAAACATCAGCATGTGTAAAGTGGGAGGCTTTCAAAGCTTTTATTAGGGGACATATTATTAGTTATACAGGATCAAAATCTAAGAAGACTCGAGAGGAGAGAGCTAAATTGGAACATAAAATAAAAAGTCTTCAGGAAAAAGTGTATGCAGGAAGTGACCCAAGGTTGGAGAATGAATTACTGATTTTGAGAGCTGAATACGACAAAAAATCAGCGAATAGAGCTGCCTCGAGTCTTCTAAGATTGAAACAATCTTTTTATGAACAAGGTGAAAAATCAGGAAAATTATTAGCATGGCAGATTAAACAATTGGAAATTAAAACACCAATTACCAGTATTATAAGTAATGGACAGGTAGTTATAGATCCTTTAGAAATTAATAGAGCCTTTAGAGATTACTATGAAAAATTATATGATACCAAAAATGAACCTGATTTAACAAAACTAAATGGGTTTTTGAACGAACTATCTATACCGTGTATACCAAATGAAAACAGGGAGATATTGGAGTCTAAAATTAGTCAAGAAGAAGTTGGGCTAGCCATTGATAATATGAAATCAGGAAAAAGTGCAGGACCAGATGGTCTTCCAGTTGACCTTTATAAAAAATTTAAGAATAAATTAATAAAACCTTTTTTGGAAATGGTTTTAGAAGCATTTCAAAATAATAATTTACCATCATACATAAATAATGCCTTAATTATACTGCTGCCAAAACCAGGTAAGCCCTCTAATAAATGTGAAAATATGAGACCAATAAGCCTATTAAACGCCGACCTTAAGATAATCTGTAAAATTTTAGCAAGACGAATACAAGAAATTTTACCAAATATTATTAATCGAGATCAGAATGGCTTTATAAAGGGTAGACAAGGCTTCCATAATGTAAGAAGACTATTTAATATTATTTATTTTAATAAAGAAGCACCGGATACAGCTCTCCTATCATTGGACGCCGAAAAGGCCTTTGATAGAGTTGAATGGCCCTTTCTTTTTGAAGTCCTACAAAGGTTTGGACTTGGAAATAATTTCATAAAATGGGTTCAAATAATATACAATAATGCTACAGCAGAAATCCTAACAAATAACAATATTTCAAAACCAATAAAAATCAATAGAGGATGTCGACAAGGCTGTCCACTTTCACCTTTACTGTTTACTATGGCAATTGAACCTTTAGCGATAGCGATACGTTTACATTCACAAATATATGGAATTAAAGTTGGACCAACAGAACATAAAATCTCCCTGTACGCCGATGATATAATTTTGTTTATGTCGAATCTAAAAAAATCAATTCCAACCTTGTTGAATTTAATAAAGAATTTTGGGGAAATATCAGGATATAAAATAAATAAAACTAAATCTTCAATATTAATGCTAAATGAGACCCAGAGAAATTACCCAGCCCCTGAGGCAAATCAATTCAATGTTGTAAATCAGTTTAAATATTTAGGAATCCAAATTATGCCTAAGCTAGAATCAGTCGCCAGCGTCAACTATGAAGCCTTAATGTCAGATATCAATGAGTTAACTCAGAGATGGATGTCACTACCAATGTCGATGATCGGGAGAATCAATATACTTAAAAGTAATATTTTACCTAAAATACTTTATTTATTTCAATACATTCCCTTATCACCACCTTTAGATCTATTCTCAAGAATAAAAAAAAAGTTAGTGGAATTTATATGGAACAACAGGAGGGCTAGATTACGTCTGTCTTTATTATATTTACCATTTGATCGTGGAGGTCTGAAATGTCCAAATTTTATGTTGTATTATTGGTCGGCACAACTGAGGTCTATGACATATTATTTTTCATCAAATGATCTCCCTCACTGGACTGAAATGGAATCATACAATTTACCTTTACCTCTTCCCATATTCATATACTCAGATTCGGCAAAAAAATTACAAAAACAAGTTAAAAATCCATTTGTAAAGCATATGATCAAAATATGGTGTGAAGCTAAAAACTATTTAAAAGAACCACAGTTATTGTCACAATTTAGTCCAATATGGGGTAATCAATATTTTAAACCAGGGAGAGCGGACGCTGTATTTAAAGTATGGAATTTAAAAGGGATACAAAAGATTCAGGATTTATATTTGCCATGTGCAGATAACATAATGTCTTTTGAAGCGCTGAGGATCAAATTTAATCTCAATAGAACACATTTTTTTAAATATCTTCAACTTAGAAACTTTATTCGATCAAATCAAAATAAAGCTCTCACTCGACCTATTTATTCATCCTTGGAAAAAATGATGATGAAAGATAATAAAAGAAAGGGTATTATTTCAGAGTTTTATAACTCATTGACACTATCTTCAAGTGAAAATTCACTGAAAAGATTAAACTACTGGAAAGAAGATCTGCAAATTGAAATTTCGGAGGAACAATGGGAATTGGCTTGTACAGAAGCTCAAACCAAATCAATAAATGCACGCCTTAAATTGATACATTTCAAATGGTTAATGCGGATGTATGTTACACCGGAGGAGTTAAATAGATATAACAAAAATATACCAGATACATGCACAAAATGCATGGAAAGTAAAGGAACCCTATTTCATTGTTTATGGGAATGTAGATTAATAAGAATGTTTTGGGAAGAGGTGAGGGTAACAATTGAAAAAATAATCTCAAAACAAATCATACTGAATCCTAAACTGTTTTTGTTGGGTCTGTACCCAGAAAAGCATAATTTTAATAAAAGTGAAAGAACATTCATAGACCTCAGTTTGCTTAATGCCAAAAAATGTATTGCACTATTATGGAAAAAGACTCATAGACCAGATGTGACTCAGTGGTTAAGACAGATGTTAACAAACCTTCCATTAGAAAGAATAACATATATACTGAAATCAAAGGAAATTGTGTTTGAGAATATATGGAGACCTTTTATTGATTATGTAAAAAATTTAAACATAACTCTTGAAGAAGAAGGTGAATGATGTGTGTGGACCTTGTAAATTCCAAACTGGTGAACATAATATGTATACTTATGTATTGGATTGTCTAGACTAAACAGAGGAGCATTGTTGAAGACTTGATTTTGTTGGTGGTTGTTGGTGTTTTTAGTGCATTTTTTTTTTTTTTTGTAGTACTTTAGCGTTAGTGTTTGATTGTTTGTATCATGTTTGTTAAAAAAAAAAAAAGGTTCAATAAAGATATTGTGGAAAAAAAAAATAACGGACTTTAAAACATTCACTAAAAATGTTAAAAACTGGCTGAAAAATAAACAAGAATGTACTCATGTATGAATTATTTGTCTGCAAAGTGAGAGTGAATGAAGGGAAGGAATAAATGTGTTTGTTTATAGTGAGTGACGGAGGGAGGAAGGCCTGAAATAGGCAAATGTGAGTTATGTTATATGTGTTAAATGTGAGTCAGGCTGTTATATTTGTGTATTTATAATATTTATAATATTTATGTTAAATGTGAGTCAGGCTGTTATATTTGTGTATTTATAATATTTATAATATTTATAATTGTGTATTTATAATTTTTCTGCATTGATGTATGTGGTTATTGTGTATATTTTTTATCTTGATTCTTTTTTCTAAAGCCCATCCAGGGACAAGAGTTGCAAATTAGCTAATAGCTATACACTCTATGTGCAACACATCAGATTGATTGTCTTTGATTAATTGTCTATGTTTATTGCACTGTCCCTGTCAAATAAACTAATCTACTACTACTAGTTGTAAAATATACAGTCCGCCACCAAGGTGAGGTAAAACATGCACTAGAGCCCCAAATAAGAGCCGTGGCAACAGGAGGCAGAGATGGACATGAGAGAAATAATTGCAACTAGTCGACTAATCGAAAAAAACAGTTGTTTAGTCATTAGTCAACTACCAACTTAGTCAACTACCTGTTGCAGCCCTACTGCCCACTGTAGGATGCATCGACCAATGAGGTGCAGCTTGTGTATTTTGTCAAGCAGCACATACATATGTCAGTTATTTGTTGTGGCTCTACTGGTTACGCCCTATTCACACTCCTGTGATGCTACATCATCATTTTTGTTTACCTCCGTGCACACGGAGGTGGAAAAAAGTTACCAGCAAAAACCATACCAGTCTCGATTGGCTTCAAATTGTTATACTTTCACATCTCCAAAGTCCCAGCGTCATATGCACAGACAGCCAAACTGTGAAAGAAGTTTGCCAGTTTAGAGTAGAAATGTTGTCTCACGCATTCATAGTTCTTTCTGTGTTTATTGTACCCCAGGGACCAGTCATATCCTTTCAGCTATTCACACCACTCTCTGCTTTATTTGGGCTTTTAACATAATTAGCTGTTAGTTATGTTAGTTGGCTCAGTCTGGTGCCTCAAACAAACGTCTGTTGGTGAATTGGGAGCATCGGGTGAACCAGGGCCCATGAGGATGAGGAAAGAAGCGTGTAAAGTTGAGAGCTGTGAAAGCGCAGTTAAATAGGGGTCATACCTTGATGCTAACAAAGATTATCATCATTACAAGAATATACATCTTGTTTAAGCTATAGATTCAATCTATAATTTTAAATAATTTTATCTTGTCTTGTTAACTGGAGTGGTGGCGTAGTTGGTAGAGCATCCGCCCCACAACCAGAGGAGGTCGTGGGTTCAAGCCCCGGCCGGGTCATACCAAAAACCATACAAAAATGGTACTTCCCGCCTTCTAGCTTGGTGCTCAGCATAATAGAATGGGGAAGGAAAAAGTTGTTTGTTGTGGCGCCTTGCATGGCAGCGACCCCTCTGATTCTAGATGTGATCAACATTGTAGATAGAAGAAACATAATTTCGTTCTAGTGTACATGATTGGCTGCATGGATTGAATGACAATAAAGTTGGCTTCTTCTTCTTAAGTCTTTTACATCATTACTCACGTTGGCGAGGTGGCATGGGTAGGGCAGTCGGTGCTGTCTGCAGCTGGTTGTGTCCGTGCTGTAACTTGACAAGGAATGTGGCTACAGCCACCAAACTTGGTGCATAGGTTGACTTTGGTACTAGCACCTATGGCTATACCTTTGGGGTCAAAAGGTCAAGGTTAGACTGCCATCTAAACTATATCACAACAATAAAGACAGCTAGGGCCACCAAACTTATTACATAGGTTCATCTTGGGATCCTGACCTAGAGCAATGGGTTTGGGGTGAAAAGGTCAAAGGTCAAGGTTTACATTCCTTGCTGCCCTATTCCTATAGAACATTTAAAGGTGTGTTCAGACCAAAGACGAACGGGCAAATTTTTTGCGTGGCGCGATTACATTTTAGCTCAATGGAAACACGCAAATAGACATGAATTCGCCATTTGAGTGAGTTGCAGTCAAGTAAAGTTGCCTTAACTTCTGCAGCTATGTTAGTAGTAGTAGATTAGTTTATTTGACAGGGACAGTGCAATAAACATAGACAATTAATCAAAGACAATCAATCTGATGTGTTGCACATAGAGTGTATAGCTATTAGCTAATTTGCAACTCTTGTCCCTGGATGGGCTTTAGAAAAAAGAATCAAGATAAAAATATACACAATAACCACATACATCAATGCAGAAAAATTATAAATACACAATTATAAATATTATAAATATTATAAATACACAAATATAACAGCCTGACTCACCTTTAACATAAATATTATAAATACACAAATATAACAGCCTGACTCACATTTAACACATATAACATAACTCACATTTGCCTATTTCAGGCCTTCCTCCCTCCGTCACTCACTATAAACAAACACATTTATTCCTTCCCTTCATTCACTCTCACTTTGCAGACAAATAATTCATACATGAGTACATTCTTGTTTATTTTTCAGCCAGTTTTTAACATTTTTAGTGAATGTTTTAAAGTCCGTTATTATTTTAATTTCATTTGGCATTGTGTTCCAGATGTGACTGCCCTTTATAGAGAAAGCTGTTTGTCCAAATGTGGTTCTGCGGTGGAATATTTTACAGTTATTGTTAACAGAACTCCTGGTGGCTCTGCTGCTGTCCTGTCTTTGGACGAAACCAGCAAGTGGCTCGGGTGCTGATTTATGGAAACATTTGAACGTTAATTTCAGAAGACAGAGGTCAATGAAGCTCTCAAAACTCAATAGGTTGTATTTTTTTAAAACATTACAGTGATGCCACCTAATGGGCTTTTTGTCCAAGATTTTTAGGGTTTGATTATATAATGAACCTATATGTCTTATTGTGGAAGGGGCTGCTTGAGCCCAGACTGTCAAACAGTATGATATATGAGAAAAAACCATAGAATGCATATACAGTGCAGCTGCTTCGTAAGGTATGTAATATCTAATTAATTTAAAGCAGTTCAGATTTTTTTTTACTGTTTTTGAAATTTTCTTTATATGAAGATTAAATTTGAGTTGAGGATCTAGTACAATGCCAAGGTATTTGAATTCTGTAGCTAAACTGATGTCATGATCATGTATATTAACTTTAAAATGTTGCAGGTTACATTTTTTGATTGAAAAGCACATTGAGACTGTTTTCTGAAGGTTCAGCAATAGATGGTTCTTGAGGAGCCACTCTTGGACATCAACCATACTTGTAGACAGTACATCTGCAGCCTGTGCTGGAGTCTTGGCAGCTGTGTAAATAACTGCATCATCTGCATAAAGTTGGCATGTTGCAGCTGAGCAGTGTAACGGCAAGTCATTAATAAAAATGCTGAAAAGTAAAGGACCAAGAATGGACCCTTGTGGGATACCCATGCGGTTGTTTAAAAATGAGGATTTATCCTGGTGAACTTTTACACACTGTTCTCTATTCTGGAGATAAGATGCAAACCATTCTAATGTATTTGGGGAGAAGTTAAAAGATACCATTTTGGATAAAAGCAAACTGTGGTTTACAGTATCGAAAGCCTTTTTGAGATCTAGAAAAACAGCTCCTACCACATTACCCCTGTCCAAGGACTGTTTGACGTTTTCAATAAGGCAACAATTTGCTGTTTCTGTTGAGTATCCTGGTCTAAAACCAAATTGATGTGGATGAAGAAGTTGACTGTCTTGTAAGTAGTCTATCAGCTGTGTAGCTACAACTTTTTCAAGAACCTTAGATAGGACTGGTAAGATAGAGATTGGGCGGTAATTGCATATATCGTCTTTACTGCCTGATTTATGAACTGGTATGACGACAGCTTTTTTCCAGCCAGATGGAAATGTACTAGACCTAATGGAGAGATTAATGAGATGAGTCAGTGGTTTGATTAATATTTTGCTGTGCATTTTGAGAAAGGAGGTGCTCATATTGTAGATATCACTAGTTTTTGAGTTTGACAGTGTTTTAACAATACCAGCAATTAACTTCTCATTTACCTCATCGATGTGAAAAGTATCTGTTGGGAGTATGGAATTTGTGTTGTTGAGCACATTTGGCAGCACAAAAATTTTTGTTAAGTCTTCCACAGAGCCCACAAAGTGTGAATTAAATTCATTTGCCAAAGTAGCCTTGTCACTGACGGTCTTGCCATTGATTCTAAGTTCCTTTACCCCCTTCTGATCGTTTTTTTTATTAGTTAAGTTATTTAAATGCCTCCATAGGGAACTGTTGTTACCCTTTGCATGATCTATCAGTTTATTGTAATAAGATATTTTTGATTTTCGCAGCTCATGTACCACTTTATTTCTTAAACTTTTGTACACAAGGTGATCATTTTGTAGTTTGGAGGTTAGTGATGTTTTCAGTGCATAGTCTCACCTCTTCATAAGTTTTCTTATTTCATTATTTAACCATGGTAGGCTAATCTTCTGTTGTCTACTTTTAATTTGCTTTGAAAATTTTTCTATAGACTTTGTGATTGTTGCAGTTATAAAATTACAACAATCATCTACTTCACATGTTGCCATGAGCTGCTCCCAATTTTGATTCTCTAAGTAGTGTTCAAACTCCTCATTTTTTGATTTGGGAATAATAAAATTTGATTTGTCAATATCGACTCCCCCAAAATACTGTAGTCGCTTTTTAGTAAGTTTCCTGACAGCAAGAACCATGTTATGATCTGAGAGACCAGTTACAAGATTATAGGTTCTGGTTATTCGTTCTGGTTTATTAGTAAATACCATGTCAATAAGTGTTCTGGATTGTTTGGTTATCCTGGTGGGTCCTTTGATGATTTGCTGGTAATTAAATTTAGTCATGAGGCTTTTCAGTTTTTGTTTGTCTTTTTTATCAGACCAGTTGATATTAAAGTCACCATGAATTATTGTTTCTCTGTTCTTCTCAAGTTGTTTAACCAGATCACTTAATTCATTATAAAAGGAAGAGTTGTGTGACAGTGGGTTGTACACTACTGCAATGTTGAAATTCATTACCGGAGAGAGACATACATTAACAGCTAAACATTCAAGTGAAGTATTCAAATCAACCAGTTGACATTTATATTTCTCTTTGATGTAAATTAAAACACCTCCTCCCCTCCCTACCTGCCTGTCTTTTCTAAAACACTGGTAGCCCACAATATCGATCATATTAGTGTCTATGTTACTGTGTAGCCAGCTTTCTGAGAGACAAAGGTAGTCCAGATTTGAGTCCAACAGCAACACCGAAATCTCATCTCTTTTGGGGATGAGACAAAACTGACAACCTGTTGTGGAAATCCCCAAAACACCGTCACCGGTTTACATTATCTAACGGGACTCTCACCTGAAAAAATTATTCCTGCCTCCAAAATTTCAGTTGGATGATTGGTTGTTTACATTGCTAGCCTGCTAGCCTTGTTAGCATGTCTGTGGCAGGAATCCATGGGTAAAAAAACTCTGACATTCCGAATCAGCTGCAAACCTCTCAGTCCATCTGTCTCCAGGTGAGTGTCAGTCTCATTTTCAAACTAGTTTACTCTCCAATGTTGATACTTTTACTCCAGTGATGGCAGAATCTCAAGGCCATTACTAGCCACCGCTATCCCTTGGACTTGAATGCGCAAGATTTGTGTGTGTCCGCCTCTTTCCATTGACTTTGTATGTATTCATGCTGTGTGAGAAATTCACTTTGTGTTTGGTCTGAACGCACCTTTAAGCTAGGGTCACCAAACTTGGTACACAGGTTCACCCTGTCCTCTGACTGTGGGTTTGGGGTCAAAAGGTCAAAGGTCAAGGTTTTAAATCTATAGGGCTGCAAAAGGCATGGGTCTGTATCTCAGTTGAGCGCATTCTACTTACGCTGTTATACCTTTTAATGTGTGATATTCATTTACACCAGTCGTCCTTTCTTGGTGTTATTGTCTCATGCGTTTAGGTTAAAATCATTCTTGAGATCAGGAAGCATGTCGATGCTTCTTGATAAAAATAAAATAAGAGAAAATAAATAAGTTCCTTCAAATGCAATAACATTAAAATGACAAGTTTGTTTTGAAAATGTAAGGAGTAGAAAGTACAAGAATTTGTGTTAAAATGTAGAGTAGCAGTAAAGAGTCAGAAAAATACATATGTAAAAGTACAGATACCTGAGGACTCTTCTTAAGCGCAGTTAAAAATTATTTGTACTTTGTTGCTTCCCCGTTCTGATTGTTAATGACTTCCAATCAGGTTTTTGCATCTGAAATTACACATTTTGAAGCTTATAAAATAGAACTTTGTTAACCTTTGTTGTTTTTATGTTGCTGGACTTTGCTTGTCCAGGACATATAATGAAACAGCACTCCTGTTGCTCAGTTTGATAGCTGACCTTCTCACATACTTCATATACTGACTCACAGCTTTGTAGTTGTCTGTTTGCCAGGCCATGTTGTTTATGTTAATGTGTGTATCTAATAAAATGGCTGATTAGCGTGTTGTGTGTGTGTTTATCTCTTTATCAGCCTGTCTGTGTTTAATTGTCTCACTCTGTGAGTCAACACGTGCATTCATAAACTCTCACAGACACAATCGAGTGATCCAGATGAACTGTGTCGGCCGTCGCCTCATGAAGTTCATACAACAGCACACGCATGCAAATTCTTCGGGCCTCTGTTTTCATTTTGCATGATCCGGTGCAACCTCGGAATGAAACCAAACATGCCACATGTTCCAAATGCCTTATCAGTGATTCAGTTGCCTTAAAAAAGGAGGGCAGACGTGTCGCATATGTGAAACTATGTTGAAATGCTGCTTTGAATACTTTACTGCTTTTTAAGATTAATGATTGGGGAGCAAGAAGTTATTAGATATTACACTAATGTAAATTCAGAAACGGTTGCATCTGTAATCTGTAAGAAATGGGGTGCAAACGGCAAGACAATAAAGAGGCAGAATTGCAGTATTTTAAAAGGCAATAAAATAATACAACCCTGTACATATAAACCCTAAAAATATGCATGTGTTATATTTTCAGATGGGTTGTTTTCATTAAGCTATAGATTACTGAGCTTGTTTTATTCTAACCACCTAATAGCTGTTTCATCTGGAACCACTTTTGCTGCCTGTTGACTTCCATTTAAATTGATGGTTGTTTATAGTTAAGAACAAGAGCTGAATAGCTTAAAATGCATTAAACCTTAGAATGTGTGCAAAACATGGATGAGCTCGCCATCACGTCACCCTACATTAATGCCTCAACATTTCCTTTTTGGAGCCTTAAAACAAACGTTAGCAGATAAAGGTATGTACTACAAAGCCATGTACACTACATGGGTTAATCACCCAGTCAGCTGCTAATTAATGCTATCTAACATAGTAGTACAGTCATAGAATTTTACTCACCAAAACTCATTGGGAAACTACTTGGATCTGTTATAGCTAGCAGGGATGTCCACACCTCTAACTTACAGGGGTCATTAACTGAAAAATGTTGGTTTTGTAGGTTTTAACTTGCTGAAAGGTGTCTATTGGTCACGTGATTATCGAAAAAATGTCTAAATGTTCACTTCTCTTAAAATAATACACACAAGCACACAGCCTTTGTATTGTGTTTTCACTCTAAATGTCGTGAATCGCCCTTTTCAAGGGCAGCAGAAGACACCAGATGCCAACTGTGAGTTTGCAACATTTATAAACATAAGCAGGAACACTAAACAAAAACATTGCACTTACACACAGGGAAATGATAAGGTGCACTGGAGGAGAATGGGGCTCTCACCGAAGAGAAAAGAGAACAGCCTGGACGGACCCAGGCTGAGGCATTTGGACATGCCGGGAAAAAAGAGAAGAAGCCTAGCTGGAGACACACCTGAAGAAAAACGGGGCTCACGGCTGGGGCAACAGGAAAAAGATCCACGGCGGAGCTCACCCGTTCACCTCTGCGGGGAAAACACATTCACTCAGTGACAGCAGGTACCTCTTAGGAAGCAAACAGTAGGACAAGGCAACGGGGGAAACGTTGCCATGCCATGTCCATGCCATGGGCTGCACGGTGGTGCAGTGGTTTAGCACTGTGGCAGCACAGTTTTACCCTCGGCCGGGGGATCGCGGGGATCGTGGGTTCGATCCCAGCCCCCGACCAACAGTGAGCTGTATGGAGTTTGCATGTTCTCCCCGTGTTGCGCGGGTTTACTCCGGGATTTCTCCGGTTTCCTCCCGCACACCAAAAACATGTAGGTTTAGGGCACTCGCGCACGCAGCGACCAGCAGCCGGTGGCTTGTCACCAGACTGCAAACCAAGTCTACCTACGGGTACAAATAAGTAACAAAAAAAAAAAAAAAATGTCCTTAAATAGGTGAATGGGAAATGAACAAAGACTGACAGGTGTGGATCACAGGAGTGAGGAAATGGGCAAGGGGCAATGTCATCCGTCGTGATCGATGAAGACCACTTTCACAGTCTCTTGTGAATCCGCATATAGCTTATTAAGCCAATGTGGGCACAGAAGGACCTCTTACAAACAGGGAAGAAGATGCCAGAGGAGCCATTGTCGGGAGTACTCTCGCAAGCCTTTCTTGCCACCCTCTTTTGAATGGCTGCAGTGGTTCTGTTGACTTTGATAATTTTTGCGCCGTTGGATACCACTAGATGCCATGATGAGTGCTCTGTGGCAAGCTGCTCCCATGAATCAGGATTTATGCCAAAAGATTTGAGGGAAACTTTCAAGGTGTCTTTGAAGCGTTTCTTTTGACCACCTTGGGACCGCTTTCCAGCCTGCAGCTCACCATAAAAAAGCCTCTTCGGAAGTCGATGGTCCTGCATGTGAACAAGATGGCCAGGCCAGCGCAGCTGGGAATGCATCAGGATGGTGTATATACTAGGAAGACCGGTTCGTTCCAGAACCTCTGTATCTGGGATTTTGTCCTGCCATTTTATCTTAAGCACCTTCGTTAAACACATCGTGTGAAAATGGTTAAGCTTCCTTGCATGGCATTGGTACACAGTCCATGTTTCACATGCATACAGTAGCATAGGCAGAACGATAGCGTTGTATACTTTCAGCTTGGTGGGTAAGGTGATTCCCCGTTTATCGCATACATTGGTATGGAGTCTAATAAAAGTTGCGCTTGCTTTTGCTAGCCTAGTGTTCGCTTCGATGTTGGATGTTTACGTTGTGGGACCGTGTACTTCCAAGGTAGGTAAACCTGTCTACCACTTTGAGCCTCTCATCTTTGATTGTAATAGTTGGCTCGATGTAGGGCTCACTGGGGGCAGCCTGGTGTAGTACTTTGGTCTTCTGTGCATTGATGGTCAGGCCAAAGTTGATACAGGCAGTTGAAAACTTGTCAACACTGCTGCATGTCTGCGGCAGTACTCACGTTCAGTGCACGGTCATCAGCAAAAAAGAACTCTTGAATAGTATCCGATGACACTTTGGTCTTTGCTTGGAGCCTCCTCAGGTTGAATAGCCTTCCATCAAAGCGAAAGTTGAAATCAATACCAACATTACCATCACGATATGCATCTTACAGAATTGGAGAAAACACCATACTGCACAGTGTAGGTGCCAAGACACATCCCCATTTGACCCCATTTGAAACAGGGAAGGGCATAGAGGTGTCACCTCTGTCCTGAATACATGCCTGCATGCCATCATGGAATTGACGAACTAGGGAAATGAACTTATGAGGCCAGCCAAATTTGGCTATGATTTTCCAAAGGCCTTCCCTGTTCAGAGTCGAAAGCCTTTGCTAGGTCGACGTACGTCAAATACAAGTCAAGGCACGGTTTTGCTCCTGGCATTTCTCCTGCAGCTGTCTTGCTGCAAATACCATGTCAAAGGTGCGCTGGCTCTCAGGCAGAAGATGTTCCTGCTCAAGGTGACACATGAGGTGGTTAAGCATTATTCTTGCAAGAATCTTGCCGGCAATGACAAGCAAGGACATACCACGGTGGTTATCGTAAATCTGACGGTTTCCCTTCTTTTTGTATAGATGGATAATGGAGGTGTCTTTGAAATCCTGTGGAGCCTGCTCCCGTTCCCATATGAGCAGGAACAGCTGGTGGAGCTTTCTTGCAAGGGTTGTACCACCATCCTAACAGATTTCAGCCAGAATAGCGTCAGAACCGGCCGCCTTGCCACTAGAGAGCTGAGAGATAGCCTTCTTAGTCTCTTCGAAAGCCGGTGGATGATCCAAGGTTACATTTGTGGGAGAGGTTCAATAGCATCATCATTGATGTATGAGGGATGGCTGAGGATGCTACTGAAGTGTTCTGCCCAGCGCTCGATGATTTCATCTTATTCAATGAGTAGAGTTGAAATAGAAATGAACAAAGACTGACAGATGTGGATCACAGGAGTGAGGAAATAATCAAAAAACAAGTGACAGCTGTGCAGCCCGTGAAACAGCGTTTGACAGCCGGGTGTGCACAAGCGCTGTCAACATAAAAGCACCAGAGTGAATAAATACTGTTACAGAAAATAGAACAAGCATAAACCCACGGGATGCAAATAATACAATAAATACAAGATGATGCACAAATACATAAACAAGACTATAATAACAAGGCTAAGAATACAAGATAACTCATACTAAATACAAAGTAAACAGATACAGCAATACAAAAGAGGACAACATAACTTGGAAGCTGAGCATGGCACCCACCCATGCTCTGGATCATGACACTAAAAAACAAAATTGATTGTTCTGAATTTGCCATGGCATGTCATTGACATAGTAAACCCAGCCCACTGCTCTATTATTGGCCAGCCTAGCTGTCAATCACGTGGACAACAGTGAGCTAGCAAGTTAGCTTACCAAACATGGTTTATATTATTATTTTCTTTAGTTTTCAGGTACCCTAATAGACATCCCTGTTTCCACCTTGTTCACTAATCCACAGTCGATAATATATCCTGTGCCATTCTGGCTTATGTTGTTATTTTGCCATGATGCTACATTGAGCTCTGTTAGCGTTAACTTAGCTAGACACTAGGTCGGCATTGGTCTTGTGACTGACAGGCTGCCTGGCATTAGCTTAACTGTTAATCCAGTCTGTTTGGATTGCTGTTTTCTATAAATTCTATTCACCACCACTGAAATCCTTGTTTGTCTACCAACACTTGACCATATATGTCATTATTAGAGTGGCGCCCCTCCCCCACTTCGGACAGTCAGATCACATCTCCCTGTTTATGTACCCAGCCTACAGACAAAGGCTGAAACAACAAACCCTGTTATTAAACAAATTAAACACTGAACTCCAGAGGCTGAGAGCACGCTGCAAAACTGTTTTGCCTGGACAGACTGGGATGTGTTTAAAGCTGCAGCCACCCGGGAGGACTCTTCTGTAAACATACAGGACTATGCTGAGTATGTGACTGGGTACATCAGCTCTTTTGTCGATACCATCGGACCCACGATACAAGTCAGAAAGTTCCTCAACCAGAAAGGCTATAACAACAGCCAAAAGGCAGTACAGAGAAAAGCTACACAGCCTCTACTCCACTCCTGACCCTGGGTGCATGTGGCAAGGCCTGCAGCACATCACAGACTACAAGAGGACCAACAGCAACACCACTAGCTCCACTGACAGCCTGACGGATGAGCTCAACATCTTTTACACCTGCTTTGAGACCTCCAGCTACAGTGCAGAGAGGAGACACACACACATGCACCTTCCCCTCCCTCCACAAAAAGTCTCATCAGGCCAGGTAAATAAAGCACTGAGGAATATCAACCCCTGCAAGGCAGCAGGACCAGACAACATCCATGGGCGGGCTCTCAGAGCATGTGCTGCTGAGCTGACTGATGTTCTCACATCCATCTTCAACCCCTCCCTCAACCAGAACATAGTCCCTTCCTGCTTCAAAACCACAACCATCGTCCCCCTCCACAAAAAGAGCCCACCGACCTGCCTGAATGATTACAGGCCGGTAGCACTCATTCCAATCATCATGAAGTGCTTCGAGAGAGTGGTGCTGCCACTCATTCATGACAGCATACCGGATACCCTGGACCCCCTGCAGTACGCTTACCGGCCCAACAGGTCCACCTCAGATTCCATTTCTGCTGCATTCCATTATTCTCTCTCCCACCTTGAAGATAAAGACTCTTACATCAGGATGCTCCTTGTCGACTGCAGCTCCACCTTCAACACAGTCATCCCCCACAAACTCACCTACAAACTGTCTTCACTTGGCCTGCACCCCACCCTCTGTGACTGGTTACTGGACTTTCTGACTGGCAGGCCTCAGTCTGTCAGGATGGGTAACAGGACCTCAGCCAGCATCATCACGAACACAGGTGTCCCACAGGGTTGTGTTCTCAGCCCCATCCTCTGCAGCCTCTTCACCCATAACTGTGTTGCCTCCCACAAGGACAATGTCATCTTAAAGTTCATGGATGACACAGCAGTGATAGGACGCATGACTGGTGGTGATGGAGCATCCTACAGGAGGGAGGTGGCCAGCCTAGTGTCATGGTGTGAGGACAACAACTTCAACCTCAACACGGATAAGATGAAGGAGATGATAGTGGACATGAGGAAGGAGAGGAGACCTCATCAGCCGCTGTTCATCCGGGAGCTTGAGGTGGAGAGGGTGAGCAGCTTTGACCCTTTTCCTACCCTAGGTGCCATGTGGTGCCTGGGGCAACACAAGGGAACTCAAGGCCCCCCCCAGTGGTCAAGAGTGGTAAAAAATTTTCTCAATAAAATAGTTGATTTCCAAGGCTATAACTTGAAAGTTACAAGAGATAATGGCTTACTGTTAATTAGAAAGATGTAGAAAATGATCCAAAGTTTCAGATAGGAATAAATTTACGCATCTAATTTGCATAATGTCACAGCAGCTATATAAATTACATAATTCAGTCAAAAGTGGACTTTGGACACATTTACATAAAGATTGGTCCGATTTTTTTGACACTGATTTGTCTACAGGGGTATGTTTTTATCTAATCTTCAAAGTATATGAACCAGAAAATCAATAAAATGTCAAAAAAAATATATTTCTCTTACCTGTTGCCGGGTGGAGGGGCTCGCTCGCCCACGTGACTGGTCCGTTTTCATCCATCGTTGCCAATGTTTCACGTTTACTTAGTAATTTGCACCCGCTTACACATCTACAAACCCTTATGATTATCCCACGTGAATTTCATTTGTATTACGTGGCTATTTTTTCTGTTTGGTGCATTATTCCTGTGGGAATCCATGCCGCCCGTGGGCGCCGCCATCTTGGTACTGGTAGCTCAGTTTTTTGTCCATCGTGATCAATGTAACACGTTTACTTAGTAATTTACACCCGTGTACCACATCTACAAACTCTTACGATTATTCCACGTGGATTTTGTTTGTATTACGTGGCTATTTTCCCCATTTCATGCAGTTTCAGTCATCATCGCAGCAGCGATGACCAAACATGGCAGCATTCACATTGGTGTGTGAGCTCAAAGCAGAAAAAGGAAGAATAATAATCAGGATTTCTTCTTCTTTGCTATATTCTATGTCAGCCATGATTCCTTCGGCATGTGTCTGCCACCTTCTAAACTGTCAGATCAATAGAGATTAGTACAAATTCTCAGTATAGCCGGGGGACGTCAATAAGTTGGCACGTGCAGTTGCTGTGCTGTGCCACTGGGGGTGTGTGACCCGTCCATTTAATCTGGGCAGTTAAAGGGTTAAATACCTGGGCATCCACATCAGCAAGGACCTTACGTGAACACTCACCACCACAGAGCTGGTTAAGAGAGCTCAACAGCAGCTGTACTTTCTGAGGAGGCTGAAGAAGTTTGGCATGTCCTCCAGGATCCTCAACAACTTCTACAGCTGCATCATCGAGAGCATCTTGACCAACTGCATCACTGCGTGGTACAGCAGCAGTACTGCTTCAGACCATACACGCCTGCAGAGAGAGGTGAAGACAGCGGAGAAGATCATCAGGACTCCACTTCCCTCTCTCCAGAGCGTCTACCACTGCAGAGTCTAAAGGAGAGCACGGAATGTTCACACTTCTACCCTCAGGAAATGGTGCATTTCTAAACTGTGCACATGATAATAAATCCTTTGAATCTTGAATCTGAGATATAATTTTGAGTGGTTAGCTGCTGATGTCAGCTAGCTGCATTGAAGCTAGCAGTTTAACCACTCATTTGTGAATGTTTTGTGCTTATTGTACTCCAGCGGCCAGTCATATCCTATTGACCCCTGAAACCACACACCTGTCAACCAATGATGCATTATTCAAGTCATTCTTTAAGATTAACTTTAGGCTCAGGGTAACGGATAAAGTCGGCTCTGACCCAGTCTTCCCTGTGCAATTAATGACCCCTTTAAAGTCTCCACACCCAAATGATTGAGTTATTAAAATTAAATAAGATCACATTATCAGGGCTTAATGTTTTCCGGCATTGTGCTGGATTTCCGGTGTGTGCCATTTTTTTTTGGGGGGGGGGCTGCGGGGAAATTTACTTCCTATTTCTGTACGCAGAAACATTTTTTGTCCAAGCTGTCTGCAATGGTGGATGAATAATGCTCAAAATAAAGTCAGTTCTGCATAATTTGCAGTTCTTTTAAGATATTTAGAGCGGTGAATATAGTATTTGGGATGGCAGAACGTATTGAGTTTGTGCACTCCACTGATCTTAAAGGGCCTATATCATGCAAAATTGACTTTTTTGAGCTTTTAAGCATGGTATAATGTTAATTCCTCACCAAAAACACCCCCAAAGTGGTATTTTGCTCCATTCACGCATCTCTGAGTATTCCTCCTCAACCCTTCTCTCTGAGCTGCTGCTCCGCCCTGTCCCTGATAATGACTGGGTCCCCACGTTCATATGTATGAACGTGGGTGAGCCGCCCACTTCAGGAAGTGCCTGTGCTGCCAGCACCGCCCCCAGGCTAACGCACACACCCACTTTCTCCGCGCAGCTAACGGAGCGGTGATCGGCAAAATTCTTTCACTTTAGCATTGACGCTGTGAAGAAGTAGTTCCTCTCGCACCTAATCTGCTCAGTGACAACAACTGTTTGCTTTTTTACGTAAGACAATGTCTTCTAAGTTTTCGTGGGCGGAACCCAGTGACACGCTGCAGCAGCCGGCTCAGGGGTTACGTCATGAAATGGGCGGCAGCCACAAGAAGGAGAGGCGGAGCCTCAGAGATCGAGGCATCTTACTTCCGGGTTGGAAAAGTAGCTCGCGAAAATAACTCATATTTCATAAGAAATTCATTCTCCAGTGTACCAAAGGTAATATACTATCACATACATGCATATAGTTTACTCTGAAAGGCTTAAAATAGCATGGTATAGGCCCTTTAATAGAAAACCTGGGTAGCTCACGCCCCATTAGTGAGTACAGAGCCGAGTGAAGCTACTTGGCTGCCATATTAGGAAGGGAATCAAGTTGACATTATCTTTAGCGGCCGTAAATTTCTATAGTTCACTGGTTGCACAAGATTGTAAGCTGTGTCTCCATACCAAGAAGTTCAAAAGCAGTTACTATTTTGGGAAGTTACTGAGGTAAAAGTGGTACCGTTTACAGTGACGTGTGGTCAGGGGAGGCAGGTGACCTACTATCATGAACAAATTTTTTTTTAGAATTGTGAATATATTATTATTTGTCCACTAATCTGCCTTTTATGTCTAAATGTAATTTCTGAATGATTCTAATCATTTCAACAATATTTATATATTTAAAATCGCCAAATCTGTGCATTCCTTGTTTAAATACGAGGGACAGAGGCAGGTGAAGCAGGAACAAACGCTGTCTCAGAAGGATTGCACAATCCTTCACATCCTGGTTAAAGAGCTCATGCAAAATGCACGTTCCTAGTGACAGCTCTGTGTATGTCAAAAATGTCATGTTTGTAGGAGCTTTTATTGTGTCCTCCCTTTCCATAGTCTATGTAATGTACTTAACGTGTGTGTATAACATATTTGGTCTTCTTAATCTGATATAAAACTTTAGTTAAAAATCACGTTCAGAGGCTGTGCAGTAATGTTGCCTCAATGAGGGGGACATGCTTGAGCACCGTAGGCACAGGAGTTTACTTGTTGTTCTTCTTCTATGCCGAGGCTAAGCGCCGAATTGGCTAGAATCAGAAAGTCAGGTGTACTGAGGACTCCGTTTGTGCTTCTATTTTATACAGACTGAAAACTGAAGTTTTCATAGCTCATCTTAAAAAATTCTCAAAATTGGACTTTCACTCAAAACTGGCAGTAATCTTGATTGAGACAGAGAGACTTTCAAAACTAAAGGAAGACAAGGAGGACTTTTACAACAACGTCACTGAGATTTTTGTCCAAAGGGATGGGCGGATGGATTTCATTTGGGCTCCCAAAATTTGACTGTAAAATAACTTAATACATTTTATTTGTGTAGCCAAGGGTCTTTGCACTTTGTTTATATTCAGGAGAGTTGAATGAAATGAAAGCATGGATGCATGACATCCATAAATCCAGCTTGTTGTTGGTCAGAAGAACTTCTGGAAAACAAAAGCAACTGGAGTGTACTATTTCTGTTTCTTCCCTTCACAATAAAAGCTCTAGACATGCATTGCAGAACTGAACTTAAATTCATTGCCCATTCTGTCAAGAGGAAATTCAGTAAAATGCCTTAGTTGTTTTGTTTAATAAGTTATATATAATCAGATTTTATAATGTACAATTAGCAGATCATAAAACATGCAAACTTTCAATTGAAATTAATTTCAAGCTTATGCTGTTGGGTTCATATATTTGCAAATCTGAATTTGAAAGAGTCGGTGCCTCACCACCTGCAAATCTCACCACACGTTACTGACCGTTTACTAAACCATTCATTCTCCATTATATTAGTACACCCAAAACATTCATCGAGTCAATGTGACCCTGCCCCGGGAAAAAAAGTTCAGCCTCGGGATTTTTTTTTTTTGCTTTAACCCCTGCATTATGCATGGCTGTTAGGAAGTTATAAACAAAAGAAGTGTCTGTTTTTAACTAAGTGAAGTTAAGCACGTTATCATTACGGTCTATGGGGATTGGCTCACTTTTGGAGCTAGCCTCCAGTGGCCATTTTAGGAATTGCATCTTCTTGCTGTTCAGTATTAGCTTTTTAGTACTAACAATTATTGTATTAGCATGATAAACAACATGTTAAAGCTACATTTTCTGGAATATAAGAAGAGCGCTGTGTTTTTTACTGATGCGGTGTAGATTCAGCATCTAGAACCGGTTGGAAGCAAGTTGTTGAACAAGAGAAAACCAAAAAGTTGGTTCTGACACACTACCACATGGATGCTGTTGAGTCAGAAGTTGCAACCAGCAGATATGGGAAGAGCTTCCTTAAGAAATTGCTTTGGTCTGCTATAAGGTCCCTTAACTTCAAAACAAATTAATAGGTTGTAGCTTGTGCAACACATTTTCTAGTCATTTTTTCTTGTCAGTTGTTCATTGTTTATTTTGTACTTGATAGACATAAAAAGGACAACTTAGTGCCCTTAGAAGTAATGAATAGTATTTGCAGTGAATTACTGATTCATCTCACTTTTGCCAAAGCTGTGATAATAGAACAATTCGTAGGCTGTTATTCTTTCTGTCTCTGAATCAGTCTTCTTTTTTTTGGTCAGCTTGGCTTGCACTGCCTTGCTGGTCTTGACTTTTAAATATTTTGCTGAGGATTCATGTTCTTTTCCAACAGTGTAGTGGTCGGAGAGGCCATTGGTGTGGATTGGCTGCCCCATGGCAGCTGTGGCTACAGTAGTAGCTTACCACTATCAGTGTCTTGTCTGGAATGAATAAATGATGTATCCATTGTGAAGCATTTTTGAGTGTCCATGAAATGTGCTATATAAATCTGATGCATTATTATTTTCATTTTAACACTACAGCAGAGTGAAATGTATGCTAGTAGTTGTACTAGGGCAGATTTTCTCCAGTCAGTCACTGGAAGTCGTCAAATGCCATGCACTCTGAAGTCGATTTCTGACTATGTTCTGTCGGGCAGGTGTCATCAAACCCAAGCTAAGGGAGAGTTAAGGATTTATAATGATTGTGCCCAGCGTCAGCAGTAGTTGGAAGCTCAAGAAAAAGTTACTATCTGTTAGCATTTCAGACAGATCGAGCACATTAGTGGCTTTTATGGAGGCACGTACCTTGGATGGCCACCTTTGTCAGAATGTTCTAGAGTACGTTCATGATCAGAAATCCAAATTCAAGGGGCATGCCATTCCACAGCTTCCAGCAACTTAATGGGAAAATCCAACCTTGGACAATTTCTGGAGCGCACAGTAGTGCAGCAACATGACTTCTACAAATACATCTCAGCTCAAATTCAGGAGAAGATTGCCCTCGTACTATACCTCTCCTCTTAACTTTTCCTCCTTTTTATTCTAGCTCTTATTACTCTATCCAATGACTCTCCATGCTCTTCTGCCTCGGTATTAAGAAAATCTGGATCATGAACCTCAGTTGTTAGCCCCCAGGGGCCAAAGAAAATTAACTATGTTTTTACTGACAGCCAACAAACAGCCAGGTGCTTTTATTGTGGTACTGCAGGTTTTATGGTTGAATTTGAATATTACTTTGGTCCAATCCCCTCTGGCCCATGTGGTCTGTAAATACTGTATATAGTACTGTCGTTATGTGTTTCAGTCAGTTGAGAACTGGTTTAGCCTTTCAGCAACTCATCTCTAGCATCTATAGTATTCTTTTGTAGGAGATCAGTGGGAGTCGGATAATTATGCAGTAGGTGATGAATGCCTTTGTAATTGTTAGCTATTTTAAAGCAGTGTTCTCAAAGTATGCTCGCCAGTTCTTTTGCTATCTTAGGTTTAAAGTCGTCTTAACCATATGGCATTTATCTTGGTAATTTTCTTCCATTGTGCTTCATCTCTTTACTGACTGGAGTCCTTTGTTTTCTACTAACTCTCAGGAGGAGTACAGGGCGGAGGGCATCACCTGGCACAACATCGACTACATCGACAACAGCGGCTGCCTCAACCTCATAAGCAAGAAACCCACAGCTTTGTTTCACCTGCTGGATGAGGAGTGCAAGTATGTTACTCATTCGGGTTCTGAGCAGCTGTGTTGTGGGAAATCTCTTCTTCTCTTCCTCCCCCTCCTTCTCAAGTGCATGGGGAGCAAAAACAGTAATACGTAGAAACTTGAAATTTTACAGTCTAATCAGAAACTCTCCCCACTATTCAGAGACCAAAATCAAGGCACAGCGTACATAAGTGGTGCTATAATAAACAGTTTTACATTTTTGCAAATATCTTGTACAACTGGGTCTAGACCAAAAAAATTTTTATCATTCTATTCTCTGAAATCTCCTGCAACTTTTCTCCACTGGTCTTACGCTCTAAAATTGAAAAAAATGTGCAAATGAACTCCTCCTAGGCCATTCATCCAAATTGCTTGAAATTAAGCACAGCTCATCTGCCATTATTTATAATGAAAAGTTGTTAAAATTATTCAAAAATGTCAATCCATTTTTGATTTTCTAAGCCAATCAAGTTATACAGTTTCTCTTCGGCATGTAGTTTTGGGTTTAACTTGTGATATAGTGATTCAAATTTGATGAAACTTCACACTCATAATCACAACAGTATTCTTCAGCAAATACCAAATTTCATACAATTCCATTCATGTTCCAAAAATCATGTTTATGAAGTGTCTGTCAGCCATTTTGTCTTATCAGTGCATCATTTTGTTAGTGTGTGAGGAAGTTAACGTGTGACCCAAAGCAGTTGTGTGGTGGAGTGGCTAAGCCACTCATCTGCCACACAGGAGAGCTGGGTTCAAATCCTTCTGGTAATGTGTAGTACTTCTGAAGTGCAACATACCTCTTCTGTGCGTTTGGAAGCAATGTGAAGTGCACTTTAAATGCTTTACTGCTACTGGGAATCCTTTAAAATGAATATTTATCATTTGAAAAAGTTAGTATGAGCTAAAGCGGTTCTGTGGTATTGTGGTTAAGGCGAGTGCTTGGTGTGCAGGAGATCCTGGGTTTGAATCTTGCCAGGGACGTCTTATTCTTCTGAATAAAAACTGAAGTACAGCATACCTCTCCTGTGCATTTTAAAGCAACACAATGTAAGATTTTCACCTCAAAATAATGTTTGCAAAATTATTTTGATGGTACACTGCATTTGACCGTGTGAATGTCACTTCCCCCATAGTCTGAGTGGGCCCACATTATGCAACAGCTCTTTTTTGGTGTGATTACTCATGTCCTCGATCCCAGCACCGTATCACAGGGCACGACTTTAGCCACCGACAACAAAAAACCCTGTGGTTGGCTGTTAGAAATGGGCACGTGGTCACCATGGTTGTGACCTTTTCAGTGTTTCTACAAAGAACAAGAAAGTTACATAGTGCTACTTTAAAAACTAATGTGTCGCAGATGTTAGGTTTTAATTGTCGTTGATAAACAATACAAGACCTTGAAGTCCACACTTGCTTGGACCCTGATGATTGCCACTGTATTTTATAACCTTATTATTTCACTGAATCTTCAGGATTCAAGTTCACACCTTAATTTTTGGGCAGTTTGATTACATGGTTGATTTGCATATTATCATGTTGAAGCCATTACTCAACTGTTTTCATCTTCCTGTAGTCACACACTTGTTTGCAGAATTAACAAACGTTTGCTTAATTGAAATGTGAAATGGTTAGGAGGCTTGTTTTATCACAAAGCATGGTGAACATAGTAGTGCAGTTACCTGCAGTTACAAATTCATGTGAAAAAGTTACAAATTCACAAGAAAAAGTTGTAAATTTATGGGAAGCCTGGTACAATATGGAATACAGAAGCAGTAATGGAAATCTGTTTGTACAATCTAAATCCAAACTGGCTCAACTTTTAAAGACTGCCATAAAAACCATCAGAAAAGGAGAAGTTAGAGCTCTCCAAACAATTTATGAGCAGTCAGATTTAAAAGGAGCACAGAGAATTCTAGATGATCCATCCCGTGTCACGAGTCTGAGTTTGAGCTTTTGCCATCAGGCAGGAAGATTCACATTCCCTAAGTGTAGACCAAATCCTTTTAAGAACTCTTTTGTGCTCTTCTCCATTTGTCTCCTTAACAAGATCAGTTTTTAATCCAAATCAGAAGTGTTCAGAAGGAGAGTTTGTAGTTCTTTGTGCTATTTATGTGGTTATATGCAGACAGTAGTCTCTAGGCATTGATAATTGCGTATACTTTTTGTTGGTTTTGTTCATTAACTGTGGTTTTAGTTTTAATGGACTATGATTGTTTTTTATTATATTTACTATTGGTTGATTGTTTTCCTAAGATTGTCTGCTCTTTTTTTCTGTTTATTGCTATGCATGCAGCACCACTGTTATGCTCAAGATGAGTTTCCCTACAGGGGTAATAAAAGTATATTATATTGTATCGTATCGTCGCATGCTGCATCGTGCCACATCACACCATACTGCATCATATCGCACTGCATCGCATTGTGTCATATTGCATCGCATCACACCGTAAAGAAAAATGTTACAAATTTACAAGAAAAACTTCACTTATTGGTGAGGATAAATGTATTCCTCACTGATCAAGTAAATGTTTTTAGTAGATACTTAATCTTACTTAAATAATTTTTAGGGGACTAATCTTACTTGTATCTTAGTGTCACAGAGAAATGCTACTTTTAGTTGCGTACAATATCTGGCTACTCTACCCACCTCTGTTTGTTTTGATGCCCTGCCAAACACATCTTTTCAAACTGCCCCCTGTGCAGATGTTCTGCTCATTACCCCATCGATACCAACACTGGAACCCCTACCGAGGTCTGACTAACGATATAATGATTCCTCCCCCAGCCTCATTGAAATGCATTGTAATTTTTTATTCTTCTTTCTCCACTGTGAAGTCAGCATTCTGTCACAGCGTCTTTCTCCCCCATAAATCAAATCCAACACTGTCCTCTCCCCTTCGCATAAAAACACATCAGGGGGTATGCACACAGCCATATTTATCTATGTTAGCTGTCATCTTGCCTGCCACTTAGCGTAGCTGCTTCCTCTGGATCTAATAATGCCTAGAGTAGACCAAATGCTGCGTATGTATTTGTCTATATCGTATATATGTGTGTAGAGGAGGGGGTTTGGAGAATTAGGGTCAAAGGGTTGGATCTCTGAAGAAAAATGAGGAGGGACAGCTTTTCTCCTGGGGGTTTCTGCTGCCATAGGAAGGAGCTTCATGCTAAATGATTACAAAAAAAGAAGGAATGACGCTCACCATTCACAGTGAGTGGAGCTCCTCAGGCTTTGGGGCCTCCGGAGAGACAGATTATGTTACTGCAGAGTACGGGGGTGAAGCACGGGGGTTCAGTTTTACAGTAAAGGCATTAAGCTTTGGGACCCCCACGGATGTACTTTAGCAAGCAGAGTGTGTCAGAGGTGCAGGGAGGAGAGGTTTGGATGATATGAAACATCCCCAGGAATGTTGATCCAGCCAGCAGAGGTTAGCAGTTAATGGCTTAAATGTCCATGAAGTGAAGGTGGAGAAGCTCATGAAGAATGTGTAAGTGGAAGCACCATGACTGTGTGAGAGTTTAGGTTTGTGACAGCATTTTATCTTTACAGTTTTAAACTTTAAAATGAAAGAAAACAGTTTTACGTTTCTCCAATTTCTCTGCTTCTTTCATTAACAAAATCTAGTGCATGCCCGTAGAATGCAAGTATTGTCTGAAAACAGGTTGCCCAGTTAGGCTTTCCAGGCCCAAATGTATGCTGTGTTTGAAAGTGGAATACAGAGAGGTGTAGCCTATATGTGAGCAATCACACGTTAAGACTTTGACAAACACGAAAGGCACTGAACACTAAGATTTATTTGACTGTGTGAACATTAATTACAGAATTATTGAAAATAAATGGGACATCCAGTATTAGCAACTGTTTAAGAACTCTTGTTTGTTTGTCAGACTTATTTGTGTGATCTTTTATGACCTATATTCATAAGTGTTGTATTTTGCACTTTGGGGAATGGGAGTTGTTAAGTCATCATAATTGTTTTAATTTATACAGTGCACCCAGAAAGTTTTCACAGAACTTCACTTTTTCCACATTTTGTTATGTTACAGCCTTATTCCAAAAGGGATTAAATTCATTTTTTTCCCCAAAATTCTACACACAATACCCCATAATGACAATGTGAAAAAAGTTTGTTTTGAAATTTTTGCAAATTTATTAAAAATAAAAAACTAAGAAATCACATGTACACAAGTTTTCACGCCTTTGCTCAATACTTTGTTGATGCACCTTTGGCAGTAATTACAGCCTCAAGTCTTTTTGAATATGATGCCACAAGCTTGGCACGCCTATCTTTGGGCAGTTTGGCCCATTCCTCTTTGCAGCACCTCTCAAGCTCCATCAGGTTGGATGGGAAGTGTTGGTGCACAGCCATTTTCAGATCCCTCCAGAGATGTTCAATTGGATTCAAGTCTGGGCTCTGGCTGGGCCACTCAAGGACATTCACAGAGTTGTCCTGAAGCCACTCCTTTGATATCTTGGCTGTGTGCTTAGGGTCGTTGTCCTGCTGAAAGATTAACCACCGCCCCAATCTGAGGTCAAGAGCAGGTTTTCATCCAGGATGTTTCTGTACATTGCTACATTCATCTTTCCCTCTATCCTGACTAGTCTCCCAGTTCCTGCCGCTGAAAAACATCCCCACAGCATGATGCTGCCACCACCATTGGCAAGGTTATGAACGGTGCCTGGTTTCCTCCAAACATGACGCCTGGCATTCACGCCAAAGAGTTCAATCTTTGTCTCATCAGACCAGAGAATTTTGTTTCTCATGGTCTGAGAGTCCTTTAGGTGCCTTTTGACAAACTCCAGGTGGGCTGCCATGTGCCTTTTACTAAGGAGTGGCTTCCGTCTGGCCACTCTACCATATAGGCCTGATTGGTGGATTGCTGCAGAGATGGTTGTCCTTCTGGAAGATTCTCCTCTCTCCACAGAGGAACACTGGAGCTCTGACAGAGTGACCATCGGGTTCTTTGTCACCTCCCTAACTAAGGCTCTTCTCCCCCCGATCGCTCAGTTTAGACGGCTGGCCAGCTCTAGGAAGAGTCTTGGTGGTTCCGAACTTCTTCCATTTACAGATGATGGAGGCCACTGTGCTCATTGGGACCTTCAAAGTAGCAGAAATTTTTCTGTTCCCATCCCCAGATTTGTGCCTCAAGACAATCCTGTCTCAGAGGTCTACAGACAATTCCTTTGATTTCATGCTTGGTTTGTGCTCTGACATGCACTGTCAACTGTGGGACCTTATATAGACAGGTGTGTGCCTTTCCAAATCCTGCCCAATCAACTGAATTTACCACAGGTGGACTCCAATAAAGCTGTAGAAACATCTCAAGGATGATCAGTGGAAACAGGATGCACCTGAGCTCAATTTTGAACTCCATGGCAAAGGCTGTGAATACTTATGTACATGTGATTTCTTAGTTTTTAATTTTTGATAAATTTGCAAAAATCTCAAAAAAACATTTTTCACGTTGTCATTATTGGGTATTGTGTGTAGAATTTTGAGGAAAAAAATGAATTTAATCCCTTGTGGAATAAGGCTATAACATAATAAAATGTGGAAAAAGTGAAGCGCTGTGAATACTTTCTGGATGCACTGTATGTATAGTTTATAGTCTATCGTCAATAAACTCATGCAGTACTATAACAGGGCATGTTTACAAATATTTGAGACCCATTGTAGTGTATTCTTTTATATTTTAGCAATATTATGAGTACAAAACACCGAACATTATTATACTCAGCAGAATGACCTGTTTGGCTGCAACTGTTGCATCAGTGTTGCCCATTTGTCAGTAAATAAAAAATTATTTATTTTGTTATTTGGTCAGTTTTTGTCATGGTCATCGTTTAGTCAAAGCGTGCACATGTGTCTGCATATAATATGCAGTTGATCTGGCCATTCCGCTTCACAATCATGGTGGTATTATTATTAACTTTTAATTTTTAGATAACTGTGTACTGGGAGGAGCACCATGTTGAACCTGCGGTGCCGCAAAGGACAACAGTGGCACACAGGTGAAGCAGCTGCTGAGACTCTGTCCCATTTATCGGGCAGGCTGCTCTTCTACCCCCCCACCCCCCCACACACACACACCTCATGTTCTCCACATATTGATGGCTGAAACACAAAACCTCCTGTCTGAAAAATGCACTTTCTTGGGAAAACTAAAAAAAAAAAAAAAAAAAAATTTGTTTTCTTGCAGATTGCTATGCCATTTTTTTCCATCAGAATAATATTCTGTTGCAATAAATGGCGGGACTGTCTTGCAGACAGATGGTGTGTAACCAAAGAGGAGAAAAAAAAATTAATTAAATTTTTAAAAAATGTAGTCCATGGTGTGTGTCCTCTTTGGGCACACGTCATGGACTACATTTCCCACAAGTCATGTGACTTTGTGTCCTTTTGTCATGTGACCTTTTTGTAGGTTATTTATTGGTCAGAGACACTTCCTGCTGCAGTCTTATACTGATGATGGTGTTCAGATGAACTTTACGTCTTGAAATTTTAATTAGTTTTTAGTCCAGTGTTTTTAAATAAAACTTTTGAAAGTTTAGCTGCAGATAGGAGGTTTTGCATTTCAGCCATTGATATGCTGAATTATCCTTTAGCGCTACGCAATCACAGCAACATTATAGTATAATTTTTTTAAGCATTAAATCGTCAGTGTTCTCTTTTTTTGGTCAGATTTGTCGCTTTTCACTTCCTTGTTTTGTTTATGGAGCGCTCTGGTGACTGGTCGTGATGCCACGTATTAGCCAATCAGTCCAGAGTCGATCTGAAACCCCGCCCACAATTCTAAAAGCCAGGGCAGGAAGAAAGGGAGCGATGGCTAAAACTTTTATTGATAAAAATTACATATTTTTATGGAGCAACTCAATACTCAGGGATGCACACCCTTGTAACCTCAGCAAAGCACTTATAAAATCTGAGGCCAGTCTGACAAACGGTTTGGGAGATATCTGAGGAACACACACACACACAAACAGACAGAGATATCTTGCATTTATTGATGGATGCAGTGTATAAGATTGTCACTTTGACCATTTGACACATTCTTTTGATTTATTTTTGGTTTTCAACTTTGTTTCGAGTATGAGATACAAGGCCTAGAAATAAAACGTCAGTTCCTGAATTTAAAAGTAAAGTGTGTACATTTTTGGGGTTATCTGAATTCTGAAATTTAAAGCAGCATTAAATCTTAACTTCATTTTCATTGTTATATAATCACTCTGAAGAAAAGTTGTTGCATTTTCTGTATTGTAAGATTAATTTTTTTTATACACAAGAAGAGCCCCCCCCCCCTTCCTATGTAGGCAGCCATCTTGGACGACCATAATGTCTTCCCAGGTTTTTATGTTAAACTTTAATAAGACAAATGGCTTCTGAAAGTTCTCCTGCATGCTTTGGAACAGGTTGATGACTGTTAAAATATGAACTGGTTGCTTTTGAAATCTGACTGCTAGATTGCGCTGAAGATTACACACTGTATCTTTAACTAAGCAAATAGGTAAGAGCCTTCCATTGGCTTCCATTAATTCCAATAATTACTGCAATCATGCTGTGAAGGAAAGTTGTGAACCATTATCTTCAAGGTTAGAAATGTGGTCAGAAAAAAAATGCAAAAATACAACTCTGGACAGAAATTAATGCTGTGACACTGCATAAGCTTGTCAGAGCAAAGCCATGGTGAGTGTGGGCCGTAACTGAAGCTAAAATCTGTCCTTTTTTTCTGTCAGGCAGTGTAATTCATGCCATCTTTGAGTTTAAGGTCTTATTTTTCGACATAAAATTATCTTTTAAATCATCAGTTTTGTGTATGAGCTTGTGTTAGAATTTTGATTATTTAAGTTCGTCTTCAAATTGGTAAGAGGTTCAAATCCAAAGAGGTTAACACATTTTTGAGTTCTAATGCTGAAACAGGTTTAATTAATTAATTAATTAATTAATTACTTTTTAATTTAAAAAAAATCCTTATTAAAAGCAATTACTACCATTTTTTCCTCTAAATTGTACCTTTGTATAGATGAAATGTTTATAAGATGTTTTAGAGAAGTCAGTGAATGAAGAATAGTTTGCTAGAGAATGCTATTTATTTATTTATTCATTATATTTGTTTCATTTGGTCTAAATTCAAAGATTGGGGCTATTTTGACATTGATTTATTTTAGAGGTGTGTATTTCCCTTTGAACTTGAATCTAATGAAGTTTTTTTTTGTCTATTTTCAGTTTCCCACAGGCTTCCAATCAAACGTTGCTGGACAAATTTAAGCGTCAGCATGAAGGAAACAGTTACATCGAGTTCCCTGCTGTCATGGAGCCCGCCTTCATCATCAGACACTACGCTGGGAAAGTCAAGTACGGAGTTAAGGTAAAAAAAAAAAAAATGTTTTTTGAGTACTGATATACAGTGACATTAAAAAGAATTCACTCCCTTGTATGTTTTTTTCCCTATTATTGTTTATCAATGGAATCATCGTAAGTAAAACTGTAAGAAAAGCAAAAATAAATGCTTCTTTGACATGTCATCTATTTAAAATATAAAATTTAGACAAGTGTCTGCATTAATATTCACTCCCTTTAAAGTGGCTGACCTAATTCATCAGTGGTCGAGCCAAATGGTGCTAAAATGTCACCATGGCCAAAACTTGAAAGAAAAAAAAGCTTTGGGGGATGTGTGTTTTCTTACCAGTCGCAGTATAGTGTAGTTAGTAGATCATTTCAATGCAAAATGCTGACGTTGAGCTGTGCGTGATAGTTAAAGCTACTGGTAGGATACAGGACAGAGACCTTTTTTTTTAAGAGCACCTGTGAGGTACCCTGAAAAATAGGTTCAAAGCAGTTAAAGTGAGACAAAAATGCTCTTTGTGGACATGCAGCCTTTAAACAATCAAACTGCTGAAAATTCACTGAAATTCAGTTAAATTCATCCCTTAAAAAATGGCAGGAATGTTCAAGGAGGAGACGGGGCATGAGGACACCAAGACGCCTACACCGTGTTCCAAATTATTATGCAAATAGGATTTTAGTGTCATAAACATTCAAATTTTTGTTTTTTAATTAAACTCATGGATGATGTTGCATCTCAGGCCTTTTTGGATCACTGATATCAATCTCAGACACCTATCATAATTAATTTGCCAGGTGAGCCCAATTAAAGGAAAACTACTTAAGGATGTTCCACATTATTAATGTTTCAAGCAATATGGGAAAGAAAAAGGATCTATCTGCTGCCAGAAAGCGTCAAATAGTGTAATGCCTTGGACAAGGTTTGAAAACATTAGGTATTTCACAAAAACTTAAGCATGATTATCGTACTGTGAAGAAATTTGTGGCTGATTCAGAGCACAGATGGGTTTGTGCAGATAAAGGCATAATGAGGAAGGTTTCTGCCAGACAAATTCATTGCATTAAGAGAGCAGGTGCTAAAATGCCATTATAAAGTAGCAAACAGGTATTTGAAGCTGTTGGTGCCTCTGGAGTTACATGAACCTCAAGGTGTAGGATCCTCCACAGGCTTGCAGTTGTGCACAAACCTACTATTCGGCCACCCCTAACCAATGCTCACAAGCAGAAATGGTTGCAGTGGGCCCAGAAATACATGAAGACTAATTTTCAAACAGTCGTGTTTACTGATGAGTGCCATGCAACCCTGGATGGTCCAGATGGATGGACTAGTGGATGGTTGGTGGATGGCCACCATGCCCCAACAAGGCTGCAACGTTAGCAAGTCGGTGGCGGAATCATGTATTGGGCCTGAGAGAGCTGGTAGGCTTTAGGGTCTGAAGGTGTGAAAATGACTTCAGCAAGGTATATGTGATCCATGCTGGCAAAATAAGTTGGAATGTGCACCAGGTAATTATGAGCTACAGGCACGTGAAGTCAAAAATCATGATTCTTTCTTTGTTTGCTGGTGGCAAGTCCCGGGAAAACCCCCATCAGTGCCTGGTATCATTGTAAAGCTTGGAACTCCTAGTTTCTAAAAATATACACGTTTTTGCAGAAGACGTAACTCAGGACCAATCGAACGTGAGTTTTCAAACCAGCCAAAATATAAACAAAATCGGCTTGTTGCTCGTCAAGTTTTGCCCAATTCCTACAAATTAAATATCATTTTGAAGGTCTTTAAATACAGAATATGAAAATAACGTTACCTCAGTTTTGAAAATTCCTCACTGACTCATTTTGCCAGCACGGGTCACATATAGAGTTTCTAACTGACCACTTTCTTCCATGGTACAAAAATAAAAACCATGCCTTCCATAGCAAAATTATCTTCATGCATGACAATGCACCATCTCATGCTGCAAAGAATACCTCTGTGACATTGGCTGCTATGGGCATAAAAGGAGAGAAACTCATGGTGTGGCCCCCATCCTCCCCTGACCTCAACCCTATTGAGAACCTTTGGAGCATCCTCAAGCAAAAGATCTATGAGGGTGGGAGGCAGTTCACATCAAAACAGCAGCTGTGGGAGGCTCTTCTGACATCTTGCAAAGAAATTCAAGCAGAAACTCTCCAAAAACTCACAAGTTCAATGGATGCAAGAATTGTGAAGGTTATATCAAAGAAGGGGTCCTATGCTAACATGTAACTTGGCCTGTTAAGATGTTTTTGATTGAAATAGCTTTTGATTTCAATAAATATGACCTCCTAATGCTGCAAATTCAACAAATGACCATTTTCGGTTCTTTACAACCAATAAAATGTTTTGAAACTATGTTGTGCATAATAATTTAGAACAGTGCATTTTGAGTTTGGTTTGTTCAATAAAATAACGGTTGATGAGTTGAAAATTATACTGTCATTTGCATTGACTATTTAGGAAAATCAGAGACAAATATCATTTGCATAATAATTTGGAGCGCAGTGTATGACTGCTTTGATTGAGTTAAAATCATCGGCAGCTATGATGGGACAGAATCTGTAGCCCTGGTTCTTCACCAGCCAATGCATCTAGTCTGATGACCACAAAGTTCAGTTTTGGTCTCATCAGATTAAAGAATCTTGTTCCAGTTGACCATCAGCTCTTCCACATTCCTTTGGGCGAACTCTAGTCAAGGATTTTTTAAGAGTGACTTTCTGTTTGCTGCCCTCCCATAAAGCATTGACTGGTGCTGCTGCTGATGTTGTCCGTATTTATTTTCCAGTCTTATTTAGAATGGAGAAAAAAGAAGAAAACTATACACAACAAAGGATACATAATAAATGGTTGACCTGCATGACTTTTGGATTGTACAAGTGTGCATTTTTGAAAAAATTATGAGGGACACATCATCATCATCATCATCATCATGCATTCATAATGCGGTTAAGAAGTGTGTTCCTACCCTTTTACTGTAAACGTTTTAAATTGAATGAGGATTTTGAATTTTGATCCCAGTCCCTAAATGTTGCTTCTTCCCATTTCACTTACGCCTCTAAAAATCTCCAGCAGGTCTACTTGTCATTCCGTCCACCTATTTGCGCAGCGAGATCCAATCGTCCGTCCGTTTCCCAGCTGCATCTTGATAAGAAGCACATGTGCTGGACTGTGTCGGGCACATTGTTGTTTGACTGTATTAAATAAATTCATAACAGCTGCTTATCGTGGCTGTGGAAAAAGTATCCCATATCTGCTCCGAGCCAAAGAATCCGTTTGGTGTGAACTGTTCGGGGAGAGCCACGGTTGTCAGACGTGTCCACCGTTGACCGGGGAGTGAAACGCACAGCTGATTTGTTTCATATGGCGATGGAATATGTTGAAGGGTTTATAGTTCATGGCTTTGTTATGATAGCACAGATTCATTGGTGATATTTCATAGCTTACAGACAGACAGGGTGGGAGTTTCTGTAGATGTGAGGGAGGATTTTCTTCATCTTTAATGCAAAGGGAGAAAAGAAGTCTGAGTTAATCACATATTTAGACTGAATAATTTTTTTGTTTAATCACTGTTGTGGAGATTAAAGGAATGCTTTGACTTTTTTGGTTTCTTGCCAAGAGTTCAATTACAAAAATGTCCACACTGTCAAACTTTTTCTTTAAACCAGGAGAAATATAGCCTCGTACAAGCACACAAATACAGAGCTGCTGCTGATTCGAGATTTCTGGTTTGTCCAACATGGCGACTCGGCTGTAAACTTTGTCTGATATCTTGAACATCTGAGCCAGTAAATAAGCTGTGTAGTTGATCAATCAGATTTTATTTCATGTCATCACTCCTCGAATGCTTTGCAAAGTGTTTTGTACTTTTAAAATTTTAGAGGAAGTGAAGAATCCATAGATCTCATTGACACACACTATAAATGTATACTGGAGGTGAGAACAGTCAGTTGGTGATTTGAAGAGGGATGAGGGGGGATGGCATCCCCCTTTTCACCAAAATGACCTAATATCACCCCCCTTGTTAACCTGCTGCCCCCCCATCCCTATAGGTGTAAATCATGGGGGGACAGGAGGGACCCCCCCCCCTCCAATCTGGAAAAAAGAGAACTGTCCCCCCAGTATCATCACAACCCTTTTTTCTTCATGTTACATCATCCATTCATCCGTCTTCTACCACTTGATCCTTTTTGGGTCATGGGGGGCATAACTGAATAAAATGAATTTGAAGCACCAATTTTAAGCAGAAATCTCAAAAAAAAGGTTATAAGCATGCAACTTTTTCCTCATAAATTTGCATTTTTTTCTCAGATTTTCAACTTTTTTCTGAGAAATTTTCAACTTTTTTCTTGTAAATTTGCAACTTTTTCACAAAATTTGCAGCTTTTTTCCTGTAAATATTCAGTTTTGTTTTTCTTGTAAATTTGTATCACTCATCTGGATGCTTCATAATTCCTCACGGGATTCTTCATAACTACAGTATACTTAAGATTTTAAAGTATCCTTCAGTAAAATGTCTCAAAAAGCATAATTTAGTGGAACAAAAAAAACTATATGTACTTGAGTAACTGTAGCTCATTACCACCCACCTCTGACGCAAACTCAGAAAATCTGCAAGTGGGCAGGTAAAACTCCAGACCGAATGCAGTGATTGGCTGTTTTTACAGTACTGAGACTGCCTACCAGCATGGATTTTATTTCTTTATTTTCCACACTGTTTTATTTATTGAAAACTTTCAGGATGTGGAGAGAGTTCCAACACAATTGACGAACCATCCATCTAGAAGAGATTACCTACTGGGCCTTTAATTCAAACCACACTGATGTGGAGTAACAGCAGTGAACTATTTGCCCATAAATAGTTGTAAACGTTGCTGCCAAGTAGGTTTCTGCTGCTTAACAAACAATTGAAATCGGGGCCTAAACACTAGCTTATGTTCCTGTTTGTTCTGATGCTGGAGCTGTGTGTTTATGTTTAGCTATCTAATCCATAAGTTTGCTGCGGAAGTTAAAGAAACAGATTTAGTTTGTTCAGCAACACATTTTTCTCTCTTTCAGGACTTCAGGGAGAAGAACACTGACCACATGCGCCCTGACATCGTGGCCCTGCTGAAGAGCAGCAAGAACGCCTTCATCTGCGGCCTGATGGGAATCGATCCCGTCGCCACCTTCCGCTGGGCCGTGCTGCGCGCTTACTTCAGAGCCCACGTGGCTTTCAGGGAGGCCGGCCGCAGACACACCCACAAGAAAACTGGTATGTTGTTGAATCTGTTCTTTTTTTGGGGGGGCAATCATCTGCCTCCATCTTACCCCATCCCTTGCATCCTATTCTGTCACACCAACTCTCTCCATGTCCTCCTTCACTGCAACCATGAATCTTCTCTGTGGTCTTCTTCTTTTCCACCTGCCTGACAGCGACCATCTTCAACATCCTTTGTCCAATCCACTATCCCTTTTCTGCACATGTCCAAACCTGTCTTACTTTGTCTCCAAACCACTCAACCTGAGCTCTCCTTCTGATGTACTGCATTACTTTGGATGGTTGACCTTAGGTATTTAAACTAATCCACCTTCACTATCTCTACTCCTTGCATCATCACTGTTACACCTACCTCCCACTCATTCACACAAACATATTGTCTTACTTCTACTGACTTTCATTCACTTCTCCAGGTTCTCCTCCACCTGCTCCCTACTTTTACTACAGATTGCAATTTTTATTTAATCTGATGAGGCACACAACTTGATACAATGTAAAGCAGTAGTCACTAGTTACAAGCTAGATAAATTACTGTAGTTTCTAAAGTGTGTCTCAACCCTTTCTTTCACTCCAACTGCAACCTTTTTACTCCATCTGTAACCTGTGGCTGTATAGCCTCATGCAACTCTTGCCCATAACCACTGACTCAGTGCAGCTTTGGAAAAAAAATCTTGTCATAAATTTATGTCAAAAATTACAATTTACTTGAAAAAAATATAAACTTTAATTTTTAGGCTGCAAGTTTGAGAGATTGCGGATTTAGGAGGAATAGTAGTTTCAAACTTATGAGGAAAGACAGGCAAATACATAGGGCATCATCATCATCATCATCATAGCAGTCTGTCATGGGCGACAATGACTGTTTGTTTCATTTAGGTCTGATCAGATTCCTCCACGCAGCTCTGTCCTTAGCCTTCCGCTGCCAGGAACTCCTGTCTATATCCAGCTTCTTCAAGTTTCTTTTTACAGTGTCTTTGAATCTGAGCCTTGGTCTACCCTGATTGTGTTTGCCCTTGCATGACTGTGAGTAGAGTAACTGCCGAGGGAGACGCTGGTGGTCCATCCTCTCAACATGTCTGAGCCATCTCAGGTTCATCTGTATTAGCATGTCCTCCATTGATGGCAGACCAGCTCGTTTCAACACTTCTATGTTGGTTATCTTGTCTTTCCATGTGATGTTCATTATGGCTCGAAGGTGTCTCATCATGTATGCATGGAGTTTCTTCACCTGCACTCTGTAGACAGTCCAAGTTTCAGCACCATACAATAGAGTAGCCAGTACTGTCGCTCTGTACACTTTGCATTTCACACGGATAGACACATGTCGATTGTTTCACAGTCTCTCCCTGAAGTTTCCAAACACAGCGCTTGCTCTTCCCATTCTAAGAGATAGTTCATCTCCAGGGTTGTTTAGTAGTTGGTCAAAGCGGTCTGCAAATCTGTCCAGGATCTTGTCTTTCTCCTGCAAAACTGTTTCACCATCCATAGCCTTTAGTTGAATCAATCCTCTTGGTTTAGGGTCGTAGATTTCTCTCAAACCTGTGAAGAATGTTTTCATGTCCTTCCTGTCTGCTGCAGTTTGAAGTTTCTCCGCTTTTTCATCCCACCAGTTGGACTTCATCTCTCTGGTGTACTTCTGTAGCTCACTCTGAGCCTTTGAGTATTTCTTCTTCTTCGACCTTGTGTTACACTGTAGGTTTTCCTGCCTAGCTGTATTCCTCGCTTCTAGTAGTTTCTTCAGATGTTCATCGTGCTCATCAAACCAATCTTGATGTTTCCTCTCAGGGTGGCCTAATACATCACTCGCAGTCTGATACACCATGTCCTTCAGTGTTGCCCATTTCTCTTCTATGTCATTCTCTGAGTTGTTGCTGTTCCAGTCTTTCAAGTTTTCATCCATTTCCTGTGTAAGTTCTTCCTGCTTCTTTTGGTCTTTCAAAAGGCCAAAATACATAGGGCAAAAACTCATAAAATAATGAGGAAAAAGTTGTAAATTTAACATTATAAACCACAAATTTGAAAGAAAAGGGTTGCCAAAAAAATCTATGCTCTAATCTATCTAAATGTATTGATTTTGAGGAAAATAAGCACAAATTTACATGGAAATGTCACATTTAGTTTAGAAATTTGTGTAGGGAAAAACAAAATTACAAACTTGCAAGAAAATATTTGCAAATGTACAAAAAATAAGATAAGATAAGATAAGCCTTTATTAGTCCCACAATGGGGAAATTCCAGGATTGCAACAGCATAGGGATAGCAACACTCAGAGCAATAATCAGAAGGCAAGAAAAAACAACATCTACTAAACATATGTCCATATTACTATAAATATATATATATAGACACACAGTGCAGAGCATTATGGTTGGTTGGTGAATGTGCAGCAGAAAGTCTAAGCTCTCCCTCCGCGTGTGTGTGGAGAGATGTGTGCAAATTTACAAGAAAAAATAGTAAATTTAACTAAATTTAGGTAAAAGGTCACAAATTTATGTGAGAACAAAAATAAGATTGTAGTGCTAACATACCCACTGTTTTAAAATGTGTTAGATTTACTAGAAAACTTTTTTTCTATTATAGGGAATGATGCAGCTGTACCCTGTGCTGTTGTTAAAACCGTCGACAACTTCAGTTTCCTTCACCACCCGGTTCACCAGCGGAGCCTCGAGATCCTTCAAAGATGCAAAGATGAGAAATACAGTAAGTGGTTTATAGACTTCATCTATGTATATGACATTGCTTGTAAAGAAAATTTAAAACTGCTGGGGTGGGGGGAGGGAGCATCTGTTTAGTAAAAAAAACAAACTCAAGTGAGAAGAGCTTTGGATGTTTATCATACAAACTGATTTTCACACTCTTCTGTGGTATATTTTTGTATTTTCTTATGTGGGTTATGTATTGTCAATCCACCTCAGAGGAAATGATTACACTGTATCACTTCATGTTTTATTAACCCTTAACGGCTTAAGGCTTAAGCCGTATAGGTCCAAAATAGTGTAAATTAAGACACTGACACTTTGCTGCCATCTGGTGGGTAAACAGTAGTACTGCACATTAAACATCCATTTGACATTGTTCTACAGCTTGTGAGCTTTCCAAAGATGTATGATATCTGCGGCTTATCTTGTTTTACATGGTTTACATTTTAATTTGTATTTAAAATATTTCCATCCATCCATCCATCTTCTTCCACTTAATCCTTTTCGGGTCACGGGGGGGCTGGAGCCTATCCCAGCATCTTTGGGCGAGAGGCAGGGTACACCCTGGACAGATTGCCAGTCCATCGCAGGGCCAACACAGAGAGACAGGCAACCATTCACTCTCACAGTCATACCTAAGGACAATTTAGAATCCCCAGTTTGATGCCAATTAACCTAACTTGCGTGTTTAAAATATTTTATTCTTTAAATTTATTTTACATAGTAAAAGTATATAGAGTCTATCTGGTCCTTTTATCGTTAAAAACTGTGAAGAATCTGTGCAGAAAGTGTCAGTTCTATACAGTTTGGTCCAGTTGTAGTCAAGAAGCTGCCCAACTGATTCAGTGGCATCTCTGCAGATATATTTATTGTTGTAATGGTGCTGTAAAACACTGAAATAAAAAAAAAAGAATTAGGCATTGATAAAATTAATTCTGATTTCTTGCTTTGGTTTAGCACAGTTTTCTCAGTCATAGTAAAATATACATTGCTAATTATGTGACATCTTAAAATAACTTTAGAACTTCATTCAGTTGGCAGAAGGAAGCTTAAAAGAAAGATTTTTACTCATGATTTTTTTTTTATAAACTGTGTTTTCACCTTAATTGTTGTGTTTTTAGGTTGAAGTTGCTCTCGTTAGGAAGTTGTCTGTATAGTTTAAGCAGTCCTGCATCCTTGCTTTCTTCAATTGCTAACACATTATCAGAACAGTCATTATTTAGCGTAAAGGAATCTTTGAACAACAAACCCGCACTGTAGTTTATCCATGGGGCTAGGTGGTCTTGAGTTGCTGCAGTATAGTGTGAAATATGAATGTGTAATGGGAATTATTACTATTGAATTATTAGACAGTTCCCCATTTCTGCTCTTTTAAATTTTAATAAGAAGTCTTTTACCTTGCTCACCACAATCGAAGGAATCAATCCCAGGCTGTATTGATGATAATGGAGGTCTTGTGCTTTTTCAGCCTCAGTAAGCTGCTTCTGTTGCAGCCATTAATAAGAAATCAGGTATGTGGGTCATTGTGAGCTCAGGACAGATTGACTTTCTGTGGAGCAAAGCTCATAACCGGGAATATTTTCACGCATGACTGACCACACAAATGAATCAGGCCCCAGTGGAGCAGTTTAATGATACCCACGGATTTCTTCGCCGTTCATTATCGCTCCTTTTACCACATATGTGTGGCGGAGCGTATATTCGTGTGCTTAAACATTCAGGGGCATGTATGTATGCGTCTCACGTATCCTCATGTTGTTAAACAGTGATTTACTGTCATGGTCGTAACTCCCACAGGGGTTCAGCAGCTTCTACAACTTAAATTGATTTCCAGGAGGAAAAAAAAACAAAAAACTACTAAGTGAATTCCCCGAAGCAAAAGTGCTCGTATTCACACACAGTAATGTCCCTGTTTGACCCGCGGCCCTCAGGCAAGTCCTACAGGTCCATCTAACCAGGACAAACAGACTTAAGGACATTTTTTTTTTTTTCCTCATAGCCATAGCCACTCTGAACTCAAACGTGCACTGACCCACCCTCCTTCTCTCCCATCACCCTTTGTCACAATTTACATCCATTTGTTACATACCCCATACCACACTGTGATGCATGCTCACAGTCTAAACAGGTGCAGCTTGTGGGGCAGTTGCCTTTTTTTAAAAAAAAAATCCAGACTATGTTAAACATGAGTGAGAGGGTAATGTCGCTCACCATTGAGGCGTATCCCCCTTTAGAACAACAATGGGTCGTCCTCCAGGCACCGGGTCTCTGTAGTTCTCTCACTCCTGGTTATGGTCTGTGATCTGGCAGTTCATCTAGCCCCAGCAGCATCAGCTCTCACAGATCGACAGTTCAAGTTTTACAAACCCCAATTCCAATGACTTTGGGTATAACGAAAAATTAAAAAGGAATGCAATGATTTGCAAATCCTTTTCCACCTATATTCAATTAAATACACTACAAAGACAAGATATTTAATGTTCAAACTGATAAACTATTATTTTTTGGCAAATATTTACTCATATTGAATTTGATTCCTGCAACATGTTCTAAAAAAGCTGGGACAGCAACACTTGTGAGGAAGAAACTAATTTACAGGCTTTGTAAAGTTGTCAAGAATTGAAAACCTAATGATGCCGAAATTGGCCTTTATTCTGAGCCAGACACAGTAATTTCTATAGTAAAATAATTTTGGAGGTTGTTGTGCATCACAGAGTTCAAAGTGAAGATAGAGCAGAGTTGAAGCAACAATAAAATCAATGCTAAGAAGTGTGGATGCGTAAAAACGTTGAGACGCACAGGTAATTGTTTTCTTTTTCCTCTCTTCCCTCCTTTCCATGCAGGTATCACGAGGAAGAATCCTCGGACACCGCTGTCAGATCTCCAAGGAACAAACGCCCTCAATGAGAAGGCCAGCTGGTGAGTACAAGACTGTGACATTCTGGCATAAGAAGGGTTTATTACTGTGTCATCCCTATATTGTGAATATAAAGTGCCATTTCTTTGTGTGGCTGCCTACAGCATGACGTACAACCAAACGCAGTCAAATCAGAGCCATGTCTTTACTCACCGTTGCTCCCCTCCTCCTGTAGGGATGGCTACGGCGTTGGATGTAACGGTCGCAGCTCCAGGCCAGGCCGCCTCTCAACAGGAAGTCCCGCCCTGGAAGAGGACGGGATCTTTCTTAACTCGAACAACAGCAAACTCCTGGAAAGAGCTCAGGGTATCTTACTGTGAGTCACTCGTTTATTTTATTAAAGCTGACCAGTGGTCGGCATGTTGGGGTGCTTGTACATACTGGTACCAATGCTCTTTCACCAAAATCTGAAGGAAATGTGGTGTTCAGCTTTATTTTGGGCGGACTACTTTAGAGAAATTTCACAGAAGATTGAAACAGCTGTGATTTTGTCCACAATGACTCCTTTGAATTTAGGATTGTCGGCCAACCCAATGGGCACCTTTTTTCTTTTTTATTTAATGAATTCTGCAGCATTTAGAAATGAAATCACTCTTTCTCATCTTCTAGGAGAAACAAGAACTGCAAAAGCAAACCAACCCTTCCCAAGGTAGAATGCCATCGTGACACAAAACGATGTTGGATATCTAACAGCAGTCCACATAACACCCAGGCTCATGTGTTCTGTGATCTTGTGTACGCAGCACTTATTAGATGTGAAGTCTCTGCGACATCTGAGCAGCGTGACGCTCCACGACCGCATCACCAAGTCTCTGCTCCACCTGCACAAGAAGAAGAAACCGCCCAGCATCAGCGCTCAGTTCCAGGTCAGTGCTGCTGCCCCCTCTGCTGGAGAAAGTGCTGAAATACAACATTAAATGGTTCACGCACAGGATGGCGTCATAGAAAAAAATTTGACTGTAGTTGGATACTTGGGTACTAATGTGAAATTGCTAATCCCAAATAATTTGCTAAGTAAATAAAGTAAAAAATAACTTCCTTTTTGCTTGTTCCCATTGTTTTATTTTTGCCCTTCCTGTTTATCTTTTATGTTATAGCATTTTATAAATTTTGTTTTAATTTCCATCTTTTTAACCAGCTCTATAATAACCATTTTTAGAATTAGTTGTATAATTGATAGATATCTATTCATCAATCCTTGCCAGTTATTTTTAGCTATGTGATAAACTAAAATGTATTTTATGGCTGATTTTAAAATGTGTCATTTAAATCCTGGCAATTTCCCCCTGGAGATCGAGTTTCTCAGGTGACCACCTTTTTTATCCCCCAGCAGCTGAAGACCAAAGGAGTCAAAGACCCAAAAGAGGATTATGTTAGGGGGTGGTCCGTCCATCTGTCTGTCCCACTGTTGTGAAATCAGCTCCTCCTACAGTTTTGTTCCAATTGTTTTGAAACTTGATACCAGGGTTTGATATACCCTGATGATGAGCATTTTCCAATTTGGCTCTGATTGGATGATTTTTGCAGGAATTATAGACGCTGAAGTCAAGGTCAGAGGTCAGTTTTTCCCTATATCTTGTAAATGCAATAAGTACTTAAAGAAATGAAGTAAGCTTTTCAAATTGATGCCATAGTTGTATCTAAGATGAACCTTGGTCAGCTTAGACCCTGACCTCTGACTATGGGGTTGGGGGTCAAAAGGTCAAGGTTAGCATTTGCTTACTATAGAAGCTCTCTAGAGTCACCAAACTTGCTACATAGGTTCACCTTTGGATCCTGACCAACAACTATGGGTTGGATAAAATTATTTTTGTTGTATAGTCATGGATGATAGGCTTATCATAATTTGATTCTGCCCCAATAATTATATGGAAAAAAATGTAAACTGCTCTCCTTCAGGAAGATATTGGGATGTTCAAAGAAAACAGAGGCGGGGGATATTGCACTTGCCTCAGGGTGCTCTTGTTAAATGCAGATATTGTATATCCAAAATGATCAAAACTTATTTTTTCTGTTCATCAAAGTTAATGCATCGATGGAAACGGACAAAGCAAAATTAACCAAAGATATTTCCATTCAGGCATTAGTGCCGGTAGGCAGCCTATTCAGTAAATGAGCCAAATTTTTCATATCATATTGCTGCAGACTGGTCGAACATGTTGAACTGTCTGTGGATTTGAGGCCACTGTATTTGTGTCCGCAGGCGTCACTCAACAAGCTGATGGAGACTCTTGACCAGTCAGAGCCATACTTTGTCAAATGTATCCGCTCCAACGCTGAGAAGGTGATTAGTGCTGCAGAAGAGATCAGCGCTGAAACCTTCACCCAGTGACCGACTGTTTCTGCTTTGTGTGTCACACAGCTGCCGCTGCGTTTCAACGACAGTCTGGTGCTCAGACAACTGAGGTACACGGGGATGCTGGAAACCGTCCGGATCCGACAGTCGGGATACAGCGTCAAGTACACCTTTCAGGTAATTGTGACAACACCCACCTCTGAGCCGCAGTCAGCATTTGTGTTTGTGTTACACCTGCTGATCTAATCCACTGTGCATGGTCATAGAAGATTGAATAATATCACAATTAAGTAAGTTAACACATTGTCTTGCCACCTTTAGGTCATCAGAGCTGTTTCTGGCTATAAAGTACACAAATGCAACAGGACCCCTCAGCCACTAGGGGGCTTCAAGCTATAAATTCATCCTCAACATTTTTTAGGGGAAAAGTAAAATTACTTTTTTTTTCTCTCTAAAGCTTGCAACTTTTTTCTTATTTCCCTACTTTTTTCTTGTAATTTTGCAACATTTTTTCTTTTAAATTTGAAGCTTCTTCTTGAATTTGTGATTTTTTTGTAAATTTGTAGTTTTTCTCATAAACTTGCAACATTTCCCCATTAATTTATATTATTTTTTTTTCTTGTAGATTTCACACTTTTTGTAAATTTGAAACTTTTTTTCTCATAATTTTTTTTATCTCTTTCCGTGTAAAGATGTGTTTTTAAATCTCATTTAAACACATCTTTTTTAATTCATTGTAATTTTATTGTTTGCTGTGTTTGCCGCTTTGTTTGACATTTGTTGGGAGTTGCTTTTTTCAGCTACATGTTACTGTATGTATCATATGTCTATTTGTATTTTGTGTTATTTATTACTGTGCAGTACAACCTTGTAAAATGTGCTTTATAACTAAATCTGGTATAGTATGGTAAATTTGCAACTTTTTTCTTGTAAATTTGCAAAATTTTTCCTTTTAAATTTGAAACTTTTTCTCTTGAATTTGTGACTTTTTTTGCTTAAATTTCCAACTTTTTTTTTCAAAAATGTGCTTCTTGTAAATTTGAAGCTTTTTTCATAAATTTGTGACTTTTTGTAACTTTTTTCTCATAAACCTGCAGCTTTTTTCACTAATTTATCTCATTTTTCTTGTAAATTTGACACTTTGTAAATTTAAAACTTTTTTCCCATAATTTTGTATCCTTTTTCTTGTAAAATTGCAACTCTCCTCATATATTTGTGATTTCTTTCTTGTAAATTTGCACCTTTTTAAAAAAATTTTGCAACATTCATATGGATGCTGGATACATTTTCTAGTGTTCTATGTAGTGGTTAAGTTTAGATCTGTTTATCTACACAGTGACCAAGTCTTATTTTTTTTATGCTTTTCTTGAGAGCAGATAGTTTTTTTATTTTCTCACCCACGCTGACAAGTGTCGGTGTATGGGCAGGGCGTTTATGCACCTCTGTATGGATGTTTGTCCGTGCAGTAAAATAGAAACGGCTGAAGATACAATCACCAAACTTGGTACGGGGCTAGACCTGTACATACTCTGGATACCCATTGTTTTTTGAAGTCAAAAGGTCAAAAAATTGTTGCACTACTAATCTGTTTCTCAAAAAGTGATTGGGCTTCAGGGTAAGGCCGTCACGATAACTGCAATTATGTAATACCGCGGTATGGACAAGCCTACCACGGAGGAAAAGGAGCAACCGTTGTGTTCACTTTTTTGTGTGTGTGGCTAAATGTCGTTGTTCACTTATGTGCCCCTATTGATTAATAAATAAATTGCTAAGTGTATTTTTATTCCCAACAGCATGTTTGCATCCAGTACTGATGGCGGCAGCACCCGGTGCTGTAGAAACTTCCATAGCACCAGGTGCTGGCAGCGTCAGTACCGTGTGGGGCACTCTCTCTCCAGATGAACTCCAGCAGGTAGTCAGTGGTAGAAGCATTTCGACTCCTTGCTAAATACACCTGTGACAGTGAGCACTGAAAGGGCACAAAGCGTGTTATTTCCTTCTGAGTGGAGTGTTTATGATCCTGACAGCTGAGCTCAGACAGCGAAACAACTACTGCATAGTGCATCATTTGTTTGAATGTGATTTTTCGGACAGCGGCAAAAATCCAAAAATCACGGAGACAAGAGCCACGTAGGGTCCTGTATGGAGACTGTCCTGTTTAAATAAGCTGCATGTCGCTGCAGTCTCCAGTCCACACACACTCTAGTTGAAATACTGGAGTTCCTGCCACTGCATTATGAAAATTGTCTTTTTTTTTTTAACACAATCAGCAGTTCATTCTTAGAAAGAGCGGAGCTTTACACAATTGTTACACATGCACATAAAGTTGAGAGTGGAGCTGCAGCGAGTTTCTCATAGCTTCCATCATTTGCCACATTATGAACCCTGTTTAAATTACGAGACCACAGGGTCCTAAAAACATTTGCAATAATACCGCGGTGTTGAGCTATCCACCATCACCGCAGGGGAAATTCCTCTACTGCGACAACCCTACTTCAGGGCATGGGTCTGCATCTCTATTGAGTGCCCTCTATTTTTTTTTCCACAATATTTTTTATTGAACCTTTTTTTTTTACAAACATGGCACAAACAGTCAAACACTAACACTAAAGTAATTTAAAAATTAAAAAAAAAACACTAACAAAAAAAAATGTACTGAAAACAACAACAACCATTAACAAAAGCAAATCAACAACAATGCTCCTCTGTTTAGTCTAGGTAATCTATTACATAAGAATACATAATATACATTCACCAGTTTGGAATTTGCAAGGTCCACACATATCATTCACCTTCTTCTTCAGAAGTTATGTTTAATTTCTTTACATAATCAGTGAAAGGTCTCCATATATTCTCAAACACACCTTCCTTTAATTTCAGTATAGATGTTATTCTTTCTAGTGGAAGGTTTGTTAACATCTGTCTTAACCACTGAGTCACATCTGGTCTATGAGTCTTTTTCCACAGTAGTGCAATACATTTTTTGGCATTAAGCAAACTGAGGTCTGTGAATGCTCTTTCACTCTTATTAAAGTTATGTTTTTCTGGATACAGACCCAACAAAAACAGTTTAGGGTTCAATGTGAATTGTTTTGAAATTATTTTTTCAATTGTTACCCTCACCTCTTCCCAAAACATTCTGATTTTTCTACATTCCCATAAACAGTGAAATAGAGTTCCTTTACTTTCCATACATTTTGTGCATGTATCTGGTATGTTTTTGTTATATCTATTTAACTCCACTGGTGTAAGGTACATCTGCATTAACCATTTAAAATGTATCAGTTTAAGATGTACATTTATTGATTTGGTCTGAGCTTCTGTACAAGCCAATTCCCATTGTTCCTCTGAAATTTCAATTTGCAGGTCTTCTTTCCAATAATTCAGTCTTTTCTGTGAGTTTTCACTTGAGAATAGTGTCAATGAGTTATAAAACTCTGACATAATACCCTTTCTCTTACTATCTTTCGTCAAAATTTTTTCCAAGGATGAATAAGTAGGTCGGGTGAGAGCATTATTTTGATTTGATCGAATAAAATTTCTAAGCTGAAGATATTTAAAAAAGTGTGTTCTATTAAGATTGAATTTATCCTCAGGTCTTCAAAAGACATTGTTATCTGAACGTGACAAATATAAGTCTTGAATCTTTTGAATCCCTTTTAAATTCCATACTTTAAATACAGCATCCGCTCTCCCTGGTGTAAAATATTGATTACTCCATATTGGGCTAAATTGTGACAATAAGTGTGGTTCTTTTAAATATTTTTTGGTTTCACACCATATTTTGATCATGTGCTTTACAATTGGATTTTTAACTTGTTTCTGTAATTTTTTAGCCGAGTCTGAGTATATGAATAAGGGAAGAGGTAAAGGTAAATTGTATGATTCCATTTCAGTCCAGTGAGGGAGATCATTTGATGAAAAATAATATGTCATAGACCTCAGTTGTGCTGACCAGTAATACAACATAAAGTTTGGACATTTTAGACCTCCACGATCAAATGGTAAATATAGTAAGGACAAACGTAATCTAGCCTTCCTATTGTTCCATATAAATTCCACTAACTTTTTTTTTATTTTTGAGAATAGATCTGAAGGTGGTGGTAAAGGAATGTTTTGAAATAAATAAAGTATTTTTGGTAAGATATTGTTTGTGTTATGTTTGGAAAAAAAAAAAAGTTCAATAAAAAATATTGTGGAAAAGATATTACTTTTTAGTATATTAATTCTCCCGATCATCGACATTGGTAGTGACATCCATCTCTGAAGTGACTCATTAATATCTGTCATTAAGGCTTCATAGTTGGTATTGGTGACTGATTCTAGCTAAGGCAAAATTTGAATTCCTAAATATTTAAACTGATTTACAACATTGAATTGGTTTACCTCAGGAGCTGGGTGATTTCTCTGGGTCTCATTTAGCATTAATATTGAAGATTTTGTTTTGTTTATTTTATATCCTGATATTTCCCCAAAGTTCTTTATTAAATTTAACAAGGTCGGAATTGATTTTTTAAAATTCGACATAAACAAAATTATGTCATCGGCATACAGGGAGATTTTATGTTCTGTTGGTCCTACTTTAATTCCATATATTTGTGGATGTAAACGTACTGCCATCGCTAAAGGTTCAATTGCCATAGTAAACAGTAAAGGTGAAAGTGGGCAGCCTTGTTGACATCCTCTATTGATTTTTATTGATTTTGAGATATTGCTGTTTGTTAGGATTTCTGCTGTAGCATTATTGTATATTATCTGGACCCATTTTATGAAATTATTTCCAAGTCCAAACCTTTGTAGGACTTCAAAAAGAAAGGGCCATTCGACCCTATCAAAGGCCTTTTCGGCATCCAATGATAGGAGAGCTGTATCCGGTGCTTCTTTATTAGAATAAATAATATTAAATAGTCTTCTTACATTATAGAAGCCTTGTCTTCCCATTATGAAGCCATTCTGATCTCTGTTAATAATATTTGGTAATGTGGGAATGTGTCTTAAATCATGCTGCTTCTTATATGGATGCCGAGAGAAACGCAATTTCATCTTGCCTGCACTACAGTTGTATGTACAGCAATATGACAGTAAAGTTTGATTTGATTTGATTTAATATTTCTTGTAGTCGTTTTGCTAAAATTTTACAGATTATTTTAAGATCAGCATTTAATAGGCTTATTGGTCTCATGTTTTCACATTTATTAGGGGGTTTACCTGGTTTTGGCAACAGTATAATTAAGGCATTATTCATGTATGGTGGTAAATTACCATTTTGAAATGCTTCTAAAACCATTTCCAAAAGTGTTTTTTATTAATTTATTCTTAAATTTTTATAGAGGTCAACTGGAAGACCATCTGGTCCTGCTCTTTTTCCTGATTTCATATTATCAATGGCTTGCCCAACTTCTTCTTGACTAATTTTAGACTCCAGTATCTCCCTGTTTTCATTTGGAATACACGGTATAGATAATCCACCCAAAAGCCCATTTAGTTTTGTTAACCTCTTGCGCTCCGTTGTCCCACGGGTGGGCAAGTCTCTGCGTCCTAGAGCGTACGAGAGCGCACGAGGGCGCTCTCGTGCGCTCTAGGACGCATCATGGAGATTGTGATGTAGGTGGTGTATGGCGTCCAAGCGCGCACTGAAAATAAAAGCTGCAGACACAGCCATGAACAGATTAGTTCATCTGATTGACCTCTCATTCGACTAATAAGAGCCTTGAATTGGGGTTCTGAAACCTTGAAGAACCAATGAATGAAAACCTAGGAAGGAGGACCCGCCTACTGTGAATGCAGGAGCCAATTGAAGCACAGAAGTTCGGGCTGGGTGAAGAGAGACTTACTGCTGCCACAGATGAAAAAAAAGGATGCAGGAAGAACCTGCTGCAAACCCAGCAGCACGGAGGCCACCCACAAGTGCAACCTGCACTCATTCCAGCAGAATAGACGTTTAGGATTCGCTTCCGTCATCATAGACCGAAGGAAGCCGACGACAAAGGTTGTAACTCATTCGCCAAAACCGCAATAATGGAATTATGTTTTGACCGGGATCCACGAGCGGACCGGCGTCGCGTTCGTCTGACAGTGGGGAAGAGAAGTTTGCCAGGACAATGTGGCTGTGAAGAGGTAAGGTGTTATAAGCTAAATTATTATTTATCCCTGAAAATTGTAATCAAAAAATGACTTTTGACCGATCGGTAAATTACAACTGTACAAAGTACGAAGTGCGTGCGCCGTGTTACACTGTTCTTTGCCACCTCCGAACCGTGAATGCCCCCCCCCCCCCGCCGCTACGATTTTGTAGCGGGGGGGTGGGGGGAGCCGCGGTGACAGCGTTGCTGTGGAAACATGCCACATCCGAGTGTAATCCGTCATGTAGCGAGGGCCGATCTCCGTCGTCTATAGCGGGGGGGGACAACCCACACACACACACACACAGACACAGCCCTGAATGTGACCTTTCATTTGAGCCCAAGATGAAGCTTCTATGTTAAATCATTCAAAAGTTACAGACGTTTTTCCAAACTGTGCCATTTGGTACAATTTGACACAGTTCCAAAACGCCTGGAAACAGCCTGAGAATAAAGCTGTGTAATATATTCATTTTTTGTGGTATTGTTACAAAATTTGGACCTCAGCTGGATAACACTTGATTCTACATTTCTGTTGCATTTTCCAGCCCGGATCTGAAGCTGTGTGTTATTTGCAAGCATTTGTATCCAAAAAAACACCCAGGCCAAATTTATTTTCTTCAAGTTCACTATGTTTAGATGACTGTAACTCAGTGGCCGGAGCACTTAGAGAGATCATGTTTTGTTTTTGTTTTTCCACAATATCTTTATTGAACCTTTTTTTTTTTTTAACAAACATAATACAAACAATCAAACACTAACACTAAAGTACTACAAAAAAAAAAAAATGCACTAAAAACACCAACAACCACCAACAAAATCAAGTCTTCAACAATGCTCCTCTGTTTAGTCTAGACAATCCAATACATAAGTATACATATTATGTTCACCAGTTTGGAATTTACAAGGTCCACACACATCATTCACCTTCTTCTTCAAGAGTTATGTTTAAATTTTTTACATAATCAATAAAAGGTCTCCATATATTCTCAAACACAATTTCCTTTGATTTCAGTATATATGTTATTCTTTCTAATGGAAGGTTTGTTAACATCTGTCTTAACCACTGAGTCACATCTGGTCTATGAGTCTTTTTCCATAATAGTGCAATACATTTTTTGGCATTAAGCAAACTGAGGTCTATGAATGTTCTTTCACTTTTATTAAAATTATGCTTTTCTGGGTACAGACCCAACAAAAACAGTTTAGGATTCAATATGATTTGTTTTGAGATTATTTTTTCAATTGTTACCCTCACCTCTTCCCAAAACATTCTTATTAATCTACATTCCCATAAACAATGAAATAGGGTTCCTTTACTTTCCATGCATTTTGTGCATGTATCTGGTATATTTTTGTTATATCTATTTAACTCCTCTGGTGTAACATACATCCGCATTAACCATTTGAAATGTATCAATTTAAGGCGTACATTTATTGATTTGGTTTGAGCTTCTGTACAAGCCAATTCCCATTGTTCCTCTGAAATTTCAATTTGCAGATCTTCTTTCCAGTAGTTTAATCTTTTCAGTGAATTTTCACTTGAAGATAGTGTCAATGAGTTATAAAACTCTGAAATAATACCCTTTCTTTTACTATCTTTCATCATCATTTTTTCCAAGGATGAATAAATAGGTCGAGTGAGAGCTTTATTTTGATTTGATCGAATAAAGTTTCTAAGTTGAAGATATTTAAAAAAATGTGTTCTATTGAGATTAAATTTGATCCTCAGCTCTTCAAAAGACATTATGTTGTCTGCACATGGCAAATATAAATCCTGAATCTTTTGTATCCCTTTTAAATTCCATACTTTAAATACAGCGTCCGCTCTCCCTGGTTTAAAATATTGATTACCCCATATTGGACTAAATTGTGACAATAACTGTGGTTCTTTTAAATAGTTTTTAGCTTCACACCATATTTTGATCATATGCTTTACAAATGGATTTTTAACTTGTTTTTGTAATTTTTTTGCCGAATCTGAGTATATGAATATGGGAAGAGGTAAAGGTAAATTGTATGATTCCATTTCAGTCCAGTGAGGGAGATCATTTGATGAAAAATAATATGTCATAGACCTCAGTTGTGCCGACCAATAATACAACATAAAATTTGGACATTTCAGACCTCCACGATCAAATGGTAAATATAATAAAGACAAACGTAATCTAGCCCTCCTGTTGTTCCATATAAATTCCACTAACTTTTTTTTTATTCTTGAGAATAGATCTAAAGGTGGTGATAAGGGAATGTATTGAAATAAATAAAGTATTTTAGGTAAAATATTACTTTTAAGTATATTGATTCTCCCGATCATCGACATTGGTAGTGACATCCATCTCTGAGTTAACTCATTGATATCTGACATTAAGGCTTCATAGTTGACACTGGCGACTGATTCTAGCTTAGGCATAATTTGGATTCCTAAATATTTAAACTGATTTACAACATTGAATTGATTTACCTCAGGGGCTGGGTAATTTCTCTGGGTCTCATTTAGCATTAATATTGAAGATTTAGTTTTATTTATTTTATATCCTGATATTTCCCCAAAATTCTTTATTAAATTCAACAAGGTTGGAATTGATTTTTTTAGATTCGACATAAACAAAATTATGTCATCGGCGTACAGGGAGATTTTATGTTCTGTTGGTCCAACTTTAATTCCATATATTTGTGAATGTAAACGTATCGCTATCGCTAAAGGTTCAATTGCCATAGTAAACAGTAAAGGTGAAAGTGGACAGCCTTGTCGACATCCTCTATTGATTTTTATTGGTTTTGAAATATTGTTATTTGTTAGGATTTCTGCTGTAGCATTATTGTATATTATTTGAACCCATTTTATGAAATTATTTCCAAGTCCAAACCTTTGTAGGACTTCAAAAAGAAAGGGCCATTCAACTCTATCAAAGGCCTTTTCGGCGTCCAATGATAGGAGAGCTGTATCCGGTGCTTCTTTATTAAAATAAATAATATTAAATAGTCTTCTTACATTATGGAAGCCTTGTCTACCCTTTATAAAGCCATTCTGATCTCGATTAATAATATTTGGTAAAATTTCTTGTATTCGTCTTGCTAAAATTTTACAGATTATCTTAAGGTCGGCGTTTAATAGGCTTATTGGTCTCATATTTTCACATTTATTAGAGGGCTTACCTGGTTTTGGCAGCAGTATAATTAAGGCATTATTTATGTATGATGGTAAATTATTATTTTGAAATGCTTCTAAAACCATTTCCAAAAAAGGTTTTATTAATTTATTCTTAAATTTTTTATAAAGGTCAACTGGAAGACCATCTGGTCCTGCACTTTTTCCTGATTTCATATTATCAATGGCTAGCCCAACTTCTTCTTGACTAATTTTAGACTCCAATATCTCCCTATTTTCATTTGGAATACACGGTATAGATAGTTTGTTCAAAAACCCATTTAGTTTTGTTAAATCAGGTTCATTTTTGGTATCATATAATTTTTCATAGTAATCTCTAAAGGCTCTATTAATTTCTAAAGGATCTATAACTACCTGTCCGTTACTTATAATACTGGTAATTGGTGTTTTAATTTCCAATTGTTTAATCTGCCATGCTAATAATTTTCCTGATTTTTCACCTTGTTCATAAAAAGATTGTTTCAATCTTAGAAGACTCGAGGCAGCTCTATTCGCTGATTTTTTGTCGTATTCAGCTCTCAAAATCAGTAATTCATTCTCCAACCTTGGGTCACTTCCTGCATACACTTTTTCCTGAAGATTTTTTATTTTATGTTCCAATTTAGCTCTCTCCTCTCGAGTCTTCTTAGATTTTGATCCTGTATAACTAATAATATGTCCCCTAATAAAAGCTTTGAAAGCCTCCCACTTTACACATGCTGATGTTTGTGTAGTATTGATGTCAAAGAACTCGTCTATCTGTTTTTCTATATACTTGACAAATTCCTCATCCTGAAGCCATTTATGCTGAAATTGCCATCTACCTGATTCCTTTGTCAATTTTTTATCTACATATATTAGACAACAGGGTGCATGATCAGAGATCACGATGTTATCATAAAAGCAGTTTTGAATCTTGGACCTTAATTCTGTGGAAATCAAAAAATAATCAATACGTGAGAATGTCTTGTAGGTACTGGAATAACAAGAATAGGCTTTAACTTGTGGTTTCATTTCTCTCCATATATCTAACAATCTCAATTCTTTCATAAAATGATTAATAGTCATCCTGCATCCAATGTGCGTACAATCCAGTCCTGTTGATCTATCCACACCTGGATTCAATGTACAATTAAAATCCCCTGCTATTATATGTTGCCCTGTAAGTGATGATAAGATGAGAAATAAATTAGCAAAGAACTTCTGATCATCTATATTGGGACCATATAAGTTCACAAGATTTATATTTTCTAATAGCAAAGAACCTTGAATGATTACATATCTTCCAAATTTGTCTCCAATTACATTTTTCACTTGAAAAGGAACTGATTTATGTATGAGAGTCATAACTCCCCTGGCTCGGGATGAAAATGAAGAGGTGAATACACTTCCCTGCCATCTACTCCTAATTCTTTTAACATCCTCCTCTATCAGATGAGTTTCTTGTAAAAACACAATTCTTGAACCCATGTCCTTTATTTTATTCATAACTTGTTTAAGTTTTTTTAAATTTTGTAGACCTCTGCAATTCCATGAAGTTAAATTAAGATTAACACTTTGGTCCATGATCAATAGAGAGTTTGGGATTACCTTGCAGTGTAAACATGCTCATACAGAGAAGCAAAAACATGAGTGGTTGAACATTCATCCTACAAACTACACACAAACAAATTTCCCCTTCCCACACTTGTGGCAAACCCCCCAAAATCAAAAGAAAAATTCTGTCTCCCGATATAGCCATCGACCGTTCCACACCCACGGGGAACAGCCTAAGCCACTCCTTCTTCATCCTCCCAATCACCCTAACTCTACTGCTTTTAATGACGTAACATTAACTCTCCTCTGTAGTTTTCCAACTTAACTCCAAAATTTTTAACAACTTTGTACATCATAGTTTTTTTTTTTTGTTTGTTTTGTTTTTTTGTTTTTTTAATATATAATACAATCTATATTTTGTAAACTTACTATTTACTTCAAGTCAGTCAGATGCCTGTGCAAATGCTTAATTATTCTACCTTATATTTTGTTCATGCTTAGCTCCCACCAGTCTCTTCTTCTTCTTTGATCTTCTTGATGAACTCCTGCGCCTCCTCTGGGGTCTTGAAGATGTGGGTTCTGCCCTCATACGTGGTCAGCAGTCTCGCAGGATAGATTACACCATGACGAATCCCAAGGTTGCGCAGCTCCTTACGTACAGGATCAAACTGCTTCCTCAATTGCTGGATTCCTGTGGCCAAATCTGGGTAGAACCGCACCTGCTGGTCCTGGTGTTTAATCTCTCCTTTAGCACGTGCAGCGTTGAAGATCTTCATCCTGTCTCTGTTGCTAAGAAACTTCATAATTAAGGTCCTCGGCGGTCCCTTATCTCTCCGTGGGCCAATACGATGTGCTTTTTCCAGAACCACTGCTGATTGCAACTCCTCGCTGCCCAGCACCTCCGGAATCCACTTTTCCAGAAAGGAACATACGTCCCGACCTTCTGATTCCTCTGGAAGACCCACCAGCCTCAAATTATTCTGTCTCGACCGAGATTCCAAATCCAAAATATTATCTTCCAGAGATTTATTTTTTTTTTCCAAAGTGCGCACCTTTAATTGAAGACGGGTGACGTCATCTTCAGCACTAGCGAGACGGAGCTCCATCTGTGCCGTTCGTTCTACACAGTCACCCAATTCCTTTCTTATTCCTTCCAACGCTGTCATAATCCCATCAAATCTAGAGGAAAAGTCCGCTCTCATTGAACTCATGGCAGCCATCAGCGCATCTGCGCCATTCCCCGCATATATCGCACCTTTGCCAGCCTCCTCCGCCATATATGGAGTTTTGTTTGCTGCGTCACAGACCTGAAAGTCCGTTAATTTGGACTGTTTCGGCGGCTCGCTTTTTCCTTTTCCTGGTTTTCCAGCCTTAGGCTTCGCCGACATATCCTCGCCCAAATGCTGGGATACGTTCTGTCCCAAATGAGAGAGTTATTTGCCGATTTTTTTTCTCCAGGAGCAGAGCAGAGCGAGACACGTCCGTCCTACGTGGCAGCCATAACCGGAAGTCGAGATCATGTTTTTTTTGCTAAAAAATTCAAAGTGTTTTCTTTTAAATGAGACCAACCCCATGAAGATGCTGCAAAGGGTTGAAGAACAGCTTTCGATTTACTTTGGGCACATTTTTTTTTGGCGTTTTTAGGAAAATTGACCGGAGTGCAAGGGGGTTAAGTCAGTTTCATTTTTTGTATCATATAGTTTTTCATAATAATCTCTAAAGGCACTATTAATTTCTAAAGGATCTATAACTACCTGTCCGTTACTTATAATACTGGTAATTGGTGTTTTAGATTCTAATTGTTTAATCTGCCATGCCAATAATTTTCCTGATTTTTCACCTTGTTCATAAAAAGTTTGCTTCAATCTTAGAAGACTCGAGGCAGCTCTATTCGCTGATTTTTTTGTCATATTCAGCTCTCAGAATCAGTAATTCGTTCTCTAACTGTGGGTTACTTCCTGCGCACACCTTTTCTTGAAGAATTTTTATTTTACGTTCCAATTGGACTCTCTCCTCTCGAGTCTTCTTAGATTTTGAACCTGTATAACTAATAATATGCCCCCTAATAAAAGCTTTGAAAGCCTCCCACTTTATACATGCCGTTGTTTGTGTAGTATTAATATCAAAGAACTCATCTATCTGTTTTTCTATGTACTTAACAAATTCCACATCCTGAAGCCATTTATGCTGAAAATGCCACCTACCTGGAACCTTTGTCAATTTCTTATCTACATATATTAGACAGCAGGGTGCATGATCAGAGATCACAGTGTTATCATAGAAACAGTTTTGAATCTTGGACCTTAATTCTGTAGAGATCAAAAAGTAGTCAATACGTGAGAATGTCTTATAGGTATTAGAATAACAAGAATAGGCTTTGACTTGTGGTGGTTTCATTTCTCGCCATATATCTAGCAATCTCAATTCTTTCATAAAATGATTAATAGTCATCCTACATCCATTGTGCGTACAGTCCAGTCCTGTTGATCTGTCTATACTGGGATTCAATGTACAACTAAAATCCCCTGCTATTATACTGTATGTTGCCCTGTAAGTGATGATAAAGTAAAGAATAAATTAACAAAGAAGTTTTGATCATCAGTATTGGGGGCCATATAAGTTCACCAGATTTATATTTTCTAATAACAAAGATCCTTGGATGATGAGATATCTTCCAAATTTGTCTCCAATTACATTTTTCACTTGAAATGGGACTTTTTTGTGTATGAGAATCATAACTCCCCTAGCTCGGGATGAAAATGATGAGGTGAACACGTTACCTTGCCATCTTCTCCTAATTCTTTTTACATCCTCCTCTATTAGATGAGTTTCTTGTAAAAATACAATTTTTGAATCTATGTCTTTTATTTTATTCATAACTTGTTTAACCCTCCTGTTGTCCTCATATTCTGTATACACCCCGTGTCCTCCGGGTCAAAATGACCCGTCTTCACTAAACCCCCAATATACTGTAAGCAGCTTAGTTGAATTTTAAAGCAAGAAATTTCTTTGTGTCTGTGTGTGTGCGTGTCCGCCACGTTTATAGGACATCATAGGATGGCCTATGATCTCTGCCTGATCATCATAGGACGTCCTATGAACTCAGGCATCATAGGACTCGCGATGCTGTCATAAAGATATGATGTCTATATGACTTCACATAGACATACTGTATGTGTCTTTATGATGTCATATAGACCATCACTCACGATGCCTAGACTAATGACTCTTTATGATGTCATATGGCTCATAGATAAATGTGTCTTTATGATGTCATGATGTCATATAGACCATCACTTGCAATGCCTAGACTAATGTGTCTTTATGATGTTATTGTTGCTCAAGATGAAGAAATTAAGCAAGAAACTGCAAGTTTGTCTGTCACACGTCTTGCAGGTCTTGACTCATGGTTATCAAATCGTAGCAGTCTTGAGTAGGTGTGAAAGATTTTGAGTGGCATTGTGGCTCGGAAAATTGGCCTTCCACTCTCTGCATCCCATAGACTAGCTGCAGCCTCACCTCGGGACCTGTATACACCTGCTAAGATTAGCAGCCCTAAGTAGGCCTGCAGGTCAGTCTCATCCATCTTTTTCCAGCTGTCTCCATATTTGCGAAAACCCTCCAGATTTGTCATCTCCAGGATTATTTTTTGTATTGCTGGTGTGATGAACAGGTAGAATGTAGAGACAATGTCATGGGCATGAGAAACGGCATACCTTGTGGGTACTGGGGTCATCTTTATGACATTTTGTTCTGCCTCCCTGCCGTGTTGGTCATATGCTGCCGAGGGCCATGTTATTTTGCCGTTTTTTGAAAGGAAAGTCTCTCTTTCAGCTTCAGGGTTTTCTTCTTCTGAAGAGGATTCATCATGCTCTGGGTTGTATTCCTCCCCATCTTCTTTTTCTGATACATCCTCCACTTCCTCTTCTGAATCAGAGTTGTCTTGCTGGACATCTGAAAAAATCAGCTCTATAGCCTGTTCGACGGTATAATGTGCACTCATGGCTTCAGCACAGAGAGAATTTGGGGTACTGTCATCTGCAGCACCTTTATAACTTCTGGAAATCCACCTGTCTTGTCTTGTCTTGTTTACGTCTGCTACTGATTGATCTGAGACCGATCAAAGGCACTGCAGTCCACGAGAAGGCCACCTGTCTTGTCTTGTTTACGTCTGCTATTGTGTTGTTTATGTCTACTACTGATTGATCTGAGACAGAACTAAAACATTCTCACATTCTGTGGTGTGTAAATAACTCAGTGACCGTGATTTCAACTCAATTTGACTGTCGGGTCATTTTGACCCGAAGACGACCTTTGTAATTTTTTTTGTACAGCTTACATGGAAATGTGAATAAAGGCAACAATTCACTTATCCTAATGTTGGGGTCAATCTAGGAAAAGTCATAAAATTTTAAGTTGAAAAAATATTGTTTAGGGGGATTTTTTTTTGGTTTTTAACACAGTAGCGGGTCATTTTGACCCGAGGACAACAGGAGGGTTAAGTTTTTTTAGGTTTTGTAGACCTCTGCAATTCCATGAAGTTAAATTAAGATTAACGCTTTGATCTATGATCAATAAGGAGTTTGAGATTACCTTGCAGTATGAACATGCTCATACAGAGAAGCAAAAACATGGATGATAGAACATTCATCCTACAAACCCAACAAAAACAAAAACAAATTCCCTTTCCCCACATTCGTGGTTATCCCCCCAAAATCAAAAAAATTCCGTCTCCCGTTATAGCTAGTGACTGTTCCACACCTGCGAGGATCAGTCAAACCACTCTCTCTTTCTCCTCTCAATCACCCTGACTCTACTACTATTCTTATGACATTAACTCTCTTCTGTAGTTTTTTTCAGCATAACTTCAAAGTTTTATAGCAACTTTGTACATCATAGCTTTTTTTTTTTTTAATACAGTCTGTATTTTGTAGACATGTTATATGTTTCAGATCAATCAGATGCCTGTACAAATACTTAAATGTTCTACCTTTGTCATGTTCATGCTTAGCTCCCACCAGTTTCCTTTTGAATCTGCTTAATGGGCTCCTGCGCCTCTTGAGGGGTCTTAAAGATGTGGGTTCTCCCTTTATATGTGACCAGCAGTCTTGCCGGATGAATCACTCCGTGACGAATCCCAAGGTTGCGCAGCTCTTTGCGGGCGGGGTCGAACTGCCTCCTTAATTGTTGAATTCCTGTGGCCAAATCTGGGTAGAACCGCACCTGTTGATCCTGGTATTTGATTTCCCCTTTAGCTCGCACCGCGTTGGTGACCGTCATCTTGTCTCTGTAGTTGAGGAACTTCATAATCAGCGTCTTCGGTGGTGTCTTATCTCTCGGTGGGCCGATTCGCTGAGCGCTCTCTAAGACGACCGATGACTGCAGGTCTGCTCTGGAATCCACTTTTCCAAAAAGGAACATGAGTCCCGTCCCTCCGCTCCCTCCGGGAGGCCCACCAACCTCAAATTATTCCGTCGCGAGCGGGATTCCAAGTCCAGGACGTTATCTTCCAGACGTTTCCATTTTAATTCCAGTGTTTGCAACTTTGATTGTAGGCTGATGACATCATCTTCAGCGCTTCAAATTCGGAGCTCCGCCTGCGATACTCGTTCCATACAGTCGCTTACTTCCTTTCTCATTCCTTCTATCGCTGCTATAATTCCAGTAAATTTAGACGAAAACTCTGTTCTCATGGAGTTGATGGCAGTGAGCACTGCGTTTGTCCCCTCTTCAGCAGTTCCCGCTCCGCCGCTGGCTCCCTCCTCCGCCGGCTCCCTCCTCCGCCATAGTCTCTGGAGTTTTCCCTGTTTCGCCTCGAGCGTGGAAGTCTGTTAGCTTGGGTTGTTTTGTCGAATTACTCTTTCCTCCACCTAATTTCCCAGCCTTGGTCTTTACCATATCCGCGCCTAAACGCTGGGATGGGTTTTTGTTCCAATTAAGAGAGTTTTAGTAAACTTTTTATTTTTAGGAGCAGAGCAGTGTGAAACACGTCTTCCTACGTGGCCGCCATAACCGGAAGTCGAGTGCCCTCTATTTTAGTTTTATTTTATTTTATCCACTTTGAAGGGTTTGATCTCTTCTCCATTACAAAAATACCCCCCCCCCCCCCCAACATAATCTTGCATAGAGACCTCAAAAGCTAGAACAGTCTCTGGTCATCAGTTTCAATTTGTGCAAGTTTTAATTTTTTTAGTGTTGCTGTTTTTATGACGGATTTTGTGACTACGCATTATTGTTGACTAGCGCATGCCTGTAGAAAGCAAGTATTCCTGTCTGAAACAGGTAGCCCAATCAGGCTTTGCAGGACCAAACGTAGGCTGTCTTTGAAAGTGGAATACAGAGGTGTAGCCTATATGAAGGCAATCACATATGTTAGTTAGTTAGTTAGTTAATCCCTTCACACCTGAAGGTGTATATGGGCGGCGCCTATCTCCGTTTCTCTGACCCTAGGCCACACAGCTACTGTAAGTAGTGAAAGCTACAGCGGGGGGTCAGTCCTCTGGTAGCTCTGTGTGTAACTTTACTTTCCCCATTCCATTATGCGGAGCACCACGCTAGAAGGTAGAAAGCACCATTTTTATATGGTCTTTGGTATGACCCGGCTGGGATTTGAACCCCTGCCTCCCGGGTGTGGGGCGGATGCTCTACCAACTGAGCCACCACTCCGGTTCACACATATGTTAGACTTTGACAAATATGAAAGGGACTGAACTGAGATCAATTGTGTGAATATTAATTACAGAATAATTAAAAATGAATGGGACATCCAATATTAGCCACTGTTTAGAGTGGCTAATAAGTGTTGTTATTAAGAGTTGTTCAGCAAAAGCAGAGCGCTGCGGCACGTGTGGCTACTTGCTTCATGTCACCAGGGCATGCCACAGATCTGAGTGAAGAGGTCCGTGGCACAAAGTGGACTCTCGCGCCCTCACGGTTGTTCATGCTGTGTCTCCGAGCACCAATGGTCACGCAGACTGTATGATGGAGTTGGATGGGATGCAAGTGTTGTTGTGGATTAACGCAGGAGCGGTGGGCTCCATGCCAGATTGGACGACCGTGAGATGATTTTCCCCGCACGTCAGAATTGAGAAGGACCCGGCGCCACTTTGTGGTTGTGGAGGAGGATGACTGGCCACGGTGGAAACGTTGGAACTGATGGCTTGGTCCAAATCAGCCAAGACGTGGAACCGTTCGATCCTGAGCGTGGTGGATGGCACAGTGTGGGATGAGGAACTGCCTGGTACCCTGGAGAGCGAGCAAGACCAATACCATCCAGGGCCATCACAGGAGGGTTCCTGTGCCAGAGCCCAAGTAGCCCTAGTTGAGGGAACTGGGCTGCACGTTGGGACGCCTGTGACGGCAGATGGCACCAAGTGGCTGGCTCCATCTGTTCCCGGATTTTGGCTGGAAGATACCGGTGAACAGGGGGTCACAGCAGCGATGGCGACAGCGAAGTTAAAAGAGGTTGGGACAGGACTGATCGGCACTGAGGGAGCAAGTGCCAAGCAGAGACACTGCAAGCCGATCAAAACCCCTCTGGGAGCCGTGGATTGGATTTGGGCTTGGGGGGTGGTGAAACCATGGCAGGTGGGGGAGACTGTGAGTGGTGAGACTGGACGAGTGAGACATCCAAGGGTGAAGAGGAGGCGCACCGGTGCTGAGGCAACCTGCTGCGGCCCGAGAGGTGGTCCGCTTCCAGGGGCAGGGGGCCCATGGGGTCATCTTTTCGTGCTGTGTGTATATAGTTCAATTGTTTTGTTGTTTATTGTATATATTTCTGGGGATTATTTTGTGTATTTTCTTTTTGTGTATTTTCTTTTAGTGTAGGAACACGGCAGTTATTTTCTGTTAGTTGGACTGTTTTCTTTAGTACAGACGGCAGAATAATCCATCTTGCCGTGTGTGTGTATGGGGGGAGGGATGGCAGGCCACCTGTCCTCCCCTACTTTTTAGTTGTTTTGTGTGACTGTGGTAGGTCCCTTTTAGGAACTTCAGTTTAGTTTTCTTAGTGCATGATCCGGGCTCTAAATTGGGGGGAGGGTCTCAGTTGTGTGTGTGTTTTGGACTTTTGTGAAGGGGGGAGAATGTTGTATATAGTTTGGACTCTTATTTGTGTGGTATGGGTGGTGGCTTCATCTTCCAGTTCCGCCACCACCCAGGGCTATAATAGGGCAGTGGGCAGGAGGGCCGGTCTCTTGGCCACCTTTTCAGCCTGACGGCTGTATTATGCTGGAGTGTGCCTCTTTAATAAACCTGTGTTCAGTTCGACACCTGGCCTTGTCCTTGGCTCCATATTCAGACATAACACACACCCTCGTAGCTTCAGCAAAGCACGTTTAAAATCTTAGGTCAGTGTGACGAACAGTTTGAAAGATACCTGAGGAACACACACACACACACACACACACACACAGATCCCTTGAATTTATAGATAGATATTTGTCAAGGTCCATCTGTAATCCTGCATTCAAAAGTGGTCATGCATGTATCTTCTTTCAGGACTTTGTGCGTCACTTCCATGTGCTGCTGCCTCGGGGCACGAGTCCAACCAAGTCGGGCATCAGGGAGTTCTTCAGGCGGATCCACCTGCTGCCTGCTGGCTATCAAGTTGGCCACACAATGGTATGGATTTTGGAAACTGACGTTGTTTTATTCATTTGGTGTGTCGGTCTAAATGTTCCTGCATAATTCAGGTGTTCTTGCGGGAGACGGAGCGCCAGCGCCTCCAGACCCTCCTGCACCAGGAGGTCCTGCGGCGAATTGTCATGCTGCAGCGTCGCTTCAGGGCCGTCCTGGAGAGGAAGCACTTCGTCAACATGAGACGAGCGGCACGGGTCATCCAGGTTAGATGTTTTAATAGGAGAGTAACAACTAGAGACGTGCTTATAATCCTGTGGTCTCCTTACCGCTGTAAAGGCATCATTAATCTAAATCTGTTTCAGCCATGCCTTCAAGAGGAGCTTCCATAGTCCATTAAGGCTACTTAGTCTGGAGCTATTAAAGCTATTTAAGATGATTAATAGTTGTAAATTTACTCTAGATACGTAAGCACCTGGCCTGTGAATATTATCATTCTGTTGGGGTGTTGTGGAAAGAAAAAACATTTTGAATGTAGAATCACAATTGTGCACAGCCTTGTTGATTTCCTGTTCCAGTTTTGAATTCTTATTTAAGGCTTTATCCAGAATATTGCAAGAAGTTCTCCTTCTGCTCCTCTGGATCTAAACACATTTTTGCTTCTCATTTCATGTTTCTGCAGCGATGGTGGCGATTCTGCCTCATAAAACAGTCTGCGATCGACCTGAGCATCGAGGAGGGGGCGGCAGTGTGTCTGCAGGCGGCTTGGAGGGGTTACAGAGAGCGAAGGAGGTTTCTGCATTGGAGGGACTCAGCTGTCATCATACAGAGGAACTGGAGGAGCTGCTGCCATCGCAGGACTGAGGCGTCTACGGCGATTCAGACAGCCTGGAGAGGGTTCAGGGAGAAGAAGCGCTACTGTAGAACGCACAGGGCAGTGATGCAGCTACAGGCGATTTGCAGAGGGTACCTCGCTCGTCTAAGGTGACTGAAAGAGTTATTAAAGCTGCTTTCCTCCATCTGTCACATACAGTTGCATCAAAATCATTCAACCCACACTGTAAATTAGGTTTATTGGCAAAATGTATAAACTAGCAGCTGTTTGCAATAAACAAATGAAACAAGAACAAGCATTACAGCAAGTTAAAAAGGAAATACATAAGAATTTAAAAGCAAACTACAAAATAAAGGGAAATGGATACAAGCTGAAATAGAAAAAGATAGATAAAGTGCAAGAAATAAAAGTTACAGTGCATAGTGGGAGATTAACAATTGTTTTAATGAAAGGCAGCAAAAAAAAGGAAAGTTTTTGACCGCGTTTTAAAGCAGCTGAGAGTTTCAGCAGCCCTGATGCTTTCTGGGAATTTGTTCCCCATGTGAGGAAGATAAAAACTGAATGCTGCCTCACCATGATTGGCTCTAACTCTGGAGACAGATAGAAGGCCTGACCCTGATGATCTGAGAGCTCTGGGGGGTTCATAATGGACCAGAAGATCTGAAATGTACAGTCATGTGAAAAAATTAGGACACCCTATATAAGCCTGTGTGTTTTTTTAACATATTTGGACATCGTCGGCCTCCGTCGGTCTATGATGACCATGGAAGAGAATCCTAAACGTCTACTCTACTGGAACAGCACCGCCTGTGGCTGAACAGGCCGATGCGCGAATGGCAGTCCCTGTCACACAGGTCGCACTTGTGGGTGGTCTCCGTGCTGCTGGGTCTGTGGCGGTTCTTCCTGCGGGTCCTTTTTTCATCTGCTGCAGCAGTCAGTCTCTCTTCACCTGCCTTGAGCTGTCTGGTCAGGGTGCCTCTCCATTTGGAGCGGTCCGTTGCAAGGTCCTCCCAGCGCTCTGTGTTGATCTCCAGGGCCTTCATGTCTCTCTTGCAGACGTCTCTAAAGCGCAGCTGTGGGCGGCCAACGTCTCTCCTGCCAGTCGCCAGTTCTCCGTAGAGGACGTCTTTGGGGATTCTGCCATCCTCCATACGGTGAACGTGGCCTAGCCAGCGGAGCCTGCGCTGCCTGAGTAGAGTGAACATGGAGGGAAGGCCGGCGCGGGACAGAACTTCTGTGTTGGGCACTTTGTCCTGCCAGGATATGTCCAGGATGTGGCGAATGCAGCGCAAGTGGAAGGAGTTCAGTCTCTTTTCCTGCCGGGCGTATGTTGTCCACGTCTCACTCCCATGGAGCAGTGTACTGATGACGCAGGCGTTGTACACTGCCATCTTCGTCTTGACAGCGAGTTTGGGATTCTCCCACACTCGTGTGGTGAGGCGAGCAAGTGTGAAGGCTGATTTTCCAATCCTCTTGTAGATCTCTGTATCAAGGGAGAGGTTGTTGCTGATCGTGGACCCCAGGTACCTGAATTGATTCACGACCTCCAGCTCGTAGTCGTCGATGGTGATGGTTGGTGGTGCTTCCGTGCCTTGCGCCAAGACGTTAGTCTTCTTCAGGCTGATGGTAAGCCCGAAGTCCTTGCATGCCTGGGAGAAGCGGTCCATCAGGGTCTGAAGCTCCTGCTGTGTGTGGGTTGCGACTGCAGCGTCGTCTGCGAACAGCATGTCTCTGATTAGAGCCTCGCGTACTTTGGTTCTGGCTTTCAGGCGGGCGAGGTTGAAAAGCCTGCCGTCAGATCTTGTGTGCAGGTAGATTCCCTCTGTTGCTGTGCTGAAGGCATGCCTCAGGAGCATAGCAAAGAAAATCCCAAAGAGGGTTGGCGCAAGTACACAGCCCTGTTTCACTCCACTGCGTATGATGAATGGCTCTGAGACATTGCAGTTGTGCTGCACTATCCCCTGCATGTTGGTGTGAAACGATTCGATGAGGCTTTGCAACTTTGGTGGGCATCCTATCTTTGGCAGGATCTTGAAAAGGCCCTCTCTGCTGACCAGATCGAACGCTTTGGTGAGGTCGATGAAGGCGACGTACAGGGGCATGTTCTGTTCTCTGCATTTCTCCTGGAGTTGGCGGATGGAGAATATCATGTCTACCGTCGATCGCTCAGCACAGAAGCCACACTGAGACTCGGGGTAGACACGTTCGGCAAGCTTCTGTAGACGAACGAGAACAACTCGTGCGTAGACTTTGCCAACAACGCTGAGGAGGGAGATGCCCCTGTAGTTGTTGCAGTCGCTTCTCTCCCCTTTGTTTTTGTAGAGGGTGATGATCTTGGCGTCCCTCATGTCCTGTGGTACGGCACCTTCCTTCCAGCACTGGCAGAGGACGTCATGCAATGGTAGCAGTAGGGCGGTCTTGCAGTGCTTGATCAGGTCGGGGGGTATGCCGTCGTTGCCGGGTGCCTTGCCAGCGGCCAAGCTATCAATAGCCTTGCTGAGTTCGTCGATGGTTAGCTCAGCGTCAAGTTCATCCATGGATGACAGGCAGTCGATGGCATCAAGGGCTGATGGTGTCACGGTGTTCTGTCTGGAGTAGAGGTCGGAGTAGTGTTCCACCCATCTCTCCATCTGCTTGTTCTTTTCTGTGATCATCTCCCCAGTGGAGGATTTGAGGGGGGCCGTCTTGCTCTGAGCCGGACCAAGTGCTTTCTTGATGCCATCGTGCATATCACGGATGTTCCCTGTTATGGCAGTGGTTTGAATGTCTTGGCTGAGCTGAGTCCAGTACTCGTTGGCACAGCACCGAGCAGTCTGCTGAACTTTGCTTCTCGCAGCCCTGAGAATCTTGAGATTCTTCTCGTTTGGGTACTTCTTGTACTCAGCAAGTGCTGAGCGCTTGGCTTCAATGATGGGGGTCATCTCGGTCAACTTGGCATCAAACCAGTCCTGTGACTTCGAGGTCTTCCTCCCAAAGGTAGGCTGTACGGTGGATGGTGTTTCGCAGCTCTTCCCACTTCTGCTTTGCAAATTCTCCTTCTTATGGTACACCAAGTTCTTTCTCAAAGGTGGAGGCAAACTGCTCAACAAGTTCTAGTTGGGCCATCTTGCTGGTGTCAATCCGTGCCTTTCTAGGCTGTCTAGCACAATGGAATTTCTTCAGCTGCAGCTTGACCTTGCAACACACCAATGAATGGTCTGTGTCGCAATCTGCACTCTGGAACGAACGCGTGATTACCACGTTCTTCAGTGAGGTGCGCCTGGTCAGGATCAAGTCCAGCTGGTGCCAGTGCTTTGAGCGCGGATGTCACCAGGAAACCTTGTGTTGGGGCTTGGTCTTGAAGAACGAGTTTGTGATGCACAGATCGTGATATGTGCAGAACTCGAGCAGCCGCTGGAGTGGACATATGGCTATTTAATATCAATGTTAAAAATACTGGGAGATTCATGTAATACAACTAAACAATTAAAAATAAATTAAAGACTTTTTGTCAAATTTTCTGTAAAATGTAATTCTAAACAAATAGTTAGGAATAAATTAGGACACCCCCATCTTTTTTAGGACACCCCCACATTCATTTCCACTTAAAATGGCTAAAATAAATGTTAAGAAATGCAAATAGAAACAAAAACAAGGTTAGACATAGATATGTGAATATTTCTTAATAAAGAACTGAATATTTAATGGGGTGTCGTAATTTTTTCACCTGACTGTATCTTGGTCCTAAACCATTTAGCGCTTTATGAACCAACTGCAGTATTGTGAAATCTATTCTTTGACAGACAAGAAGCCAAAATAAAGATCGGAGGACTGGAGTTATATGATCCACTTTCTGGGTCTTTGTGAGGACTCGAGCAGCAGCATTCTGAACCAACTGCAGTTGTCTGATGGACTTTTTAGGGAGACCTGTGAGGAGAGCATTGCAGAAGTCCAGTTTACTGAAGATAAATGCATAGACAAGTTTTTCTAGATCCTGCTGAGATGTCAGACCTTTAATCCTTGTTTTCTTCTTTCAGTGATAATAGGCAGGCTTCACTACTGTCTTAATGTGGCTGTTAAAATTCAGGTCCGAGTCCAGAATTACACCCAGATTTCTGGCTTGTTCATTTTTAGCATCACTGATTGAAGCTAAGTACTAACGTTGAGTCTTTCTTCTTTGGCTCCAAAACTATTATTTCAGTTTTGTCTTCATTTTATTGAAGAAAATTATTTAAAAATTATTCAACCTCCTCAACTGAAAAGAGGAAGCTATCAACGACTGCTACCGTCAGGTCAAAAACCCTCAACTGACTGCTAAAGACCTACAGCAAGACTTGGTGTCAGCAGGCACTGAGGCTTCAGTTTCCACAGTAAGGCACATACTCATTGCTGAAAGGCTTCATGCCTGAACTCCAATCTGTGCACCACTACTGACCCAAAAGCACACAAAAAAAATCTGGATTCTGTTCTGTGGAGCAATGAAACAAAACTGGAACTTTTCGGGCCCATGTCTGGAGGAGCAAGAATGAAGCATACGCTGAAAAGAACATTCCTTCTTACAGTGAAGTATGGCAATGGCTTAGTGATGCTCTGGGGCTTCTTCACTTCCTCTGGCACTGGAAACCTGCAGCATGTGGAGGGCAAGATGGATTCAATCAAGTATCAGGAAATCCTGGGAGAAAATGCCATGTCATCTGTGAGGAAGCTGAAGCTTGGGCATCACTGGATCTTCCAACAGGACAATGATCCCAAGCATACCTCAAAGTCCACCAAGGCTTGGTTTCAGAAGAAGTCCTGGAAGATACCAGAGTGGCCATCTCAGTCGCTTGACTTGAACCCCATTGAAAATCTCTGGTGGGATATGAAAAAGGAGGTTGTAGTATGCAAACCCAAGAATATTAGTGAGCTGGAGGTCTTTACCCATGAGGAATGGGTTAAGATTCTTCAGGAATGCTGCCAGAAGCTGGTGTCTGGCTATGCATCACGTTTGCAGCAGGTCATAGCAATAAAAGGGTGCTCTACTAAGTACAAAAGATGCTTGTCATGAAGGGGTTGAATAATTTTGAAACTGCAGTAGTCATTAAAAGTGGCATTTTGTGTTGAATTTGGAGAAACCACTTGTAATATTAGTTGTGTTGAGCTATTTAAATTGTTCTTGTTTGGTTTGTTTATTGCAAACAGCTGCTAATTTGTACATTTTGCCAATAAACCTAATTTGCAGTGGGGGTTGAGTAATTTTGATTGCAATTGTAATCCATTTAGTTTATAATTTTAGCTGTTGCTTCGATGTTGCCAAAGAGGTCACTTTTCTTTTCCTGTCAGTCTGTCTATTCACATTTTATCTTGAGAACATGTGAAACTTGGGTCACAAAATCAAACATCTATTGTTTAATCTGTTTCTCATCAATTCTGTACTCTGTAGGTTTAGAGACCTACAGGAGCAGCGTAAGAGACCTCTGAACAAACTGATAAGTCCACCAGCAGCCATGCCTGTAGGAATGGTGGAGCACCTTTCCTCATCAAGACCACAGAGTTATATTCAGAATGATGACTCCAAGCCCGTTTCTTTCGAGTCCACTGAGACAGAAAAGGAAGAGGACTCGGAGCCAAGCAGAAGCATGGATGAGGTGAGCCATAAGAACCGATCAAAGCGAGAGAGCAGGCGGAAGAGAGAGCTGGAGCAGGCGCAGTTCAGCCTGGACCTCCTAAAAGTCCGAAATTCCAGCGTGGAGGTTTCACTACCAGAAGACGTGGTCACAAACAGCACCGCCTCTCAGCAGGACGACCATCACAGACATTCACCCCAGGGATCCCCAGCTAGTCATGGGAGTTTTGAAGTGCTCACTGTGGAGGACATGGAGACTGAGGGTTTGGGGGGAAGTGGTCCTCAGTTACCTGCACGTCAAGAACAACCCCAGACTCTGCATATACACAGCGGTCTGATAGATTCAAACCACAATGAAAAACATGTGGTGGAGCTACACAACGAGGTGGACACACCAAGAGCAACATTTTATATTCCTTCTGACCAAAGTCCGGTTCATAAACCAAAATATGAAAGCCCCAGCAAATCACGCAAAGAGAGGAGGGAGTCGACCTCTCGCAGGCCTGTAGTGGTGTTGATCAGTATGCAGAAGGAGAGTCCAGTGGATGATGGAGAGCTGCTGGCGGCTCAGTCCCTCGAAAGAGCTTCTCAAACAGCAGAATCTACCGCTGAAATGACCCCCATTACAGAACTGGCGGTAGTATCAAACAAGGAAAAACCTCATGGAAGTTCAACCCAGGCCAAATCTTCAAAGTTCAACCATGGAGAGAGTCCAGCAGCACCAGGGATATCTTCCTCGGCGCTCGTCTTGAAGCCAAAGTGCAGTGGGCCTACGGTCCTCCCCAGTCAGCAGGAGAAAAAGACTGTAAAGGAGACTCCCAGCCCAGTCCTGGATACCAAACCACCAAAAGCCCAGAAGAAGAGCTCTTCCCAGACTGTGATTGTGAATATGGTGGAGAAACCCTCCAACACCATGTTCTCCCCACCCAGACGCAAGTTGCCATTCTCTAAGTAAGTAAATGATGAGTAATATGACTACAGTTTTCAAGGATAAATCTGGTCTTGTAACTTCTTAGAAGTGATTGTGAATAATTTAATTTTTTTCTACACCTGCAGTTTAACGTCAGTTTGTCTGTGAAGTGATTCTTAAAGTCTTAAAGAGCCTTAAAGACCTACTGGTTCGCCATGTGAAAGGCAATTGACACTTCATTTAGACTTTCCCAAGGAGAAGGTTTGCGGATGCGTTGTGCACAAATCACCTGTCCTGTCTTGCAGACAGAGACCACGTTTGGAGACGTTTTACTGTCCAAGGCCTTTATCCCAGACAAGTCCCCAATTCTTTTACAGACCCTAAATGTTTCAAAGTAACAGAAGATATATGATGAAACAGTTGCTCCAGTTGACATAACTTAAGAATACAAAAAGGATTTCATCTGAAGGGAAAGGAGAGCACCAACAAAAACAAATGAAAACAGGAAGAAGGCCATAATCACAAAAAGCAACCAAGGAAAATGGGAGTGGGTCAGAATTCACATGGCTTTTCAGACCTCAAAAGCACATTTGATTTTGCTTTAAAAAAAGACAGACCAGATGAGTATTTACATCCGTTCAGCTTGTCACAATGTGGTTCTTTTAGTAACTAACCTTTAATAGTAATTCCTTGGATATATCACTCATTTACAAGCAAAACTGCAGCAGTTTAATCTTGTGTCTAGCTGCTCAGGTAGTGGGGTTAAGTGGGATAAACGAAATGCCACGTGCAGAGCTGACATGACTTTAAAATGTGTCCAGTGTGTTTGTGAGGATAACAGTGGATGGCAGTGGATAAATATGCTTGACTTTTGCAGGTCAGATAAGGATTTGGTGAACCAGGAAAGATCTCTCGCCATGTTCAGGGACGACTCCAAATCTGCTGGATCCAGAAACAGAGAGGTAAGACTCCTTTGGGCATGCCTGCCCCATCAGCTGGCTATTATTTACTTAATAATTCACTGGATTTACACTTTGATTTACTTTAAGTGAATTATACACACACATATACAGTTAGGCCCAAAAATATTTGGACAGTGACACAAGTTTTGTTATTTTAGCTGTTTACGAAAACATATTCAGGATACAATTATATAATCAATATGGGCTTAAAGTGCAGACTCTCAGCTGTAATTTGAGAGTATTCACATCCAAGTTGGAGCAAGGGGTTAGGAGTTACAGCTCTTTAATACATAGCCACCTCTTTTTCAAGGGTCCAAAAGTAATTGGACAATTGACTCAGAAGGCTGCAAAAAAAAAAATAACAAGGCTGCATGGGCTCTTCCCTCGTTAACCTGTCATCAATTAAGGAGTTAAAAGGTCTGAAGTTGATTCCAGGTGTAGCGTTTGCATTTGGAAGCTGTTGCTGTGAACACACAACATGCGGTCAAAGGAGCTCTCAATGGAGGTGAAACAGACCATCCTGAGGCTGAAAAAAAAGAAGAAATCCATCAGAGAGATAGCAGAAATGTTAGGAGTGGCCAAATCAACAGTTTGGTACATTCTGAGAAAAAAAGAGTGCACTGGTGAGCTTGGGAACTCAAAAAGGCCTGGACGTCCACGGAAGACAACAGTGGTGGATGATCGCAGAATCCTTTCACAACCCCTTCACAACATCCACTCAAGTGAAGAACACACTCCAGGAAGTAGGTGTATCAGTATCTAAGTCTACCATAAAGAGAAGACTTCATGAGAGTAAATACAAAGGATTCACCACAAGGTGCAAACCATTAATCGGCCTCAAAAATAGAAAGGCCAGAATTGACTTTGCCAAAAAACACTTAAAGAAGCCAGCCCAGTTCTGGAACAGCATTCTTTGGACAGATGAGACTAAGATCAACCTGTACCAGAATGATGGGAAGAAGAAAGTTTGGAGAAGAATTGGAACAGCTCATGATCCAAAGCACTACATCTTCTGTAAAACATGGTGGAGGCAGTGTGATGGCATGGGCATGCATGGCTTCCAATGGCACTGGGTCACTTGTGTATTGATGATGTGACAAAAGACAGAAGCAGCCTGATGAATTCTGAAGTGTATAGGGATATACTTTCTGCTCAGATTCAGCCAAATGCAGCAAAGTTGATTGGATGGCGCTTCACCAATGATCCAAAACATACTGCAAAAGCAACCCAGGAGTTTTTTAAAGCAAAGAAGTAGAATATTCTGCAATGGCCGAGTCAATCACCAGATCTCAACCCAATCGAGCATGCATTTCACTTGCTCAAGACAAAACTTAAGGCAGAAAGACCCACAAACAAGCAACAACTGAAGATAGCTGCAGTAAAGGCCTGGCAAAGCATCACAAAGGAGGAAACCCAGCGTTTGGTGATGTCCATGGGTTCCAGACTTCAGGCAGTCATTGCCTGCAAAGGATTCTCAACAAAATATTGAAAAGTAACATTTTACTTAGGGTTATGTTTATTTGGCCAATTACTTTTGAGCCCCTGAAATGAGGAGCGTTTGTATAAAAATAGCTACAATTCCTACATGTTTAATCATATATTTTTGTTCAACCCCTTGAATTAAACCTTAAAGTCTGCACTTCAATTCCGTTGTAGTTGTTTCATTTCAAAGCCAATGTGGTGGCATGCAGAGCCCAAATCATGAAGCTTGTGTCACTGTCCAAATATTTCTGGGCCTAACTGTATACTCACGAGCACACAGCTGATCTGTTCCTATGGTTGCCTGGAAGCAGGTGGGCCGCCCGGGCCCCAAAAAGAAAGCTAGAATGTCCCGGACTCGCTCCGACTTCCTCACCCGCTGTAACTCTGAGGGGGCGACCCAGTCGGATGACGACGACGATGAATACTACATCCCTGCCCACTCCCAAACACTGCCCCACTCCCTCTCTACTCCAAACACCCACCCAGAAGCTGACTGTCACAGTGACTCCGAGATGGTAAATCACCCGATCTCCAGAGGTCCCCTGACCTCCAAACGAGTTATCTGTCCACTCCAGCCCCCTTCAGGTTTTTCTTCAGGTGGAGCTGGCTGCATGGCCGGGGCAGAAACTCTTTAGCATTGCTAACCTCACTTTCGTCGTACTTTTTCACCGCCTTTGGACCAGACAGATGTTTCTCTGCTAACATGTCTGCCTGTTTTAGAACAGCGGTGAAGAAAAAGGTGAACCTTAGAAACAGATGTAGTGAATGGCCTTGCACGTTTAGCTACTGCTTCAAGACTCACCATCTTCTTTCCTTAACACAAACTTACAGAAACACACAATTATTTTAAGCAATATAACAACCTGCTATTTATGAGAAAGCTTTGCAAAAGTGGATTTTTTTCAGACATTCTGTATTTAATTTGTTAGTTTCTTGTGATATTCATTTGTTAGTTCAGACTGTACAAGTGTAGTCTTTTGCTTAGATTATAGGTCTGTTAATTATTGTAATAATTACATTTTTAAGTTTTTTTTTAAATTTTGGTATATAACTTAGAATGAAGTTTCTATATTTATTTGTGACTTTTCATATCAGTTTCTAAGCATTTCTTATAACCAGGGATTGACATGAAGTTTTGTGTCCACAATCCACTGTGGCTAGCAGTTTCAGAGTTTACCACTCAGTCCTTTCACTAGCCAAGGGGTCAGCAGTAGAAATAAGTAATTGCAGTTTTCTTCTTTTAAAAATCGTGACTTTTTTACTTGCTTGTTGCGATTTTAACTTGCAAAGTTGTAACTTTTTTAATGCAATTTTTTCTAGTAGTTATATGGGTTTTTTCTTCCGGTTTCTCATAAATTTGCAAACTTCTAATAGAAATTTGTGACAATTTACAATTATTTTTCAAAAATTTTGAATTACAGATTTGCCACATTTTTATTTCTTTAAAAAATACAACAGGCCAAAGTGGCTAGAGAGACTACGCTACAGGTTATTGTTGAATTCACTTTGCAATTGGCTGATGCACTGATGCTAATGTTAAGCCGTTCTTATAACATACATACCAAAGAGAAGTAGCACCTCTAATTTTGTTGCATTTTGCATTATGCAATGACAGCAAAGGCTTTAAAAAATAAAGGTAGCATTCCCCAGTTGTGATTTACATGAATATAAAATGGACAAAAGTAGCAAGTTGTCTGTTTTTGGTAGCTTAAACGAGTATTTTTAACCTCTTCAGTCATCAAAAGTTGAAAAATGTTGATGCAGTAGACATGAAGTAGACATGAAGTAGTACAGTAGTCTCAAATCTTTAACCCGAAATCCCCAAATGTTGTCTGAAAATTCTTGACCACTTAAAGCCTGAAATGTAGCAAACTCATCCTTGCTAACTAATGTAGAATAAAACTTTGAATGAAACTGAGAAACCCTGATGAAATTTAAATAGCAAATTATGGTTATGGTATGTGTGGAAAAAAATGGTGTAAAATTTTCTGCATATGGTTATGATAAACAATTGTAGTCCTACATTACACTGGCCTACAAATGCAGACCTTGACCTGAAGTAGGCCACATAGAGAGTGAGTATAGGGAGGGGTTGTTTGCCCGGTTCAGACACACACGGGTCTTTACTGTTGCGGCTGGACATTGAAGGGGGCAGGTCCTTGTTACACACACAGGTTGTGGAGCAGAGCAGGAGGATGTAGGGGAGTAGGTAAACTTGGCTGTGATTCTGAATACGTCAGTGTAAGGGTCAAGTGTCCACGTACAGATGTGTGATTTTAGATCAGTGTGTCCTTCTTCTGAGCCACAGGATAAATGCTAGCTGTAAGCAGAGGTGGGTAATTCCAGATCCAAAGAGTAGAAGTCCTATCGCGTATTTGTTCCAGCCATTGACTATAACCCAGCTGATTCTGATAAGCACAGATCTTCTACCTGGCTGAAGACTTGTGCTTATCAGAATCAACTGGAACAAATACGCGATAGGACTTCTACTCTTTGGATCTGGAATTACCCACCTCTGACTGTAAGGTAGTAGGGTCCAGCTTGTAGGGGACAAAAGGCTCCAGAGTTACACCTAGTGCACAGTGAGAGGAAAAGATTTACAAGTAAGGGAAAGGACAGGTGGTTCCCACCTTCTTAGGATCTGAGTTCATAAGGAGGCAGTTCCTTTGCTGGGAGGGGGGGTGGCTTTGTTCTATTTTTGTCTGGCACAATACTCAGTAAATTTCACATTTGCAAGGAAATCTACTGCCTCTTGGATTATTTTTCAAGATGTTTTTGGGAGCCCTATCTGAAGACCTGTGGGATTATAAATCCTGTGTGGATGTTGTTCTTCTGACCCAAACCTTTCTCCCATGACAGTAATGTTAGAAAAGAAAACGGCTCAATGCTAGAGTAAACAAACGGTCCATACTCTTGTTTGACTGACATGCTGCATTAAAATTGGTCACCTTCTCTCAGATTGACCTCTAGCACCTCGTGTTACTCTGCACACCACCCTGTCGATCCTGCATGCCGGGCTCGAGCTGAGAAACTTCTCACTAATGACAACGTTTTCTAACAGAACTTACATGACTGACGACTATCCCCCCTTAAATATTAGTCTCTTGCACACTGTTTTTCAATAGGTTCAGTTCTGTTTTACTTGAATAGATAGATAGATAGATAGATAGATAGATAGATAGATAGATAGATAGATAGATAGATAGATACTTTATTTCGAACAAAAAAGTAAAACAAAAACAAAACAAATGACAAGTGCAATAAAGCAACAGTATACAGTGTTAGAAAGGGAGAAGGAAGAAGTGAACACTTAATTCCAACTCCTCTTTTCCAAAAATACAACCCATGTGAAATATATACAAATTACCACATTTAAGACCCCAAGTAAACAATTAACTATATTTTGTACATATCATCATTAACACCCATCCATCCCAACATACAGTACATACAGGCCATACATCAAAACCAGCCCCAAACAACACACACACACATATATATATATATATATATATATATATATATATATATATACTGTATATATATATATATATATATATATATATATATATATATATATATATATATATATATATATATATATATATATATATATATACTGTATATATATATATATATGAACATTTTAGACTTGAAGATGGGATGTAGGGTATTACAGAAGACATTTAACCACTTAATAACATACAGTAGTTTTACTTTCATTGAATCCACACAGAGGAAGCAGTCTATTGTACTCTAAACCAGACAAACTTCACATCCTCCTAGACAAATCAGAAGTCCCCTGAGGCTCCGAACAGTTGACTAATTCATTTCAATGCTTTATCTCACTCAGTCGTCTCATAAAGACCAGAAGAAAATCCATAAGACCATGTCATCGGGGGACCTTGGCAAGGCGGAGGTCCTCAGGAAAACCTCCAGTCAGGATGGAAGGTAGATTCCTCAGGGTGAAACTCGGGGTTTTTGTGATATGTATGAACATTTTTTTTTTTAATGTATATACATATTCCGTTATTTTCAGGATGAGGGGGAAGATGCGATTCTGGAGTAAGACGAAACATAGTGAGAAAAAACTGTCACGGGAGAAGCAGGCCAGCATGAGTGAAGTTGGAGAGATGCACGGTAAATAAAAATAAAACACTGTAACGTGTGTACAGTACGCATAAAGAGTCCAACTAGAGCATAACCAACACACGCAGACACACTTACGCTGTTCCTTTTTTTTTTTTTTTTTTGCTTTGTGGAAGGTTCGTCTCCTCCTTGCTTTCCAGATTTGGAGGCGGGTCCTTCTTCTCAGGGGGTCAGGGACAGTAAGGAGAACAAGGAGCCGTCTCCTAAAATGAGGAGGCGCCGCAGTTTGAAGATCAGCAGCATCACCCTGGAGCCTGCACAGTGGCAGAACGACGCCCTCCACATCCTCACGTCAGCCCACGACTATCGCAGCATGAACGACTTCCTCATGAAAAAGGTCAGACGCCAAAACCACACCCTTTAAAAAATATTATTATTATATGCTTGAAGAAGAAGCTGCTAGAGCAGGGGTGGGCAACTTTGGTGGTAGTGAGGGCCACAAATTTTTTTTCCTCACTTCCTGAGGGCTGGATTTATATGGAAACCTTGGGGAAGGGGTGGGAGCGGGGGGGGGGGGGTGTATTTTCTTCAAAGTCAAAAGTTTCACAATTAAAAGTGTAACTAAAAATAAAAGCTACTCAGTGTTTTATCATATTAGAATTAAAATTACTGATAAAATGATATCATGAACTAATTTTTAAATTCCAGACCTTAATTAACAAAAAAAAGCCAAGAAGAAAAGGAAATATGATGATGAAGGACAATGTTTTTAGAATATTAGAAGAAAATGATCAAAGTAAAAAATTGTTTTACTGGTAAATATGCTCCATTTCTGGTTTAATTTAGCCAGTTTTTTTGCAAATCCATAGTTTATTTTGGTATTAGATGTTCAAGCGTCTACTGATAAATTTGCATCATTTTATTTAAAAATGTATAACTTTTTAGTTGTGCTGTGTTTTTTCTAAATTAGTGAGTTTTTCTGTCGTAAATTTGCCGTTTCTTGTATAAATTTGACTCAGTTTGAAAGTTGTTGCTGTAAATACTGTACTCCTCAATGAGGAGCTGTAGCATTTATTGTTATTTAAAAGCAGCCTACTCTGTACATTTACTGCTGTTGACAGCCTTCTGTGGTCTCAGCATGCAACACATACTTTTTTTTTGTATTTTGTATACTTTATTAATCCCCAGAGGGAAATTCAGGGCTTCCACCTGGATGGATGAGGCAGCCATACCTTAAAAGACATACTCCGGGGCACACTGCTCCCTCTGTGTGGCTCCCTCACTCTCGCTTGACCACTCCCACGAAGCTGCACCAGGTTTCCATTAGAGCTCCCTCTGCTGGCGGACTCTATAACTGCATTTAAGAATGCAGTTCCAAATATGTTCAAACGGGATATAAATAAATAGTTGATTTTTGGAAATGGACTGGTGGGCCGCAGTAGATGGCATCGGGGGCTGCATGTGGACCGCCAGTTGCCCATCCCTGTGCTAGAGGGCTCAGGGTGAGCATGTATTTGTGACCCTCAGCCCTCAGTTATTTACAGTATTTTATCATTATATAAAAAAGTAAAATGGGTCATTATAGAGACAAAACTGTGATGTTGGCTAGACACAAAAGGAGAGGAGATTAGCGCAGAACCAGAAGTGTAGCGGCTAATGGCTAACGGACTCTGGATGGTTTTATTCATGGGCAGACAGAACACCGGCGTTTGGTAAGAGTAGAGGAGGGATTGTGTGTTACATGTTATCAGAAATTTTTCCCCGCCCAGTAATCCCACATGTAACGTTAGCTAAAAAATTAACAATGATATCACCAGGCTTGTTAATAATGGAGTAAATTAAATCCTCAAAAGAAGTTTTCACATATGTTACAGCTAAATTTGCAGGATTTTTCACAGTATTAAGCCAACGATAATCATAAGCTAAACAACTCATCCTGATAGCTGTGCGGTTCTCCGCTGGGTTCCCTCACACCACAGATTAATTTCTGGCTGGTGGCCATTACTTCTGCAAACCCTCCTTTGCTCCTGGACTTTATTGATGTCTAACATAATTATAAGGCTGAATACAGGCTTATACTTTCCTCTTCTCCAGACATCAAACTACTAAATATTCACAGCAATGGGTCACCTTTAGATTCTTGTAGTGACATCATGGCCAGGCTTCCGTTTTTCAGGAGGCGCCGACTCTACTGCAACAACTTCAGAAGTTGTTCTAAGGCAGAGGCAGACATATTTTTGTAATATCTGTTTTTGCGTCATTTCTCAACACATCAGTTAACCTGGGATTTGCTCTTTTATACTCATCCCTGCAGATTGCCGACCTGGATTCTGAAGACAGTAAGAAGGACACCATGGTGGATGTTGTCTTTAAGAAAGCGTTGAAGGAGTTCAGGATCAACATCTTCAACTCGTACTCCACCGCGCTGGCTGTGAGTCTCCAGTGCTTTGTCACTAAAGTTTATGTCACAAATTTGTGAGGATTTTTACCATAAATTTGAAACATTTTCTTATAAAGTAATTTCATTTTTCTTCTGAATATGTAAGTTGTTTGTGATATATGTGTGATTCTATTTACTTCAGTCTATATTTGCAACATTTTTTATTGTAAATTTATAACTTTGCTCTCACCAGTTTAGAAGGTTTTTCTCCTAAATGTATAAACTATCCACACGTAGCCACTAATATAATCCATATCATATAAAGAATCTGAAGACTGTTAAAACCAACCTCTGGATCCCAGCTTCATAAAACATCACACAGATGTCCAAGTTAGCGATGTTGTCGACTCAAGTTCACTAGAATCACTTTTTCTCTAATCTCTGTTTTCCTTTCTCCTCGCTGTCAGATGGATGATGGGAAGAGTATCCGCTACAAAGATTTGTACGCACTGTTCGAGCACATCCTGGAGAAGACCATGCGGCTGGAGCAGAGAGACTGGAGCGAGTCGCCCGTGAAGGTGTGGGTCAACACCTTCAAGGTCTTCCTGGACGAATTCATGACGGAGTACAAACCCATGGAAGGAACCATCGGCAGGGTAGGGAACATTAACTATCAGTAACATACAAAAGAAAAAGTGTGTAGAGGTGCGGTTCAAATTGCAAACGAGTTATTTTTTGTAATTTTCTTCATATACTCTACTACATAGGTATATTAGGTCCATCTGAGAAGTTAAAAGCTGGGATGAGGGGGCAATTTTTTTGAGAAAAAAGTGGCAAACCTAAGAAAATAGACAAATTTACAATAATTTAGAAGAAGCCAATTTGTTCTCATAAATCTGTCACCTTTTCTTAAAATTTTCCCCCGCACTTTTTTTTTTAAACTTCTCAGATGACCCTAATATACTGTCATATGATACAGCTAATGTGAAATATTTCAAGCTTTATTTTGTTTTAATTTAGTTGGTTATGGGTTAAAGCTTTTCAAATTTATTTATGAATCACAAGTGTTTGATTTGAGATGCACTCTATAACTAAACAAAATACTGATTAATCCATGCAAAAATACTAAATAACCACACATGCTGGATTTCCACAGTGTTTAATTGATGTTTTTTCTCTTTTCAGGCTATTAAACGGGAGCGCAAGAAGTCGAGGAAAAAGGAAACGGACATTGTGGGTTTGAATTTCAGCTGCACAGGAACATTTACATTAATACCTATATTTTATGGGTTAGTTATCCCTATGATAGAAGAAGCCATTTTCAGCAAAGAAATCTTTACTGAGCAGCAAATATGTTTGAGCCTCATATACGTACCTGGAGGTAAATCAGCCGAGCGATAACTATAATGTGGCCTGTCAACGTTAGCAATAGGAATTTTTTTGATAACCTCTTTTTTGATATTTTTCTTGGAAATCTACATATTTTTTCTTGCACATTTGATTTTTTGTTTTTTATAAACTTACATTAGTGTATTTTTTCTCATGGCTTTGACTTTTGCTTCGTAAATTTGCAACTTTTCTCATTAATTTTGGCCTTTTTCGTATTAACTTTCTACTTTTCCTTACAATGTTTCTATTTTTTAATCCTTTTATTCTTTTTTTGTGGGGGGTGTTTGGAGGATGAAAGCAGGCGAGACACGAGCTGACGACACAGAGGTTTATTTCTCCTCCAATACAGAACAGACTAACTCTGAGTGCCAAAGCGATCTGCTTTATACATTTTCTCCCCGCCTCTGGCACTCAGGGTAAACACATTTACATGCCTGCTACCGAGTGTGAACACACATCAACATACACATTAACACATTCATGCCCCTCCGTCCTCAGGTGTGAGCCTGGCACAGCGGGGGCGAAAGGCACATCTTTATTTACTACATAATCCCCCCCCACCGGTGCTCTGGCACCCCTGGCTAGCACCCCCAACACCCCAAAGTACTGGGTGGAGTGTCATCTCCTTTGTGTCACCACAGGGGGTTCTTATAAACTGGCATCCTTTTGTATCTTTTCTCTTGTAGCTTTCACCTTGTTTTATTCTTGCAAATTTGTTTGTTGTTTGTCAGAGACACAATTGGTCACTGGTTATGAGTCCTGATCTGGAGGTTACAGACCCCAGAGAACAATGGTTTTGCAAAGTAAAACCAATAGAGGAGTGCCTGATGACTTTAGGGTCTCATTAACTGGTTTCATGTTTTAGGTAACAGAAAACACAAAAGTGCGGCATGGTTCAAATGTTGTATTCATAACATAGCTGTGGTGATTGGGCTACAGTTTACTTATTGACCACAGGTGTCACTAGAGCTGTAGGTTTTACAGAGTTACAAGCAGAACCTTTAAAGGGGGTCGTTGACTGAAAACGTGTGTTTTTGTTGGTTTTAACCTTCTTAAATGCATCCATTGGTGACGTGATTATTGAAAAATATCAAAACACTCAGTTCTCTAAAACAACACAGCCTTTAACTTGTTTTTCTCGCCAACAAGCTGTTTTTACTCTTCTGTGTAGTTTCCTGTACTTGATGAAATGGAAAGCATCATTATAAGGTAAATGTAACTAGTCTTGATACCTGCCAGCTGCTCCATTATTGGTCAGCCTGTCATGTACAGTAGATGGGTGGGGACCCAAAGGTGTTAGCTTAAGAGCTAACAGTAGTGCCAGGAAGCTCACACAAAACAAGCTTTATATTGTTATTTGTTTATTTTCTTTAGATTTCAGTCACCCTAATAGACATCCCTGTTTCCACCTAGTTCACTAATCGACAGTCAATAATATATCTTGCATCGTTCTGACTTATTTTGTTATATTTTCATTGTGATGCTACATTGAGAGGTTAGCATTAGCGTGCTAGGCAGTCGGAATCAATTGTTGTAACCAGGACATACTAGGTGATGGACAGGCCACCTGGCATTAGCTGAACTGTTGATCCGGCCAGTTTTGATCACTATTTTACATAAATTCTGCTCACCCCCACTGGAATCCTTGTTCATCTACAACACTTTGCTATATACGTCATTCTCAGATGTTATTTTAGCTTGTTTTTGTGTAGTGCTATCTATAGCCGGGACCAAAGGTGGCTAGCTCCCATCATCCCACATCATCGTGTTTAGTGATGGGGGATGACAGGAGTTGTTGTCCGCTAGTCGTTTAAACAAAACTAAATATTACTCTGTTATTATATGACAGCCAACAACTTTAATTACGTAAAAAGTTATTTTTTACATTGACAGACATCATATGTGTAACTCGTGGCAAAATTTGATCGGGATCAAAAGATAATTTCGCTCTTGCCATTCATTTCAATGGAGAGTTTTTTTCGATTTAAGGTCCTATATGCAGAAGTAGAGAGGGCGTGATTTAGGCTCTCTATAGGATTGTGATTGGAAGGGAACTGAAGGTGGGGCTAGTTTGTGACATCACAAAATCCAGGAAGTACAGTGTAGCAATATTTAATTTATAATTATGATCAGGTATAAAGATTATTTAATTTAGACTTAGAAGTCTATGTGGAAACGGGAGTTTGCCTCCAAGTCCACACACAAACACCAGAAATGATAGATAAACACTCGTTTGGGGCACCAGCTCACTAAATGTGAACACTTATGATAATTCAGACTTTAATTAATTAATCAATTAATCAGTCTCAAATATTGGGTAATTCTGTTAGGGGCTTTGAATTAAACACAGAAAGGAATAAATTCTCAACAACTTCTCTCATTAAAGTTTACAAATTTATTAAATGAAATTATGATTAAATGACCTTACATTCAAATAACTTGTGAGCAAGTGAAATGATCAACATTAAACCATCACATTAAACTTGTAACTGATGATTAAGTAACAGAATGAGCACATTTGTAAAACCATAGTGGAAATGTAAGCCCGATTTGGAGCAGTTTGAAGTTGAAGGATTATGAAAAACTGAACGCAAATTTATTGAGAAAATTAAACTAATTATATGAAAAATTCTGAATTACTCTAAGAAAGTGAAAACGGAATGTTAATAAAAAGAGGAATATTAATTCTCTTTAATTCTGTATCTGATCAGATTTATGGATTATTCTCAAATCTCAGATGTTTTATTCAGCAGATGGAACAGAGAGTATGCAGCTCACGTAACTCCTTGAGTGAAGTTCTATTGAGGCTCCTCCAAAGTTTTATTTACAGAGGATATCTTGCCAGCAGATATCCGGACAAGGTACAGCAGCTTTCAAAGTCCACAGTCATGAGATGAGATTTTGACTGCGATAATAAGGCTCCTTCGTCTTCACTCAGCCAGCGTCTGAGCTCCTTCGGGGGCAGCGGTAATGGCGAGCTGCGTCCGGGGCTTTCGTTAGTCAGCGGCTTCATTCAGGGTCTGGATGAAATTAGTGAATAATTCAAAATCTGATCAAAATGACATACAGGCGCTTGTATGGCTGCCGCGTCATTAGGGAGCGCTTAACACGAGCGCACCTTAGTGATAAGTAAAATTCCTTGTATGTGTAAGCATACTTGGCAATAAAGTTGATTCTGATTCTGAAAAATGACAAAATTAAAAGAGATTCTTCTGACTTCGTGGACTTGAAAACGGCTTCCAGTGTGGAAATGAGCAATCGGTCAGTCTGTCTTTTTAAACACACAAAAACACAGTGGATTTAAGAAAAAGGTAACAGAATAGAAATAGAATAGAAACGCCTGTGAAGCATGAAGTTTGACTTCATTTAGAAGAAGGTTTGAGTTTAGGAAAAAGTAGTTAATTCCTAGTCGTTTAAAGAAAAACATTAAAAGCACAGACTTCACAAGACAATGGCAAACTGGAAAAAACTTGGAACTGTAAAACACTACTGAGCTTGGGGCATTTTCCTGCTAAAGACTGAGCCAGTTTTGCACCGGAGCTCTGATTGACACACCCAGTAACCAACTGTTTCCCGTCATGGGCAGGAGTTATGAACTTTAGGCCAATGAGCAAGCAGTCCTTTGTCTGTAAAGAGCCAATGGATTGAAAGAACCGTTTTGTCCCGCAGAGGCTCACTTGTGATTGGTGGAGCCGGGCAGATGACTGGTTAAACTTTCCAACATGAGAATGACACACGCATATCTTAATACACTGAAAATTCGTTAATATACTTATGTATAAGTCTAAGCTACTTCAGTGATTCATGACTAACTTCAGTGGGCATGCAACCTTATAACTGGTACTTTTAAATTAACATGCAGAAATAAAATTCATTTAAATAAGCATTTAAACATTCATGCACACATTTAAAATCAAGATTAATGAACTCTTCCAAACCCAAATTATTGTCTACACCGAATATCAGAGCAGAGTCCATTTGCTTTCCCATGGTATCCTGGAAACTATTCTGAGAAATGAAACTTTGAAGAGAGAACAGATTTCAGTCAAAGATACACACAGTTTCAAGGCTGGTTAAATCTGACATGTCCCTGAGTTGCCAGAAGGTGGCAGTGTTGAGTTGTGGCTAATCCTAGGGCCTTTTGAAAGACCGTTAAATTTTATGGGATGCCGTCTGGTAAATGTCAGATGACTGATAACCAATAAAACTCTTAGTTGGAGGAAGTTTCCAGTTTATTTTTGATGTTGTTAATCTATTGAACGCATTCCTTAGGGCTTGCTTAACAAAGGAATGTTGGTTCAGCTGTGGTCCTGGGATGAAAAGTAACTCTTTGACAAGACTTTTCCTGGGTGAAGCAATGTCTTGGAGGAAGAATAATTTTACAGATTTTAGCCAAAGTCAGATGATGCTACAGCAGTTTGCTTAACTAAAAAAATGTAGTGTACATGTCTGCATGAAGTGAATTTTTAAATGATACACACATGAGCCAAAGACATTTTGTAAGGGTAAAATCCACAAAAACACCATTTTGCACAATATGGGACCTTTAAATACATTCTCTGATCAGAATTGAGCTGACTGGTGACTGCCCCCCTACAGGTGGAGGAGCACAACGGCCACATCTTCAAGTCCACCCAGTACAGCATCCCCACCTACTGCGAGTACTGCTCCTCCCTCATCTGGATGATGGACCGAGCCTGCGTCTGCAAACGTGAGGGAAACCTTTACATACACACAATAGTGCAGAATATCAATTTTATCAAGTTTCCCAGTTTTTTGTACTAGCATTGTCCAAACAAAAATGTAATTCCAGGGGACATATGATTAAAAATTGACACTTTTTCAGTGGTTTTTCAGTGTCTGTTTGGGTATCTGAAGTGGCTACCAACAGAAAAATTCTGAACAAAGCACAACCCTGTCACATTGTTAGGATCAGCCTTTGTCTCAGCACCTCTGGCTGGTTTTGATTTTGCTCTGAATGTGATGTGAGAACTGGAGCTCACTGGAATGACACATCCCTCCCAGCCTCATCTCCACCCGTTTTAATGATGGAGGAAGGATCACCATAAACATCCTAACCCATACTGGCTGCCTGCTAAGAAGTTAGGTTGGCGACACAGTTTATATTGCATATACTGCATCGCTCTGTCTTATTTTGTTATATTTTGGATTTAATAGGCCAGTCCGTCACTAACACCGTGGCTACTCAGCCAAGATGGGGATGTCTGCCCCCTTTGAGCTTGCCTTCCTGATAGGAAGTTGGTGGATCAGACTGCATAGCACTAGCTTAGCTGTTGTTTCACAGTTGGGTCTTAAAGCTCTTTATGTACAGTGGATATAAAAAGTATATACACCCCTGTTCAAATGCCAGGTTTTTGTGGTGTAAAAAAATGTGACCAAGATAAATCATTTCACAAATTTTTCCACCATTAATGTGACCTATAACCTGCACAACCCAATTGAAAAACAAACTGAAATCTTTTAAGGAGAAAAATAAAAAACTTGCAATAACCTGGTTGCATAAATATACACATGCTTAAACTAATACTTTGTTGCAGCACCTTTGGCATTTATTACCGCACTCAGTCTTTTTGGGTGGGATTCTATCAGCGTAGCACATCTTGAGGTGGCAATATTTGTCCACTGTTCTTTGCAAAAATGCTCCAAATCTGTCAGATTGTGAGGGCATCTCCTGTGCACAGCCCTCTTCAGATCACCCCACAGATGTTCGATCAGATTCAGGTCTGGTCTCTAGCCGGGCCATTCCAAAACCTCAATCTTCTCCTGGTGAAGCCATTCTTTTGTTGATTTGGATGTCTGCTTTGGGTCACTGTCATGCTGAAAGATGACGTTCGTCTTCAGCTTTCTAACAGAAGCCTGAAGGTTTTGTGCGAACCCTGACTGGTATTTGGAACTGTTCATAATTCCCTCCACCTTGACTAAGGCCCCGGTTCCAGCTAAAGAAAAACAGCCCTAAAGCATGATGGTGCCACCACCATGCTTCACTGTAGGTATGGTGTTCTTTTGGTGATGAGCAGTGTTGTGTTTGTGCCAAATATACCTTTTGGAATTATGGCCAAAAAGTTCAACTTTGGTTTCATCGGACCATAACACATTTTCCCACGTGTTTGGGAAATTTCAAATGTGTTTTGGCAAAATATAGCCGGGCTTGGATGTTTTTCTTTGTAAGATAAGGCTTCTGTCTTGCCATCCTACCTCATAGCCCAGACATATGAAGAAGATGGGAGATTGTTGTCACATGTACTAAACAGCCAGTACTTGCCAGAAATACCTGCAGCTCCTTCAATGTTGCTGTCAGCCTCTTGGCAGCCTCCCTGACCAGTTTTCGTCTCATCTTTTCATCAATTTTGAAAGGACGTCCAGTTCTTGGTAATGTCACTGTTGTGCCATATTTTCTCTACTTGATGATGACTGTCTTCATTGTGTTCCGTGGTATATTTAATGCCTTGGAAATTCTTTTATACCCTTCTCCTGACTGATACCTTTGAACAATGAGATCCCTCTGGTGCTTTGGAAGCTCTCCGTGGACCATGGCTTGTGCTGTAAGACGCAACTACAAAAATGTCAGGAAAAGCCTACTAGAACAGCTGAACTTTATTTGGAGTTAATCAAAGGCATTTTAAATGCCGGCAGGTGTGTGCTGACTCCCATTTAACATGAGTTTGAATGTGATTGGTTAATTCTGAGCGCAGCCACGTCCCCAGTTATAAGAGGGTGTGCATATTTATGCAACCAAGTTATTGTAAGTTTTTTATTTTTTATTTTCCTCTTAAAAGATTTCAGTTTGTTTTTCAATTGGGTTGTACAGGTTATAGGTCACATTAATGGTGGAAAAAGTTTTGAAATGATTTATCTTGGTCTCGTTTTTTTACATCACAAAAACCTGGCATTTGAACAGGGGTGTGTGGACTTTTTATATCCACTGTATATACTGTATGCTATCTACCCTCACTAGATATCCATGTTCACACCTGGGTCGCTCCAGTTGATAATATATCTTTTGCCATTGTGGCTCATTTTGTTACACACGTGGACAAAATTGTTGGTACCCCTCTGTTAATGAAAGAAAAACCCACAATGGTCACAGAAATAACTTGAATCTGACAAAAGTGGTAATAAATAAAAATTCTATGAAAATTAACCAGTGAAAATCAGACAATACTTTTGAATTGTGGTTCAACAGAATTATTTTAAAAAACAAACTCATGAAACAGGCCTGGACAAAAATGATGGTACCCCTAGAAAAGATTGAAAATAATGTGACCATAGGGACATGTTCAACCAAGATGTGTCCTCTAATTAACATCACAGGTGTCTACACACTTGTAATCAGTCAGTCGGCCTATTTAAAGGGTGACAAGTAGTCACTGTGCTGTTTGGTGACATGGTGTGTACCACGCTAAACATGGACCAGAGGAAGCAAAGGAGAGATTTGTCTCAGGAGATTAGAAAGAAAATTATAGACAAGCATGTTAAAGGTAAAGGCTATAAGACCATCTCCAAGCAGCTTGATGTTCCTGTGACTACAGCTGCACATATTATTCAGAAATTTGACTGAAGCCAACCTCCCTGGACGTGGCCAAAGGAAGAAACTTGATGAAAAATGGAAGACACGGTTAATACGAATGGTAACAAAAGAGCCCAGAACAACCTCTAAACACATTCACGGTGAACTTCAAGGTTAAGGTACATCAGTGTCAGATCGCACCATCCGTCGTTGTTTGAGCCAAAGTGGACTTCATGGGAGACGACCAAGGAGGACACCACTGTTGAAAACAAATCATAAAAAAGCCAGACTGGAATTTACCAAACTGCATGTTGACAAGCCACAAAGCTTCTGGGAGAATGTCCTATGGACAGACGAGACAAAGCTGGAACTTTTTGGCAAGGCACATCAGCACTATGTTCACAGACGCAAAAATGAAGCATACCAAGAAAAGAACACTGTCCCTACTTTGAAACATGGAGGAGGTTCTGTTATGTTCTGGGGCTGCTATGCTGCAACTGGCACAGGGTGTCTTGAATCTGTGCAGGGTACAATGAAATCTCAAGACTATCAAGGTATTCTAGAGAGAAATGTGCTGCCCAGTGCCAAACAGCTTGGTCTCAGTCGCAGGTCAGGGGTCTTGCAACAGGATAATGACCAAAAACACACAGCTAAAAATACCCAAGAATGGCTAAGAGCGAAACACTGGACTATTCTAAAGTGGCCTTCTATGAGCCCTGATCTAAATCCTATTGAACATCTGTGGAAGGAGCTGAAACATGCCGTCTGGAGAAGGCACCCTTCAAACCTGAGACAACTGGAGCAGTTTGCTCATGAGGAGTGGGCCAAAATACCTGCTGAGAGGTACAGAAGTCTCATTGACAGTCACAGAAAATGTTTGATTGCAGTGATTGTCTCAAAAGGTTGTGCAACAAAATATTAAGTTAAGGGTACCATCATTTTTGTCCCAGCCTGTTTCATGAGTTTGTTTTTTAAAATAATTCTGTTGAACCACAATTCAAAAGCATTGTCTGATTTTCATTGGTTAATTTTCATAGAATTTTTATTTATTACCACTTCCGTCAGATTCAAGTTATTTCTGTGACCATTGTGGGTTTTTCTTTCATTAACAGAGGGGTACCAACAATTTTATCCACGGCTGTATATTTTGTCCATAATAGGTTGAAACATTAGCCCATCAAAAGCCAAGGACAATTTGTCTACCACCTTGGAGATCACCTTGGCAAAGAGGGGGGCGATAGATCATCCTGCTTACCATTAGCAGAGTTAGCCATCCACTCATTCAGGGTTGTTTCTATGCTTTCTGCCCCCCGGGGACCGATCATATCCTATCGACTGCTCACACCACAGACCCATATCTTCAAGAAAGCTTTATTTTGGGTTTTATGGAATCATATTCAGCCGTTAATTATATTAGTTAGCTCAGTCTGTCTGTCAGCCATCTGATGTATGTCACAGATGTGCTCAGGTTCTCAGATTGGCTCAGATTCTGCACCTCTTCATGACATCACACACTGTGATTGGCTGTACAGTTGTTTTAATGACATAGTGCATTGTGATTGGCTATCCATCTCAGAGTTTGTATTTGTATTAGAAACATTTTTATTTGTCTCTGTAACAATCAGAACTTGTGTTTTCATCTGTTTGTATCCTTTACTAATAAAACCAATTAAAATATATCTAAAAATCACAATTAAAACGTCGAACACGTCATTTCCTACACATTCACTCAGTACTATAATCAGCCTTTGAATTTAAAATAAATTATTTGAAATTTATAGTGATAATTATCGATTCAGAGATATGAGCATTTTTATTGTGATTAATATGGTTAATTATCAATTTGCTAATATTTTCAATAGTTTCTTAAGGAAAATATATGAAATATGCATCCTCTGTGCAATCAATATTGAATTTATCTTTTTGAAATATCTTGAAAATAGTTGTAAAAAATGAAAATATAGTAAAAGAAAATATAGTGAAAGATGAAAAGATGAAAGCAACACAAGTTCTGATCATTACAGAGACAAAAGAAAATGAGAAAATCCGTAATGGACAGTCAATCACAATGTGCTATGTCATCAAAACAACTGTGCAGCCAATCATGTTGTGCAACGTTGTGAAGAGGCACATGACCCAAGCTGATCTGAGAACCCAAGGAAATCTGTGACTTACACTGAAGTTAACAGCTTACCGGAGTGGTGGCCTAGTGGTAAAGCATCCATCCACCCTATAGCCGGGAAGTCATGGGTTCAAGCTCCAGCCGGGTCATACCAAAGACCAGATAAAAAAAAGGTACTTTCCACCTTCTAGCTTGGTGCTCAGCATAATAGAATGAGGGAAGCGAAAATTTTGGCGGCGCCTCCCATGGCAGTAGGCTCTCCAATAGGAGAAATATAATTTTGTTCTGCTGTACATGTTTGGCTGTATGGATTTGAATGACCATAAACTTGGCTTAAACTTAAACTTTAAACTTAACCAGCTAACATTACCCTCAAAATGGTGCCTGCCCCACCCCAACCAGACTTCTCAAGGTGGCGGTAGAGGGCGGGTGAGGTGAACTGGGGCTCATGAACATTTAAAGAAACATGCACTGAAAGGAGGAAGCCTGATTAAAATGGGTTGAAACAATTAAAGGCTGTTTTATTTTGGCGAGTGCATGTCACAGACATTTGTGACCCATGCTGGCAAAATAAGTCGGCAAAATGTGCACCGCGTTATTACGAGCTACAGGCACGAGAAGTCATAAATCATGACTCTCTTTGTTTGCTAGTGGCAAGTCCCAGGAAAACCCCCATGAGTGTCTGGTATCATTGGAAAGCTTAGAAAATGTACTTTGTAAAAACACATCTGTTTTTGTGGAAGATGTAACTCCTGACCCATCGAACGCGAGTTTTAAACCTAGCCAAAATATAAACAAATTGTCTTTTTCCGGGTCTGTTTTTGCACACTTCCTACAAATTAAATATCATTTTGAAGGTCTTTCAATACAGAATATGGAAAAAACCTTTCCTCAGTTTTGAGAATTTCCTCAAAGTGACTCATTTTGCCAGCACGGGTCACATACTTAACACCTATGGTGTCAACATAAGAAAGAAGTGCATCATATGTCCCCTTTAAAGTTTATATACATATATACATTTGACTGTTTTGTGATTTGGCAGTCAGTCCACATGCAATAACCAGTAGTAGCAGCAGTTCCTAATGTTCCCCTAACTCACTTACCCACAGGCACTCACACCCATGTCTGTAGTTTTCATTTCCACTCACACGGCCCTTTTTTCTCTCGCTCTCTCACACACACACACACACAAATGTTCGCCCTCACAAAACTAACACACTTTCCCTGCATGCCCGAGTGTTGGCCAAATTTGATTAAGCCTCCCGCTCCTTTCATAAATCCGTCTTCAATCTAGTTACAGAGCTCCATCTGCACTTTCTGCTTTCTCACGGCAGTTCATCGAGGCAGAGATCACATCCGAACTCCGCAGCGTAGACGCTCACCTGAGTGTTAGAGGTTGTGACTGACTGGAGAGCCCATCTGTCTGACCGTGTTATCTTTTTTGTCTGCAGTGTGTCGCTACGCCTGCCACAGGAAGTGCTGTTCCAAAATGACCACCAAGTGCAGTAAAAAGGTAGGCGACATATTTTTTTATAAACATTTTTGTTGTTGTTGTAGGAGGATGCTGCCGTATTCTGTTGCTGTTTAATGATCAAGACATCAAGTGTGGTTACTACAGCACAGTTTAATCAGTGTTTTCTCCCCACTAGATTTATGTCCTTATTTAGATTTCCCCTTTTCCAACTAAACAAAAAATCACACAATATTTAAAAATATTTAACCATAACTGCTACAGTCATGATCTAAGCTCCATGGATAATTTTTTCAGTAGCAAAGAAAGATATGGAAAAATTAACACCACTATTGACCTTATGACATAAAATAATATGTAAATGAAAGACTGAATTGTAACTGTGTTGTATTTATCTACATTGTATATAATGTAAGATAAAAATAGGTCTATTCACTTAGGCACAAGTTCTCCATTAGTGAGTATCAACAGTTGTGTTTCCCTGCTATTTTCTACCAAAATCACTGCGGTGAACTAGGTCTAACTGCAATTGATTATGTCCAATTGGCCCAAGCAGTTATTTGTCTGAATAAATAAATTAAACATTTCATGATCTAATTTACAGCTCCAGAAAAAATTAAAAGACAAGAGAGACCACTGCAAAATTATCACATTGTCTGGTTTGACTATACGTATGTGTTTGAGTAAAATGAACAGTTTTGTTTTATTCTCTAACCTACTGAAAACAACTCACCCAAATTCCAAGTCATATCGTCATTTAGAGCATTTATTTACAGAAAATGACAACTGGCCAAAACAACAAAAAAAATTGTTTTTACATCAAATAATGCAAAGAAAGCAAGTCTATGTTCATTCTTAAACACTACAATACTTGAGTTTTAACTTAAGAAGAACTCAGAAATCTGCATTTGTGTAATAACTCTGATTACTAGCTTTCACGTGTCTTACTATGCTTAGGTGATCAACTAATCAACACCTCCTTAAGTAAATTTGTGTGTTCCTGAGTTGGAATTCAACAGATACTCAAATTGAATGGCTGCTATATACACCACTCACAAAAAGTTAGGGATATTTGGCTTTCGGATGAAATTTTAGGATGCACCTAAAATGCACTATTGTGGCGATGCCAGCACACTGCGGACGGACATTATCTCTCACCCAGAAGCAGACAGAAGGGCTGAATAATGGACTGGGGGGGATAGCACCCCACAGGGGTAATTACATCAGACTCTAAGACGCTTCCACCTCCTGCTGCTTTAAACTACAGCACAGGGAGGCGAATGTATGGTAGGAAGGTAACATGTGTTATGTTAATAGTGCCACACAGTGCTTTTGTATATAACATGTGTTATTATAATCTTGCCACTCATGGCCTTTGTCAGACCTAATGAATATGCGCCAGCCGCAGTTCCTGTGCACAGGTCAATAAAACTATATAAGAGAGCGCGGAGGAACTGAGGCAAGGCCTTTCCACGCTAGGATCTTCACGGCCCCAGCGCCCACGCTGGGGTCCCAGGCTGTCCATATGATAGAAGGTTCAATAAAGAATCTGTGTCGACCTACACTCGTGCCTCGCCTCCACATCCCTTCCCTTTTACCCTCTACACTATAACCTTTACAGGTGAACTTAATTTGACCTCTTCTAACCTTTTGAATGCACATGTCCAACTGTTCAGTGTTTCAGTACTTTTTGCATAACTTGCTGTTCTCTAACAAGGTGCTGAACAACAAAATTCACAACAGGTGTTTGATCCATGAATTGACCAATAAATTTTCTGGTTCAATTAGAATTGGTATTTAAACAGTCCTCTTTATCATGATTTTCACATTTTGACATCATGAGACCAAGGTGACGCCTAACAATTGATCAACAGTACCTCGCCATTGCGAGGCTTCAAACAGACTGATCTCAGAAGAAAGTGGCCACTGAACTTAAAGTGTCACAGAGTATCCTCAGCAGGTTGCAAGAGAGATATAAAGAGACTGGAAGAGTCACAGAAAGGCATAGAAGTGGACATCCTTTGGCCACATCCCACGCTGATGACCACTTCATTGTGAACAGTGCAGGACCGGATGATGAATACTACTCAATTCCAGGCACATTTAAGGGAGGTGAGATAAACTCAAGTGTCACGTCAGACCATTCAAAACTGTTTACATCAGCGTGGTCTGCATGCTAGATGACTTGCAAGGGTACCTGACCACACCAACAGGCACAGGCATCATTGTCAGGGAGCATTTACGCTGGACAAATGATGAAAGTCGATTCATGTTGAGCAGAAATGATGGCTGCCAACAGTGTTGGAGATGTCAAGGATGCATCAGTCGCTGTTGTCACCAGATGAGCCTTTGGTGGTGATGGTGTTACAGTCTGGGCAGGTGTGTCTAGTCAATACAGAACTGCCCTACATCTTGTGAATGGTACATTGACAAGCCAATACTACCTGAATAACATCATTAATCCAGTCTTTGCGCCCCTGCATGAACAACACAGGCCTAATTTCCTCTTCATGGACGGCAAGGCTCCAGCTCATCCAGGTCACATCATTAGGGAATGGCTGCTGGAGGCTGGGGTACCTCAAATGGAGTGGCCTGCACTTTCTTCAGACCTGAATCCCATAGAAAACCTATGGGATCAGCTGAGTCGCCGTGGAGAAGCTCTTAACCCTGCACCCCACTATCTCAATGACCTGAGGGCCGCCCTTCAAGAAGAGTGGAAAGCCATGCCTCAGCAGACAATAAGTCGACTTGTGAACAGCATGAGACATCGTTGTCAAACTGTAATTGATGCTCAAGGGCACATGACAAGTTATTGAGACATCGACAGTTTTGGTTGTGGTATACCCACCACTGTTGTTGGCTTTTGTCTCAATAAATTGTTTGAGATGAGGAAATCACCATTGCATGCTTCTACTTAAATGCCCTGCATTCATGATATAATATCACTGTAGCGTGAACTTTTTACATTTACCATAAATTTCACCCGAAAGACAAATATCCCTAACTTTTTGTGAGTAGTGTATGTAGCCGTGCTAATTTTGGAAAGATTTTGTAGTGGTCTCTTAATTTTTTTGCATTGCTTTTGTTAAGCCTAATCATTGATCACTAAGAGGTAGAAATTAACTAATACAATGAATAATGGTCAAAAAGTCCATTTTGGGGGAAGAATCTTGTTGACCCATGACTGAGAATTGCAGTTATTAGTTGATGTGGGTAAGCAAATGTTAGATGAATATAACAGATAAACAGCTGACTTTATGAATAAAAAATATTTGATAAAGCTATATTAGCAAAAGTGTAGATAGCTAAATATATTAAGGACTTCATTATTAGAGGTCTGGCTAAGAACTACAGTTGTAGCTTTTAGGCTAGTACTATGGATTGACTGATGAAATAAGATAAAAACATGAATACAGTATTTATCTTTAAGTAAAAGGAGAATTGTTAACTAAACATAATACCATATAAATCGTCAAATTAATGACTAAGCTGATTGGTGTGAGCAGTAGTTTAGAAGAAAAAGCTGAAAGTGTTTGGTGATGTTTGAAACAGTGCAGCAGTAGTGATCGTGAAGATGAAAGCCTCCACCCTGATGTGACATACTCTGTCTGCATTTGTATTTTTCCATTCCAGTACGACCCGGAGCTGTCGTCACGGCAGTTTGGCGTGGAGTTGTCCCGTCTGACTAGTGAGGAGCGAACTGTTCCCCAACTGGTGGAGAAGCTCATCAACTACATCGAGATGCATGGTCTCTACACGGAGGGGATCTACAGGAAGTCAGGCTCCACCAATAAGATCAAAGAGCTGCGACAGGGGCTGGACACGGGTGAGATAAACAGTAACAGGAAAACTAATACTAACAAACCCATGTGTGTGTATCCACACTGCCGATTACTGTATATCAAAAACACAGACATCACCTATGGGCATGTCTTAAGTTTATTTTGCTATTACGACAGCAGAAAATTTGATTTTGCATCGACAAAAAAAAGGTCCCTGTGGTGATCCAAGCGCGGATCTGCTCTGCGCTCAGGTCACTCAGTATTTCCCCTTTTTCTTTGTATTCCTAGTCCCGGTTAATATTTGTAATATCTTTTCCTGATGCTTTTACTGTGACAGCACCGCGGCCAGACTTCCGGCTGTCAACCAGCCCGCGGGCTGCCACAGCTGATTGCTATTCTGTGATTACGTTGATTTCCTCACCTGGTAGTCATTAGACTTCACTCTATTTAAGATCGCAGTGGAGATTCATTCTTCGCTGCGATCTCACACCCATTCAGGATGGAGTCCCCACGTCCGGCTCCAGTCTCAGTATTCGGTTCCGTCCAGCTGTATTCAGTGCAAGTCTCTTTGTCTCTTGTAATTATTAGTTATTCTGATCCTCTGTGGTCATGTGTTTAGTGTATGTGTTTTGCCCCTTGAGGCTCATTATTTTGTGCTTTACAATAAAATAACAAAACCTACTGTTGGCATCTGGTGCCTCATTTATGCCCTGAAAAGGGCAAACATGACAGTCCCAGCTTTCCTTATTACTCACAGATCTGTTTTGTGTGTAACATACAATGAACCAATCAGAATGGCTGGTCTCCTCATCTTTAAAAGGTAGTTGCATATGATCTATAGTGTATTGCTATTATAATGGCATTTACCTGGGTAGGCAGAGTCATTTTCCATCAACGCAATGGGCATACTTGTGTACGAAGAGAAAATACTCAAGAGCATAATTTATGGCAGCATCACTAAACATCACTAGGCATGGGATGAAGCAGCGGCAAGTGTGTCTTCCTGTGCTCCTGTGTCTGGAGTGTGCGACATGTGCCCACATGTCTTACAAGAAGCTGTTTAAATAGTAATTCATAATGCCCCACAGACTATAGACATGGATTTTGTTGGTCAGTAGCACAATTTCATTGCACTGCAGTGAACTAGCAATCCACCAGCTTTGTGCCCAGCCACACCTCTTTTAGAAGCACCACTACTACAAGTGCAAGGTGCCACAAAGTCATTTTTTATTTGGACAGTGAGGGTACGAAGTGTGAAAATGGGCAATGCACTGCCAGAAATGATCAGAACCAAAGACCACTAGCAGAAGGTGCAAAGTACAGCATATATTTGGGCTTTAGAGCATCACATTAGGGCCCAAATATGTGTTTATTGAGTTATTTTACACTTTTAAACCAACATGACAATCTAGAGACTGTAACTGACTATTAATGTCCATCTTGTTTACTTGGTTGTCTATCAATAACAAGAAAGAGATAACGGCTGAGTAATTTGTCTGAATGTGTTCCTGCTGTAGATGTGAGCAGCGTGAACCTGGACGACTACAACATCCACGTCATCGCCAGCGTACTCAAACAGTGGCTCCGCGACCTGCCCAGCCCTCTCATGACTTTTGAACTCTATGAGGAGTTCCTGAGAGCCATGGGTAAGCTCAAATAGAGGCAGTCGATGCTGATTTTCAGCCTAGAAATCAGTTTACCAAAGATGGAGTTGTTTGAACTTTTCTTATTGTGTGTGGGTGTGTGTATTTTCAGGTCAGCCAGACAAGCGGGAGGTGATCAGAGGGGTGTATTCAGTCATCGACCAGCTCAGCAGGACGCACCTGAGCACACTGGAGCGGCTCATCTTCCATCTGGTCAGGTGAGGGATCAGCTAAGAATCATCATTAGCAAAGCAGCTACAGGCAACCCAAACCAAGTCCATATGCTGACACGGTTCCTAGAAGTCTTAATGAAATGTCTGTGGCATGCTTTGGTCAAAATACCTCTGGGGTTTAATAACTACGGTCACACTGCAGGTTTTAATGCCCAATTCCGATTTTTTTGCACAAATGTGACCCATATCTGATTTTTTTAATGACTGTCTGAACAACACAGATCCAATTTTTTTCACACCAGACCCAGGCCACTTTCATATGTGGTACTAATTCCGAATCGTATCTTATATTTTCCAAAGCGACCTCCGTCTGAACGGTCATGTCGCATTTCATCTGACTTTTTCCTCACAGTTGTGCTGTGGAAGATGCCGCAGACGTGGGAGACACAGCTGATTTGTGCTCTCTTTTTAATCAATCTCCTTCCCTTTATCACTGGATTGTAAGTTTTGTCGGCTCAGACTGCACAATAACTTCAAAATTGCGGGCGGGGAGGAGAGCGGGATTCGGGGCTGAAGCCGTAGACATTACATGCACACAGTAACGGCACATTTATGAAAAGAAGTGGTCATCTGGCATGTAGAGGAATGAAGGTGGCCTAATTTATTTTGTGCATAAACATTTCTGAATGTTTTTTAACATTTATTTTGCTGCGCAGCATCAAAGGTGAAGAAGTTCTGTCCCCTCAATCGTTCGGTGCTCATATTTACTTCCTCAAGCACAGCGCTGTGTCTGACGTCGTTTTCTTCTGCGCATGCGGGTCACTTCATACCTGGAGACCGTTCATACTCCAGTCTGATGGGGGTCGCATTTAAATTATAATGTGAATGCCCACACAGAAAAATCAGATCTCAGCAAAAAATCAAAATTGAGCATCAAGACCTGCAGTGTGACCGTAGCCTAACATTAGCTGCTAGCTCCAGTTCTTGGACACAGCCTGAGCTGACTAATGTAAAACTGGCTGAATGTAAGATGGTAAAATCCCAAATAAACCATAATCATGGATAGAGGGATATGGTTTGAGCGGTCAATAGGATAGGGGTGGTCACTGATGTATACGGTCATGTGAAAAAATTAGGACACCCCATTAAATATTCAGTTCTTTAATAATAAATGTTCACGTATCTATGTCTAACCTTGTTTTTGTTTTTATTTGCATTTTTTTAACATTTATTTTAGCCATTTTAAGAGGGAATGAATGTAGGGGTGCCCTAAAAAAGATGGGGGGTGTCCTAATTTATTCCTCACTATTTGTTCAAAATTACATTTCACAGAAAATCTTAAATAAGTCTTTTGTTCATTTTTAATTGTTTAGTTGTATTACATGAATCTCCCAGTATTTTTTAACATTGATATTAAAGATCAATATGTCCAAATTTGTTTAAAAAAACACACAGGCTTATACAGGGTATCCCAATTTTTTCACATGCCTGTAATAAGGACAGAAACAAGCCTAAAACTCCACTTCAGTGGCAGTTAGTGGCAATCATCCTGGCCATAGTAGAATAAATTATAGAAAGATAAACTTAAATAACTTATAGAAGGAGGTCTACAGACATGTCTTGGTATGTGATCTGTCTTGGATCAAAGATGATTGGGTGGGTAAGTGAGTCATGTTAAGGGGTGGCACAAGTTGTAGCTAAGCTAAGCTAATTGAGATAACATGTCTTCCAGTGGGATTAGAGGGCTGTCCTGACCAATATATAGTAAAATAAGTCAGAATAACACCTTGAAGTAAAATATATGATCAAGTGTGGATTAATGAACCACCTGGGAACATGAAAATCTAAGAGAATATATATAGAGAGAGTAGCCATAAAAACCACAGTCCATCAGCTAAGCTGACTAGGCTATGATGTGGAGCTGGTTCTGGAGTGATATCTGAACTAGGGCTGCAGCCAACGACTATTTTAGGACTCAGGTAAACACCCACTCTAATCTTTGATTAGAGTGGGTGATTACCCACTCTATGCAAGTTTCTTTTTTTAAAGAAACATGCATTGACCAACTGTGGTAGACTGCAAGTCTAATTTAAAACATTACTGGCACATGCCTCTAGGGGGAACTACCTGTATTGTTCAGCACTACTATTAAGGGGACACATTAGAACAAGAGTGTGAAAACCCCGCGCAGAATCCATGTTCAGTCTTATTATGTGTGTTGCAGAATAAACGGCAGAGTTAGCCAAAGAAATAACTCAAGTGTGATCATTGCTACACGGTAGGATATCACACAATTGGCGACGAGGATTAAAAGAAAAAAATCAGCGGCGAGAAACAGAGAACATTGCAAGTGTGGCGAACTCAAGTGACTCCAGTAGTTCGAGTGCAAGTTCAGAGGAGGAAAAACGAGGTTTCCCCACCACGACGAGCAATGGCGGCTGTAATCGGAACGGTAACCCCTTTTGATAACTCGACTCAGTCATGGGAAGAATATAGTGAAATGTTGGACTTTTTCTTCGAAGCTAATGACATTGAGGAGCCAGACAAAAGGAAGGCTGTACTGTTGAGTGGAGTTGGTGCAACTACTTACAGCTTGTTGAGAAATTTAATAAGCCCTGCATTACCGAAAGATAAAACGTACGACCAGCTTACTGCTGAGCTTCAGAAGCACTTCAGCCCCAAACCGAGTGAAATCGTGCAACGATTCAAATTTAATTCACGCATAAGGAGGAACACTGAGTCCATAGCAGAGTATGTGGCAGAATTGAGGAAATTAACACTGCACTGTGATTACAAAGACTCATTGGAAGAAATGTTAAGAGACAGACTTGTGTGTGGAGTGAATGATGACCGTATGCAACGGCGACTTTTATCTGAAACAAAACTCACTTTTGCAAAGGCTTTGGAATTATGCCAAGCGATGGAAACAGCATCTAAAGATGTGAGAGAAATGCAAAGGAAACTAGCAGAGGACACAGCAACGCATGTTCGTGTGCCTAAGACCCAAGTAGGTGTCCACAAAGTGTCGACTGACAAAACTCAGCACAAATTCCCCAGTTGTTATCGCTGCAAAGGCCAGCACAATGCCGCCGAGTGCAAATTTGCCACTGAGCTGTGTCATAATTGTGGCAAGCGAGGGCACATTAAGAAAGCATGTAGAATAAAGGTGGACAGCGCACAGGTGCTGAAAGCGACAGTTAATGGGCAAAAGTATGAAAACAAGGGCCCAGGAAAGGAACAGCGAGCGAATCAACTGAGAGGGGAGGGAGAAAGTGATACAGAAGACATGGATTTTCACACAATTTACAACACGTCAGAGGAGCTGACCAAGGTAGCGCCCATCACGCGTACCATGAATGTTAATGGAATGAAAGTAACATTTGAAGTTGATACAGGCTGTGGAGTAACCATATTAAGTAAACAGCAATATACACAACTGTGGAAGAAAACAGACACAGCAGAATTAAATCCCTGTTCATTAAAATTAAAAACATACACAGGAGAGAAGCTAGACGTGCTAGGCATGGCACAAGTGAAGGTGCAGCACGAAAACAAAGAAAAGGACTTACCTGTAGTAGTAGTTGGGAGCGAAGGACCAAATCTACTAGGGCGAAGTTGGCTACAAGAACTGGCCATGATTGATCAGTTGGTGAATAAAGTGGAATCTCAGCCCAAATTGCAGCTGGAGGAGATCCTCGAAAGACACGCTGAGGTGTTCAAAGAAGGCGTAGGACAGCTAAAAGGTGTCACTGCAAAGATTAATGTGGACAAGGAGGCCCAACCACGATTCTGCAAACCCCGACCGGTACCCTATGCAGTCAAGCCACTGGTTGAAAGCGAGCTACAGAGGCTGCTGGATGACAAGATCATTGAGCCAGTGCAGGTTGCAGAATGGGCGGCACCCATAGTCCCAGTGAGAAAGCCGGATGGCTCCATTAGAATATGTGGAGATTACAAACTCACTGTCAATCGAGCATCACGGGTGGATCAGTATCCAATTCCTAAAGTGGAGGACCTCTTCGCACAGCTGAATGGCGGCCGACACTTCATGAAATTAGACATGAGTCACGCCTACCAACAAGTAGTCTTGGAAGAAGAATCAAGAAAGTATGTAACCATCAATACACACAAAGGCTTATATACCTACACACGCTTACCATTTGGAGTAGCTTCCAGTCCTGCTATATTCCAGAGAACTATGGAGGGCATCCTAGGTGGAATTCCGAATGTTGCCATTTATTTGGATGACATCCTTTGTACAGGACCAAATGAACAAGAACATCTGAAAACGCTGGAGGAAGTGCTTCAACGGTTGGAGAAAAGCGGTCTGAGGTTGAAAAGAAGCAAGTGTGAGTTCATGGGAAAAGAGGTGGTGTTCCTAGGCCACAAGATCAACGCCAGTGGTCTACACCCTCTAACAGACAAAGTGGAAGCCATTGCGGAGGCGCCTGAGCCACAAAATGTTACTGAGTTAAAAGCCTACCTGGGCTTGTTGAACTATTACCATAGGTTCCTCCCAAAGCTCTCCACGCTGCTGGCACCACTACATACCTTACTTAAGAAGGAAGAAAAATGGTCATGGGGGGTCAAGCAGCAGAAGGCGTTTGAAGAGTCCAAAGCGCTACTTCAGTCCTGTAGTGTGTTAGTGCACTATGATTCAAACAAACCACTCATCCTGGCGTGTGACGCATCACCCTACGGTGTGGGTGCTGTACTCTCTCATCGTATGGAGGATGGCTCAGAGAGACCCATAGGGTTCGTCTCAAGAACTCTTAGTGCAGCTGAGAAAAACTACTCCCAGCTAGACAAGGAGGGCCTTGCAGTAGTATTTGGTGTAAAAAAGTTCCACAAATACCTGTATGGGAGACAGTTCGCTATAGTGACTGACCACAAGCCACTAATTTCACTGTTCAATGAAATGAGAGCCATACCCCAGATGACATCTCAGAGAATTCAGAGATGGGCCGTTACATTAGCAGCGTATGAGTACACCATCGTTTACAAAGCCGGACGGGACCATACGAATGCTGACGCGATGAGTAGGCTACCCTTGGATGGAGGAAGAGACAGCACGCCTGAGGAGGAGGAGAGAGTGCTATTGTTTGAAGATATCAGCGTGCCCCTGGTGAACGCACAACAAATAAAGAAGTGGACAGACAAAGACCCTGTTCTAGCAAGAGTGCGAGAATACATCTTGCGAGGATGACCGAAGATGAACAGTCCTGAGTTCATTCCCTATGCCCGACGACAGGATGAGCTCAGCACCCAGGAAGGTTGTATCCTGTGGGGAGGACGCGTGGTTGTTCCACCACCTGGTAGGAATGCCTTACTGCAACAACTACACCAAGCACACCCTGGCATCACTCGCATGAAAGCGTTGGCGAGGAGTTACATGTGGTGGCCCAACATGGATGCAGAGGTGGAGGCGCTTGTGAAGTCATGTGCGGCATGCCAGGAGAACAGGAACAGTCCTCCAGCAGCCCCACTACATCCCTGGGAAGTTCCAGATAAACCATGGAGAAGAATTCACATTGACTACGCAGGTCCATGGATGGGAAGAAAGTTGAGGTCAACATTTGACTTAATACATCCAGACTTCAGAAACAAAGTGCATGACAAACAAGAGAAACAAAAAGGTTATCATGACATGCATGCTAGAGAGAGAATACTGAGAGAAGGAGACGTGGTCTACACCCGCAACTTTGGCTCAGGACCAGCCTGGGTACCAGGAGAAATAACAGAAAAGACAGGCCCTGTGTCATTCAAGGTGACATTAGGCCATGGACAAGTGGTGAGGCGACACATCGACCAAGTTCATGGTAGGAGCTCCATTCCCCTGCCGATGGCACCAGAGGTGTTGTCTGACACCCATCCTGAGGAGAGCATCAACGAACCACCACTTCAGGTGAAACCTGAGGTAACCGTCTCTGCAGATTCTACGGGCAGCACTGCAGCAGCCGAAACAGTGGAGCAGTCTGAGTCTTCACCTGCAGTTGGCTCACCCGCCGTGAGAAGATCTCAGCGAGCTAGGAAAGCTCCAGACTACTTGAAGGACTATACTTAGTCAGTAGTGAGTTCCCCAGCCACAGGACAAGAATGCGTCCTGGAACCTCACTGGGATGCGGTAGTCAAACCAATTCCCCAGTTAGACTGTTATGTGTGTTATACATGTAAAAAAAAAAAAAAAAAAAAAAGAGAAAGAAATTATGTGTATGGCACATGTGTTTAAGAAGTTAAAAGTAACTGTGATTGTTTAGGATTAAATGGGAGTTCCAGGATGTCTAGCATAATTGGCTAGTGTAATTAAAAGTAGTTTAATCTAGAGGGGAGGGATGTGGTAGACTGCAAGTCTAATTTAAAACATTACTGGCACATGCCTCTAGGGGGAACTACCTGTATTGTTCAGCACTACTATTAAGGGGACACATTAGAACAAGAGTGTGAAAACCCCGCGCAGAATCCATGTTCAGTCTTATTATGTGTGTTGCAGAATAAACGGCAGAGTTAGCCAAAGAAATAACTCAAGTGTGATCATTGCTACACGGTAGGATATCACACCAACATTTGCAGAACTTTCTTTCCTGAAGAGCAGTAGTAATTGTACCAAACACTCAATAAAACAGGTACACATTTATTGCAGTGCTTATTGCAATGTTTATTGCATGGAACGTAACTTTACACGGTACGTTACACCATAAAGTTTCTTTTGCTATCCGTTAGCATCCGTTAGCATCCGTTAGCGGACGCCGTTGCCATCCAGATGCTAATGGTGTTGGCTATATGTTCTTTGGTCATATAAGCATAATTAGCATAGCTAACTACATTCTGTTCATCTTAATTTTAAATTTCAATCGCTTACCTTGTCTCAGGTGTGCTGGGTGTGCATGATGTGGGATGCTTTCTGCTGAGACACTGTAACATCTGATGTTGTAGCATGCTAGCTCGCTGCTCGGCTTTACCACATACACACTGCACAATGTTTTCGATCAATATGAGCTTGAAATGATTCCGGACTTGAGATACGTTTGTCATTTTTTAAAATTTTCTTTATCTTTGCCAGCCCATCACTATGCCGCTCTGCCATGGCGCCGTTAAACAAATCTGTGTTTTGTTTAGGTAGCGTGACTGGAAGAAGGTCATATAGACTGGAAGTGCTACATTAAACGACACATCGACACATGAATTTTGGATCGAGAAGTTTCTGTAACCGAATTATTCAAGTAATCGTTGCAACCCTCATCTGAATGGCTCACTGAATGAGACCTAGTGAGACAAAGGCAGACTGAGTGACAGGGTTGTGCTTATTCTGATTCTGCACTGGCAGCTCTCCCAGATAAATTCATGCACAAAAACACTGAAAAAGTGGACTTCTCATAATGTGCGCCCTATAATATAATCTTTGGCGATATGAAGTAATTTATATGTTTACCTTGGAGTAATACTGTATGTCTGTGTGGTTAGCTTTTTTAAAATCTGAGCTGCAGTGATTTTATCATATCTTGTAAATTCGATTACCCTTTCAGTGTTGTTTGGTTTGGTCGGCTGCCATATACTGTGAAAGACTTGGCGTCAGCATTAAAATGATCATATTGTTACAGAATCGCCCTGCAGGAGGAGACCAACAGGATGTCGGCCAACGCCCTTGCCATCGTGTTCGCGCCATGCATCCTCCGCTGCCCAGACAGCATCGACCCGCTGCAAAGCGTCCAAGACATCAGCAAAACCACAGCGTATGTGCAGAGTGTGCCCAGAAAGAATCTCCTGTTGTATCATGAACACATATAAAACCAGAAGGCTAGAACTGCCTGTCAATAACAATTTCTGATGTTATTTTTGTTAGTTGTGGTTAAAATTATATTCTTTTTACCTGCATTATTTCATATTAGACTCAAGTTGTGTTGTTTTTAGCAGGAGGATCAAAGTAAATGTTTTCATGCTGAGTGCATTGTCGTTTAGATTGAGATTCTGTACAAATTTCTGCAGGGGATAATCTTTTCAGAGATGCAAATTTTAGATTGTTTTATTAACTGGCATTTCAAAATGTTTTTCAGCAAGGTGAGATTTACACACTTAACAGAGGCAGGCCGAACAAGCAGAAACTCTACTCAAGTAAACATTGTGCTACCTCAAGTGCAAATAAGAGCAGTTAAGAAAGAGCTAAGAAATTACAGACAATAACATATCTACTGAAAAAGTTACTTCACTGCTCTTTAACAACTTTACTCTCACCGGGTTTTTTTCTGGTAAATTTACCACTTTTTTTTATTTATGTGGAAGATTTTCCTTCATAAATTTGTGATTTTCTCACCAGTTTTTAAAGGTAAAGCCAACTTTGTCATTCAATCCATACAGCCAATCATGTACAGCAGAACGAAATTACGTTTCTCTTATCTACAGTTTCAATCACATCTAGAATCAGAGGGTTCGCTGCTATGCAAGGCGCCACCACAAATTTCCCTCCTCCGTTCCATTATTGCTGAGCACCAAGCTGGACGGTAGGAAGTTCCACTTTTATATGGTCTTCGGCATGACCCAGCCGGGATTTGAACCCAGGCCTCCCGGGTGTGGGGCAGATGCTCTACCAACTAGGCCAGCACTCCGGTGGTTACATTCTAGTAAAGCTGAAATAAGCTAGTGTGATGGTGCGCCATCTGTCTGTCCATTCATCCCTCCATCCACATTTCATGGAAATCACTATTCCTCCTATGCATTCACCTCAGTGGTCACCAAGCTCACTCACAATGATCATCAGGTGGGTCTGCGTCCAGGTTGTGCTCAAGGTCAAAGGTCAGGAGTTCTGTGCAATTCTGTGATTTCAGAAAAATCAGTATTCCTCCTATGCAATTGCCCTAATTCTCAACAAATTTATGCACAGTGATCATCAGGTGAGTCTGCATTCAGGTTGTGCTCAAGGTCGGTGTCAAAGGTCAGGAGATCTCGGTGCTTGTATGATTTTATAAAAATTGTTACTCCTCCTAGGCAATTGCGATAATTCTCAACAAAATCATGCACAATGATCATCAGGTTCTTCTGCATCCAGTTTGAGCTCAAGGTCAAAATCACTGTCAAAGGTCAGGAGATCGTTACTCCTCCTAGGCAATTACCCTAATGTTATGCACAGTGAACCTCAAGTGGGTCTGCATCTAAGCTGCATTTAAAGTTAAGGTCAGCGGTCAGGAGATCTGAGCATTCTCTAGGTCAGGGGTCACCAACTGGCAGACTCAGGTCCGGATCCGGAACCCGAGAGTCCTCCGTCTAGACCCCGAAGCCTTTTGATACAATTTGGGGAAAAGGGAGACCATTTTATTTTGGTGGGGAAAAGGTGGAAAAAGCTTAACCGAACTGCTGCATCAGCGACCGCTCGACAGATTATGGCACGAGCCCTTGGGTGCTCTCCTGCTGCAGACTGCTCTCTTCGCTGTACCACGAATGCCACTCTCTGCAGAGACTCTGTGGCTCCAACCGCTCCGGAGAGTATGCAGCAGGTTGCAAAATCAGGTTCGCTGCCCCCCCCCACACACACACACACACACAAGGCCGACATCCACCCCGGACAGACCGGTCTGTACCCACAAAAAGAAGTGCTGTTGTGAGCCGAGAGTAGTCCATGCTAGGATGCAGAGGTGAGGTCGCTGGTTATCAGGTAAAAGCGTCGTGTGTTACTGAACATAAAAAGTTCCACCTCCCCTCTCCCTGTAACCATGGAGTTACAGCTCCATCCATGCTGTAGCAGAGTTCACGGTTGAGATTAAAAAAAAAATGTTGAGGAATTCTGTCTTGGAATTATATGTTGTGTCTGTTTTCTGTCTTGCAGTTTGAATCAATTTTTTCTGCACTGAAAATATTGTATAGAGGTGGACTTTTTGTGAAATAGCGTTTTTTTTTTTTTTTTTTTTAAGATATTAGTCATTTTTTCATGCAATACAGTTTAGTTTATGTTCTCCTGTAAAACATTTTTAGGATTTTAGTTGTAGATTTTAGAATTTTAGAACTATTTATTTGGAGTCAACAAACACATTTAGTGTTCTCCTGTATTATAAAATTTTATATTATGTTTTGTTTGAAATTGAACAAAGAATTCATTTTAATATTTTTTTGTTTAAAAATTAATACAGAGCTAAAAGCAGCTAAAATGTGAGCTTAATAAAATAATGTGTGAAAGCAAGTTAAATGATACTGGCCTGTCTGGAGACAGCTGTGGTCTTCTGAAAGAATGTCCATGAAAGGATGACAATATTTAAAACACATTTTGAGATAAATCTGTCCATGTTTATTTTTTTATTTAACCTTTATTTATACAGGGTAGTTCCATTGAGAGGCAACCTCTCTTTTTCAAGGATGCCCTGTTCACAGTCACACCTGGAAGCTGCCCAGTACAACCACAGACTGACCTGTGGCCTCTGAGCAGCTGTTGGAGCAGTTGGAGTTAAGGGCCTTGCTCAAGGGCACCACAGTGGAGTTAAGGAGGGTGGGGCAAACACTGCTGTGTTATCTGTCCCACCCAGATCTGATCCTGCCAGTCCAGGGATCGAATCCGCGACCCTCCGCTCACCAGTTCACATCCCTAACCGTTAGACCACCACTGCCCACCATGTGTCAGATTTTTCTTCCATTTGTTTTAATAAAAGATGTTGGAAGTAAATTCATGGGTCATTGCAAATACTTGGCTTTAAAAGGGCCAAGTTGTCACACGGTGGGAGGGAAAAATCTTCAATAGGAAAAAAAATGTGTCAAGATGCATTGAGAATTGTTTTAGAATCAAGTCGCAGTCCTGAATTATAATCGAATCATGAGGTGCCTAAAGATTCCCACACCTGGTTCAGACCTCGGCTGGGGAGGAGGACCAACTTATCGGACCTTTTGCAGTTTTAGTTGGTGACCCCTGCTCTAGGTGAGTTCATCAGGCCAGAATGAGCTTCTGCATCACTGACCGTCTGGTCTTATAAACCTGTGACTTCTTATAGATTAATGATTTTCTTTTCTGACTTATTTGAAATTTTTTTTCTCACAAATGTGACTGTTTTCTAATAAATTTATTACTTTATTACCATGCTAAGATGCAGTTTTTATGTTATAAAATGTTATTAATGTGTCTTAAGACATTAAAAAGTTATATTTATTTATTTATTTTAGGCTATTTTTTCAATATTCAACAGAGTCTCCGTTCACAGTACATAATTTTTTTTCAGTTTAAGAAAAATACGCTATTTGTCAGAGGGTGGCCAGATTTTTACCTACTGCTGTAAATAGAAACAGAAGAAGGTGTGATGATAATGGTTGCACATTAATCATTGAAACAAATCAGTTGCTACAGGCCACACAGTGTCAGGTGTTTCATATTCTTTCTACTCTAGACAAGTATTAAGATATTCAGAGATTTTGTTCAGAAATTGATGAAACCAAGAACAGGTGAATAACATAAAGTGATAAAGATCGTGAATTTAAAACTACTTCCACCCCTGATTACAGTCTGTTTGAAACTAGCTGTAAAGAACTTTTTTGTACATAACGTCCAGTCCTCTGTGGTAGCCTGCTTTGTTCACATAAGCGACTCTGTTTTGTGCAGGTGTGTGGAGCTGATCATAAACGAGCAGATGAGTAAATACAAAGCTCGTCTGAAGGACATCAGCAGTCTGGAGTTTGCAGAGAGCAAAGCCAAGAGCAGGCTGACCCACATCAGGAAGTCCATGGTAGGATCGGGCTACACTCTCACACTTTTAAATACGTTGGCATGGATGATTTTTCTACTTGTTCCTCTCACTCATCATTTAACTGGAAATGGGTTTCAGCTCCATGAGCTGCTGGCATGGTTTTATCACACGGCCATGGCAGAAGTTCATTCCTCCGTGTCTCTGAACATCTTTCATCAACAGATTTTGCTGTGTTTTTCTTGCACAAGCAAAATAGCTGACACCTTCAAGGGGATGGACTTGTTCACAGGATTTTACAAGTTAAATGAGGTTTTAAGGTTTTTTCATCTCTAAAACTGTTTTATTAGAAATTATGTAGACTTCACTACTGATTTATTAAGAAATGATTATTTGCTTTTTAGAGGAACTATGACAATATAAATTTAACTTAGGAAGAATAATACAAAAAGCAACCGCTCTTGCCTCTAAAAACTCCTGCTCCATAACTGTACTTAGTTCTTCCTAATGTTGCTAACAGGATGTCCAATCAATAATGGCACTGCTGACATCCTAGGATTTGATTGGTCTGATGCATATGTGAAACTTGCATCCCTTGGCACAGTCCTGACTAACCATACTGTAAGAGGGTATGACTGTAACCTCATCGGATTGGTTGATTTTTTTTATCTTTTTTTTTTTTTTTTTTAGCTAAAAGAGACCACTTTGGTCTGGTTTCCTCAAAACTCCCAGGAGTGCAATACCGATTCTGACCACATATTCATAATAGGGGCGCTGTTTCCTCATTCTAAGATCATGAGAAATAGTGTTGAACTGACGATTCCCACAATTCAGTGATGAGAAATATTAAAAACATCGCATTTTTACAGTTCGCTGTTCTTCATAATCTGCTTGCCCATATATATAAAGAGAGAGCGAGAGATATGTATCTATTTATACAAACCCCGTTTCCTTTTCTTTTTTCCCCCATTTCCAGTGAGGTTAGGACATTGTGTAAAACGTGAATGAAAACAGACTACAATGATTTACAAATTCTTTTCAACCTAGTGTATATTCAGTTGAATACACTACAAAGATGTTTAATGTTCAAACTTAAAAACTTGTTTTTCAGCAAGTATTCAACAATTTTGAATTTGATGCCTGCAACATGTTCCAATAAAAGCTGGGACAGGGTCATGTTTACCTCTGTGTTACATCACCTTTCCTTTTAACAACACTCAGTAAGCATTTAGGAACTGAGGACACTAATTGTTGAAGCTTTGTAGGTGGAATTCTTTCCCATTCTTGCTTGATGTACGACTTCAGTTGCTCAACAGTCCGGGGTCTTTGTTGTCATATTTTGCGCTTCATAATGAACCGCACATTTTCAATGGGAGACAGGTCTGGACTGCAGGCAGACCAGCCAAGTATTCACACTCTTTTACTTCAAAGCCACACTGTTGTAACACGTGTAGAATGTGGCTTGGCATTGCCTTGCTGAAATAAGCAGGGACGTCCCTGAAAAAGACGTTGCTTGGATGGCAGCATGTGTTGCTCCAAAACCCGTATGTAACATTCAGCATTAATGGTGCCTGTACAGATGTGCAAGTTACCCATGCCATGGGCACTGACACACCCCCATACCATAACAGATGCTGGCTTTTGAACTTAACGCTGACAACAATCTGGATGGTCCTTTTCCTCTTTAGCCCAGAGGACATGATGTCCATGATTTCCAAAAACAATATGAAATGTGGACTCGTCAGACCACAGAACATTTTTCCACTTTGTGTCAGTCCGTCTCAGATGAGCTCGAGCCCAGAGCAACTGGTGGCATTTCTGGATGTTGTTGATATATGGCTTTCACTTTGCATGGTAGAGTTTTAACTTGCACTTGTAAATGTAGCGACAAACTGTTAACTGACAGTGGTTTTCCAAAGTGTTCCTGAGCCCACGTGGTAATATCCTTTACAGAATGTTGTCGGTTTTTAATGCAGTGCCACCTGAGGGATGTAAGCCTTGCCGCTTACATGCAGAAATTTCTCTGGATTCTCTGAATGTTTTGGTGATATTATGGACTGTAGATGACGAAATCCCTAAATTCCTTGCAGTTGTACACTGAGAAATGTTCTTAAACTGTTGGACTGTTTGCCAATACAGTTGTTCACAAAGTGGTGAACCTCGTCCCATCTTTGCTTGTGAATTGCTGTAATTTCCCAGTTTAGGATCAGTAAAGTACATGTGTCTGTCTGTCTGTCTTTCTTTCAGGGATGCTGCTTTTATACCCAGTCATGATACTCACCTGTTTCCAATTAACCTGTTCACCTGTGGAATGTTCCAAAAAGGTGTTTTTTGAGCATTCCTCAATGTTCCCAGTCTTTTTTTGCCCCTGTCCCAGCCTTTTGGGAATGTGTTGCAGGCATTAAATTCAAAATGAGTTTATATTTGCCAAAAAAAAAAGGTTATCAGTCTGAACATTAAATATCTTGTCTTTGTAGTGTATTCAGTTGAATATAGGTTGACAAGAATTTGCAAATCATTGTATTGTATTTTCATTACATTTTACACAATGTCCCAACTTCATTGAAACTGGGGTTTATATATGTATATATCGTGAATCTGACAGCCGTAGGCTGAAAAACAGGAGGCCTGGCTTCCCTCAGCTTCTTGAAGAAAACGCCACTGTTTCTAACAAAGTATGCAACAGGAGATAGTGATTAAAAAATGTACGGATGTGTAAAATGACTCCAACAATAGTGTGAATGTTTAACAGCATTCATACAATTATGAATCTCAAGACTCTTTAACACCTCTGGTGTAATATCTACTATACTCTATATGTAAGGATGGTTTCACAGATTAGTGGGCCCAGTTTTCTTTATTTCCTGTTAAACTTGAGCTCAGATTAGCCAGATTTTTCACCTGCTCCACACCTACGTGATAACCTCCACCTCTTCCTAACCCTGATCTGTCCTTCCTCTCTCTTTCCCTCTCACCCCTCCTTTCAGAAACCCGTACTAATTGCCGTTAGGTTTATGAGCATTTCCCGCACTGCCACCCCGGTATGTATGCCCCTCCCACTCCATGTGCCAGTCCAACCACCACCCGTCCCGTCCGTCAGTCTCTCTGCTCTCATGCTGTGTGTGACGTCCACTCACTCATCACATCTCTCTGTGAACCAGTTCTCTGTCAGCTGTCTGAAGCCGTGTCTGTCCTGTCTGATTGGGTGAGAGTTATGTAGCACAGTGAATCATCTAATGCTAGATGTATAGAGACTAATAAGCTTTATCAATTATTCTCAGTCTGTAAGGGGTTTCTTCATTGTTATTAAGTGATGAGGAATTTTGTTCATAAAACTTGACATGAATTACTATTGAAATCAACCTTTTCTTAGTTTTACAAAAATGAAAATCACAGTTAACCCTCAGTGTTAAAAAAAAATAAAAAAATATTCACAGCAATAATATTACTGCTATATTTATATAATTGCTTTCAAATAAGAAGTAATATGTGTATATGAGTGATACTCAACTTTAAAGCAGTTCTACATAACTTTCTTCTTCCTGGTAGGAACACTGAAAAGACCACAACTATGGAGACTGTGACATCAGTCCCAGCAGTCAATCAAAGGGTGCTTAGTTGTTGGTGTGTAAAATTCTGCCCTGTGTAGGGGGGGGGAGGTGGTCACAATTTTTTAAGGAAAAGTTGCAAGTGAATGAGAAAATTTTTGATAATTTGTAAGGTTTTTTTTGCATTTCTCCTTAGAACTGGTCATTCAAAGTCATGTTATTCAGTTATGTAACATGATTCAGATAATTCTCTCTTTTTCCAGTTTGGGAGGGGCAGTGTGTCCCCCTTGATTTAAACCTATGAATGGGGATGGGTGGGTGGCAGGTTAACAGTGGGGATGCGTTGGGGTCATTTTGCTAACAAGGGGGATACCACCCCCCATCCCCCCTCAAATCACCCGTAGCCTAGTTTTGACTACATGTTAAAGTCTGTGATCAGAGAGAGCAGCCCGTCTACCTGTAGCTCTACTGATCAGCTTTTGCTTTTTGTTTCTGCTTCACAACGTATTAACATGCAGCCTAACATGGCTAAACTGAAGGTAACGCCTACCTGAGTGTCCGTGTGTAGATAAAGTTGTGTTCGTGTGTGCTTGTGGTGATCTGCGTCTTTAGTAGTGCTGTTGTAAACTGTGCTCGGTCCATCTGCATAGTCGCTATGCGGTCAAACTGTACGGCCGTGTGTGTAGATCCTCAGCCACCTATCTCTGTTAATACCGAACAGTTTGGTCATCCTCTGCTAATCCACATTGTCACTGTGTGTTTACACTAACTTGCAGAGCAAAGGTCGCGTCCGGCAAAGCAGCACCTACACGCCCTCGCCTCCTCTCAGCCCCAGAGCGCTGACCGCCGTCGATGGAGACACTGCAGCGTCGGCGGGAGGAGGAGCAGGAGGAGGAGGAGGAGGAGGAGGAGGAGGAGGAGGAGGAGGAGGGGAGGATGCAGCTGAGGTGATGCTGAACGAGCAGCAGCAACTGGCCATGCAGCAGGAAGAGCGAATCCTCACCGAGCAGATTGAGAGTCTGCAAAAAGAGAAGTACGCTCTACTTGTCGTATAACAAAGAAGTTTTCTTCATCAGTTTGACTTCACCAGTTGCTAGATCACCTTTGAAATCTACACACGTTAATTACTCAAGTACAGGAAGAGTAATCACCCCGAAATTTCTCGAGTTAGAGCACAAAATGTATCAGCTTAAAAAGTTATTTAAGTAGTGACCTTAGAATAGAATGGGCTTTATTGTCATTGTACAGTTGTACAGTACAGCGAAACTGTGGGTGCTCCACCAGGCTACTGCGCAATTGAATATGAGAGAAGGATTGGATAAAACATGGTTACAGAATACATGATTAAACACCTGACTGAAATAAAAATAGGCCAGGATTGTGGAAATATATACAGGTATGGACTATGGACTTGGACTTTCTGCTGCACATTCACCAGCCATAGTGCTCTGCACTGTGTGTCTATATGTATACATTTATAGTAATATGGACATATGTTTACTAGATGTTGTTTTTTCTTGCCTTCTGATTGTTGCTCTGAGTGTTGCTATCCCTGTGCTGTTGCAATCCTGGAATTTCCCCATTGTGGGACTAATAAAGGCTTATCTTATCTTATCTTATCTTATCTTATGGTAGTGGCTACGTGGGTGGAACTATGTACATAAGAGTGCAGAACACACAATTGAGTCAAATGGCCCAAGGATTCTGGACAGTATACACAGTAGTGGTTTGACGGATGGATAATACACATGAAAGTGTGGAGTGCAAAGACAGGTGTGCTATTGTGACAACCAAAAAGCAGTCCCTCCAGGATTTCACAATGTTGCAGTCGCACCAATTCACGCGAAATCAGCCAATCATCGCAACTATTGCGCGACCTTGCAACTTTGTCCAATCACCGCAACTTTCCCGCAATTTTGGCCAATCCTCATCAACTTCCGCCAATTTCACCAATCAACTTTGTCTAACTGGCACTGAAACGCTCAGTCTAACTAATCAAATGCATCGCTGCACCGCATTCACGTCCATGTTTACAGTGAGTAGTGAATTTATAGTTTACAGTGAGTAACAGGACACATCTCCAAACAGAGTGTGTGATTTTTAAAAAACAAAACAAAAACAAACACTCACCCATGAGGTTTTCAACACTGTCCCTTCCTCCATCTCCCCCAGTCTGCCTGTGGACGCCTCACCGCGTCTCCATCTTGACCGCGTGTGCTAAGCGCTACGTTTGTGTTGAAAAACATGCACCTGCCCCAAAAGCACCCCATTGCGGGAACGCGCATGAGGAGAGTACACTACACTACAGCCAGTGTTTGAACATCTTTAGAGGTAAAATCATTACTACATCTGGTCAAAGAGCTTTAAAACTCAATCTCCGGCGTGGACTCTGGACAGACAAACGCACCCACCCATCTGTCCCCCCTCCCCCTCGCCGTCCCGTTGTAAATGAAAGATGTGTGTGTGTGTGTCTGTGTGTGTGTGTGTGTGTGTGTGTGTGTGTGTGTGTGTGTGTGTGTGTGTGTGTGTGTGTGTGTGTGAAGCCCAACATGCAGCAGACAGGTAGGCATAGAAAGACAGAGAATATTCTCTGTATTTTTTTTTTTTTCAAAAAAAAAAACACAGACTCCAATAGCCAGTATAGTGCAACAGAATAATTTACTTTTTCTTCTCCGCTCGGTGCCAAGTGGTTGGGAACTGTAAGGAGTTTTCAAATGAAGGTGCTGCCAATAATTTCCAAATCTCTACTCTTTAACATGCATTCAATGCAATTTAGCTGTTGTAATGGATATTGTGTTAATGTGTGTATTTGCTGTTGCACAAGAGTTTTTCTGTATAGCAGAAGTTTCCGCTTAATTTACAAATCACTATAATAGGAAATTTTTGACAATCCTGTGCTTTTCTTGTATTGTTATATAGAATATCACTGCAGTAAACTTCTTCTTCTTCTTCTTCTTCTTCTTTTAGATTTGATTTGCGGTTCACAACCAGCTAACAGGTGCATTACCGCCACTGACTTGATTATCATCACCCTATATCTTTGTATAAGGAGTTCTTATAAGGAGTTCTGAACAGTCGTCTTCTTCTAATTCTTCTTTTAGTCTTGACTGGCGGCTGGCAACCAGCCCACAGGTGCACCACCGCCACGTACTTCACTCTATATCATCACTCTATCTGGTCAGGGGCTGTAGTCCGTATCTGCGTCTCATCTCATTCTTCTTCTTTTAGATTTGATTGGCGGTTGATCCACCAGCCCATGATGTCTGTGAACTTAAAGGTCCCCCATTTAACAAATCCTCAACTGTTTCCCACTGTAGCCCCTTAATGCCAAGATATTTTTCTGCTGCTTTCACAATGATTTTGATTTTTTCTGTTTTCTTGGAAGTCTGCGCAGTGCAGTTTATTACATCTACCACAAATAAGACAAAATTATTTCCCTTCAAAACCAGAATCTTCCTTAATTCTACTGCATGCACTGCAAGTCTGCACATTTTCCCTGTTCAAGCCCACTCCCACTTTTTTAGCTGGCACCTTTTTCACAGCTTCTGCATATGTTAGTCCCTGGAAGACTTTTACCTGCTGAATTTCATCCATCCATCCATCTTCTTCCGCTTAATCCTTTTCGGGTCGTGGGGGGTCGGGGGGGGGGGGGCTGGAGCCTATGCCAGCATGTTTTAGGCGAGAGGCAGGGTACACCCTGGACAGATTGCCAGTCCATCGCAGGGCCAACACAGAGAGACAGACAACCATTCACTCCCACAGTCATACCTAAGGACAATTTAGAATCCCCAGTTTGATGCCAATTAACCTAACTTGCATGTCAGAATCAGAATCAGAATCAGGTTTATTGCCATTGTTCATGTAGTACACAAACTAGGAATTTGTCTCGGTACAATGCTGCAACATTAAACATGATAAGATAAGAGAAATAAACTATACATGTAATAAAGTGTAGGATAAGATTAAGTGATACTGGTCAACAGTTAAAATATATATTAGCCAGCAGCAGATACTGTGGAGAACTATATAGTGCAGTCGGTAATGCAGGAAGAAAACAGTGATGATTGACATGAGTCTGGTTGAGCTGCTGTACATGGTGCACGAGAGTCACTTAGTGTTCAGCAGTCTAATGGCAGAGGGGAAGAAGCTGTTCATGTGACGGGAGGTTTTAGTCTGGATGGACCGAAGTCTTCTACCAGAGGGGAGGGGGGCAAACAGTACGTGACCAGGGTGTGAGGGATCGGCTATGATCCAGCCAGCACGCCTCCGGGTCCTGGAGATGTACAGATCCTGGAGAGATGGGAGCTTGCAGCCGATCACCTTCTCAGCAGTGCGCACGACGCGCTGCAGCCTTAGTCTGTCCCTGGCAGTGGCTCCTGCGTACCACACGGTTATGGAGGTGGTGAGGATGGACTCGATGATGGCTGTGTAGAACTGCACTAACATCTTGGTGGGTAGCTTGAGCTTCCTCAGCTGCCGCAGGAAGAACATCCTCTGCTGGGCTTTTTTGATGAGTGAGCTGATGGTCAGCTCCCATTTGAGGTCCCTGGTGATGGTAGTGCCTAGGAAGCGGAAGGAATCAGCAGTGGTGATGGGAGAGCCTGAGAGGGTGAGGGGGGGCAGAGGAGTAGTGACTTTCCTGAAGTCTACAATCATCTCCACTGTCTTCAGAGCGTTCAGCTGCAGGTTGTTATTGCTGCACCAGGACGCCAGCTGGGCCACCTCTCTCCTGTAGGCGGACTCGTCGCCGTTGGAGATGAGCCCGATGAGGGTGGTGTCGTCCGCAAACTTGATCAACTTGACAGACTGGTGGCTGGAGGTGCAGGAGTTGGTGTAAAGGGAGAAGAGTAGGGGGGAAAGTACACAGCCCTGGGGTGATCCGGTGCTGATGCTAGTATAGTCTGAGACAGTCTTTCCCAGCCGCACATGCTGCCTCCGGTCCGTCAGGAAGTCGATGATCCACCTGCAGAGGGAGTCAGGCACGTTGAGCAGGGACAGCTTGTCCCGGAGCAGAGCGGGGCGGATGGTGTTGAATGCGGAGCTGAAGTCCACAAACAGGATCCTGGCGTAGGTTCCCGGGGAGTCCAGGTGCTGCAGGATGGAGTGGAGGGCCAGGTTGACTGCATCGTCTACAGACCTGTTGGCTCGGTAGGCAAACTGCAGCGGGTCCAGGAGAGGGGTGGTGATGGACTTGAGGTGGGACAGGACCAGGCACTCAAAGGACTTCATGACTACAGAGGTGAGCGCTACAGGTCTGTAGTCATTAAGTCCAGTGATCCGTGGCTTCTTGGGGACAGGGATGATGGTGGAGGATTTGAGGCAGGATGGCACGTGGCATAACTTAAGGGAGGTGTTAAAAATGTCTGTGAATACAGGAGCCAGCTGTTTCGCACAGAGTCTCAGGGTGGAGGGAGACACGCCGTCTGGGCCGGGGGCCTCCCACATGTTTTTGGCATGTGGGAGGAAACCGGAGAAATCCTGGAGTAAACCCACACAGACACGGGGAGAACATGCAAACTCCACTCAGATCACTGTTGGTCGGGGGCTGGGATCGAGCCCAGGATCCCCCGGCCAAGGCTGAATTTCTGCTGCTCTTTTACTGGCTTCACAACCTCGATATGCAGAGCTGTGTTCACCACCACAGTTACAGCACTTTAATTTGGCTCTTCTTTCACACTTGCCATATTCATGTTCACCGGAGCATCTGGCACATCATTGTCCACCTTTGCAAATCGCTGCTACATGACCAAACTTTTGACATTTGAAACATCTGAGTGGAGGAGGAACATAAAGTCTGACTTCATAGCTCATGTAGCCAATATACACCTTACTTGGCAGTCTTGTTTCATCAAATTTTAACATTACCGACAGACTATCACATTTTTCACCATTTCTATTAGTTTTCAATCTTTGTACCTCTGTCACTTTTGCTCCAGTTAAGTTTTTCATTATTTTATCATTTGAGACAGCTGTTGAAATGCCCGATATCACTCCTCTCATTGCCTTATTTCCTTCCAATACTGAACGCTGCACATTTTTCCCCTCCATCTTATTGACTCTGATTGCTTTTCCTTGTTGAACACTTTCTTTACATGTAACTAGTAACAAACCACTACGAAGGATTCTTGCATTTAAAACTTCTCCAAGTAACTTATTAATTGCATTTGTGAGCTTAATTGGGTTCCACTCACGAAATGATGCCCCTTCCTGAGTAAGTTTAATGATTACTTTACACTCCTTCTATTTATTCTGGGATTGTTCATCTTCTGATTCATCAGCACTTGATAATGCTCTTGATTGATTTTCTTTACGTTTACGTTTGCTTCTCCACTGAACTCCAAACTCCCTCTTCCCACCTACATTCCTCCGAGTTGAATTAAATCCATTGTATTGTCACTCTATATATCTGGACTGTGTTCTACTGGTTATCACGCTCTGAACATAATCCTCCTCAGCTGCTTCTAAGCTAATCATTCTATATATCTGCTTTAAAATTTGGAATTCTTCCCACAACTTTTAGTGCAGAAAACACTCTAAAAACATCGCAACTTTTTAAAAAAACTTCCCGTGAATTCAGGCTTTTTGGCCTACAACAATCTTAAAAACATCCTGCAACATCCTAGAGGGACTGAAGAAGGTCCTCAGTTCTGTGCATGTGAGTGTGTGGCGGGGGGGGGGGGGGGGGGGGGCGGGGGGGTGCTGTTTGCAGTTCGGATGGCCCAATGGCCCAGGGGAAGAAACTGTTTGTCAGTCTGGAGGTGTGGGACCTGATCGATCTGAACTGTCGTCCAGAGGGAAGCAGGTCAAACAGGTGATGGGCGGGATGTGAGGGGTCTCCTGTGACGGCCTTGATCCTTCTGAGACAGGAGGATCTGGAGATGTCTTCCAGGGAGGGCAGAGGGCTGCCAGTAATTTTTTGGGCGGTGTTGATGACCCTCTGCACAGCCTTCCTGTTCTTGGCCGTGGAGCCGGCGTACCACACATCCAGACAGTAGGTGAGCACGCCCTCCGCTGCGCAGCGATAGAAGGCCAGCAGCAGCTTCTGGTCCAGGTTGTTCTTCCTCAGGATACAGAGGAAGTGCAGCTGCTGCTGGGCTTTCTTCACCAGGGCCTTGGTGTTGACAGTCCAGGAGAGTTCAGAGGAGATGTGGGTGCCCAGGAACCTGAAGGCAGGGACATTTTCCACGCGGTCACCATTTTTGAGGGGGGGGGGGGGGTGGTCCTGTCTGTTCTTCCTGAAGTCCAGTATGAGTTCTTTGTTTTTTGGACATTCAGTTTCACTTAGTATGGCAACTTAAGAGGGGTTTTTTTCCCTTAAATTTAAGACGTTTTTCTTGTATGTTTCTATTTTTCCCCTATAAAAATGAAAGATTTTTCACTTTACTGTTTTTTTTTTTCTTCATAAATTTGTGGAGTTTTCCCCTTATAAATTTATTTCTGTTTTCCAGTACATGTGAGACTTTTTTCATATAAATTTGTCTTTTTTCATAAATTTTTGACAGTTTTATTGTAACTTTATTACTTTTTCTTTTGAAATTACACTTTTTTAACTCCTTAATTTATTTCTTTTACAATAAACTTATGGGGTATTAGTATAATAAATTTGAAAGGATTTTGTGGTAAAATTGTGGTTCTTACACACACACACACACACACACACTTGTGTCAGGTCAGGCATTGGCTTGCTTGCTACCAGATAACCATGAAAACCGGTACTACCTGTCTCATGAGTCGGGCCATCGGCGATTCAACCGGCATCCCTGCCCTTCCGAGGGCGTGGAGGGTGAAACGACATCCTGGCAGAACTAAAAACAACATCTGTCACAGGTCTGTGGTGGACCACTCCCAGTTACACAGGGTGAGACTGAACATCCTGGCAGATAAACACATCTGTCGCAAGGTCTGTGGTGGACTGTGCCAGTCGGTGCATTGTGACATGCACTACACAAAGAGCAGAGATAAACAAACCTATCATCTGGTCAGTCACTGCAACAGATACTGGAGTCAGTTTGTCTTGGCTTGTCCTTGCCACTGATAATACCTTTATCTGCCAAGAATGTGCTGCTAGTCCAGCAAAAGCTAGCAGTACTCAAATACTTTGCAAGCAGTTTCATGAAATGGTCAATCAGAAAGCAACTCATACCGGCTCGGACGTCGCCTGGGCTTACAAGGTCCGCGCTGATCTGTTCACACTCCGACAGGTAGCGAAAAGTAAGCTAGGAGCAGGAAGACAAAAGAAGAGGAAAACAGCAACCTTGTGTGTAGCAGAATGGAATGCACACACTCTGTTGGACAGAGCAACATCACAGCACCTAGAAAGACAGACCGTGCTTGTGGCCCTGGAAATGAACAGGTACAATGTAGACATAGCTGCACTTAGTAAAACAATATTGCCTGGATATGACAACTTGGAAGACCATGGGTACATCTTCTTTTGGAGTGGGAGATCAACTCAAGAAAGGAGAGAAGCAGGAGTGGGCTTTGCAGTTAGAAAGGAGATAGCAGCAATGCTTGACGAGGAACCGGTGCCAATCAACGACAGAATAATGACTATGAGACTCCCACTACAGCGGAAGATGTATGCCACACTCATCAATGTATATGCCCCAATAATGACCAACACAGAGGAGGTGAAGGAAGAGTTCTACAGTGATTTACGTGAGACTATCAGGCGTGTACTGACTGATGACAGGCTGATACTTGTTGGAGATTTTAATGCCAGAGTTGGTTCGGACACCGAGAAATGGAAAGGAGTGCTAGGCAGTCATGGAGTAGGCAAGTGCAATGCTAATGGAGAACTTCTACTTGCACTATGTTCAGAGTACAACCTTGTGATAACCAACACTCTATTTAAGCACAAGGACACACACAAGAAGACATGGATGCACCCAAGATCCAAGCACTGGCACTTGTTAGACTACATCATCGTCAGACAGAGAGACAGAAGGGATGTATTGGACACCAGAGCAATGAGAGGCGTGGACTGTGACACTGATCATGTTATGCTGAGATCTAGATTAAGGATTTGGAGACGAAAACAGCACTGCAGGACGTGTGCGAAGCCACCACGGAAGCTAAACACTAGTGTACTGAAAGGCCAAAAGAAGCAGGAAGAACTTACACAGGAAATGGATGAAAACTTGAAAGACTGGGACAGCAACAACTCAGAGAATGACATAGAAGAGAAATGGGCAACACTGAAGGATACGGTGTATCAGACTGCGAGTGATGTATTAGGCTACCCTGAGAGGAAACATCAAGATTGGGTTGATGAGCATGATGAACACCTGAAGAAACTACTAGAAGTGAGGAATACAGCTAGGCAGGAAAACCTACAGTGTAACACAAGGTTGAAGAAGAAGAAATACTCAGAGGCTCAGAGTGAGCTACAGAAGTACACCAGAGAGATGAAGTCCAACTGGTGGGATGAAAAAGCGGAGAAACTTCAAACTGCAGCAGACAGGAAGGACATGAAAACATTCTTCACAGGTTTGAGAGAAATCTACGGCCCTAAGCCAAGAAGATTGATCCAACTAAAGGCTATGGATGGTGAAACGGTTTTGCAGGAGAAAGACAAGATCCTGGACAGATTTGCAGACCACTTTGACCAACTACTAAACAACCCTGGAAATCTCACTGAAGAGGCTAAAGAAGCTCTAGTGCAGCGACCAGCTGTATCAAGTCTGGATGAACCACCAAATTTTGATGAACTAATGGCAGCTATCAGGACAACACAGGATGGTAAAGCTCCAGGAAGGGATGGAATTCCAGCAGAAGTGTGGAAATTTGGTGGTGTTCAGCTGACCAACTGCCTGCACAAGCTCATCCAAGAGATATGGGATGCCCAGAAAGTACCTCAAGACTGAAAGGATGCAAGTATTGTGCCTTTGTTCAAGAAAGGTGACAGGAAGGATTGTGGAAATTACCAAGGTATATCACTGCTGGCCACTGTTGGTAAGATTCTCTCACGTGTACTACTTAACAGACTCAGTGAACACATCTCGCAGAATGTACTACCGGAAACCCAGTGTGGCTTTAGAAGTGGAAGAAGCACAATGGACATGATTTAATGCTTGTGCTAGTTGCACACAGCCTGGAAGATATGCAATCTTTAGTGGAGAAATTTGCAAGAGCAGCTAGCCAATTCAGCCTCCAAATCAACATCAAGAAGACAGAATGCCTTTATCAACCACCAAAGTTCCAATTATCAACATCACTACCAGAAGAGATCAGCATTGGTACAGAGGCACTAGTCAAGTGCAAGACTTTCAAGTACCTAGGGAGTACGGTTTCAGAGAATGCTAGGCTGGAGGATGAACTATCTCTCAGAATGGGAAGAGCGAGCGCTGTGTTTGGAAACTTGAGGGAGAGACTGTGGAACAATCGACATGTGTCTATCCGTGTGAAATGCAAAGTGTACAGAGCGACAGTACTGGCTACTCTATTGTACGGTGCTGAAACTTGGACTGTCTACAGAGTGCAGGTGAAGAAACTCCACGCGTACATGATGAGACACCTTCGAGCCATAATGAACATCTCATGGAAAGACAAGATAACCAACATAGAAGTGTTGAAACGAGCTGGTCTACCATCAATGGAGGACATGCTAATACAGATGAACCTGAGATGGCTCGGACATGTTGAGAGGATGGACCACCAGCGTCTCCCTCGGCAGTTACTCTACTCACAGTTATGCGAGGGCAAACGGAATCAGAGTAGACCAAGGCTCAGATTTAAAGACACTGTAAAAAGAAACTTGAAGAAGTTGGACATAGACAGGAGTTTCTGGCAGCGGAAGGCTAAGGACAGAGCTGTGTGGAGGAATCTGATCAGACCTAAATGAAACAGCCATTGTCGCCCATGACAGACTGCTATGATGATGATGATACATACACACACACACACACACCACTGAGGTACAGTATACCGTCATGTGAAAAAATTAGGACACTCAATTAAATATTCAGTTCTTAAGAAATGTTCACATATCTATGTCAAACCTTGTTTTTGTTATTTGCATTTTTTAACATTTGTTTTAGCCATTTTAACCTGTTGAACTCTGTTCAACTTCCCTAAAAACGCCTAAAAATAACATGCCCAAAGTAAATCAAAAGCTGTTCTTCAACCCTTTGCAGCATCTTCATGGGGTTAGTCTCATTTAAAAGAAAACACTGAATTTTTTGGCAAAACAGTCATAATCTCTCTAAGTGCTCCTGCCACTGAGTAACAAAGTTCGCCTGGGTGTTTTTTTAGATACAAATGCTTGCAAATAACACACAGCTGTCAGATACTGGTTGGAAAACACAACAGAAATGTAGAACCAAGTGTTTTCAAGCTCAGGTCAAAATTTTGTAAAAATACCTCAAAAAATGAATATATTACACAGCTTTTTTCTCAGGTTGTAACAAGGCTGTATCTGTACTGGAAGACCGGAAATACAGCTTTTTTTTTCAGTGCGCACTGAGACGCACTAAGATGCAGAGACGTGACCGCCCGCGGAATTCACAGAGTTCAGGGGGTTAAGTGGGATTGAATGTGGGGGTGTCCTAAAAAAGATGGCAAGTGTCCTAATTTATTCCTCACTATTTGTTTAGAATTACATTTTACAGAAAATTTGGAAAAAAAAAGTCTTTAATTCATTTTTAATTGTTTAGTTGTATTATATGAATCTCCCAGTATTTTTAACCAATATTTTTAACATTGATATTAAATATCTCTAATAAATATAAATATTAAATATCTGTATGTCCAAATATGTAAAAACACAGGCTTATACAGGGTGTCCTAATTTTTTCACATGACTCATATCTATATCTATCTATCTATCTATCTATCTATATATCTATATCTATATCTATATATATATATAATTTTTTTGAAACTATATTTGATACTGTAAATTTGCAGAGCCAGAACAGAACAATGATTTCAACTCTGATTTGCTGATAAGGGTCTTCAACCTGCAGCTCCAGAACCATGTGAAGCATTTTTGTACATAAGTGACACACACAAAAACAAAAACTCAACAAGAAAAAAGTAATTAGAAAAAAAGCTGCAAATTTACAAGAACAGCTGTAAATTTAATAGGGAAAAATGTAATTAATTTACAAGAAAAGACACAAAGTTACAAGAAGTTGTAAATATGAGAAAAAAATTACATTAACAAAAAAGTCATATTTTCAAGAAAAGCTGCAAAAAGGGGAAACAAATTCACAATTTAAAAAAAAATTACATCAGATGTCACAAGTTTTTTTGACACAGAAGTTGCAAATTTGCAAGAAATGCTGGTAATAAAATAAAGAAAAAAGATGGGAGAAAGGTTTAATCAGGGAAAACCTGTTGACAGACCAGCTTATACCACAGTGTAACTCAGCTGTTTTACCTTCATCATAATGATCAAATATGTTTTATGGCTCCAGGCAGATTTTGGGGGGGGGGGGGGGGCGGGGGGGGGCAAAACTGATCACATTTTGTTTTTCCATTGCAGAGCTTTCTTTCCTCTGGCCTAATAATAGTTGTTACAAACCCACAGTAAAAATTCTGATCATCTGATGTGGTTGAAGCTCTAACCTTTAACCTGTGTTTGTGCAGGGAGGAGTTGACCTATGAGATGCTGATCTTGGAGCCGCGGGCATCTGACGATGAGACCCCAGAATCCGAAGCCTCCATCGGCACTGCAGACAGCTCTGAGAACATCACCATGGATACGGAGGGAGCGACCTCCGACCTCTCCGGTACGAGCGTGCGTCCCATCATCATATAAGCCGCCATTAAATTCCATTAAACCGCCTTCTTGATGCTGTGTGTGATAAAGAATGATTCTGAGAACACAAATTTGAACATTAAAGCCAAAACTTTTTTTTACATGTTTGCACAGTTTCTGGAGGCCTTAATCAAATGTCTGTAACATACTTTAGTTGAAATACCTCAGGGTTTATATTGTGGACATCAAATATTGAGCTAATACAGTTGGAATCAAAATCATTCAACTCCCACTGCAAATTAGGTTTATTGGCAAAATGTACAAACCAGCAGTTGTTTGCAATAAACAAATAAAACAAGAACAATTTAAATAGCTCAACACAACTAATATTACAAGTGGTTTCTCCAAATTCAACACAAAATGCCACTTTTAATGACTACTGCAGTCTCAAAATTATTCAACTCCTCCATCACAAGTTCTGGGGAATCTTAACCCCTTCCTTATGGGCAAAGACCTCCAGTTCACTAATGTTCTTGGGTTTCTGTGCTGCAGCCTCCTTTTTCAAATCCTACCAAAGATTTTCAATGGGGTTTAAGTTGGGCAACTGTGATGGCCACTTTGGTGTCTTCCAGGACTTCTGAAACCAAGCTTTGGTGGACTTTGAGGTATGCTTGGGATCACTGTCCTGTTGGAAGGTCCAGTGACGCCCAAGCTTCAGCTTCCTCACAGATGACATGACATTTTCTCCCCAGATTTCCTGACACTTGATTGAATCCATCTTGCCCTCCACATGATGGAGGTTTCCAATGCCAGAGGAAGCGAAGCAGCCCCAGAGCATCACTGAGCCACTGCCATGCTTCACTTTAGGCATGCTGTTCTTTTCAGCATATGCTTCATTGTTTCTCCTCCAGATATACCACTGATTAATAGGCCTGAAAAGTTCCAGGTTTTTTTTCATCACTCCACAGAACAGAATCCCAAAACCTCTTTGGCTTATTTATATAGTTTTGAGCAAATTGGAGCTGACTTTTTGGCTACAATTTGTTCAGAACTTTTCAGCTCTAAATTACCAGGCCACTACCATCAGAATATAGCAAAATATGCCAGAATGACTGGGATATATAAACAATTGTGGATTATTAAACCCTCAAGGATGTCTAGTGGAGGGAGTAAAATATACAGAGAAGCCATAAAAACCACAATTGCTAAGCTAATTCCGTAGCAGCACTGTCAGCATGTGGCTTTAGATTATAACAGGAATACTCCCACCATCACTAAAATGGGTGCCGATGCAGATGGGAGAGTGCAGGAATTCCAATAAGTTCTGCTCGTCACTCCCTAGTTAGAGACAAATCTGAACAGCTCACTGATGAAGAGCTACTGAGACCAAAATGGACTCTAGCAAAATAATATTATTTTGGTATTTTTTTCAGGTTTTTTGGTGATAGCCACTCCAAATACCCAAATTCATGTGCAAAAGCACTAAACTGAACTTAAAATGAGCAGACTTTTAGAATTTTAAAGCTCCAAAAGATTTCCTTGAAATGGTATTGCTTCCGTCATTCTTTCATCTTTCTGAAGATGAAAGAATGATGACTTCATGTATTAATGCCCACTCTCTTTCCACAGAAGGCGGAACATACCGATCCAGAATGTCGGAGCCAAAGAGCAGACGAACTCTTCGCCGCCAACCTGACTCCCAGGACTCAGCAGACTCAACTTCCACCATCTCCTCCTACCAGCCCTCCTCCTCGCTCTCCTCCACCGCCTCTGGATCGCCATCCCCTCACTACAGGTTTCGGTCCTCCTCCTCGGGTCCCTTACTCACTTCCTGCGGGTTGGGTGCCCCGTTGGTGGAGGCAGAGGGGGGCCAACGAACCGGTAAGACTCGTCACAGGCTCAGGCTAAGCCGCAGCTCGCCACGCGAGCCCTCGGGAAGCCATCGGAGGGACTCAGACTTCAGTTCTGGCCCACAGCAGCTAGTTCTGTACGGCAGCAACGAGTTCATGGTGTGATGCCGAAGATGCTGCCTGTTGGAGTGCAGGAGAGTCGGCTGGTGAACGAGGCTGGTCAGGGGGCGAGTGTCGCATGCTGCCCCCCCTCGGCGCCTAACCCCCTCCTCCTATGGTCCGGTTGAATAAGAAAGCTGCCGAACTAAAGGCAGAGGGTCATTAAAAGACATGGTGGACCGTGTTTGTTGACCTTTTGATCTGCGGACTGTTTGGCCCCTGCTGGAGCACCAGGGGTCAGTCAGAGGAGAGAGAGATGAAAAGACGAACGACAGTACGAGTAGTGACTTAAAAAAAAATCCTCACCTGCAAAGCCAAATCTTTAAGTGCCCCGCTTTCATTTTTTAGCACGTGGGCAGGTGGCTAAAGCCACCCAGAAGAGATGTAGCCATAGCGATTGAACTGGCAGACATGCTGTCAGTAACCAGCGCCAAGATAAGTCTGCTTCTCATGTTTACACGGGACACAGCAGCCATGAGGCTGCATGCTTCTCCATCACACGTTTTCTACGAGACCGTCGACATCTGTTACAGCTGTATGTTACGTATTATTATTATTATTATTATTATTATTATTATTATTGTTATTGTTGTTGTTGTGTTACAGACGGAAAAAGTGTATATAGGAAGAAAGTCCAGTGCTGCTGCCTGGTTGTTTATTGTCAATGTTTTGGAAAACTAAGTGTCCGGAATTCAGGTTCCACTTTTGTTTCTGTGTCGGGTTTACTCAGTTTTTCCTCTTTTTTCCTATTTTACAGTGAACAGAAGCTTCTCTGTGTTAACTTTTGAGAAACAATAAGTAACATTTAAAGTAAGGGGTCGACCTGCGCTCACAGCGACGCATGTCGGCTATCACGAGGCGTCGCCTGTTTTTGTGTTTTGTATCATCCTTTCTCTGCATCCTCCCCTTTGTCCCTTTATTTTATTCAGAAAAAAAATCAGTGTTACTGCGTCAGGACTTGAATTTTTTAATATATATATTATTACTGTATTATAATGTATAGGTTATTATTGTTGTTGATATGATTTCACATGAAAGCCATTTTTTTTCTCTTCTGTCTATAATGGTGTGCATATTTGAATGGATGATTTTTTTTTAGCTAACACCTTTTCTGTGCACGTGTAGCCTCCCCCCCCACACACACACACTTAAAAAAGGAAAAACTAAGTAAGATGAAACTTCGTAAATCAGATTTATATATGTTTGTTTTTTGTTTGAGTTTTTTTTTTCTTGTCATGCAATTTTCTGTTAGAAAATTTGCTTTAAAATGGTTTAAGCCAAATGATCTTGATCTATTGGCAAATCATTTTTTCTGATTTTAGGTCAACTTGTCTGCTCACAGAGCTTGGTAATTTGGCTTACCGGTACCTAACTGCTTAAAGGTCTCACTTACTGCACATTTTCCACATGTTGACAGTCCCACAAGTCTTAATGAAATGTTTGTGGCATACTTTTATCAAATTGCCTTTAATTATTTAATTATTGCAGTGTCATTGTCAATCATGTTTTGCAGCCTTCCTCAGAGCGCTTCACTTCAGTGCATGTCTCTTTAAATGTCCATGAGCCTCAGTTCTTGCTGCATGGCAAGAAAAAAAATTATTTTTTTTTAAGTATATATAGCCTTGATTTAGGTTATTTTACCTTACTTTGATTTCACTTTTTGCAGCACACTTGTGTTTCCCTTCATGTAAAGGTGATAAAAGTCAACTGACACTAAAACTTAACTGACCCCAGGAGAGGTTTTTATTGCACCTGTTGGGAAAACACTGGCACTCCAACCATCCATGATGTCCTCTGAGCCATGCAAAATACCTTCTTCTTCTTCGCCATTACAGTAGCTCTTCCGTCCTCCTCTCTCCCGGCTCTGGCTGTGAAAAGAAGCATTTAATCTGTCTAACAAAGACATGTAGCAACTAACTTGGACTGTCCACGTGTTTCTGCATACTCTTACATCCTTTCTGTCCGCACAGTTATCCAATCAGTCGTTGTAGTATTTAGTTCTGTGGGCCTTCACTCAGTAGCTCAGCGTCTCCCTAATAAAGCTGCACTCTCCCCCTGCTTGCTGCGTCCTTCAAATGGATAATAAGAAACACAATCAGTGTTGATAAAGCTGGAAGTCTCTATGATGACCGAACTGATCTCAGTTTTATTGCAGCTGTGGAGAACTGTTAACCTGTTTTGAGCTAAAAGGACAAAACTGACTCTGAGGCTGATAGTTGGTGGGATGTCTGTTTGTTGTGTGCGTCCAAACTGTCCATATGGAGGTGAAAAAAATGGGGAAAAGGAAAAGGTGAATGTATCCGTCACTGGAAGGCATGATGTGCTTTCTCTGGTTGTTGTTTTTTTTTAAATACACCATGTATGTACTATTTATGACCATGCTTTGGCGATGTACATTGGTTTAAAGGAATCTGTTATAAGAGGATATATTATCCTGTGTACGGTTCATTATATTAATCATGATGACATTTTAACAGGCCACACACGGTCCATCATTCTTATGCTGCAAAGCAAAAAAATAAATGTAAAAAAAAAAAAGAGCCTTGTGTTTGTCTCCGCCACTTTGGACACGGATATGTATGTTTAAGGTGCAATTTGTGTTAAATATACTTTTTTTTTTAATTATATAAACATGTCTATGGTTGTAAGAAAAAAAAAAACTCTATGGGGGAAATTTCATCTGCTTATTAAAAAAGCCAAACTGCAGCCAAAAAGTGAGTTGTGCGTTTCTTTATTCAACAGGAGGATGGTTGCCTTTAAAAACAATAGGTGAAAAGAAAGCTGTTCTATTGGAATCATTGCCTGATTGAAGTACCTGTTGAATGGGCATTTTCAGTACCTGCAGAGAGATTTTTTTCAAAAGCAATAGAGGTTGTGAGTAAAAAAAAAAACCCCAGCAGACTTGAGGGGGGAAAAAACTGCAATACTGTTGTTCCTGGCAAAAACCTTTGAATGACCGAAGTGGTGTAAACCCGGTTAAGGAGTATTAACTATATACTACAGGGTATGTTTAGTTTGTTTTGTTTTGTTTTGTTTTTATATAAAGAATGGTTCCTGTTCTAAAGGTGCTTGTCTGTCAGACTGAAAAGAAAAATTGTTGGTACGACTGCTCCCATCTCTCTTTAAATGTCTCTCCACTTGCTCTGGATGTAGTTATTTTCACAACCACTAGAAGGTGCTGTTTGCACTACTTTCTCTCTGACGGTATCCACTCTTACAACAATGTTTTTCAACCTTTTTTGAGCCACGGAACCCCTTTTACATTGAAAATATCCCATGGGACCCCACCAATCCAAAATATTTTAAGATGACATAGTACAGTTTATTATGGCATATAAAATGACAATTTAGTCTTGTAATTTGTTTATACTCAGTGTGAAACATGGCGCGATTACATACAAAGTCAATGGAAAGACACAAACACGTGTATTTTCTCCATGCGACACAAGTGCACATGAGTTTGCATCCATGCAAGTTGGATTTTGTTCATCTCTGGCCAGGTATTTGCTTGGTCACAATGGCCATTCAGGGCTGTGTGTTCCAGTGTTGCTGGGAGAGTGAATTAGTACCTGAAACAGCCACTTACCAGAGACGTGTGTTGTGAGATATGCGCTCCTGCAAAGCTGTTCCCCCCCCCCCCCCCCCCACAGCAGAAGTGCAGAAGTGTGGTGTCATTTTCTCATCCAGATGGTGTTGAGGGCTCAGGTGTGGCTTTTTGTAAGGTTTCCCTCTCTAGCCGCAGGGAGAATTGTCCATCAAGAGGAAGAAGAAGAGGAGGGAACGCATTTGTGCTGCCGCCCACTGACATGGAGGAGCTACTGCAGGTGTCAATGCATAACAATGGCAAGTTGTTTGCAATTTTTTGGACCAATTAAGAAGTGAAATTAGGACCCTTGGTTGGAAAACACTGCTTTACAAAATGTGTAATATATACAGAAAAAAGCATTTTTTCCATGTATATTACACATTTTCTACAGATGGGTAACATAAAACTTATATATACTTAATACAGTATGCACTTTTGTTAGACTGGGCCACACAACTGGGATACACAGCTGATGTTGGGGAATCTATCTATGATATTATTCAAGATTCAAAGGCTTTATTATCATGTGCACAGTTAAGAAATGCTACATTTCCTGAGCAATGAAATTCTTATTTTGCTCTCCGAACAAATGCCAAGGTAAAAGGTACAGAAACAATTCTAATAGGTCATGACACACTAACACAGTAACTCAATCCTAATACTAATGGATGCTAATAACACACACACCAACACACAGTTAGGCAGTAGAGGAATGAAATTGAAAATTCACTGGATGACTAAAGTGATAGTGGTATGTTGATATGATGATGTGAACCTGAGATGGCATGAACCTATGTACAGTGTGCAAATGAGCATTGTGCAACGAGTAGTGTATAATTACAAATTATTTCTGTAACGATAGTACCAGTAGACTGTGCATGATAAGTAGCAGCAGAGATGATATGGACATTAGACGGGTGATATTATATCTGCTGTACAGGTGAGCAGTGTGCAAATTTAGCAGCCGGTGTGTGAGTTCCTATATGCAAAGCTGTGTTACAGAGTTTTGGGAGTTATCTGTTCAGGAAGCTGATAGCAGTGGGAAAGAAGGAGTTCTTCAGTCTGGTTGTCCGGTATTTCACACTATTGTACCTCCGCCCTAAGGGTAGAAGTGTGAACAGTCTGTGCTGGGGGTGGATGGGGTCCCAGAAGATGGCATCAGCTCTCTTTTGGACTCTGCGGTGGTAGATGCTCTGCAGAGAGGGGAGTGGAGTCCTGATGATTTTCTCCGCTGTCTTCACCACTCTCTGCAGGCGTTTGTGCTCCAGGGCAGTGGTGCTGCCATACCATGCAGTGATGCAGTTGGTCAGGATGCTCTCAATGATGCAGCTGTAGAAATTGTTGAGGATCTTGAAAGACATGCCAAACTTCTTCAGCCTCCTCAGAAAGTACAGTCGCTGTTGAGCTCTCTTAACCAGCTCTGTGGTGTTGTGTGTCCACTTAAGGTCCTCACTGATGTGGATGCCCAGGTATTTAAAGCTGCTCACCCTCTCCACCTCAAGCTTCCGGATGAACAGTGGCCGATGGGGTCTCCTCCTCCCTTTCCTCATGTCTGCTACCATCTCCTTTGTCTTGCCCGTGTTGAGAGTGAGGTTGTTGTCCTCACACCATGACACCAGGTTGGCCACCTCCCTCCTGTAGGATGCTTTGTCATCACCAGTGATGCGTCCTATCACTGCTGTGTCATCCGCAAACTTTAGGATGATATTGTCCATGTGGGAGGCAACACAGTCATGGGTGAAGAGGCTGTAGAGGATGGGGCTGAGAACACAACCCTGTGGGACACCTGTGTTTGTGATGATGCTGGCTGAGGTCCTGTTACCCATCCTGACAGACTGGGGCCTGCCAATTAGAAAGTCCAGTAGCCAGTCACAGAGGGTGGGGTGCAGGCCAAGTAAAGACAGTTTGTCGGTGAGTTTGTGGGGGATGACCGTGTTGAAGGCGGAGCTGCAGTCGACATCATCATCATCATCGTAGCAGTCTGTTGGGGGCGACAATGACTGTTTCATTTTGGTCTGATCAGATTCCTCCATGCAGCTCTGTCCTTCGCCGTCCGCTGCAAGGAACTCCTGGCCTTGTTAACCCAGGCGACGTCCAAGCTGGTATGAGTTGTTTTCCGACTGACCATTTCATGAAACTGTTTGCAAAGTATTTGAGTACCGCTAGCTTTTGCTGGACTAGCGGCACATCCTTGGCAGATAGCGGTATTATCAGTGGCAAGGACAGGCCAAGACAAACTGACTCCAGTATCTGTTGCAGTGATTGACCAGATGATAGGTTTGTTTATCTCTGCTCTTTGTGTAGTGCATGTCACGATGCACCGACTGGCAAAAGTCCACCACAGACCTTGCGACAGATGTGCTTATCTGCCAGGATGTCCTGTCTCACTCCATGTAACTGGGAGTGGTCCACCACAGACCTGTGACAGATATTGTTTTTAGTTAGAGCTCATAAAATGGTATGTGATATTTTATTTTATTTAAGCCCTAAAATTAAGGTGAACAGCTATAATACAAATATGAAATGACCTGTCAACAAAATTAATAGGATATAATTTTCTCTCAGAAATTTGTGACCTGGGCAGTCTGATGAGTCTCTACTGCAGCAAACAGAAATCCAGACTTTTTTTTTTTTGCCCACCAGTATTCTTTTTTCGTACAAAGGCAGACAAATGGTGAGGAAAAAAAAATAAGTAGAGGTCACCCAAAGAGTGTATACTTCTACCAAGGCTGTTTAAAAAAGAAAAAAACGTGTCCAGAACCCACATAGTGATTCAGATCTGACACAAAAAAAAAAAATGAATGGATTTATCCTTGTGCCAACAGTCGCCTCTGATGGAAAATTCAAAGTCCATCCAGTATATGGAATAGAAATATTCCTGCTAATAGACAAACAGTTGCTAATGAAAACATAGCCTCCTTGGTGGAAGTAATTAAAAGCAGGTAATGCTTTTAATTACCTCCAAAGATGCTCTTTGTAGTCGACAAAGAGCATCCTAATGTAGGAGTCTTTATCTTCTAGGTGGGAGAGAATAATGGAGTGCTGCAGTGATGGCGTCTGAGGTGGACCTGTTGGATTGGTAGGCATACTGCAGGGGGTCCAGGGTGCCCGGTATGCTGTCCTGAATGAGGGGCAGCATCACTCTCTCGAAGCACTTCATGATGATTGGAGTGAGTGCTACCAGTCTGTTATCATTCAGACGGGTCGGCAGGCTCCTTTTGGGGAGGGGGATGATGGTTGTCGATTGCTGTGAGAACGTCAGTCAGCTCTGCAGCGCATGCTCTGAGGGCCCGCCCAGGTATGTTGTCTGGTCCTGCTGCCTTGGTGGGGTTCATATTCCTCAGTGTGTGGGGGATCCAGGCAGTACATTCTCTACTCAGACTGAATGGCATGGCAGGAGGAGATGCGTAAGAGCTGAGGAACGGATATGCATTCTCCTCCTGTCTGCATAATAATGCGCCAACAGGCTGGGTGACAAAGGGAATTGTCATTGTAGATGTACAGTATGTGTGCTAATGCAAACAGTGACAAAGGGAATTGTCATGGTAAATGTATTCATGTTAATGCAAACACTCCAGGTCGCCGGGCGGGTTGTATGGTATAAAAAGAGAGGTGCCCGCGACCTGGTTTTCAGGCTTGTGATTCTTGTTAATGTTAGAGAGAGATTAACCCCTTGAACTCTGGTCAATTTCCCTAAAAACGCCTAAAAATAACATACCCAAAGTAAATCAAAAGCTGTTCTTCAACCCTTTGCAGCATCTTCATGGGGTTGGTCTCATTTAAAAGAAGACACTTTGAATTTTTTGGCAAAACAGTCATAATCTCTCTAAGTGCTCCTGCCACTGAGTAACAGTCATCTAAACATACTGAATTTGAAGAAAATAAAGTTCGCCTGGGTGTTTTTTTTTAGACACAAATACTTGCAAATAACACACAGCTGTCAGATACTGGCTGGAAAATGCAACAGAAATTATTTCATTTTTATTACTATTTTCATTGATAAAGAATAATTTAGCTTATAACACTTACCTGTCCACAACAGCAGTGTTGTTGGCGAATATCTGTTCCTCATTGTCAGACGAACATGAAGCTGGTCCAGTTGTTACAGACTCGTGGTTCTGGTCACCCGACCCGGTCAAACCATCTCCGCTTCCATGATTGCGATTTTTGCGAACCATTTTTCAAAACAAATAAGAACAGTAGTAATAAAAAAAAAAAGACTGGCTAACGGCTGAGAGTGGCTAACGCTACCGTTACACACAGGTCTCAATGTGACCCAGCGGCTTAAACAAAAAAGATTTTACGCACGGGGACGCACGCATTGCAATCGTCGAACTTCTCTGCTTCAATTGGCTCGTTGTATTCACGGTCGTTGGTAGGCAGGTCCTTCTTGCTAGGTTTTCAGTCACTGGTTCTTCAAGGTTTCAGAAACCCAATTCAAGGCTCTTATTAGTCGAATGAGAGGTCAATCAAATCTAAACCAATCAAACACTCCTTTGGCTTTCTGTTCGCGGCTGTGTCTGTACTGGAAGAACGGAAATGCAGCTTTTTTTTTTTTTTCAGCGCGCACTGAGACGCACTATGACACAGAGATGTGACCACCCGCGGAATCCCGGAGTTCAACAGGTTAATACAGTCTGCTCTGCTCCAGCCTGCCTCGCCTGATCATTCCTCTCTCTACAAGTGCTTTCTTTACCTGACCTGGTGAGACTCTTAGTGGAGGAGGGGAGGGGGTGCATGTGTAGCACTTGAGTTCGTCGTCGGCCTCCGTCGGTCTATGATGACCATGGAAGAGAATCCTAAACGTCTACTCTGCTGGAACAGCACCGCCTGTGGCTGAACAGGCCGATGTGCGAATGGCAGTCCCTGTCACACAGGTCGCACTTGTGGGTGGTCTCCGTGCTGCTGGGTCTGTGGCGGTTCTTCCTGCGGGTCCTTTTTTCATCTGCTGCAGCAGTCAGTCTCTCTTCACCCGCCTTGAGCTGTCTGGTCAGGGTGCCTCTTCATTTGGAGCGGTCCGTTGCAAGGTCCTCCCAGCGCTCTGTGTTGATCTCCAGGGCCTTCATGTCTCTCTTGCAGACGTCTCTAAAGCGCAGCTGTGGGCGGCCAACGTCTCTCCTGCCAGTCGCCAGTTCTCCGTAGAGGACGTCTTTGGGGATTCTGCCATCCTCCATACGGTGAACGTGGCCTAGCCAGCGAAGCCTGCACTGCCTGAGTAGAGTGAACATGGAGGGAAGGCCGGCGCGGGACAGAACTTCTGTGTTGGGCACTTTGTCCTGCCAGGATATGTCCAGGATGTGGCGAATGCAGCGCAAGTGGAAGGAGTTCAGTCTCTTTTCCTGCTGGGCGTATGTTGTCCATGTCTCACTCCCATAGAGCAGTGTGCTGATGATGCAGGCGTTGTACACTGCCATCTTCGTCTTGACAGAGAGTTTGGGATTCTCCCACACTCGTGTGGTGAGGCGAGCGAGTGTGAAGGCTGATTTTCCAATCCTCTTGTTGATCTCTGTATCAAGGGAGAGGTTGTTGCTGATTGTGGACCCCAGGTACGTGAACTGATTCACAACCTCCAGCTCGTAGTCGTCGATGGTGATGGTTGGTGGTGCTTCCGTGCCTTGCGCCAAGACGTTAGTCTTCTTCAGGCTGATGGTAAGCCTGAAGTCCTTGCATGCCTGGGAGAAGCGGTCCATCAGGGTCTGAAGCCCCTGCTGTGTGTGGGTTGCGACTGCAGCGTCATCTGCGAACAACATGTCTCTGATTAGAGCCTCGCGTACTTTGGTTCTGGCTTTCAGGCGGGCGAGGTTGAAAAGCCTGCCGTCAGATCTTGTGTGCAGGTAGATTCCCTCTGTTGCTGTGCTGAAGGCATGCCTCAGGAGCATAGCAAAGAAAATCCCAAAGAGGGTTGGCGCAAGTACACAGCCCTGTTTCACTCCACTGCGTATGTTGAATGGCTCTGAGACGTTGCCATTGTGCTGCACTATCCCCTGCATGTTGGTGTGAAACGATTCGATGAGGCTTTGCAACTTTGGTGGGCATCCTATCTTTGGCAGGATCTTGAAAAGGCCCTCTCTGCTGACCAGATCAAACGCTTTGGTGAGGTCGATGAAGGCGATGTACAGGGGCATGTTCTGTTCTCTGCATTTCTCCTGGAGTTGGCGGATGGAGAATATCATGTCTACCGTCGATCGCTCAGCACGGAAGCCACACTGAGACTCGGAGTAGACACGTTCGGCAAGCTTCTGTAGACGAACAAGAACAACTCGTGCATAGACTTTGCCAACAACGCTGAGGAGGGAGATGCCCCTGTAGTTGTTGCAGTCACTTCTCTCCCCTTTGTTTTTGTAGAGGGTGATGATCTTGGCATCCCTCATGTCCTGTGGTACGGCATCTTCCTTCCAACACTGGCAGAGGACGTCATGCAATGGCAGCAGTAGGGCGGTCTTGCAGTGCTTGATCAGATCAGGGGGTATGCCGTCATTGCCGGGTGCCTTGCCAGCGGCCAAGCTATCAATGGCCTTGCTGAGTTCGTTGATGGTTGGCTCGCCGTCAAGTTCGTCCATGGATGGCAGGCAGTCGATGGCATCAAGGGCTGACGGTGTCACGGTGTTCTGTCTGGAGTAGAGGTCGGAGTAGTGTTCCACCCATCTCTCCATCTGCTTGTTCTTTTCTGTGATCATCTCCCCAGTGGAGGATTTGAGGGGGGCCGTCTTGCTCTGAGCCGGACCAAGTGCTTTCTTGATGCCATCGTACATACCACAGATGTTCCCTGTTATGGCAGCGGTTTGAATGTCTTGGTTGAGCTGAGTCCAGTACTCGTTGGCACAGCGCCGAGCAGTCTGCTGAACTTTGCTTCTCGCAGCCTTGAGAATCTGGAGATTCTTCTCGTTTGGATACTTCTTGTACTCGGCAAGTGCTGAGTGCTTGGCTTCAATGACGGGGGTCATCTTGGTCAACTTGGCATCAAACCAGTCCTGTGACTTCGAGGTCTTCCTCCCAAAGGTAGCCAAGGCTGTGCGGTAGATGGTGTTTTGCAGCTCTTCCCACTTCTGCTTTGCAGATTCTCCTTCTTGTGGTACACCAAGTTCCTTCTCAAAGGTGGAGGCAAACTGCTCAACAAGTTCTGGTTGAGCCATCTTGCTGGTGTCAATCCATGCCTTTCCAGGCTGTCTAGCACGATGGAATTTCTTCAGCTGCAGCTTGACCTTGCAACACACCAATGAATGGTCTGTGTCGCAATCTGCACTCTGGAGCGAACGGGTGATTAGCACGTTCTTCAGTGAGGTGCACCTGGTCAGGATCAAGTCCAGCTGGTGCCAGTGCTTTGAGCGCGGATGTTGCCAGGAAACCTTGTGTTGGGGCTTGGTCTTGAAGAACGAGTTTGTGATGCACAGATCGTGATATGTGCAGAACTCGAGCAGCCGCTGTCCGTTGTCATTCATTCTGCCCACGCCAAAAGGTCCAAGACAGGAGGGCCAAGAGCCGTGGTCAGCACCCACTCTGGCATTGAAGTCTCCAAGGAGAATGAGTTGTTCAGAGTTGGGGATGATCCTGACAGTTGTTGCGAGATTCTCGTAGAACTCGTCTTTTGCCTCTGGTGTGGCTGTCAGTGTTGGGGCATACACACTGACGAGGGTGACTGGGCCTTGAGTGGTGTTCAGGCGGAGGATGAGGAGTCATGCAGAGCCAGTGCTGCCCGGTTCCACCATCTTCAGCAAAGTGTTCTTCACTGCAAAGCCCACTCCCTGTACCCTGTGTTCGTCACTGCCCTTTCCCTGCCAGTAGAACGTGTAGTCCTTCTCTCTCAGTGTGCCTGCGTCAGCCAACCGTGTTTCCTGGAGAGTGGCGATATCCACTCCCAGTCTCTTCAGCTGATTATTGATGATGGCAGTCTTCCTGGTGTCTTTGATGTCCTTGAGGTTAGCAGCGAGTCCTGTCATCATAGTGCGGACGTTCCAAGTTCCCAGTTTTAGAGTTGGTCTCTTTTGTTTTATTGTCTTGCCTGGTGCGAAGGTTCTCAGCCTGCTGTTCGGACTTCTCCTCATCCCCATGCACCCAATGAGGAAAGCAAGCTGTGGCGGGACAACACGTTATTGGCTGGGGGCTGCCCAGCTTGAGGCGGGCGGTAGCTGTCCAGTGAGATCCGATGATCCCTCCCACCGTCGGGAACAACCCCTGGCGCCGCGCTCTACGCCAATTGAGTGGTGGCTTATAACCGGTAACTGTCATTCCCCGTGTTTTGTCTACGCCAAAGGCGAAGCTGGAGTGTCCTCTCCAGTGATCCGGTGTTCTACCTTCCAGCGTTGGGCGTTGGTAGGATTCAAGCCTGGGCAGGAAGATATGGAGGACAAGATGTTGCCCATGCAGCATGTCCCCCCTCTCCACGTCACTGATGAGTCCAAAGGAACAGCAGGGCTGCTACAGTTTGGCACTAGCGCCGTTGCAGGAGCTGCCAGAACGATGTTGAGCACAACATAGAACTGCCTTAGGGGCTCCGACTCCGGATTTTTCCTCAGGGTTGACTCCGGAAGCCTTTCCCGTGACCAGGTATGCCGCAAGGCAGTGGAGGTTTGAAATCAGGGTTTACCTTCCCCTAGATGGGCTACCTTCCCAGGTTGACGAGCCACCATCTACCCGAAGCATCTGGTTTTAAGGCGCCAGAGATCTGCCCTCGCCCCTTCTCCTATTAGTAAAAGCAGTTCCGCCGGGCTTAGAGACTAAACCACACGGGCAGGCTAGGAGTTGGACTTAGTTGTCAGAGGCTTTTCGAGACGCACGCCATAAGGAGCATTTTATGAGCACTGGGAGCTTAACCCCAGTGCCGCTCCTGGCTATGACAACCTTGGAACCACATTGTGAAAAACATTGCCTGAATTTATTAATGACTCTGTTTTCCCATTGTGTTTTGTAGTGTAGTTATACATCTGTACCAATAGGTGGCGGTAGTGCTGTAGATTGTTCTTTTGCCTTGAACTGAGGTCATGGGTCAAGTGTTTTTTTTGTTGAGGCTCTCTGTTGTTCGGACCATTGAAGAAGACACAAAAGCGTGCTCTGTATGTGTGCTGCATTAACCTTTTTGAGGTAAGTAAAGAACTTGTTTTTCTACACCAAGTTGTCCTGGAGTGGTGTAACATTTTGGAGGTTCCACTGAGATTGATATTTCTGGATTACCTCACGGAGAGAGACTGAAAAAAGGCAATGGAGACGGTAAAGAAGTGTGCCAGAGCGAGAGGCTAAAGCTATGATACAGCTTGAGTCTAGCTAGTGTGACAAAAACCGCATTGTTTTTTTAGTCAAATCCAGTAAAAAGGCTAATTTTGCAAGCATGTCTGAGCATCGTGAAGATTTTTTGTTGAAGCTGGAACAGAAATTATGTGACTTTTCTGTGAAAGAACTGCTAAGAGTATGTGAACCATGTAATATTTCTGGAAAGGACCGTGATGATATTTCAAGCAAAACTCGCAGAGCTCTTGTTAAGCTTATTATTCAGATTTGTGAACGAGATGAGCTTGTGCAAAGTGAAGATGAAGGCATGTCTGTGCTTTTGGAGTTAAACAATGTGCTAGACTCGCTCATAGAGACATGGTCATCGGCTGTCGGTGCGGGAGCGGCGGCCCTGTCTTCATCCACGGACGCGGCGGCAACGACAGTGATTATGCGCCCAGAGCAGCCCGCAGCAGTGGAACAGGACCAGGCACCAGGAGAGGACCTTGTACCGTCAGCGTCGGAGGCATTGCTGGAGCATCAAGCGGCCTCGAGGACAACGCTGGACAGTGGGACTCAGCACAGAGGGAGAGACTCCATCAGCAGCAGCTGCTGCAATGCTTCTTCACTTAGAGTCAGGAAAGATTTCAGGATAAATGGTCACGTGGGTGAGTCAACGTCAAAAGACACCTTGAGTTTCAGTAGCTTGGAGCATCAGATTGAAAGTGGCTTAAAAAAGGGCTACTCTGAAACTGAAATAGTGGACGCTGTAGTCCATGCCATAAGCCCTGGACTGAAGCTAAGGAGCTATTTAGAAGGAAAAGTAGATCTCACATTGACCAACCTGAGACAAATACTAAGAGCCCATTATGTGGAAACAGATGCAACTGTGTTATATCAACAACTGACCAAAGCAAAACAGGGAACAAATGAGACACCCCTTGAGTTTCTGATTAGAGTACTGGATTTGCATCAGAAAATCCTCTTTGCATCAGAGCGTACGCAGTCCAGCCTGAAGTACAACAAAGAGCTAGTTCAGAGTCAATGCTTTCAGTCAATTATGACTGGACTGTTAAATGACATTGTCAGAGCAGAAATGAGGATGTACCTACAGGATGAAAACAGCAGTGATGAGCTCCTGTTACAGAAAATGCAAACTGCACAGTATAATGAAAGTGAAAGAGCTCTAAAGACAAAGGCAAATAAATCAGCTCTCAGAGCAGGACTAAATGTAGTTGAACAGACTGAAACACTGAATGACCCCTGCATAGGCCAACCTGTAGCTAAGCCAAACAAACCAGCCAAAGACAACTCACTATTCTCTAAAATAGAGGAAAGTAATACTGCAATCAGAGAGCTTACAGGTCAGGCAGCCTTACTTGTGCAGACTGTTCCAACGTGACATAAAACATGAGAATGGCAAGCAAACCAAATCCTACAAAAGGTCAACTCAGACACAGAAAAGACAATGTGCTGCGTGTCAACAAGAGAACAAGGACTGTAGCCATTGCTTTAAATGTGGCAGTGACTCTCACTGGGCAAAGGGATGTAGAGTAGGGGGGAGTCAGAAGCAGGGAAACTGGCGGGGGGCTGTGACTTAGGGACAAACCACAGCTCCAAAACCAAAGTCCCAAAGTGATAAAATCCCCAAAGCTCAAAACTCACCCCATGTCCAACCAATAGAGTTAAGCCCGAACAAGCAAAATGTGTTACAAAGTACGGCGACAATAAATGCCAAAGCTAGAGACCAACCACCTAACATGCTTAATCTTAGTGCAAAACGAAAAAAAATAGCACATCTTATAGGCAAAAACTGTCTAGTTTGGTGTAAGATGAATAAGTGTAAAACTCAAGCACTGTGGGACACAGGTGCCCAAGTTTCAATAAAGAGTGCACTGTGGAAGTCAAATAACTTACCTGATTTGAAAGTCCACCCAATATGTGATTTACTAAGTGGTGATGAACTTTTAGATCTGAGAGCTGTAAACGGATCTGAAATCCCCTTTCAGGGCTGGGTAGAAGTTGGCCTTAGCCTTTGTGATCCAAAAGGGAAAGCCACAGCTCAGGATGAAGTTGTAGTTCCAATCCTAGTGAGTCATGATATTATGCAAAAACCAATAATAGGGTTTTTAGAATATTACAGGAGTTATGTGCAGGATTTTTCGAGACATGCAAAGTGCTTGTATGATTTGCTCTCAGCTAACCACACTCAAGACTCTAACTTACAACCGCAGGTACGGTCAGCTAAGGCGGGGCAACCTGCACCCACCCAGAAAACCATATGGACTGACACTCTCCAAAAAGCACTCGACTTCTTGGTTGATGTTTTGACTAATCCAGCTGTGATGGCTTACCCTAGGTTTGAGGACCCGTTTATTCTGCACATAGATGCATCGGAGGAAGGGCTTGGTGCAGTTTTGTACCAGAGACAGGAGAGTAAGCTAAGAGTAATCGGATAAGGATCAAGGACACTAACATCGGCTGAGAAAAACTATAGGCTGCATTCAGGGAAACTTGAGTTTCTGGCACTTAAGTGGGCCGTTACGGAGCGCTTCAGAGACTGTTTGTTTTACGCCCCCTCAGTGACAGTCTATAGCGATAACAATTCTGTGACCTATGTTTTAAGTACAGCCAAATTAAATGCAATGGGACACAGATGGGTTTCCGAGTTGGCTGACTTTAACATAACACTGAAGTACCGACCAGGAAAAAGTAATATTGATGCAGACTTTTTGTCCAGAACACCTGCCAGTATGGACTTGTATATGTCGGAGTGCACTGAGCAGCGTTCACCTGAAGTGTTAAGTGCAATACTAAATGCTGTCGAGACACAAAAAGAACAAAACGTGGACTGGATCTCCGTTATAACTTGCAATCCACAAGTAAATGAGATCATTGCTGACCATCAACTGGACGTAAAAATTGCAAAACAGGACAGCTCAGTTGCAGGACCCAGCCATAGCTTATGTTCTCAACCTTAAAAAAACAGGGGGAAAACTTTGACAAAACACCAGTGAACAAAGACTTGAAGCTAAAACAACTACTACATGAGTGGAAAAAACTTTTTGTTTCTGAAGAAGGGCTGTTAATGCGCAAAACTGTAACTTATACTCAAGTTGTGCTTCCAGGTTCATACAAAGAGCTTGTGTACAAATACCTTCACAGTGAAATGGGTCACTTAGGGGTAGACCGTGTAATGAATTTGGCAAGAAATAGATTTTACTGGCCTAACATGCAGAAAGATATTGAGTTTTTCATTACTCAGGTATGTAAATGTAACATTCAGAGGAAACCTACAGTTCAGAGTAGGGCCCCTATGTGCCATGTACCTGCTACTGCACCCTTTGAAATGGTTGCTATAGACTATCTTCACCTTGGAAAAATCAGGGGAGGGTATGAGTATATTTTGGTGTTATATGACAACTTTACTTAAGTTTGCTCAAGCTTACCCTGCTCGTAACAAATCTGGCAAAACTGCAGCAGATAAGATTTTTAATGACTTTTCTCTGAAATTTGGTTTTCCTAATAAATTACACCATGACCAGGGCAGGGAATTTGAGAATTGTTTATTCAAACAGCTGCAGAAATACACAGGAATAGTCGATTCAAAAACTACACCCTACCATCCACAGGGAAATCCAGCAGAAAGATTCAATCGTACTTTGCTTTCTATGCTGTGGACCCTGGATGAGGAAAAGAAAGGAAACTGGAGTAACTATGTAAACAAAGTTGTTCACGCTTATAACTGTACAACTAGTGAATCAACAGGTTACTCACCCTTCTACTTACTTTTTGGTAGACATCCACGTCTCCCTATTGATTTAATCTTTGGGCTGAATGAGACAAATGTATGTAAAACACATGGGGATTATGTTCAAAAATGGTAACAACAAACGAAAGAAGCATATGACATTGCTGCCAAAAACATTAAAAAGACTCTTGAAAGGGGAAAGTCACATTATGACCAAAAGGGACAAAGTGCTGTACTCTCACCTGGAGACGGGGTTCTTGTCAGGAATATGTCAGAAAGGGGAGACCCAGGAAAATTGCAATCATATTGGGAGGACCAGGTTCATGTGGTGGTCTCTCAAAAGGGGGACAACAGCCCTGTTTATGAGGTAAAACCTGAGCGTGGCACAGGACGTGGTCGGATTCTTCATCGCAACATGTTAATGCCTTGTAATGCTTTGCCACTTTCCCAGGTAACCAGGACTGAGCCAAGTAGCACCAAGTCAAAACACAGGCCAAAAGACAAAAACCTGAGCAACACGTCTGAGCATGCAGAGAGCTCAGATGATGATGATGAGGAACAATATTGGACTCAAAGAGTAAGGCGCCATCACCAATATCAGTCTCCAGAGGACTCTGTGGTACCTGTACCACCTACCGGACTTGACCAAACCAATCAGTCAGAGCATCCTGAGGATACTCAGGAACAGATAATGGACACTCACAAGCTCAGGGTGGATGCTGAGGAGTTTCAAATGGACATTCCAGAACCAACAGAGACTGCTTCCTTTCCAACCCAGTGCAGTGGTGTGGACACAGAGCTGTCAGACACTGTGCTGAGGAGGTCTCAGAGAGGGAGACGCCCAAGAGAAACATTAACTTATGATACACTTGGTCAACCAGTTCGGAGAGTAATTGGTCTTAATTCCAATCCACTGTATGCCAATGCAGTAACCCCATTCTATGGACAATATGGAGTACCTTGGATAGCTCCACAAATGCCTTACTACCCAGCTTATGTGCCTGTGGGTTATTATTGAACTGTGACACAGATCACCGGTTTAATATTTTTTTTTTCCACAATATCTTTATTGAACTTTTTTTTTTTTTTAACAAACATGATACAAACAATCAAACACTAACACTAAAGTACTACAAAAAAAAAAAAAATGCACTAAAAACACCAACAACCACCAACAAAATCAAGTCTTCAACAATGCTCCTCTGTTTAGTCTAGACAATCCAATACATAAGTATACATATTATGTTCACCAGTTTGGAATTTACAAGGTCCACACACATCATTCACCTTCTTCTTCAAGAGTTATGTTTAAATTTTTTACATAATCAATAAAAGGTCTCCATATATTCTCAAACACAATTTCCTTTGATTTCAGTATATATGTTATTCTTTCTAATGGAAGGTTTGTTAACATCTGTCTTAACCACTGAGTCACATCTGGTCTATGAGTCTTTTTCCATAATAGTGCAATACATTTTTTGGCATTAAGCAAACTGAGGTCTATGAATGTTCTTTCACTTTTATTGAAATTATGCTTTTCTGGGTACAGACCCAACAAAACCAGTTTAGGATTCAATATGATTTGTTTTGAGATTATTTTTTCAATTGTTACCCTCACCTCTTCCCAAAACATTCTTATTAATCTACATTCCCATAAACAATGAAATAGGGTTCCTTTACTTTCCATGCATTTTGTGCATGTATCTGGTATATTTTTGTTATATCTATTTAACTCCTCCGGTGTAACATACATCCGCATTAACCATTTGAAATGTATCAATTTAAGGCGTGCATTTATTGATTTGGTTTGAGCTTCTGTACAAGCCAATTCCCATTGTTCCTCTGAAATTTCAATTTGCAGATCTTCTTTCCAGTAGTTTAATCTTTTCAGTGAATTTTCACTTGAAGATAGTGTCAATGAGTTATAAAACTCTGAAATAATACCCTTTCTTTTACTATCTTTCATCATCATTTTTTCCAAGGATGAATAAATAGGTCGAGTGAGAGCTTTATTTTGATTTGATCGAATAAAGTTTCTAAGTTGAAGATATTTAAAAAAAATGTGTTCTATTGAGATTAAATTTGATCCTCAGCTCTTCAAAAGACATTATGTTGTCTGCACATGGCAAATATAAATCCTGAATCTTTTGTATCCCTTTTAAATTCCATACTTTAAATACAGCGTCCGCTCTCCCTGGTTTAAAATATTGATTACCCCATATTGGACTAAATTGTGACAATAACTGTGGTTCTTTTAAATAGTTTTTAGCTTCACACCATATTTTGATCATATGCTTTACAAATGGATTTTTAACTTGTTTTTGTAATTTTTTTGCCGAATCTGAGTATATGAATATGGGAAGAGGTAAAGGTAAATTGTATGATTCCATTTCAGTCCAGTGAGGGAGATCATTTGATGAAAAATAATATGTCATAGACCTCAGTTGTGCCGACCAATAATACAACATAAAATTTGGACATTTCAGACCTCCACGATCAAATGGTAAATATAATAAAGACAGACGTAATCTAGCCCTCCTGTTGTTCCATATAAATTCCACTAACTTTTTTTTTATTCTTGAGAATAGATCTAAAGGTGGTGATAAGGGAATGTATTGAAATAAATAAAGTATTTTAGGTAAAATATTACTTTTAAGTATATTGATTCTCCCGATCATCGACATTGGTAGTGACATCCATCTCTGAGTTAACTCATTGATATCTGACATTAAGGCTTCATAGTTGACACTGGCGACTGATTCTAGCTTAGGCATAATTTGGATTCCTAAATATTTAAACTGATTTACAACATTGAATTGATTTACCTCAGGGGCTGGGTAATTTCTCTGGGTCTCATTTAGCATTAATATTGAAGATTTAGTTTTATTTATTTTATATCCTGATATTTCCCCAAAATTCTTTATTAAATTCAACAAGGTTGGAATTGATTTTTTTAGATTCGACATAAACAAAATTATATCATCGGCGTACAGGGAGATTTTATGTTCTGTTGGTCCAACTTTAATTCCATATATTTGTGAATGTAAACGTATCGCTATCGCTAAAGGTTCAATTGCCATAGTAAACAGTAAAGGTGAGAGTGGACAGCCTTGTCGACATCCTCTATTGATTTTTATTGGTTTTGAAATATTGTTATTTGTTAGGATTTCCGGTTTAATATTTTTGATTTGATTTGATTTTGTATACTTTATTGATCCCCAGAGGGGAAATTGAGGGCATCCACCTGGATGCCCTCAATTTCCCCTCGTTGGAGATGTGAAATGTATTGGTACTTACAAGGTTAAAACTATTATTGTGACTTAAGTATTTGATACTACAAACTATTGAGATGGTATATAACAAACTTGGTTTGAGTGACATTTGATCAATTTGATACGTCCAAGTAAGGTTATTATCTAAGTGTACAGACTCCGGAGTACATGAAGTGATACTAACATGTGTTAGAGTAAATTGTTAATACCTGTACTATTGGGAAAACTACTCCACGTGGTTATGAGCTTCATGCTTATTTGAGTAATGAGTTACACTTGATCGTATCACTTGAGGTTCAATAGTATGGTATGCCAAAGTGATCTTAATGCACTGTGAAATATTTACTCTATTCCAATTATATTCCATCTTGATAACGTCACATATAACATGCATTTCTGGTTCATATTTGGCCAATGTTGAGGACAACATTTATTTAGCAGGGGAGGATTGTAGCACTTGAGTTAGTGTTGTGCTAAATACGTGAAAAACATTGCCTGAATTTATTAATGACTGTTTTCCCATTGTGTTTTGTAGTGTAGTTATACATCTGTACCAATAGGTGACGGTAGTGCTGTAGATTGTTCTTTTGCCTTGAACTGAGGTCATGGGTCAAGTGTTTTTTTTGTTAAGGCTCTCTGTTGTTCGGTCTGTTGAAGAAGACACAAAAGCGTGCTCTGTATGTGTGCTGCATTAACCTTTTTGAGGTAAATAAAGAACTCATTTTTCTACACCAAGTTGTCCTGGAGTGGTGTAACACATGAGTGTGTATCTCTTCTCTGTGCTGTGGCTGGTGGTCTCGAAGCGGGTATAAAAGATGTTGAGATCGTCTCACAGGCTGTCTGTAGAGCTAGTGGTGCTGCTGTTGGTCCTCTTGTCTGTGATGTGTTGCAGGCCTTGCTGCATGCGCCCCGGGTCAGGAGTGGAGTAGAGACTGTCCAGCTTTTCTCTGTACTGCATCTTGGCTGTTGCTATTGCATCTCTCAGTCCATACTTTGCAGCTTTGTACTCTACCTCACAGCCTGATTTAAATGCACGAGAGCGAGCACATAGCATCTGACGTACCTGACTGTTGATCCAGGGCTTCTGGTTGGGGAACTTCCTGACCTGTATGGTGAGTATGACGGTATCAACGCACGTGCTGATGTACCCAGTCACATATTCAGCATAATCCTGTATGTTTACAGAAGAGTCCTCTCGGGTGGCTGCAGCTTTAAACACATCCCAGTCTGTGCAGGCAAAACAGTCTTGGAGGGTGCTCTCAGTCTCTGGAGTCCAGTGCTTAATTTGCTTAATAACAGGGTTTGCTTGTTTCAGCTTTAAGTCTGTGGGCTGGGTATATAAACAGTGAGATGTGATCTGACTGTCCGAAGTGGGGGCAGGGTGCCGCTCTGTAGGCGCCACTTATGTTGGAATAAACATGATCTAATGTGCTTTTATTGTGGGTGGGAATGTCCACATGCTGGTAATATTTGGGGAGTACGGTCCGTAAATTGCACTGGTCAAAGTCGCCAGCAACAATAAAAACAGCATCAGGTTGTTTGGTCTCTACTGCCTTGATGACATCATGGAGTTTGTTTAGCGCTACTGTGTAGTTGCTCTGTGGACAGATGTATACAGTGGCCAAAAACACAGCGGTAAATTCCCTCGGTAAATAATAGGGACGGCATTTCAGCAGTAAAAACTCCACGTTGGGCGAGCAGTGCTTGTAAAGGGTTTGTACATCTCCACACCACGAGTGGTTTATAAATACACACACACACACACACACCCCTCATCTTACCAGAGTCTCCTGTTCTGTCTGCCCAGTGTGTTGAGTGTGTCTGTAGCTGAATAGCATTCTCCAGGACTCTGAAAGCCTGGTCTCACAGAAAATTAGGGCACTCTCTTGTCCCCCGTTGGTCTTCAATCCTTGCTCTTAGTTCGTCTAGCTTATTTTCCAAAGACTGAACATTTGCCATTAAGAGACTGGGTAGCAGTGGTCAGCTGGAGCGAGCCTTTAGCCTAGCACGTAGCCCTCCTCTCTTGCCTCGCCTTCAGTGCCTTCAGCCCCGCCTCTCTTGGGGTCAGCATGCTCACGCGGGCCCGGTGCTTTGGGGCCTTCCTGGGGGTGCTGATGGTCACCGTGGGGGCGGACAATGCATTGCAGGTCGAGTGGTATAAAGCCAGTAAACTCCGTGTGGCTGCTTGACTTGGCGATATCCAGTAGTGTCTGTCAGTCACATGTTAGCAGTGCATGACCTCCATGCACTGTAGAAAAGAACAGCAACTATGCAAAAAAGGAGAAAAGTCGGCATTCGGGAACAGAATGAGCAAAGACGTTCACCAACAGTGGCCGCCATCTTGCATTATGGACTGTAGATGATGAAATCCCTAAATTCCTTTCAGTTGTTCATTGACACACATTCTTAAACTGTTGGACTATTTGTCCACGCAGTTGTTCACAAAATGGTTTACCTCACCTCTGTTATGTCTGAGAATGAGGACCAGCAGAGATGATGACTGTGTTGAACAGTGGCTTTATTGAACGACTAGCCAACACGTGGAACACTAACAATTAAGCTAACCAGAGTGAGGTACAGGCAGGGACAGGCTAGAGGCAGAGCGCCAAAGACCAGTGGCCTCATGTACACAGACTTGCATGGGTTTCCTACTGAAAGATGATGTATGTTTAAATCAAGAAAACGCCATAAGCAAAAAAAAAAATCAGATGTATGAAATGGTGCCTATGCAGGAATACAAGCACATTTCCTTTGTACATTCCAATCTACTTGAAATTGAACGCATATGAGGAAATACTGGACTCCTCCCTTGACATGCCCCCATTTCAATATGCAATTAGATACAAGTAGATATGCAAGTAGATATATACGAGCGCTGCACATTTGGTTCTCCTGTATCCACGATCAAAAATAATGGATTTAATGGAATTTCACGGACTGTGAGTTAGAGGTGCTCTTGAATGAGGTAGAGGTGCGTAAAAATGTTTTGTTTGGCACGCTGTCCTCCAGCATTAGCTCCGGATACAGGTAATTCAATAGTCTGCTCACAGATTAGTTTACTGTTTTCCTTTATTCAGACAGGGATGAGAAGGAGATGTTTATTTAACCTTGACATTGTCACCATGGGGTGAGACGCCGGCTCGGCGCTCAGCCCATGCTCCTTTTATCCCTGCCTCTCATTGGGCAGTGCCTCAGCTGGTTCCCAGCTGTCAGTGTCACGGGACGGCTGGGGCCAATTAATCCTCATCAGCTGGGGCGCTGTTAATGAGTATAAAGAGGAGCAGCTTCGATCATTCGGGGCTGCGACATAAGCACTGCTAGGCTGAAGCCCCTTCGTCTGGTGTCAGCCTCAACTCCCCTTGCAGCATTCCGGTGTTTGTATCCCGCTGTGAGTATGCACGTCTTGTTACCCCCACGTCCGGTACAAGCTACCTACCCCTGCGCTGTGCAGCCTGAGAATGTACGTCTGTATGAGTGTCTGTGCTCTCCTCATCCCTTCCCCTTTACCCTGAATAAAATATCACGACTCACTGGCTTGCCCCTGGCTCTGATTGCCCGGCTCCCTAGAGCCGGATATGACAGTATGTCGCAGCCAGAAGAGTTGCCGGCGGCCGTGAGTCGCTGTGGAAATGTACCTTTCTGTCCGGGTGTCAGCGCTGCTAGCATGCCGTTTCCCAGGAGTCACTTCCGGCGCCAGGGCGACGAGCTGAGGTCCATCTCGGAGGCTGTCGACGGGACGTTCTTCACCCTGCACGACGCCTCCAACGCGAGACGCTGGCATCCGGGTCGTGCTGAGGAACTCCTGGACTGTCACCCTCACTCTCTGTACCATCTGGAGGACAGTGCCAGGATAGACGCTGCAGGTACACAGCAAGAGAAGCTCCACGGGGTGGATGGAAATCCCGGCAGGGAGTCGAAGTGGGCGACGTCTTTCCCCGCTTCGGAGTCCCGTTCCTGCCGTTATTCCAGTCCGGGAGTTTGCGCCAACCAGAGGACTTCCCCCGACCTGCGCCACGTCACTCGGGATTCCCTTCAAGGAGCCGCAGCTGACAGCAGTTATGTCCGGGGTCGAGTGGCTGTCGCGAGCTCTACTGTGTTTCCTGTCACCACCTTCAGGCATGTGGCGGCGGCAGTGAGATTGATGGTGAGGACTTCAGGGCTACGAAGCTTTTCCGTGCTCGACGCCTCCCTCGTCTCGATCTCCGATCTGGAGCGGCGAATCCTGGGTTTCCCCCTCGCTTCGTTCCCTGGGAGTAGTCGTCATCACATCGCCGAGTCACCTCTGCACGAACCTCGTCCGGATCCAGTTCTGGGTCATCGTCAGGACCGTTCCTCCCACGCAGCTGTCATCCCTTCGCCTCGTCAGTGTGGAGATTCTACAGCCTCGTCCCCTGAGCCTCGTTCCCCCGCTGTCATTCCTGGACATTCGGGCTGGCTCACCCCGGCTGTTTCCCCCTCCTCCTCGACGCGCTTCCTGACCGCTGTGTGTGCCTGGAATTCCGGCCTGGTGAGCTCTCTGCTGGAGACAACGCGAGCGATCCTCAGACGAATTCCCGGGGGGTCCTCCGTTATCGCCGGGCGGGGAGAGGAAGAAGCAGATTCCACTACAGCAGGCGATACTCAACCTCCAGGGGGCAGGCAAGTCATTGTTTTTTCACACCTGCTTAATGATTTGCTCTGTCACATCCCTGGAGGAGAAGTTCAGGGTTCGCAGCTCCCTGAACTCTCCCCACCTGCTGTAACCTGTATTCCTAATCCCGCATCCTCTGTGTCTCTCTCCGCCGAGCGGTCCCCGGCTCCGGGTCAACGTGGTGGGATATGGAGAGGGCCTGTGGTTCCGCAGCTACATTGCGGACGGAGGAGGGGGACTGACTGCTGCGTAGAGTCTACGCTGACGACTGAGCGTCCCTGGGTCTCCACGGAGGAGCGGTTCGGTCCAGCGGGACGAGATTCTTCTGGCTTCACGCCGAGTGGGTCGTCGGCGGGGTTACCTGAGCTGGAGGGATCTCAAGCTGCGCTGACCATCGTGCTGGCTGCGGGGCCCGACGCGGCTAGATGGGAGCCTGACAACGACCTCCTGACGACGGATCCTGGATCTTCGCAGTCCTGGACGGCGTCAGAACCCGAGATCAGGCGAGTGCTCTCCTTTCTTTTCTCTCTTTTTATCCTTGAGCACTTCAGCCTATCTCCAGGGGAGACGAGCAGGGTGCAGCCGTCCGCTGCGTCTGAGCTCGTCTCGCCGGGTTCTGGCGCTGCCGGTGATCCTGATCCCGGTTCTGTTTTCTCTTCTGAGCCTTCTTCCAGGGTCACCGGCGAGGAGTTGCTGTTCCTCGTGGTGCTGGAGGGTCCGGGTTCAACGTTGGAGGTCGGTTCTGGTGCAGTGTCCAACGTGGGTTCGCCCGAGACCCAATCGGGGTCCAACGTGGGTTCGCCTGAGGCCCGATCGGGGTCCGACGTGGGTGCTGCCCCAGTGTTGTCCAGGTCCGGTGAGGAGGTGGCCGTTTCCCTGAGGCCCGCCGCCCTCGTCATCGGCTCTCCCCTGAGCCTCTTCCACCGGGATCCGCTCTGACCCTTCGTCCGTCTCAACGGTCCTGGTGGTTGAGTGATGCGGTCGACGACCCGACCCGCAAAACTTTCGGTTCGGCGATCTGGTTTCCCCCCACTGGTCTGTTTGCCTTTGGGCGGCCTGGTTCGGCAGCCGTTGGACTGGATTCCTGGGATCTGGGCCCAGAGTTCGCCGTCCGAACATTTCTCTTCCCCGGGTTGCCAACTGGACAATGGGCGGGGAGATTACCAGAACAATTCCGGCCGTTTTGGACTCTGCCTGCCGTCTCCTCGGGTGTCCTTTACTTCTTTTATTATTATTGAGGTCACTCGGGTGTAGTTTCTTTGTCCATTAGGGGATATATGTTTTTGTGCTGTGTGTTGTTTTTTTTTATTAACCATACTCAGCATTTTTATCTTATTGTTATCCTGTTACCCTGTCACCTTTTTTTCCTCTTGGTGACTCACCTTATGTATTGCGCTGTGTATTGCATTTTCTTATCTTTACTCAGCGTTTTCATTCATCCTTACCTTAGCCTTGGCCTCGTCGGTGCATCATGGAGTATGCGTGTGGTTTCCTGTTCAACCATACTCTGTGATCACCCCATTCTGTCTTATTATCCTCGTGGGGGGCCTTCCCTAGCCCCGACTTTAACATTGACTGTGTTTGTTATTGTTTGAAGTAATGTTTCATTCCCACTTAACCGTACTTCATTATTACCCATTTGTCCTTGTCACCTTTGTTTCTTTAGGTGATCTTTTATATATTCAGTGCTGTGTGTTTTGTTTTCTTTAGTATCCATGCACAGCGTTTTTCATCATTTTTTGTCCTGACCTTTGTCTTGTTGGTGCATTATGGAGTAGTGTGTTTTGTTCCCCTTAACTATACTCTGTGATTGCTTTATTCATTCCTGCCACCTTTTTGGTGGGTTTTTGGTTTTCTTTTTTTGCCCCGATCTATACGTTATTTGTATGCTGTCTGTAGTCATATTTGGTATTTTCCCTACCTGTGTCCTAACTCAGTTTTCTCCCTAACTGTGCTCTGGGTTAATCCTTTTCCCTGTGTTGTAGGGTATTGTATTTGGGTTTTTTTTTCTCTGCCCTGCTGCCCTACATTGGTCTATTGTTTTTTTTGTCCTTCCCTTTGCATCTTCCCCTCCGGTCCTGCCTCCCTTCCGCCCACCCTAGGTGGGGAGGGGGGGGGGGGGGGCTGGGATGTTCCTGGTCGTTCGGGAGCCCGACCGTGAGGGGGAGGCTCTGTCACCATGGGGTGAGACGCCGGCTCGGCGCTCAGCCCATGCTCCTTTTATCCCTGCCTCTCATTGGGCAGTGCCTCAGCTGGTTCCCAGCTGTCAGTGTCACGGGACGGCTGGGGCCAATTAATCCTCATCAGCTGGGGCGCTGTTAATGAGTATAAAGAGGAGCAGCTTCGATCATTCGGGGCTGCGACATAAGCACTGCTAGGCTGAAGCCCCTTCGTCTGGTGTCAGCCTCAACTCCCCTTGCAGCATTCCGGTGTTTGTATCCCGCTGTGAGTATGCACGTCTTGTTACCCCCACGTCCGGTACAAGCTACCTACCCCTGCGCTGTGCAGCCTGAGAATGTACGTCTGTATGAGTGTCTGTGCTCTCCTCATCCCTTCCCCTTTACCCTGAATAAAATATCACGACTCACTGGCTTGCCCCTGGCTCTGATTGCCCGGCTCCCTAGAGCCGGATATGACAGACATGTTTCGACTGATGTCTGCAGTGGTCCTCAGAAGCGTCAGCTGATTGCTGTGATTTGTGACCAGCCGGGTGGATCAGAATCAGAATCAGAATCAGAATCAGCTTTATTGGCCGAGTATGCACAACACATACAAGGAATTTGACTTTAGCTAAAGACTTGCTCTCGTTGTTCAGGTGGAGGATTTAAATAAGGATTCAATGACAACAGAGTATGTACAGTAAATTACAGTCTGTCCACGTTTCTATAAAAGGATGCAAATATATACAGGAATATATGCAGTTATTTACTCAGACTAACCACACTTTGCAGAAATATATAAAAAAAATATACAGTCACACAGTATTTCAATGTGGACTCAGATTCAGTGATATAATGTGAATGAAGTAAAAAGCAGTGTGAGAGTTATGTGCAATGTAATAATGGATGAAAAGTCATGAGTACAGCAACAGGTAGGACTAGGTGAATGTTAGGAGTTCATCAGAGTGATGGCTTGAGGAAAGAAACTGTTCCTGTGACGGGTGGTTTTGACCTTCAGTGATCTGTAACGACGACCAGAAGATAGAAGTTCAAACAGTTTGTGGCCGGGGTGTGATGGGTCAGCACAGATGTTTCCCGCCCGTTTCCTGGTTATGGACCGATATAAGTTCTCAATGGAGGGTAGGTCGGTACCAATGATCCTCTCTGCAGACTTAATGATCCGCTGTAGTCTGGTCTTGTCCTGTTTAGTGGCAGATCCAAACCAGACAGTGATGGAAAAGCAGAGGACAGATTGGATGATGGCGGTGTAGAAGACAACCAGCAGCTCCTGAGGCAAATCAAACTTCTTGAGCTGACGCAGAAAAAATAACCTCTGCTGGGCCTTTTTCCGGACAGTGTCTATATGGGAGGACCACTTCAGGTTCCGGGAGATTGTGGTACCCAGAAACTTGAAGGAGTCCACAGTGGACACTGTGCTGTTGAGGATGGTGAGTGGGGGGAATGAAGGGGGGTGTCGCCTGAAATCCACAGTCATCTCCACCGTTTTGGCTGGGTTAAGTTCAAGATGGTTCTGGCTGCACCAGAGGATCAGCTGCTCCACCTCCCGCCTGTATACAGACTCATCATCATCCCGGATCAAACCGATGGCTGTGGTGTTGTCCGCAAACTTCAGGAGCTTCACCGAAGGGTCCTCTGAGGTGCAGTCATTGGAGTAGAGGGAGAAGAGCAGTGGGGAAAGGACACATCCTTGGGGGGCGCCAGTACTAATTTTTTGGGAGCTGGATGTAAATCTCCCTAGCTTCACCTGTTGCCACCTGTCAGTCAGAACGCTGGAGATCCACTGGCAGGTGGAGAGGGGCACCTTGAGCTGGAGGAGTTTCTGATGAAGAATGCCTGGGATGATGGTGTTGAACGCTGAGCTGAAGTCGACAAACAGGATCCTGGCATATGTCCCTGGGGAGTCGAGGTGTTGCAGGATGTAATGTAGTCCCATATTCACTGCATCATCCACTGACCTGTTTGACCGGTAGGCAAACTGCAGTGGGTCCATCAGGGGGCCTGTGATGACCTTCAGGTGGTTCAGCACCAATCTCTCCAAGGATTTCATGACCACAGAGGTCAGGGCAACAGGTCTATAGTCGTTTAATCCTGTAACAGAGGGTTTCTTGGGAACTGGAATGATGATGGAGCGTTTGAAGCAGGAAGGCACTTCACGCAGCTCCAGTGATCTGTTAAAGATCCGGGTGAAGATGGGGGCCAACTCGTTGGAGCAGACTCTCAGGCAGGACGGAGACACACCATCAGGTCCTGCAGCCTTCTTGATCTTTTGTCTCTGAAAGACCCGGCGCACCTCCTCTTCACAGATCATTAGTGCTGGTGAGAGGTCAGAGTGGAGGAGGGATGGAGTTCCTGGGGCTGCAGATAATCCTTTTGTGTGGGTGGGAGGTGAGAACTGTAGGTTCTTTTCAAACCTGCAGTAAAAGCTGTTTAGGTCGTTAGCCAGCTGGAGGTTTTCCGCAGGGTGGGGGGATGGTCTCCTGTAGTTGATGATATTCTGCAGGCCTCTCCAGACAGAAGCAGAGTTGTTGGCTGAGAAGTTTTTTTGTAACTTCGCACTGTAGCTCCTCTTAGCAAGCCTGATCTCCTTCGTCAGCATGTTTCTGGCCCGCTTGTACAGAGTCCAGTCACCAGTCCTGTAGGCCTCCTCCTTGGTCTGATGTAGCTGCTTCAGTTTAGGAATGAACCAGGGTTTATTGTTGTTGTATATGCAGAAAGTCTTGGTCTGCACAAACATGTCCTCGCAGAAACAGATGTATGATGTCACAGTGTCAGTGAGTTCATTTAGGTTAATGGCTGCAGCTTCAAAAACACTCCAATCTGTACAGTCAAAGCAGGCTTGTAACTTCAGCTTTGATTCCTCAGTCCATTTCTTCACAGTCCTTACAACAGACTTGGAAGTTTTTAGTTTCTGTCTGTATGTTGGAATAAGATGGAGCAGACAGTGGTCAGAAAAACCCAGAGCTGCACGGGGAACGGCATGATAGGCGTTTCTTAAAACTGTGTAACAGTGGTCAAGTGTATTTGTGTCCCTGGTGGGACATTTAATATGCTGTCTGTATTTAGGAAGCTCATTTGTGAGATTAGCTCTATTGAAATCACCCAGAATGATAAGCAGAGAGTCTGGATGGATCAGCTCATTGAATAAAGGAAAAAAGTAATGGGCAGCTCAGTGGTACAGTGGTTAGCACTGTGGCAGCACAGCAAGAAGGTCACAGGATCGATTCCACCCTTGACCATCATAGGTTCGATCCCACCCCCTGACCATCAGTGACCCTTCTGTGTGGAGTTTGCATCTTCTCCCTGTGTCTGCATGAGTTTTCTCCAGGTACTTGGGTTTCCTCTCACAGGCCAAAGACATGCAGGTTAGGTTAATTGGCATCAACTGGGGATTCAAAATTGTCCTTGGGTATGAATGTGAGAGTGAATGGTTGTCTGTCTCTCTGTGTTGGCCCTGCGATTAATTGGCAATCTGTCCAGGGTGTACCCTACCTCTCGCCCAGAGACATTGGGATAGGCTCCAGCCCCCCCACAACCCAAAAAGGAGTAAGCGGTAGATGGATGGAAGTAATGACCTATTTAGTTTAGCCACGGTCACCTGTCAGTTGAAAGCAGATCATATTAGACTCGACAAGTACGTATTTTATGTCAAAATTCAAATGTCATCCTTTACAGTTACAGTATATAGCGCTTACATGGATTAAACACACTACTATTGTGAATGAAGTGCGCCGAGGAAAGAGTGACACTGTTGCATTTCAAACTTTATGCATGTGTTTACTGACAGAACTACTGTACACACAGAGGCAACTGGGGGCTTGGTTGAAACTAAGGTTTAATCAGCATAAAAAGAAAGTCATTTACTCAAACCACTGAGTTGTAATGAAGCCTTGAAGACAGGGTGACATTTGGGGGCGCACAGGCATGTGTCATGGCTCCCTCTGGGCCATTATCTGCTACAGCTGCACGCACACCTACTCCCAATCTCCCACGGGCTTTATAGCCTGCTCTGCCTGAGATTTGGCACTGAGCTGTCTGTCGTTCTGACTACAGAATACGTCTCTCGTCAACAGCCAACTTCCTGGCCTCTTCATCCCTGACCTGAATCGTCTCCTCGCTTCAAGTAAGCCTGATTCCCATTCACCTTTTTAGTCATCTTCCCCTGTGCACAGGTGGATTTCCCCGGCGGCGGAATCTCCCCCTCTTGGCGGTGGTACGAGCCTCCATCGCTCCAACTGGGCCACCTGCCCTATCCCGGCGTGGGCCGAGAACACTGTCTCCCTGGCTGCAGCCCCTGGGCCAACCTGAGCATCCAACTTCCATCTGCAAAGTAAGCCCCAGTCATTACCACGCTCCGTTATTGGTGGACTGTGCTAACATCTGTGCTCTGTGTCTTTATAGGGTTGCCAGGCTGAACGGCATTCTGCTCTCCCCCAGTCACAGCGTCATCACTATTCCTCACCTCCTCATACTCTGCACGTACAACACATACACGCACTCACACACTCACTTGGAACAAATAAAGATAATTGTATTCACTTGAGCCTGAGCGTGTGTTCCCTGGGTCTGATAATTATGTCAGCATGTTGCGCATGAGGTGGGTTATTATTAGGACAGTTACATGAATTTACTCACCAAGAAGCCACCCATCCGCACAGTGCTAGCTTGTAGTTTGTTCCCAACAATGCTGTTCATCAGAATCATTAGGAAAACCGGCTCTCTCTGCAAATTTCACTTTGATGTTGGCCTGTTCAACCTCATTTTATAGGAATATGATGTACCTGGGTGACAGCCGGATAATGCCATCACACACAGCTGGCATAGCTTGGCTTAGGCTTGACTGGGAAATTCCCAATTGGTCTGCCTGCTCCCTCTGGCATGCCCCAGTTTCCAGAAACCCCAGAGTTGTCAACACTTGCACTGGGATGCGCAGAGCATGGCTTCTCGCCGTGTCGTGCTTCAAGAGTGGCCGTAACTCTGAGCACAGTTCCATAAGGACTGCTTGTGGAAAACTAAACTGCCTGACAAACCAGTCATCATCCTGAGCCAGAAAATCTTCTGTCTCTAAATACCCTTTCTCTTCTCACTGCAGGATTTGCAATATCCTCTAATAATGCTAACGCCATTGTTGTTAGAGGCATTTTCTGCACTTCTTTGTGCTTGCTTTTATATCCACTCATCTAATTGTGCATACTTGGATGTTTGTTCATCATGTGTCTCTGGTGTGTACAATAATTTTCACGTCATTATCAGTCTCCCAACATCACTTCTAAGTATTGCCAAAGGACCAATAACAGTAAAAATGTACAGACGTGGACAAAATTGTTGGTACCCCTCTGTTAATGAAAGAAAAACACGCAATGGTCACAGAAATAACTTGACTCTGACAAAAGTGGTAATAAATAAAAATTCTGTGAAAAGTAACCAATGAAAATCAGACAATACTTTTCAATTGTGGTTCAAGAGAATTATTTTAAAAAACAAACTCATGAAACAGGCCTGGACAAAAATGATGGTACCCCTAGAAAAGGTAATTAACATCACAGGTGTCTACAAACTTGTAATCAGTCAGTCGGCCTATTTAAAGGGTGACAAGTAGTCACTGTGCTGTTTGGTGACATGGTGTGTACAACACTAAACATGGACCAGAGGAAGCAAAGGAGAGAGTTGTCTCAGGAGATAAGAAAGAAAATTACAGACAAGCATGTTAAAGGTAAAGGCGATAAGACCATCTCCAAGCAGCTTGATGTTCCTGTGACTACAGTTGCACACATTATTCAGAAATTTAAGATCCATGGGACTGTAGCCAACCTCCCTGGACGTGGCTGCAGGAGGAAACTTGATGACAAATGGAAGAGACGGCTAATACGAATGGTAACAAAAGAGCCCAGAACAACCTCTAAACACATTCATGGTGAACTCCATGGTCAAGGTACATCAGTGTCAGATCGCACCATCCGTCGTTGTTTGAGCCAAAGTGGACTTCATGGGAGACAACCAAGGAGGACACCACTGTTGAAAACAAATCATAAAAAAGCCAGACTGGAATTTGCCAAACTGCATGTTGACAAGCCACAAAGCTTCTGGGAGAATGTCTTATGGACAGACGAGACAAAACTGCAACTTTTTGGCAAGTCACATCAGCTCTGTGTTCACAGACACAAAAATAAAGCATACCAAGAAAAGAACACTGTCCCTACTGTGAAACATGGAGGAGGTTCTGTTATGTTCTGGGGCTGCTTTGCTGCATCTGGCACAGGGTGTCTTGAATCTGTGCAGAGTACAATGAAATCTCAAGACTATCAAGGTATTCTAGAGAGAAATGTGCTGCCCAGTGTCAGACAGCTTGGTCTCAGTCGCAGGTCATGGGTCTTGCAACAGGATAATGACCCAAAACACACAGCTAAACACTCCAGAATGGCTAAGAGCAAAACATTGGACTGTTCTAAAGTGGGCTTCTATGAGCCCTGATCTAAATCCTATTGAACATCTGTGGAAGGAGCTGAAACATGCCGTCTGGAGAAGGCACCCTTCAAACCTGAGACAACTGGAGCAGTTTGCTCATAAGGAGTGGGCCAAAATACCTGCTGAGAGGTGCAGAAGTCTCATTGACAGTTACAGAAATCGTTTGATTGCAGTGATTGCCTCAAAAAGTTGTGCAACAAAATATTAAGTTAAGGGTACCATCATTTTTGTCCAGGCCTGTTTCATGAATTTGTTTTTTAAAATAATTCTGTTGAACCACAATTCAAAAGCATTGTCTGATTTTCATTGGTTAATTTTCATAGTACGTATTTTTATTTATTACCACTTTTGTCAGATTACTGTTATGCTGCAGCGGCATGAAAAAATAAGCGGCGATGCTGTGGTTTTAAGCAGGTTTTATTAATCATACCGCCGTCACGAGCTCCACTCCCGGCGCCGTGCATGAGCGCCGGTGAGCGAGCCCACGGCTCTCAGAGAAGGAGAGGAGACACGTGTGTGTCTACCCGTTGCAGGATCAGAGTGAGAGAGAGAGATTGCGTTACAGAGTTGCACCTTAAATACTTGACCATAACAATACATCAAAGGGACATACCTCACAGTTAGAATGATCAAAGGGCTAACAGAACAGGCAGGAGGTATTTGCATTTGTAAGACCAAGGGCAGATTAGCTAGACCTCGCTCCAGGTGAAGGACAAAGAGGCTAACAAGCACATCTACATATTGATCTGAATCTCTAGGTCACAGTGAGGACAGGAGACATGGGTACAATGGATGAAAGGCAATCATTAACATCACAGAGGTGAGACAGAAGAAACTCGTCTACCTGTAGACATTAATACACCAAAACACATCTACATATGTAAGATGCTCAGAAAAAGCACAGTAAGGACAAGCCGTATGAACACTATACAGAATGGCGCATTACATCACAATACATGCATGTTTGCATCACAAATACATGAATGGCACATTGCATCTCAGTAGTGCAGCAGGCAAGAGGGCTGAGTGTCCTTAGTCTGTTGTGGGGTTAAAACGAACCGCCACACGCTCCCCCCCAGAGGACGCGGAAGGGGGCCGCGACCTCGATAATCCATCTGTGTGAGCGAGCTGTGGGAGAAGCTCGCTGCAGGTGGAGGGGGAGGGAGGGGAGGGGTAGTAAGTGCCGGCAGGAGCTGTGAAATTGTCCTGAGCCGCGCAAAAATTGCTTGCTGCTCCGCGACATCGAGGGGTTGTCCCGTTGCACTTGCGGAGATCACACGAAGAAAAATTAGTCTCTGACTCCTCTCGTGGCCATGAAGAAAAGCAGGAGCGGCTGTAAGAAAAAAAGTAAACAAAGCAGAGGGCTATTGGCTTTGGGTGCTGAAGCAACCCCAAAGCCCCCGGGAACAGCTGACGGCTGAAATCCCTTTGTGCCGTGGCTAAGACCATTAAAAAAAAAAAAAAATCCAATGGCGAGCTGCGTGCTTGCTTCAGGTGAACGAGCAGCCCTGAAGGTTCTGTGAGCAGCGGCGGAGGACAATGGCGGTCTTTGGCGTGGCTGAGACTGTTAACAAATCCTTCGAGCGTGCTGCATGCGTGCCTCAGGTGAGCGAGCAGCCCTGAAAGGCAGCGGCGAAGGAGGAAAGCAGTCTGTGGAGCCGTTACTTGTCCCGTGCGTGATGCGCCATCCTTGTAACTCCCCGAGCGTGCGCGGGGGTTCCGTGGCGTGGGTGGGCCGCTGGAGTGGCGAGTCAGGGTGCAGAAACTTGGCGGAGATCAGCGCAGACGGCGCCGATAAAATCCAGGTTGAGCTGTGGCTGCAGATTGGCCATGGTGCGTTGGAGCGGTGAGAGGAAATAGACGATCTTTAGTCCCTCAGGCCCGTGCAGATGCGTTGGAGCGGCGGGAGGGAATAGACGATCTTTTGTTCCTCAGGCTCATGCAGCTGCGTTGGAGCGGTGAGAGGGAGGAGACGATCGTTGTCGCTCGTGCGGCCATGGTGCGTTCAGTTCCACGCGCTGCGCTCTCCATCGGCCCTGGAGGTTGCCGTCGTGGAGAGAGGACGAGGTGCGTGCGCTCTCTGTGAGAGCGGCCGGTCCAGCGTGGATGTGCAGATCTCAGGCGTGCAGATCTCACCGTGAAGCGGTCATCAGTGTCGCGGTCCAGACCAGAAGTTGCTTTGCATAAAGCGTGTGCTTTCAAGCGGGGTCACCAACGCAGCTGTGCGGCTGTCCAGCTCGGAAGGTTGCTTTCGCACAAAACGTGTGCGTGTTCGAGGAGTCACCAGTGCAGCGGCATGAAAAAATAAGCGGCGATGCTGTGGTTTTAAGCAGGTTTTATTAATCATACCGCCGTCACGAGCTCCACTCCCGGCGCCGTGCATGAGCGCCGGTGAGCGAGCCCACGGCTCTCAAAGAAGGAGAGGAGACACGTGTGTGTCTACCCGTTGCAGGATCAGAGTGAGAGAGAGAGATTGCGTTACAGAGTTGCACCTTAAATACTTGACCATAACAATACATCAAAGGGACATACCCCACAGTTAGAATGATCAAAGGGATAACAGAACAGGCAGGAGGTATTTGCATTTGTAAGACCAAGGGCAGATTAGCTAGACCTCGCTCCAGGTGAAGGACAAAGAGGCTAACAAGCACATCTACATATTGATCTGAATCTCTAGGTCACAGTGAGGACAGGAGACATGGGTACAATGGATGAAAGGCAATCATTAACATCACAGAGGTGAGACAGAAGAAACTCGTCTACCTGTAGACATTAATACACCAAAACACATCTACATATGTAAGATGCTCAGAAAAAGCACAGTAAGGACAAGCCGTATGAACACTATACAGAATGGCGCATTACATCACAATACATGCATGTTTGCATCACAAATACATGAATGGCACATTGCATCTCAGTAGTGCAGCAGGCAAGAGGGCTGAGTGTCCTTAGTCTGTTGTGGGGTTAAAACGAACCGCCACAATGCCAGAATAACATGAGACTGGAGCCGTATCCAACTGAACTGACTTTATTATGGAAAACAGCACAATATATTCTCTAGCTGTAGCCCACCTGACGCCGTTACCCCAACCCCTCGGCCAGGCTACGGCAAGCCCCAAGAGTCAAATCCCCACACAACACCCCCCACACACACACACAAAGTCAGAGAACCCCCCCTGAACATAAATAACAAGCATGGTGTTGTGTCTTTTCTCTCTTTTTTTTTTTTGTTTTTCAACTGAATAGCCAAAACTCAGCCAACCAAATGGGCGTCTGGGTAGACTACCAGAACGCCCCCCACCGTCTTGGAACGGATTATTCTGCCGCTCATCCCCGACATGTATTAGCTAATACTGTTTTCAACACATAGTCTTCCAGATACCTGGGTCTCTGACATATTCTAGCTGGGCGTCCCCTAGGCGGAGACTCTGCACCAGGCACTGTCGGCTGCACCTGTGAGTTCTCACCACCCCAGTCCAACAAGTCCCACCTCACACCAGATTGTACCGCTGTAGCTCCAGTCCTCTGTTCCGGCGGCGACTTCCTGAGCCTACTGGAGTGCCACTGCTACTCGTCCGAAAGCTCGAATGTGTCCTGGCACCGTCGCCTTGTGATCTGCAGTGGCTCCATCCAGAAAGGTTGCAGTTTATGCATACGATTAGGATGTTTGATCCAAACTTGATCTGATACCTTCAATCTGTGGGCTCTCCCCCTGTGCTTCCTGTCAAACCGTCGCTTCATCTTATGCTGTTGAGCATCAACCCAGTCCCGTGGAGAGTCCATGCTCCTTGAAGAAGGGGTCGTGGGTGGTCTCAGTTGATCCAAAGGCAGATGCAGTTCGCGCCCCAGCATTAGAACTGCCGGGGAGCATCCTGTCGTAGCATGAGCCGTTGCCCTGTAGTGGAGGAGTGTGCTCTGGAGAGCGTCCAGAAATTCGAAGCTGTCCGCCAAGTGGGCTCTCAGACCATTTTATAGGGTCTTGTTAAAACGCTCAACGCCCCCATTGGCCTGGGGATGGTACAACGTGGTTTTAATGTGTTTCACACGCCTAGCGCTCAAAAACTCCTCAAGCACCCCAGAGGTGAACTGCAGGCCATTGTCTGTCGTAATTACATTTAGGACACCCCACCTGGTGAACAGTGATGAGAGGAAGCCCGTAACCACATCCGTCGTGACTGAATTAGTGGGCAACACCTCCGGCCACTTGGAGAACAGATTGTAGACCACAAGCAGGAGCCGGCTGTTTGGGGATGCTGTATGCAGTTCACTGCAAATGTCCAACTGGATGTGCTTCCAAGGGCCCTCCGGGTATGATAACGGTCGCAGGGGTGGGGGGTGGGTGGCACTGGTCTTCCTGCTCTCCAAGCATGGGACACAGTTTTTTACCATAGTTTCAATGTCCTTATCAATACCCGACCACTAAACTGAATCCCTGCAATGCTGCTTTACCCTGACCACGCCCAGGTGACCCTCATGGAGCATTGCTAGGACTCGTGATCTCAGAGACACCAGGATTAGCGTGCAGTGTCTCCTCGCCACACACACATCATTCCAACAGCTCAGTTCATCTTTAAACCGGTGGAAGGGTGTCAGCTCACCCTGCACCTTCGCAGGCCAACCCTCCCTAATCACCGAGCACAGTTGTTACAATACGGGGTCTTGTTCCGACTCCACCCAAAGTTCTTGGAGGGATACCATATCCTGGAGGGGCCTATGCAGTGTGTTGACCAGATCCACCTCCGTAGGATTGTCGTTGTCGTCATCCGGTTGTATGGTGTTGGCTGTGGCACGGGACAGGAGATCCGCCACTACGTTCTCCTTACCAGGAATGAAATGGGTGGTAAAGTTGTAGGCCTTCAGCTGCTTCATTCACCTGTGGATCCACAAAGGTCTGTGTCCTGAAACCAACGACTCCAGTAGTGTTGTCAGCGCTCGGTGGTCCGTCTGCAGGGTGAAGTGGCACCCATAGAGATAGATGTGAAACCGTTCACACACCCAGACGCAGGTGAGCACCTCCCTCTCACCCACGGCATATTTTTGTTCAGCCGCTGAGAGAGATCTCGATGCGAACGCCACTGGGCGCTCAGTATCATCTTGTACCTGGGACCATCTTGTACCATCTCAGTACCATCTTGTACCACCACTGAGCCAGATGTGTCACATGTCACAAAGGTTGGCTGCTTTGGATCAAAATGGGCCAACCCTGGAGTGGAGGTGAGTTGAGACTTCAGCTTAGCAACTGCCGCTGAACAGGCTGGGGTCCATTGCCACGGTGCATCCTGTTTCAAAAGGGCCTGGAGCGGTCCAATTGTTTCCGAGTAACGGGGAATAAAACGTCCATAAAAGTTCACCATGCCCAAGAACGAGGAACTCTGTGTATGAGTCGTTGGATCTGGGAGCCGCAGGACCACCTCCACATTCGAATGCAGGGGCCTCAGACCCCCTGCCATCAACCGGAATCCCACAAACTCGATGGAGTCTACCGCGAAGATGCACTTTTCCCCGTTCAAGGTGACTCCGTGTTCCTGTAGTACCGTCAGCACCCATTCCAAATGATCATCGTGTTCCTCCCATGATGTGCCATGTACCACGATGTCATGTAGGTACGCCACTACACCCCAGAGGCCGGCCAGAATCATGGACATTATTTTTTGAAAATAGCTGGGTGCTGACCTCAGACCAAAAGGCATGTAGGTGTACCTGAACACACCCATGTGGGTCACGAATGCTGTCAGGTTCCTGCTGGCTGGGTGGAGGGGCACCTGCAGGTAACCCTGGCGAAGATCCAGCTTTGTGAACACCTTTGAACCACTGAACATTGCGGTGAGCTCCTCCATCGTAGGAAGTGGGTACTTGTCCGGAACGATCGCCCTATTCACCATCCTAAGGTCAATACACGGCCGGATGCCTCACGACTTTTTCCTGGCCACCACGATATTTGATATCCAGCGTGAATCATCCACCCTCTCGATGATGCCTGCTTCAAGCAGTCTGTGCAGCTCCACCGTGACATTGTCCTGCAGAGAGAGGGGAAGCTGCCGTAGTGGTTGAATTTTTGGAGTCACACTTGGATCGATGAGCGGGCAGTGGTAGAACGCCTTGATGCATCCCAGACCTCTGAACAGCACTGGCCAGCGGATTTGCCATTCAGGGTACACTGTCAGTACCATCGAGCCCTCTGGGTCCTTGATGGAGAATCCCATTTCACCCAGCAGATCTATCCCTAGCAAATCAGTCCCCTGGCGCAAAATTTGAAAAGTGAATGCGGGAACCGTCTTTAACCCACATTTCACCGAAAAGCTGACCGTGCCCGCCATTTCAATTTCGGCGTGGCCATACCCAAACATTTTCACTGCTCCAGCATTGATGGTTTTATTTGGAAAAAGTCTTTTCAAAGTAGCCATACTCAGTATGGACTTACTGGCTCCTGAGTCCACCATAAGTGGCAAGTCAGCTCCGTCGAGTTTTAGGACGTACCACTTTAATGGTCCCCTTCTTCATGCACGCTACACACACCAGTGTCGTGCCCTCGGGCTCCGCCACCAATGGTTCAGCAGTGATAATGTAGGCCCTGTCCCGCGCCACAGTCCGGCACCTCCTGGAGGTCCGCCCTGAAGAATTAGCTACGTTACTAACAGCCGTGCTTGGAGGGAAAACTTAAGTAGCTACACTCCCTTTAGCCAATACCGGCAAACCCAGTTGAACTGTGGACTCAATCTGCCTAACCAGTTCAAGCACCCTTTCCAGCGTGAGAGCATCCGTAGTTAGCTTTAGCTTGCTCTTCAGCCGCATGTTGTTAGTACCGTGGGCTAGCTTGTCCCGGACCAGCTCCTCCTCGATAGGTGCACTCTCGTGCTAGGCTACGGAACTACAGTAGGCTACGGTAATAAAGGACTGAGCGGACTCACCAGCTCGCTGTTGGTGGTCAAAAAGCTCATATTTCCGTGCCATGATGGTGGAATGGTCTCCGAAGACATGGTCCATAAATTCCAAACCTTCTTTCAGTGAGCCGCTGCCACACAGTCCAAAAAATATCCGCTGGCCCTCCTCACTGAGGCAGTGAACGAGTAGGCTCCTCTGTCTCTCTTCATCGACGCCGCTCAGGCCAGCCGCAGCCACATACACATTGAACGTCTCCCGCCAGTGGCCCCATGGTATGGCTGGCGTGCCCTGAGACTGCAAAAATGGAGGTGGTTGTCTGGTGCACGCTCCAATGGTTTATGCTCGTTGCTAAATGTTATGTCCAAATAACATGAGACTGTAGCCGTATCCAACTGAACACTGAACTGACTTTATTATGGAAAAACACAATATATTCTGTAGCCGTAGCCTGCCTGACATCATTACCCCAACCCCCTCGGCCAGGCTACGGCAAGCCCCAAGAGTCAAATCCCCATACAACACGTACGCCATGTGGTGTATAGATAGGTGTGTCTGGGATGCCGTGCCCACCCACAGGGTGACGTCAGGCGGGCATGGCCCATTCTGTATATAAACTCTGTGCTGTAATAAAGTTAGAGAGTTGTTTGCTGCATGAAGACTCGCCTCGCTCTCCGTCATTTTACAGACATAACATTTGGCGACGAGGAGCAAAATGGGTGCGTGCTGGTATGAGCAGCAGCTATGGCCATTTCTAGAGGATGCAGGTGAGCCATTGATTTCGTGGCCACGTTGGAGATGGGACTTCGAGAGGTACATCGCCTTGCTGGGTTTCCCTCGGCTTGACGGGAGAAAATGGCGGGCCCTCTTGGCTTGTAACGTCAGTGTGGAGGCCCGAAGGATTCTCGACTCGCTGGGCACGAGTGAGGACTACGCGGAGGCTGTCGGGCTCATGGAGGCACACTTCGCGGAGCAGTCAAGGGCCAGAGAGTTGCGGGCAAAGAAGCTAATTGCGTTGGTCAAGCAGGAGCTAGGTAGCTTTGGAGAGCTAACGGCTCAGTCGGAGCCTATGGACAGGCTAGCTGACAAGCTAGTTTCACGCCGAAATGAGGCTAATGGTGTGAAACTGGGCCTCGAGGCAGAACCGGGACCACATGTGGAGGAGCCCCTGGCCATTGATGCAGTAACAGCACAGAGAAGGACCGAGACCAGGGGTGCTGGGAAAGATGACCAGGAGCCGATGTCGGAGGACATGACTGGTGAGGGTGACGTCGAGAGCCCCGGAGAGGTGATGCAGCAGGACGGAGAGGCGACGCAGCAGGAGTCGGTCCCGCTGTTGGAAGCTGCACAGCGGGCGAGTGGGACAGTGCAGGCCATGAGCTTCGGGGAAGAGCCGCAGCCGGACATGATGGTGGCACAGCGGAGCACCGACGCTGAAAGCAATGGATGCAGCGGTGAGGAGCCCAGGTCGGTGAGCGGGCCCAACGATGGTGATGGTGCTAACCCCAAAAATGAACGACGAGAGCCGGGCATGGTGATGGTGCAGCGGAGCACCGGGACTGAGAGCGCTGGATGCAGTGGCGAGGAGCCCGGGTCGGTGAGCGAGCCTGGTGAAGGTGACAGTGCGGGCCCCGGAGGGGAGCAACAGTAGCTGCAGGACACGGTGGCAGCGAGTGGAGTGGTGCCGACGAGTGGGTTTCGGCGGTCCCTGGAGCACGACCACGGGAGTTCGGAGTGTTCGAGGCTGGAGGACTAGAGAGCAGAGCGGGACATTTTGGTGCGGTTTTGCTGAGCGCCAAACGCCATCATCAGAGCGAGAGTTTGGACAGGGTCAGCGGGACGGCGCAACGCAGAATGAGGGTCCGAAGACAACGTGGCGGGCACTGGAGACTGGGTCGGGTTTCCCTGAGGGTTGACAGCGGGGTTTGGCCCAGAGAGAAGAAGCCAGTTTGGAGAGATGGAGACAGCCTGGCCAGAAAGAAGTGTTTCGACCATGGGGGGCAGCGACCGAACTTGGGGATGCCGTGGGGGTGCCCACGCCTTCCGTGGCTGCTATGTGAGTGGTGGCTGCCCAGAGACTATGGTGTCACTTAATTAATTTCTTTGTGTAAATAGTGATATATATATATCGCGGTTCCGATATATGTGGTCTACTGCTGGATGGGCTCCTCGGTGCGTCCAGTGTGTCCTGCATGGGGTGGGACTCGGACTCCAGCAGAGATGGCAGTTTGGCCGCCGTCCTTCTCTCTCCTGTCTCCTCCACTGGGTCGGGGCGTTGCCCCAGGACAGAGGGGCAACGCCCCTCCCATGCCGCCCCAGTGAGGCGGCATGGAAAAATAAGCAGCCAGTGCTGTGGTTTTAAGCAGGTTTTATTATATCATGTCGCCTTCACGGGATCCCCTCTCCGGTGCATAGTGGAGCAGCCCGGAGCGGGATCTGATTTCTGGGGTCTGATTAGTGGGTGAACAATCCAACGCTTGGTGAATTCTGCTTCACAATGATAGGAAGAGCCGACATCGAAGGATCAAAAAGCGACGTCGCTATGAACGCTTGGCCGCCACAATCCAGTTATCCCTGTGGTAACTTTTCTGACACCTCCTGCTTAAAACCCAAAAAGTCAGAAGGATCGTGAGGCCCCGCTTTCACGGTCTGTATTCATACTGAAAATCAAGATCAAGCGAGCTTTTGCCCTATATCATAGGGCATGATTGGATACGTATGACACTCACATACGTATATACATACGTATGTGAGTGAGTGGTAATATGCGATTAATTTTATTTTGCAGAGGTCCGGTTATGTTGTTTGTGTGAATGTGATAGGTTGTTTTATTACCGTTTTCTCCCTGTTCTAAGTGTGTGAGTTGGGCTACCTGGTTTGGGTGGGTTTCCTGTGTGCTTGATTTTTTTTTTTTTTTGGCGGGGGTGGTGGTGTATGGATACTGTAGGTGTGTCTGGGATGCCGTGCCCACCCACAGGGTGACGTCAGGCGGGCACGGCCCATTCTGTATATAAACCCTGTTCTGTAATAAAGTTAGAGAGTTGTTTGCTGCATGAAGACTCGCCTCGCTCTCTGTCATTTTACAGACATAACACGCCAGCCATGAAGTTGCCATGGGGCTGCGCATATTTCCACGTTCATTTCATTCTTGACACATCTGAGATTTTCTGTGGAAAAAGACGTATGCCATTTTTTGTGCGTTAGTACCCTTTGTACATGAGGCCCCAGGACTCCCACTGTTAGTCCCTTAATATAGGCACGGCGTGATAACGTCATCCGTGCCTGCGTGACTACGTCCGTGTGGTGCATAGTGGTACAGCAATCAGCAATATGTCACAACCCCATCCTTGCTTGTGGACTGAGCCTTTCTGGGGATGTCCCTTTTATCCAATCATGACACTCACCTGTTTCAAATGAAGCCGTTCACCTGTGGAATGTTCCAAAAAGGTGTTTTTGTTTTTTAGCAATCCTCTACTTTCCCAGTCTTTTGTTGCCCTGACTCAGCTTTTTTGGAACATGTTGTAGGAATCAAATTCAAAATGAAGGAATATTTGCAAATAAAGTTTATCAGTTTGAACATTAAATATCTTCTTTGTGGAGTATTCAATTGAATATAGGTTGATAAGGATTTAAATCATTGTATTTTGTTTTTATTTACATTTTACACAATGTCTCTACTTCACTGGAAATGGTGAAGTTGCGATATTTACACAATAATTCTGTTATTCTGTATTAACTCATTATTTGATCCTGTGTAGGCCTACTTTTTTTTTTTTTATCATATTCCGGTTTAAAAGTACATTTTTTTTTTTAAAAAAAAGTTCTCAAAAAAAATTAAAATTTATTTTAACTTTATATTATTTTAGTCCATTTTATCTGACTGTATGTTTGAAAAGTCATTTACATGTTTGAGGGGATAAAAGCTTCTAGCATGTTAACAAAACAAAAGCCTTTTCGTTTCCTTTCCGGAATCCAGCGGCTAGAAAGCGAAAGCACACGAACACCGTGGACGATTCCAGCTTCACGCGAAACATGCGTGAAAGCGTGGACCCCGGCGAGTTGGGTTTACTGTGAAAATGAGAATTAAAACAGCAGTTTCTCTTCGTCTGAAATGAAAGCAGAGGTGAGGGTGAAGTATTAAAATGAGGCTGGGCTGATTCACCTGTGGCTCCATCCCGGAACGCCTCAGATCATCGGGAGATTATAAAGTCCAGCTGCGTCTGTCTGACAGCCCAGCTGACTGCACGTCAACCCGCAGGACACACGGTCAGTCTCTTCCACACCGTTTATCTGCTTTACTTCCTAGTATAAGTTTAAAAACAGCTGCGTAATAATAATCATGTAGACTGACTGGATGTTTTTTTTTCACATCCTACAGATGAGTGACAGAAGAACAAGAACGGTTTTCTTTGACCTGGAGACCACTGGATTAGGTAAATACTGATTTAATTTGCTTCCTTTTAATGACAGATTTGCAGAATATCTAAAAAAAAAAAAAAAAAAAGTTGTACTCATTCAAATCTTTTTATTACTGTAACGTCGGGGCCATTTTAAGGGGGCCAGGGATTTCCCAGCATGCTTTGCCAGTTTGAAACGTTACTGTGTGTGTTAAATGTGTTATTTCTGAGTTATACTGCTGTGTCATTATAACTGCATTATAATGACCCAGCAGTGTTTAGCAGGATTAGGGCAAGATGTACCATGTGTGTGTAACCGTGATTCAAACGGAGGTCTGGGGGAATGATCTCCACTCCTCTGTGTGCTCAGAAGCAGGTTGGGGGTCGGGGTGTGAAAAATAAATCAGGTTGATCACAGCCATCTGCTCCATTGTCTTTTTGTGTGAACCCTGCAAACGTCACATTACATTAGTTATTCAACTCTTTCTATAGCCACCAAAAACTCCTTTAGTAGGAAAGTGCTTGAGTAGCATGTTTCTAAGAACAGGCACGTGCACAGATAGAGCCCTGCTGATGCTCTAAGCTTGCCCCTTGGCTCCCTGAGTGCCTTTCGGGAGAGTGTAAGGTATTATAGGTTTTCATTTTCCCCTATACAGATACCAGTTGTTGATCAGATTTGTTTTAATGTCCAATAACTATATTTTGACATTGTCCTAAGCCTCTGTATTTTTTTGTTGCTGTTGTGAAAGTACACCACAGTGGGCGATTTATTTTTTATTAACAAGGGGGATGGCGGTTGTGGCGGGATATTCATAAATTTAGCATATTACAATGGTATAAACAATTTCAGTACAAATTTGCAACAATAAAGGTGCAAAAATATGACAAAAGATGCTAATTTACAATTTAAAAGGTCCCAAGTTTGCTATAAGCAAGTCCAAAATATACTATAAAAAAGTTACATTTGTGAGAAAAAAACAACTTCCAAAGCCCCCCCCCCCACACCAAAAAAAAAAAAATCCAAGAAAAAGTCATAAATTTACAACAAGGTCACACATTTCCAAGATTTTTTTTTTGCCAGTTTTCTAGAACATTTTTATAAGTGTTTTTTTTTCCACTCATGAATGTGTAATTTTCTCACCAATTAGTGAGGTTTTTCCTTTGGAAACATTTTTGTAGTGATGGTTTGTGTAAACATTTTTCTTGGAAAGTTATAACCTTTTTTGATAAATTTGCTACTTTTCTTGGCAAATTTATTATTTTTGAAGTTACATTTAGTACTTTCTCCTATAAATTTATCATGTTTTGTGATAAACTTCTTACCTTTCCCCATACAAAATTTACAACAATGTACTCATAAATTTGCAACTTTTTTGCAAAGTCCTGGCAATTCTGATAGTGTCTGTCACCATGGGGTGAGACGCCAGCTCGGCGCTCAGCCCATGCTCCTTTTATCCCTGCCTCTCATTGGGCAGCGCCTCAGCTGGCTCCCAGCTGTCAGTGTCAGGGGACGGCTGGGGCCAATTAATCCTCATCAGCTGGGGCGCTGCTAATGAGTATAAAGAGGAGCAGCTTCGATCATTCGGGGCTGCGACATAAGCACTACTAGGCTGGAGCCCCTTCGTCCGGTGCCAGTCCTTGTCTCATCATCCAGCATCTCTCGTAAGTGTTTTCCTGTAAGAAGTATTTGTGCCTCTGTGCCCCCATGTCCGGCGCAAGCCCTCTACTAGTCTTAGCGAATCACTTGGGAGCGCCACCTTATTAACTGTTAACTCTGTTGCTGTACTGCCCATGAGTGTAACTATGTATGAGCATCTGTGCTTTCCTCATCCCTTACCCCTGTCACTATTAAACATCACAACTGACTGGCTCGCCCTTGGCTCTCTTATTGCGTGGCTCCCTAGAGCCACGTGTGACAGTATGTCGCAGCCAGAACGAGTTGCCGGCGGCCATAAATGGTTTGGACTTGTACCTTCCTGTCCGGGTGTTAGCGCTGTTAGCACGCCGTTTCCCAGGAGTCGCCTCCGACGCCAGGGCGACGAGCTGAGGTCCATCCTGGGGGCTGTCGACAGGACGCTCTTCACCCTGCACGACGCCTCCAACGTGAGACGCTGGCATCCGGGCCGTGCTGAGGATCTCCTGGACAGTTACACTCGCTCCTTATTCCATCTTGAGGTCAGTGCCAGGATTGACGCCATGGACACACAGCGAGAGAAGCTCCGCGGGTTGGATGGAAACCCCGGCAGAACGCCGAAGTGGATGACGTCGTCCCCCGCTTCGGGACCTCGTTCCTGCTGCCATTCCAGCCCGGGAGTTTGCGCCACCCAGAGGGCTTCCCCCGTTCTGCATCACGTCACTCGGGATTCCCCCCATGGAGCCGCAGCTGACAGCAGTTACGTCTGGGACCGAGCGGCTGACGCGATTCCCGCTGTGCATCCATTCACCATCTGCAGGCACGTGGCGGCGGCAGTGAGATTGGTGGAGAGGACTCCAGGGCAGCGAAGCTTTCCCGAGCTCAACGCCTTCCTCGCCTCGGTCTCTGATCAGGAGCGGCGATTCCTGGGTTCCCCCCTCGCTTTGTCCCCTGGGAATAGCCGTCATCACTTCGCCAAGTCACCTCAGCATGAACCCCGTCCGGATCCAGTTCTGGGCTCCCACCAGGACCTCTCCTCCCACGCAGCTGTCACCTTTTCGCCTCGTCAGTGTGGAGATTTTACAGCCTCGTTCCCTGAGCCTCATTCCCCCGCTGTCACTCCAGGGCATTCGGGCTGGCTCACCCCGGCTGATACCCCCTCCTCCTCGACGCGCTCCCCGACTGCTGTGTGTGCCTGGAATCCCGGCCTGGTGAGCCCTCTCCTGGAGACGACGCGAGCGGTCCCCAGACAATTTCCCGGGGGGTCCTCCGTTATCGCCTGGCGGGGAGAGGAGGAAGCAATGTTCACCGCAGCAGGCTCCACCCAACCTCCAGGAGGCAGACAAGTCTCAGTTTATTTACATCAGTTTAATGATTTGCTCTGTCACACTCTTGGAGGTGGAGTTCGGGGTTCGCAGCTCCCTGAACTCCCACCACCTGCTGTAACCTGTGCCTTTAATCCTGCATCCTCTGTGTCTCTCTCCGCCGAGCGCTCCCCGGCTCCGGGTCAACGTGGTGGGACGAGGAGAGGGCCTGCGGTTCCGCAGCTACGTTGTGGGCGGAGGAGGAAGACCGACTGCTGTGTGGAGTCTGCGCCGACGACCAAGCGTCCCCGGGTCTCCACGGAGGTGCGGTTCGGTCCAGCAGGACGAGGTTCTCCTACCATCACGCCGCGTGGACTGTCGGCGTGGCTACCTGCGCTGGAGAAACCTCAAGCTGCGCTGACCATCGTCCTGGCTGCGGGGCCCGACGCAGCCGAATGGGAGCCTGACAACGACCTCCGGACAACGGATCCTGGATCTTCGCAGTCCTGGACGGCGTCGGAACCCGAGATCAGGCGAGTGCTCCTCTCTCTTTTCTCCCTCTATTTCTCTGAGCACTTTAGCCTGTCTCTAGGGGGGATGAGCTGGGTGCAGCCGCCCGCTGCATCCGAGCTCATTCCGCCGGGTTCTGGCGCTGCCGGTGATCCTGACCCCGGTTCTGTTTTCTCCTCTGAATCTTCTTCCAGGGTCGCCGGCGAGGAGTTGCCGTTCCTCGTGGTGCTGTGGGGTCCAGGTTCAGTGTTGGAGGTCGGTGCTGGTGCGGTGCTCGACGTGGATTCGCCCGAGACCCAATCGGGGTCCGACGCGGGTGCTGCTCCAGCGGCGTTCAGCGTGGGTTCGCCTAAGACCCAATTGGGGTCCGACGCGGGTGCCACCCCAGTGTTGTCCAGGTCCGGTGGGGAGGTGGCTGTTCCCCTGCAGCCTGACGCTTGTCTACCTCATCATCGGCTCTCCCCTAAGCCTCTTCATCCGGGGTCCGCTCTGACCCTTCGCCCGTCTCAACGGTCCTGGTGGTTGAGTGACGCGGGTCGACGGCTCGACCTGCAAGTCTTCTGGTTCGGCGAGCTGGTCCAACCTCCCGACAAGCTGTATTGTTGCTGGGTGGCCTGGCACGGCTACCAGTGGCCTAGTTTCTTGGAACTTGGGTTTGGACTTGGCCGCCCGAGCATTGTCTCTTCCCCGGGTTGCCAACTGGACAATGGGCGGGGAGATTACCAGAACAATTCCGGCCGTTTTGGACTCTGCCTGCCGTCTCCTCGGGTGTCCTTTACTTCTTTTATTATTATTGAGGTCACTCGGGTGTAGTTTCTTTGTCCATTAGGGGAATATATATATGTTTTTGTGCTGTGTGTTGTGTTTTTTTTTATTAACCATACTCAGCATTTTTATCCCATCATTATCCTGTGCTCCGGTCACCATTTTCCCTTTAGGTGACCCACCTTGTATTTTGTGCTGTGTATTGTGTTTTTTTTCCCCTTATAACCGTACTCAGCATCTTATCCCATCATTATCCTGTGCACCTGTCACCATTATCCCTCTAGGTGACCCTCCTTGTATTTAGTGTTGTGTATTATGTTTTCCCTGCCACCCGTACTCAGCGTCTTTCATCACCCTTATTTTATCTTTAGCTTTGTATGAGTGTGTTATGGAGTAGTGTGTTTCGTTCCCCCTTAACCATACTCTGTAATTGCTTTATTTGTCCTGTTACCTTTTTGATGGGTTTTTTTTTTCCTCCCTTTCTTGCCCTGGGCTACACGTTGTGTTATCTGAGTAGAGTGTAACCTGTGTCCTACTCAGTTTTCTCCCCATCTGTGCCCTGGGTTAATTTTTCCCTGTTTTGTAACGTATTGTGTTTGGGTTTTTTCCTCTCTCTGCCCTGCGACCCTACATTGTCCATTGGGGTTTTTTTGTTTTGTCCTTCCCTTTGCATCTTCCCCTCCGGTCCTGCCTCCCTTCCACCCACCCTAGGTGGGGGGGGGGGGGGCTGGGATGTTTCTGGTCATTTGGGAGCCCGACCGTGAGGGGGAGGCTCTGTCACCATGGGGTGAGACGCCAGCTCGGCGCTCAGCCCATGCTCCTTTTATCCCTGGCAGCGCCTCAGCTGGCTCCCAGCTGTCAGTGTCACGGGACGGCTGGGGCCAATTAATCCTCATCAGCTGGGGCGCTGCTAATGAGTATAAAGAGGAGCAGCTTCGATCATTCGGGGCTGCGACATAAGCACTGCTAGGCTGGAGTCCCTTCGTCCGGTTCCAGCCCTTGTCTCATCATCCAGCGTCTCTCGTAAGTGTTTTCCCGTAAGAAGTATTTGTGCCTCTGTGCCCCCATGTCTGGTGCAAGCCCTCTACTAGTCTTAGCGAATCACTTGGGAGCGCCACCTTATTAACTGTTAACTCTGTTGCTGTACTGCCCATGAGTGTAACTATGTATGAGCATCTGTGCTTTCCTCATCCCTTACCCATGTCACTATTAAACATCACAACTTACTGGCTTGCCCTTGGCTCTCTTATTGCGTGGCTCCCTAGAGCCACGTGTGACAGTGTCTAATGAAGCTAAGGAAGTGAGGCTGCAGTCAGTGGTCTTGGAGGCTGTACGTACTACTTTTTCAAGCCGTTTATCCTGATTACCGAACCAAGTCAGGATGGAAATGAAGACACCCTCTCAATAACTTCACCGTTGATGGAGATGAGGAGATGTCTAACTGCCTCCCTTCTAAAGACAACAATCAGCTGTTTTGTTTTAGATCAGAATCAGAATCAGAATCAACTTTATTGCCAAGTATGCTTAACAACATACAAGGAATTTTACTTATCACTAAGGTGCGCTCGTTTCTAAGCGCTCCCTAATGACGCGGCAACCATACAAGGCGCCTCATACAGTGGGGGGTAAAGAGGGGGAGGGGAGGGGGTGACACATTAGGCAGAGAGAAAAAAACAAAGTTTTCAAAATAGTGCTCGAGTGAGCAAGATTGTGATCACATAGAAAAAAAACCTCCAATGCACAATTAGCAGACAAAATACAGATCCACACATTAACAAAGCGAGAGAGACCAGTGTGTGTATGTCAGTCATATGATATCAGTATGAGTGCAGTGTGAATGTATCAGTTACTGGTGCACAACAAAAATCGTCTCCTAGGCAACGGCTAGATGTTATGTCCATGTATTCTAAACATAGATAAACATGTCCACAGAGTTCATCTCTCTTCATGCCAGATGGTAAAATTCCATGTTAGTCACATGATAACGCTGTCCTTGGAGAGTTCAGATTATTGTACATCAGCAGTTGTTTGGGTTAGAGAGAAGCCAAAACTCCCTTCTGCTTTATCTCTTCTCCTGGAGGAATGAGTCTCCCAAGGACGCCGAATCAAGGCCTGATGAGCACAGATCACTTAGAGCATAAAAATTTCTTCTCTCATGCGATTCTGTGCATCACACATTCACAGGCTTTAAAATCATTCCCTGGAGAGCACCCAGCGACTCCAAGATGTTTCCCACCTTCTGATTCAGTTCGCCATTCAGTTCACCATTTGCCGCTAGCAGTGCACTCCCCAGCTGGTTGAATTGTTGAAGGAGCTTCGCCGGGTCCGCATTTTGACCAGCTCTTCCAACTTCTTTAATTTCCGATACACCAGGAAACTCCAGATCCAAACAGTAGAAATCCTGTGATCATAAGCCAAACAGATAGATGTCTTCCGCATCTTCAATCGAATCACACAGACACATGAGTTTCCAATTGTCCCATGAGTCTCCCCACTTGGGCTCCCCCTGGCCCGATCTTCTTTTAAAGTGGTGTCAATTGCATTTAAAGCCCAGCTCAATTCCATAATTTTCCGTTTGGGTCGAGATGCAGCAGAAGAAGAGCGAGACACAGACAGGACACAGCAAGCTGGGATCAGTGAAGGGAGGAGGAGAAGGGAGAGAAGAAATGCGTCTGCTCTCTCTGAAAGCCGGAAGAAAGTAATGTAGATGTTGTGATGATCAGACTATTGTCATTGCACCACCTCACCAGCTGCTCCACCGCACAGCAGTTACAGATAAGTCCTGCCACAGCATTGTCGTCAGCAAACTTAATCAATTTGACAGCCACTGAAAAAGAGCGACAGTTATGACAGATTGTATGTGATCCTTATTTATTTTGTTAATAAATCTGGTCAATTCTTGACAACAAAGAAGCTCCCTGGAATAGTTGAGCAAATTCTGACTTCTTTTTCTTAAAGTAGAACTGAACTGAACGGCATTGAACGGCACTGGGTGATAGTACATACAATTATAAAGATAATTTATCATTGGCACCCCCTCCACAAATCCCGGAATCTTGGAGAAAATCGCGATTTTGAATTTCCCGCCCTGAAAAATCAGACAAATCCGCCGATTAACCGGAAGTGCAGCCGGAGTTCCGCGTGACGTCACGAGTGTGACACAGTCCTCCATGTTTACCATTGCGAGCACGTCGACACTGGTTGTTTTTGGTGCATTTTGTCGTGATAGTCGACTACAAAACACTTCCAACACCTGGGAAGATCTGTTCAGTGGCCAAGGAAAGCTGTCATGGCGACGAAAGAAAAGAAAGGGGGAGGAAAAGCGACCGGGAAGCGATGCGTTTCTAGATATAGATATTACAGTGATCCCTCACTTATCGCGTTTAATGGGGACCAGAACCGACCGCAAAAAGTGAAAAACCGCGAAGTAGCGTCACCCCCCCCCCCCAAGGGCGTCACAAGCACTATTTTGCACAAAAAGGCACAAGAGAACAGCGAAAAGTGCCACTAAGCAACACGAGTGATAAAGAACAATGAATGCGGTCTTCCTTTGTTGGGTATGGGCGCTCTGCAGGGAGAGAAGCTGGGTAAAACGTCTCGGCCAGTCAGCTTGCGAGATTCCCGAGCGGTGAAGAGGTGGGCGGAGAGGAGTGGAGCGGTGATCAGAAAGGTGGATTTTGAGTTGTGCGGGTTCTCCGTGTTGATACCTGATGTTCTAATGTAGTCTCCCTGCCTTCTGCTAGCGCCCGGGCAACTTTCGTGCCATTTTTTCTCAATTTTGAATTTTTGATGAATATTTTTGAAAAATCCGCGATGCACTGAGGGCGCGAAGGGTGAAATGCGAAGTAGCGAGGGATCACTGTATTTATAAATAGCACAGTCAAATGCAGAGGCCAGTTCTGTTCATGTGTATTGCCACTATAGTCTGTAGAAGTATTGTAATACATAGCCCAATTTTTTGAATGAATGAATGAATTTATTTATTTCGGATTGTACAGTACAGGTTGAAAGAAACTGAATGATATAACAACAAGGTCAAATTGAACAATGACTCATCTGATTATACAGTTCAACGTAAGTTATCCGAAATGGGTGATGGCTAAAGCCGCAGCTTATATTGCCCACCCATATTCCATCCAAGAATTCAAAAGAGAAAACAGGCAAGAGCAATTACAATTCAAAACAAAACTAAGACAAAATGTGACAGAGAAAAAAGAAAACTAAGCTACAACACAACACAGGCTGGATATGTTACAACTCGCCGCTCATTAGCGGCGCCAGCTGCGCGCACACTTGCGCCTCGTCAGCAGCGTGGGATATAAGCCACTCTGCCCTGGGCTTCGGCATGAAGCCGTCTGATTCCTTCAGCCCTCTTGCTGCAGAGGAACCCCCTCATCTCCCAGCAAGATCTACAGTGTAAGCATACCTACCTTTGCCTTTCCAGTCTCTCCCCTGTGCACAGGTGTATTCCCCGGCGGCGGACCTCGCCTCTGCATCGCCGTCTGCCAGCTGCTGTCACAGGTGCATCAGGTCGCTGTCTCCCGGGCTCGCCCTTGTGCACGCCTGCCACCTGCCACACTCCTGCATCCTCCTCTGTCTTGTCACCGATCCTGAATGCCTCTTCACTCTGAAAACTCTGGTTTTCTTGACTGCTGGAACTGCTGGAACTGCTATCATCTGCCATTGTTGTTTTGTTTAGGGATCACACTCGTGACGTCACGCAGCGTCGTCTGCACTACTTCCGGTTTGTTTGGCACTGCCAGCCAGAGGCAAAAGTTTATTGGCTTATAGCTTGGCCATCGCACGGCCTAAAAATTTCTTTTATGTGTTGAAAAATACAATAGGTAATAAGGAATTAATCTGCTATTCTACTTTTTGCGCCAAAAGGTGGGTTCAGTTCTACTTTAAAGACGCACTCCAGTGGCTATAAATCCCCTTAAAAACAAATCTACTTTGTCTAAAATGGTATCTTATGCCCTTTTTTCCCGACAAAAAAACTTTCATTGTCTTACAGTTGCTTGTGAATTTTTTTTTTGTTCTTTTTCACCTCCTTCAAATGCCAGGATCTAATTAGGCCCACCCACATCCGACCCACAAGGACACAGAAGTCTGCAAGCTGGCAAATTTGAACAGCCAGTGCTTAGTCCTGATTAGCTCACCTGTTGCAGTGACATCACCAAAAACGCTCCATCTAAACTTGCCTTTATCCTAGGGGAGGAGCTTAACTGAGCTTTCACAGCAGAAAAATACAGACATGACACTGTTATGACCTGAGCGCCAATTCTGTCCGCGCTCGGGTTGTCCAGTATTTTCCCCATTCTTATCTGTTATGGCCGTCCAGGGCTCTTATTTTGACAGCGTCACAACGGGACTTCCGGCTGTCAAAGCCGAGTTGCGTGGTGACAGCTGATTGTCATTCCACTGATTATTTCCTCATTATTGTTTCTGCCCTATTTAAGGGGGCAGCTGAGGTTACTCCTGGCTGCAACCTCACACAACGTTGGTTCCTCTCAACGTTCAGCTGGAGTCCCTAACCCTGGCTCCAGTCACCCTCTCATTCCTTCCCATTCTCAGTAAGTTTACTCCTTAGCCTGAGTGTATTATTACTGTGCCTTGGCTGTAACTCTTGTATGTGTTTTTGCCCCACGTGGCTCATTATTTTGTCACTTTTATCTTGTGTTAATAAATATGCAAACTCATTGGTTGCCTATGGTGTCTCATTGATGGCCCGCGAGGGCCATCCCATAACAGTAGGTCACAGCCAAAAGGAGACGCCGGTCACCGTGAGACTGCATTGTTTGGGCTTGTAGTTTTTTTTCCTTTTCCGGCGTACCAGTGTGCTGGGAGATGGCGTTGCCATGTAAGGGCTACGCTATGAGATTGGGCTACGAGCTAATTATGGCCCTAATTGAGATCGATGGTATCCTCTTCAGCGCTCGTAGTGGCCTCACCCCCAGCAGCTCACGCTGGTACCTGGACCTCGCAGAGACGGTAATTAACCACCATCCTTGCTACACTGACCACCCTGAAATCACGACGAGGATGGCGGAGATCTCGGCACACCAGGAAAAGATCTGCAGACTGGAGGGAAACTCCGGCAGGAAGCCGAAGGTGAGACATCCCCGCTCCTCACCTCGGAGTCCAGTTCCTGTCACCCGTCCAGCCCAGGAGTCTACATCACCCAAGTGCCATTCCCAGCGGAGGAGGACATCAGCCAGGATTCCCCCGGAGAAGACTCAGTGGACAGCTGTGATCCTCCAGGACCGTGTGGCTGCGGCTCGTTCTGCCTTCCATCCTACTGAAGTTATGAAGCATGTGACGGCGGCAGTCCGACTGATGGAGATCAGTCCCGAACTCCATGATTACCCTGAGTACGCTGACTTGCTTGCCTCTGTCTCCACGCAGGAGCGGCATTTCCCTGGCCTTACCTTCGCCTCGCCCTCTGCCGGTAAACATCATCACCATGCTCATAATGGGCCTCAGCGAGATCCCCATCCAGATCCTGTTCCGGGTGGCCGTAAGAACTCTGCCTCCCAGCCAGCTGTTGCCTCTGCAATCCTCTTTTTGGATGTTACGTTTGCGCCTGGAATGCGCCTTGTGAACGGGGGGTACTGTTATGGCCTGAGTGCCGATTCTGTCTGCGCTCGGTTTGTCCAGTATTTTCCCCATTCTTATCTGTTATGGCCGTCCAGGGCTCTTATTCTGACAGCGTCACAATGGGACTTCCAGCTGTCAAAGCCAAGTTGCGTGGTGACAGCTGATTGTCATTCCACTGATTATTTCCTCATTATTGTTTGTGCCCTATTTTAAGGGAGCATCTGAGGTTACTCATGGCTCCGACCTCACACAACGTTGGTTCCTCTCAACGTTCAGCTGGAGTCCCTAACCCTGGCTCCAGTCACCCTCTCGTTCCTTCCCGTTCTCAGTAAGTTTACTCCTTAGCCTGAGTGTATTATTACTGTGCCTTTGCTGTAACTCTTGTATGTGTTTTTGCCCCACGTGGCTCATTATTTTGTCACTTTTATCTTGTGTTAATAAATATGCAAACTCATCGGTTGCCTATGGCGTCTCATTGATGGCCCACGAGGACCATCCCATAACAGACACATAAGAGTGATTTAGCTCTTGATATGTCTTGCAAGTCATAAAAAAACATGCTACAGACATATTAAGAAAAAAACCTTGATTTTTGGCGAGTGTCACTTTAAATAAGCTTTGAGTCTCCTCTGCAGGGGTGCGTCTAAAGATGTCTCTGGGTGCCCCCTCCCTATGAATAGGCTTTACTGAAGCTTGCCTTTAATCTTTTCCATCTTCTGCCGCTTAATCCTTTCGGGTCGCGCGGGGGGGGGGGGGGGGGGGCTGGAGCCTACCCCAGCATCTTTGGGCGAGAGGCAGGGTACACGCTAGACAGATCGCCAGTCCATCGCAGGGCCAACACAGAGACAGACAACCATTCACTCTGACATCCACACCTAAGGACAATTTAGAATCCCCAGTTGATGCCAATTAACCTAACCTGCATGTCTTTGCCATGTGGGAGGAAACCGGAGTACCCGGAATAAACCCACACAGACACGGGGAGAACATGCAAACTCCACACAGAAGGGTCACCGATGATCTGGGGGTGGGATCGAACCCATGGTGGTCAAGGGTGGAATCGATCCCATGACCTTCTTACTGTGCTGCCACTGTGCTAACCACTGCGCCACCGTGCTGCCCGCCTATAATCTTTTGTCTATATATTTAAAAATAAGTTACATAATATGTGAGGCAATGTAATTTGTGATAATTTGTGTTAATATGTAATTTGAGGCAAGAAATATACCATTTAGTTGCTTGATATACACTACCGTTCAAAAGTATGGGGTCACTTAGAAATTTCCTTATTTTTGAAAGAAAAGCACTTTTTTTCAATGAAGATAACTTTAAACTAATCAGAAATACACTCTATACATTGCTAATGTGGTAAATGACTATTCTAGCTGCAAATGTCTGGTTTTTGGTGCAATATCTACATAGGTGTATAGAGGCCCATTTCCAGCAACTATCATTCCAATGTTGTAATGGTACAATGTGTTTGCTCATTGCGTCAGAAGGCTAATGGATGATTAGAAAACCCTTGTGCAATCATGTTAGGTCTGCAATGCTGTAATTGCTGCAAATAGAGGATTCTTTGATGAAAGCAAAGTTTGAAGGAAAAAATTATTATTTCAAATACAAATCATTATTTCTAACCTTGTCAATGTCTTGACTATATTTTCTATTCATTTTACAACTCATGGTGGTAAATAAGTGTGACTTTTCATGGAAAACACAAAATAATTGTCTGGGTGACCCCAAACTTTTGAACGGTAGTGTACTTGTATTTTAGACCAACAATAACTTGTTTAAAGGGGTCATTGACAACATTCCCACATGTTGACAGCTACCACAGGTCTTAATGACATGTTTGTGACATGTTTTGGTCAAATTTTCTTTACTTATTTAATTATTGCAGCATAATTGTGAATCATCAATTGCAGCCTTCCTCAGAATGATTAATTTCAGAACATGTCTCTTTAAATGCCCAAGGACTGAGGTTAACTCCATCCTCCCCCGTTATGTCACTATTGCTAAACATAACTGGCTAGCTCCTTGCTTAGTTAGTGAGCCTGAGCCAACAAATGTAAATTTGTTGTAAAGACTGTCATGTGTCTGAGCATTTGTTCTCAGCGCTCAGATTCCCTTTGTAGTTTTTGAGTATTTTTCTGTCTGTTATTATTATGTTGGCAGTTCTGTGTGTATATTTTGGTTTGTTTACACTCTGAGCCCTTCCCTCTTGCCAGTCACACCCACCAACTACCCAGGCTGTCTCTCTGCCATCTCAGCTGCATGTAATTGATTAATCAGGCCACCTGCTCACTCAGCTCCCCGCAAATGTACCTCATTTGATTGTCTAGTATTTACACACTGCCTGGCCACTCTGTATTTGCGGCAGTCTTATGTGAATATTACTGGACTATTCCTCTGTTTCCTCCTACTTGCACTCACGGGGTGATTTTAGCCCCGGAGTGTTTGCCTGTAAGTTATCCTCATTTTCTTTTTTGTTTGTCATGCACTGTTTATCTTTTTGTTATTAAATGTCACAGTACAGTCCTGCGCGTGAGCCTGTCTTTCTGCCCCAAGGGGGCGCATTCATGACAGTAGACTGCCGCCAGATGAAGGCTCATTAGCTGTAGTTGTGCTTTTTCTTTTCTCTCACCCGTCGTTGGAGCTGTCATGTTCCCTGCAGGCAGAACAGACCAGAGGAGGAGGAAGTGGAGTCGGGGTGAGCTGGAGTTTGTCTCCATGATTGAGGACATGGCGATCGGTGCTCGGAACTGCTTATCCCTCGAGGATGAGATGCTGTGCTGGGGTGGAGTCGCCAACTTGTTGGAAGTCAAACCCAGTGTGTGGCTTCACCCCCAGGTAATTAGACTCTCCCTTCCTCCACTTCCACTGATTCCATCGGCTTCCTCCTCACCTGCTCAGTTAGCTCCATGGTGGCGACATCATCCCGTTCCAGATTGTTGGAGGAATACTCCTACCTCTTCAGCAGCCCTTCTCCTGGCACCGAAGCAGAAGCCTCCCACAGCGGTATCGTCTTCGGTCCTTTTTTCCCGGCTGAATCGTCAGCTTCTTTTCGCTCTCTACCTGCCTCTCCTCGTTTCCCTTCGGTGCGCTCTCTCACTGCTGAGAGGCCTCCCGTACGTTCCCCGATGACGCCCACCTCCGTGTTTACAGGGGCGGCTCCTCCACCATCTTTAAAGGGGCCCAGGCTCACCATAGACGCGGGGAGGGATGACTGTCTGTCTCCTGCTGCAGAGAACATCGCACACCGGGATGACAGGCAAGTTTCATTTCATTTAGTGCCAATTTATAATGATATGCCTTGCCTGATTCCCGGTGATGAGAGTCAGAGTTCCCAGTCCTCTGAGCTCTCACCACCTGCTGCAACAAATAACTCTTCACCTATCCTCTCCGTGTCTCCTCTACCTATCACTGAGGGTTCGCCGGTCCCAGAACTGAGCCACCACACGATGGAGGAGCCTGTAGCCCTGGAAGACCCGATCCCAGCGCCAACACAGAGTTGAACCCCAGCTTCCATGCCGGAGGAGCCACCAGAGTGGGTTATGGCACCTGGGGTGACTGAGACTTCTACCGCCATCATGCCTGCTGCAGAGGCCACCACAGCAGAGTGGGAACCAGAGTTGAACCTCCAAGAGGCCGGGCCTGAGACATCGCCATCGTCTGGATCAATGGAGTCCTGGACGATGGTGGAGCTCGAGCTCAGGCAAGTGCTCTCTTTTGCCTTCCTTCTCTCTGTTCTAGAGCAATCTTGCCTGGCCCTTGGTGAGGAGAGCCAGGTGCAGCCGCCCGCTGCATCTGAGCTCACCTCGCCGGGCTCCACCGCTGCCAGCGGCTCTGACCATGTCCCTCTGTTTGTTGTTTCTGAGTCTTCTCCCAGGATCGCCAGGGAAGATCTACTCCAGCCGGAGGCCTCCGTGGATCCAGGTTCATCACCAGAGGATGTTGTGGGTCCAGCTTCCCCTGCTGAGGTTGTCGCGGGTGTTCCGACCCAGGCTGGGTCCTTCGTGGGTGCAGCTCCCCCTCTGCCTGAGGCAGTCACCTGGGTTCCACATCCTTGGTCTGAGACTCCGTGGGTGCTGCGTCCCAGCCAGGGACCATTGTGGGTGCTTCACCCCAGCATCAGTCCTACGTGGGTGCTGCGCTCCAGCTTGGGTTCGCTATGGGCATTGTGCCCCAGCCCATGGCGTACCAAGGGTGCAGCATTGGCCCAATCCGGGTCCACCAAGAGTGCAGCTCCGCTCCAGCCCGGAGACACCGTGGGTGCTGCAGAGCTCCAGCCTGGAGCCACCGCGGGTGCTGCAGAGCTCCAGCCCAGAGCCACCACAGGTGCAACATTATCCCAGTCCAAGACCACTGAGGGTGTCATGGTCCCATTCCTGCTCAGCCAGACGCCGTCGTGGCCCCCCTTCCTGCTCAGCCAGATGCCGTCATGGCCCCCCTTTCTCCACTGCCAGACGCCGTTGTGGTGCCCCTTCCTGCTCTACCTGACAACATCGTGGTTCCCCCTCCTTGGCTGTCCTCCCCAGTTTTGGCTCCCGGGCCACCTCTTCTGTTTAGGTGGCTGAAGTACTCGGGCCGGCCGCCTGAAAGACTGAGCCGCTGGGTCGGGTGGTCCATATTCTCTGGCAGGCCACCCGACTCGTACCATCTGGCTGTCCGGCTGGCCTGGGACTTTGGCAGGCCACCTGACTTGTTTCACCTCACCATCTGCCGGGCCTGGGACTTCGGTTGGCCCCCTGAACTCTTGAGCTCCTTGGGTCCAGGGGGTTGGTTTAGTGCAGGTGTGGGTCTTGAGTGGGTTTGTGTTTTCCCTCCTAACCTGTTTCTCCCCACCTCCCTCCCAGGATTGTCTTTTTTTTTTGGGTGGGGGGGTTCCTTTTGGTGTTGACTGGGGGTGTCTGGTGTCCACCTCTTGGGGGGGGGACTCTGTTATGTGTCTGAGTGTTTGTTCTCAGCGCTCAGACTCCCTTTGTAGTTTATGAGTATTTTTCTGTCTGTTATTATTATGTTGGCAGTTCTGTGTGTATATTTTGGTTTGTTTACACTCTGAGCCCTTCCCTTTTGCCAGTCACACCCACCAACTACCCAGGCTGTCTCTCTGCATATAATTGATTAATCGGGCCACCTGCTCACTCAGCTCCCCACACCTGTACCTCATTTGATTGTCTAGTATTTAAACACTGCTTGGCCATTCTGTATTTGTGGCAGTCTTATGTGAATGTTACTGGACTATTCCTCTGTTTCCTCCTACTTGCACTTGTGGGGCGATTTCGGCCCCAGAGTGTTTGCCTGTAAGTTATCCTCATTTGCTTTTTATTTGTCATGCACTGTGTATCTTTTTGTTACCTCCGCCAAGGAGGTTATGTTTTTGCCGGAGTTTGTCTGTTTGTTAGCAACATAACTCAAAAGGTTATGGATGGATTTTGATGACATTTTCAGGAAAGGTGTATCATGGCACGGGGAGCAGATGATTAGATTTTGGTGATGATCTGAGAGTGCACACCTCCACCAAGGGCTTTGTTTGCATTTGTGCAGCAGGATTACACAAAAACTACTGGATGGATTTAGATGAAATTTTCACCAGAGTTGGTTCTTGGGCTAGAGGGGAAGCCATTACATTTTCCGAGATGATCTGAGAATGCATTCCTCCACCAAGGTTCTTATATCCTCACAGACTGTTAGCAACAATACTCCAAAACTACTGGATGGATTTGGATGACATTTTCACCAGAAGTGGTTCTTGGCCTACACACGAACCCATTACATTTTGGGGGTGATCCATGACTGCATACCTCCGCCAAGGCTCAATCTTCTTGCAGTGGTTTAGTAGGATTATGTAAAAACTACTGGATGGATTTTGCTCAAATTTTAACCAGAGATGGTCCTTGGCCTGCAGACGAACCCATTACATTTTGGAGCTGATCTGTGAGTGCATACCTCTACCAAGGCCCAATCTTGCAATGTATGGTGGGATGGAGGCGGGGAGATACAAACAGATGGATGGACAAAGGGAGGGAAGGAAGGAGCCTTGGCGGAGGTATGAACTCTCTGAGTGCTTTTCTAGTTATTAAATGTCACACTACAGTCCTGCGTGTGAGCCTGTCTTTCTGCCCCGAGGGGCGCATTCATGACAAAGAATGAATGTAATAAAGCATCACTGGTATAGACGGAGGTGTGTGGTGTCAGTGGTCGACAGGATATGACCTATCCTTGGAGTACAATTAGCACAGAAACGTTCGTGAATGAATGGCTAAACTGCTATCTTCAGCTAGCCACCTTGAGCCTCAGTTAGAGAAAATCATAATGCTAAAAGTGTGATGTAGCATCTCAGTGAAAATAAGCCACAATGACATGAGATGTATTATTGACTGTGGATTAGTTAACCAGGTGGAAACAGGAATGTCTATTAGGGTGACAGAAATCTAAAGAAATAACAATATAAACCACGCTTGGTAAGCTAACTCCCTAGCACTGTGAGCTCTGAAGCTTGGGCTCCCCGCTCATGTTTGCAGACAGACAGCTCAGCTGGCTAATAGAGCAGCAGGCGGGTATCAAGGCCTGGCTTACCATAAATGACATTCTGTAGCAAACCTGGAAAAGTTAAAATGACTCATCAGAGACAGAAACTATATAAAGACTGTATTTTTTTTAAGAGGAGCATTTTGATATTTTTTTTGATAATCGTGTGACCAACATGATGCATTTCAGAAGGTTAAAACCTTCAAAAACACAATTTTTCAGTCAGTGGGAACTCATGTCCACTTGCATCGCCTGGAGCAATTGTATGTGTTCTTTCCATTGACTTTGTATGTAATTGCTCCATGTTTCACAAGACCAAGTTGTCATTACATATGCTGTAATAGGCTACAGTGTGTCATTTTATAACATTTTAAATATGTGTAAAAAGGGTTTCGTGGTTCAAAAAAGGTTGAAAAACACTGCTCTACATGAATGAGAAAGAGAATACCTTTAACCATAAATGGCACCCTATTTATGCTGTGCCAGATCACCTGAATTTATAAAGTAATTACATGAAAAAAATTAATTTTCCTGCCTTAATTTGATTATTTTCAAGTCTCCATTGTTTATTTATTGTACATTTAAAAACAGCTGGTATTATCTCAGTGCTTTCTTATCAGACTGGTCTGAACGCCTTGCATGTCACTAGGCAGAGGCATCTGCTGAAACTTATGTGTGATAATGAGAATAAGGGTGCAGTTTCTGCTTTTATTGGTTTTTAATATCACAGTCATACCTCACTCCTCCACCTGTAATGAGGGAGATGCTCCTTCATTGCTGCATTACAGATTGTTGAGCAATTCTGTCAACGTTGCACTTCCTGTCGCTGTTGAGTCTGTGGCCAAAACTTGTTCTGTTTCACTTCTGTGAATTTGAGTATGTGAGAGAAGTGACTCAGAGGATGGCCTTGTTATGTGACACTCCTTTCTTTGAAGTGATGCAATTAATGTGCGTGCCAGGGCTGCACACAGGAACAGAAACCACCAGATATCAGGATAAAAACACTCACTCAGCTGATTGCACCAGCGGCTGTTAACTGTAGTGTAGTGAAAGAGACATTGACCAACAAGTTGTGCACTTTTGTGATTGTAACTTTAATGACTTTATTTACTGCTAACACCATGGAAACATCATGTTACATGTGATCAGTGGAAAATTAACACTTCATTAGCCTAAAGGAAGCACAGTCTCTCTTCCTCGTAATCCCCGCTGCTCTGTGTTAAACTCTTCTGTGCAAAATCTATCAAGTTTTCCAACATTTTTAAGTCAGTTGTGGGTGATTTGATACATCCACTTTTGATTGCATACTGGTCATTAAAGGAGACATTTAATAAAAAAATTTTCCACAAGTAACTGAGTCAATAAAAGCATTCCTACATGCATGCCAAGTGGCTCAACCCTCTTGGTGACACAAGTGGAGTGCTGGACTCTGGTGCGGAGGATGCAAGTTCAAACCCCCATTTGGACGTCACCAGTTGGGCTTAACTGCCCGTCCCCTTGGTCACACACACGTTTATGAAATGTCTGTGGCATAGTTTGATCAAAATGCTTCAGGATTTAATTATTGCAGCACTGTTTTGACCCATCTTATGCAGACTGCCTCAGAACAGCTCATTTAAGCACATGTTTCTTTAAATGCTCATGAGCCCCAGTTCACTCCAACCTCTTTCTTTCATCACTTATGAGGTCAGTTGTTGATAGGGTTGCCAACTGTCCCGTTTATTGGGCTAAATATGTTTGTCCCAAGTGGGATGCACGTCCCATGTATTCAAGGCCGCCTTAATGAACGGGCTAGGCTGGGCTGAAGCCCAGGGGCCTACGAAGATCAAGGCTTATCATGAACCAATGAAAAAGATAACGTTAATTGATCAAATTCTATGTCCATCACTTGATATTCATGTGTGGCTGCTGATTGGTCTAGTTTACAAGTGCCTCATGTGGGTACCACGTAATAATAGCCTATCAGAGGAATTGTTTTAACATGTGACTATGCAAGTGCCAGTGAGAAGTGAGAAGTAATTAGCTTGGTTAAAATGTCTGGAAAAAAGTTTGAAAGTGGTGCTCATAAAATTATTGAGAGGAAAAGAGCTTAGGAAAAACGAATTGTTCAAAAAATCCCTAAGTGTAAAGGATTTTTCTAAACTGGAGCATCGAGTGGAGGAGTCTGCTAATTATTGCACGGAGGAGAGAGGTGGGCTGTTAAAACACTCATCTGGAGGAGAAGGACGAAGGGAGAAGAAAGGCCATGATTGCTTACATCAGGCAGCTGTGCGTGGGACAGTGGACTCCAAACTTGGTAAAAAGTAGACTGGATCAAACATGCATCCACAGAGTATGACAATATTCGTGAGCTAGACTTAAAGGGCGCAATGTAGGAGTTTTCTTTAAAGAAAGCCAGAAGAAAGAACTTCTAAAAAGGTAAGACATGCTATTTGCAGTGCTTTCCAGCCACCTGTGTAGGTTTTCCATTACTGCTGTTGTGCATTGTTTGAATCAAGAATACTTCACTGATGTATTTTTATGCCGAAGGCAGTATCTGTGAAGATGAGCATTGGGAAGATAGCAATGATGATAGAGAGTGAAGTACATGGTGGTAATGCACCTGCAAGCTGGTTGCCAACCACCAATCAAATCTAGAAGAAGAAGAAGGCAGTATCTGTCACACTGTTAAAAGGGAAATCTCAGTAAGATAAAATATCCTAAATCAAGGCTTTATGCTTGTTTTTCTCTCACAAGATAATTTTGACAAGAATTTCTTTTTGTTTTGCAGTTTTCTGTAAGATTTTACTTGCTTTCTGAAAGTTTTTACTTATTTTAAGCAATTTAATCTTTGTTGGCAGTTATTGTTTTTTTCTAATTTTAACTAGAATTATCTATTGCCAGAATTTTTTTTAAGTAAAATTATCTGCCAACAGAGCAAGAAAATTTGACTTATCAAATTGCGCAAAACAAGTTAAAACTATTAGAAAACATGTAAAGTTTCTTGCACATAAACTGCACAGCAAGAATAAATTGTCAGACAAAAAACAAGCATAAACAGCCTTAATTTATTTCATTTTACTTATATTTGACTTTTTGCGGTGTAGTTGAGTTTTCTAGCTCAAAGTTGCATTATCTCTCAAAAGAGAAATCAAAAATGAGGCCATAGTGGCTCAGGAGGTAGAGCAGGTCACCCAATAACTGGAGGGTTGGTGGTTCGAATCCCAGTCTCCCCACCTTGCTGTTGTGTACTTGGGCAAGACACTTTACCCGCCTTGCCTCCAATGTATTCATGGCTCATGACACTGATGTATAAATGTGAATAAATGTCCACTGGTGGTCGGAGAGGCCGTTGACATGGATTGGAAGCCATGTTTCTGTCAGTCTGCCCCAGGGCAGCTGTGGCTACAGAGGTAGCTTACCACTATCATTGTTTGTGGAGTGAATGAATAATGGACTCATTGTTAAGTGTCTTTGGGTGTCATGAAAAGTGCTATATAAATGCAATCCATTTTTAAAAACATAGCTGTTACACATTTTTAAACTGAGATTCTGTATTCTGTAAAATCTAAAATTTCTAGGTATACAGTGTGGTATTTTTTTCCTTGTAGTATTAAACATGACATTGAATAACAGTATTTTTTAAGGTATTATCAAGGTAAAAAAAATCCCAGTATTATGACAAATGGCGTTCACTTATATAGGGCTTTTTCTCATCTCTAGAAAGCGCTTTACAGATCCTGCTATCCACCCATTCACACACACATTCATACACTGATGGCAGCGGAGCGCTGGCCTGACCCACCAGGAGCAACTGGAGGTTCAGGTGTCATGAATTCCTGCCCATTAGAGACAGGAGGAATTAAAACCCACCTGCAGGAGTATGTTGTGTGCAATTTATTGAACAGAACAAAAACATAGCATAAACAATGGGCAGATTGCAGAGGGAACAAAGGGATGCCTCAAGGATGCTCAACAGCACAGGCAGAGAGAACAGATACTGTAGGAAAGCTAACCGCCCATAGGAAGCGGGGTGCTGCAGAAAAGCTGAACAGCAAAAGGAACCCCAGAGTGCTGCAGGGAAACTGTACAGAGAGGTAAAAAATAAACTTACTGGCTGGAGCTGTCCGAGGAAATCCGTGATGTCCGCAGAGCGAGGGAACAAGGAGGAGAACTGACAGAGGAAGGCTGTACTGTGAATGCACCTCAATCACCCGACAATGCACAACCGCGAACTTGGATCTTAAATACAGCAACACTTACGAGCTGAGTGCACGCCGGTGTGGAGAGAGGAGAGAAAGCGTGGAAGAGAGTAAGTGGAAACAGGTGTGTGTGTAGACATCAGTGAGGATGAGGGGGTGTGTCAGTGTGTGAGTGAATTCAGGAATATGCAAGAGAATCTGAGCATGTAGATGGAAATGGATGGGTGTGCGTGTGCGTGTATGCAAGGAGTGCATGAGAGTGAGAATGAAGGTGAAGATATAAGTGTGTGTGTGTGCATAAACGAGGAGAAAATGACAAAAGGCAGCCAGCTGGTACGGACTGGCAGGAGAGAGGGGTGTGGCTGAGCTGTCAAAGGCTGAGCAGAGCTCAGAGCCTCCCAGGAGTAGCCTAGAGACAGCTAAGGGGGAAAAAACACCCTCCTGAGGGCATGACAGCCACCGGGCCAAGGAACTGGGCTGGCAAGTCCAGCCCAGTCCATTACAGTTCAGTGTCTTGCTCAAGGACACTTCAACATCTCCTCTCCTCTCTCCTCTCCTCTCGGCGCCACACCAGTAGGCTGCCTTTTGCAACAGCGGCTCGATTCCGAGTTTTTTTTTTTCCCTTCCTCTCTCTTTTGATCACTTTTTTTTTTCACCCCACTTATATCACGGACACACAGATCGTCCCAAATGTCTCCTGAGCCGGTGGACAGAGCCACTGTTTATAGCAGGATACGATACAACAGGGAAGAGCTGCTAGCATTTAACCGCCACCCGGTCCCACTGGAAAAACTCGACATACCGAGAGAATTGAGGCGAAAGCATCGCGGCTGCCGGGCTGGAGTAAGGCGGAGGACAAAAAATATAAGGTACAGACCCTCCCTTCCATCTGTTGTCATGGGAAATGTACGGTCGATACTGGGAAAGTTAGATGAGCTAGCGGCTATCTCCCGTTATGATAGCACTTACCGGGAGTGCTCTCTCCTTTTGTTTACTGAGACGTGGCTAACTGAACTAGCAGCAGATGCTAACATTGAGCTGTAGGGTTTTCACATGATACGAGCTGACCGAACACCAGAGAGTGGCAAAGCAAGGGGCGGTGGAGTGATAATGTATGTTAACAACAACTGGTGCAGACCGGGACATATCACTGTTAAGCAACGACACTGCAGCAAAGACATTGAGTTGCTAGCTGTTAGCATGAGGCCTACATATCTCCCGAGAGAACACTCACACGTGATCTGCATTGTTGTTTATGCAAATCCGACGGCGAACGCTGGGACAGCGCGTGACGTCATCCATTCAGTAACCAGCAGGCTGCAGACAGAACACCCAGATGCTCTTCTCTTCATCTCAGGCGATTTCAACCACGTTTCACTGTCTCCCATTCTGCCCACTTTCACCCAGTATGTCACATGCCACACTAGAGACAATAAAATACTGGATTTGTTCTACGCAAACACTAAGGAGGCGTACACCTCATCACAACTCCCCCCACTTGGGAGATCGGATCACAACTTGGTTCATCTCCGGCCGGTGTACAAACCCCTAGTGCACAGACAACCTCCGGCCATGCACACTGTGGAGTTATGGTCTGAGGAGACAATGGACACTCTAAAGGACTGTTTTGAAGCCACTGCCTGGAAGCAGCTCTGCGATCCACATGGTGAGGACATCGATGGCCTCATTCACACCTTCACGGGCTACCTCAGCTTCTGTGTGGACAAATCCGTTCCCACCAAGACCATACGGCGTCACTCAAACAACAAACCCTGGATCAACCCTGAGATAAAAACACTTCTGAGAGAGAAGAAGAGGATCTTCAGGTCGGGGAACAGGGAGATGCTGAAGTCCGTACAGAGGGAGCTGAGGAGAAAGATCAGAGAAGGCAAGGACAGCTTCAGGAAGAAGATGGAGGACAAGCTGCAACAGAGCGACATCAGCGGGGTCTGGAGAAACCTCAAAACCATCTCGGGGCTCCAGAATACCCCCCCCCCCAGGCCACGGGGGGCAGGGAGTGGGCGAACAACCTGAATCTGTTTTTCAATAGATTTGACCAACCGCCCTCCCCCCTGTCTGCACAACAACCACTGCTGCCTCTAAGAAATCAAGTCCTGCTGCCCACTCCCCACTCCACCGACCCCCCCCCCACTCCCAACACACAGCCCCCCATCCTGACCCTGACCAAGACCCAGGTGAGGACGGAGCTGAGGAAGATCAAGGCGAGGAAGGCGTCGGGACCGGACGGCATCAGCGCAAAGCTCCTCAAGTCCTGTGCAGACCAGCTGTGTGGGATTGTGACGTATATCTTCAACATGAGCCTGAAACTGGGGAGGGTACCACAGCTGTGGAAAACATCTTGTGTGGTACCTGTACCAAAAACTTCCCACCCCAAAGACCTGAACAGCTACAGACCGGTGGCCTTGACGTCCCACTTGATGAAGACCCTGGAGAGACTGCTCCTTGCTCATTTCCGCCCCCTGGTGGAACCAGCGATGGATCCACTCCAGTTCGCCTACCAGCATGGCATTGGGGTGGAGGATGCGGTGATCTTCCTCCTTCACCGTTCTCTGTCCCACCTGGAGAAGCCCGGGAATATGGTGAGGATCATGTTCTTTGACTTCTCCAGTGCTTTCAACACCATCCAACCGATGATCCTGAAGGACAAGCTGCTGCGCGCAGGGGTGGACCAGCACCTGTCATCATGGATCCTGGACTACCTCACGAACCGGCCTCAGTTTGTGAGAACCCGGGACTGTGTTTCCGACACGATCATCAGTAGCACGGGGGCCCCCCAGGGAACGGTGCTGGCTCCCTTCCTGTTCACTCTTTATACTGCGGACTTCTCACACAACACAACACATTGCCATCTACAGAAGTTCTCTGATGACTCTGCGATCGTTGGTCTCATCTCCAACGGAGATGAAGCTGAGTACAGAGGGCTTATCCAGGACTTTGTGGACTGGTGCCATCGGAACTGCCTCCAGATCAACGCGAGGAAAACTAAGGAGCTGGTGGTGGACTGCTGCAGGCATGGGCAGCCCCTCACAGCACCAGTAAATATATAGGGAACAGATATCGAGATGGTGACATCCTATAAGTACCTGGGTATTCATCTGAACAATAAACTAGACTGGTCACACAATACTGACGCACTCTACAAGAAGGGACAGCGCAGGCTGTTCCTGCTGAGGAGACTCAGGTCTTTTGGTGTACAAGGGGCGCTGCTGAAGTCATTCTATGACACGGTGGTGGCATCAGCCATCACTTTTGGAGTGGTCTGCTGGGGCAGTGGCATTACTGCAGCCGATAGGAAGAGACTGAACAAACTGATTAAGAAAGCTAGCTCTGTCCTGGGGCAGCGCCTTGATCCGATGGAGGAGATAGGAGAGAGAAGGACGGTGGCTAAACTGTCATCTCTGCTGGAGTCCGAGTTCCACCCTATGCAGGACATACTGGATGCACTGAGGAGCTCATTTAGCAGCAGACTACATCATCCCAGGTGCACAACCGAGAGGTTTCGTAGGTCCTTCCTACCAACGGCTGTCAGACTGTACAACCTAAGCAGGGCTGCTCGCAGAGATAGCAAAAAGACGTAACAAACTAATAGTTTTTTTTGAATGCAAAAGATGCAATAGACTTACACAATGGTCCTCTCCGGCATACAACTAGGAACATACCGGTCGCTATGGAGGGTGAGAATATGTATGGGCACATAATCATACCATGTAGGATAACTAAATAGACGGTTATGCTGTTTCATCCCACCTAGCAACAATGCTCTGCACTGTGTGTGTTTATATATTTACATATTTATTCCATCTAGCTACAATGCTCAGCACTGGGTGTGTTTATATTTATATATCTATATATTTATTCCATCTAGCTACAATGCTCCGCACTGTGTTTTTATATATCTACATATTATTCCATCTAGCTACATTGCTCCGCACTGTGTGTGTTTATATACTTGCATATTTATTCCACCTAGCTGCAATGCTCCGTACTGTGGGTGTTTATATATTTACATATTTATTCCATCTAGCTACAATGCTCTGCACTGTGTGTTCATATATTCATATATTTATTCCATCCAGCTACAATGCTCTGCACTGTGTGTCTGTGTGTGTATATATATATATTTTATAGTAATATGTACATATGTATATTAGCTGCTCTTGCTTGCTTGTTTTTTTTCTTGCCTTCTGATTGTTGCTCTGAGTGTTGCTATCCCTGTGCTGTTGCAATCCTGGAATTTCCCCGCTGTGGGACTAATAAAGGCTTATCTTATCTTATCTTATCTTAACATGCAGTCTACAGACAGCAGGAATCAAACTCCTGACCCTCCAGTCAGTAGTCGGCCACAATACAGCTGCACCACAGCTGCCCCCCAAATGTCCACAACATCGTAGCACCGAGCAATAGTTAAAATCCTCTGTCCTTTATTTGGCTGTGAGAACGTTGGCAACCCTGGTCGTTGACACCATTTGTCTAATGTTAGCTTGCTAGCTTCTTGCTCAAACAGAGAACACAGCCTGAACTAACTAGCATTAAACTGTCTGAAAGAATGAATGAAATGAGGTAAATCATGCTCAGCTTTTAAACTAAGTGTTCCCTCCATCCATCAGGTTTCAATATCAATTCCCTCTGTCCTGTTAGGGGTTGAGGTCTTCCATTTATGTGAGCAAAAAGCGGAGTACGCTAGCTGTTGTTGAACTAAAACTAGTGCATTGCCCATAGAATGCAGGTATTCCCGTCTGAAACAGGTATCCCAATTAGGCTTTACAGGCCCAAATGTAGGCTGTGTTTGAAAGTGGAATACAAAGAGGTGCAGCCTATATGTCGGCAATCACATGTTTGACTTTGAAAAATATAAAAGGGAGTAAATGATACTTAGATTTATTTGATTGTGTGAATATTAATTACAGAATACCTAAATATTGAAAATGAATGGGACATCCAATATTAGTGACTGTTTCAGATCCCTTGTTTATTTGTTTGTCAGAGCACTTATTTGTGTGATCTTTTATTACTTATATTCAAGACAATAGTGTATCTTGCACTTTGGGGAATGGAAGTTATTCAGTCATCATAATAATTATTTTAGTTTATCACTGTTCAGTGATGGAGTTCAGTGTAATATTGAATTTCTTCTGTGTATCGTCAATAAACTCATGCAGTACTATAACAGGACACGTTTACAAATATTTGAGGTCTACTGTAGTGCATATTTTATACTTTAGCAATATTTTGTTATTAAAAGGTTTAAACAGCAGAACCCATTTGACTGCAACCATTGCATCAATGTTGCCCATTTGTCAGTAACTATTTAACTAAAAATTATTTATTCCATTATTTTGGCGTTTTGTGTCCTGTGTTTAGGCTCTGTCACACCTAGATGATTTAGGCAGCGTTTGCAAAACGTATGAAAAATTTGGAGAATACGCTGGCGTATGTCGAATCAGTTATGGCTAAGTTTTGTCTAAGTTAAGAGCACGCTGAAGAACCCTGAAGCACGCTGGTATACAGCATAGTTCGCCGAGCTCCTCTGAAAATTTTCAGCATGTTGAAAATTTTGCGACGCATCCAGCGTATGGCTGATATGTCCCACAATTCCGGAGCAAAGGTTGTAGGGAAGTTATGCGTTTGTTTACACACGTCACTTCTCAGCATCTCAAAGTTACTCAAAAATCAAAATACACTGAGATTAATGTCTAGCGTACCCAAAAATTATTTCTAACATATGAGTAATGCTCTTTGAACCTATGTGTTACTTATTGAACAGGTTTCTAACTTGGAGCTACCCTATAATGGCATATTTGCAACGTTGGTTCTCAGGAAAAACCCGTACAGAGCTCTGCTCAGCTGCTGCCTGCAACACACACACACACACACACACACACACACACACACACACACACACACACACACAGAGCTAAACACATGCACTTGTTCGTAAAACGGGACCTGTTGGGGAGGTGTCTGGAACTTTCAAGCTACAGGATAATGATCCAAATCACTGTTTATCTCTCCCCCCATGTGTTTTTTTTTAACCTGTGACTGCAGTCTATGCCATCAGCTGTCCAGTGCTGTTCTGATAGATATGCCAAAATGTCAGAACACCGGAGGAGGAGGATCCAATCAGCTGATTGCTCGAAGCACAGAGCTCAGCTGTTTTCCATAACAAATCACATTTTGCTGTTGGCTGGACTTCCGGGCAAAAGCACACTCCATGCATTATCTTTTTTTTTCACTTTATTAAAAATAATTTTTTTTAATTGCCATCAGTTAGTGTGCCTTTGAGCCAGGTCATGTCAGGCTGCTGCTTCTCCTGGCATGTTCTGTGTTGATACACCGGTGTTCTTTGTCAGACCCAGTCCCTGTTGACACTCCGCCCAGTCTACTCGCGAGCCTCCTGTCCTCCACATATGCAGAATTATCCTTTAGACCTACACAATCACAGCAACTTTATGGTATTATTTCTTAAGCATTAAATCTTCAGTATTATCTTTTTTAGTCAAATTTGTTGTTTTTCACTTCCTTGTTTTGTCCAGTGAGCACTGTGGTGACTGACAGGTTGTGATGCCACATATTATCCATTCAGCATGGCCATGATGCCGTGTATTATCAAATCAGCATGGCCATAATGCCGCGTATTATCCAATCGGCATGGCTGTGATGCCACGTATTATCCAGTTGGCATGGTTGTGATGCTGCACATTATCTAATCAGCATGGCCATGATGCTGCGTATCATCCAATCAGCATGGAGTCGATCTGAAACCCCGCCCACACTTCCTGAAGCCAGGGCATGAAGAGACAGAGTGGTGGCTAAACTTTTATTGATAAAAATTACATATTTTGACAGAGTGACTCCATACTCTGGGAGGCCCACCCTCGTAACCTCAGCAAAGCACTTATAAAATCTTAGGTCAGTCTGACAAACGGTTCAAGAGATATGCGTGGAATAGACAGACAGACGATGTTTATTTGAAAGGGACATTACATACTAATGAACATTAATACAAATGTAAATATGCCATATTTAGCAATACTGCTAATTTGCATCTGTAGTCCCCCAGCAGGTCACAAAAACACACAAACAAACAGTCATACACGAGCAGGACAACTGCAATAAAACTGTAAAAAGTGGATATGCTAAAGTGCAAGAGTTAAGGTGTTACAAAACAAAATATTCAAATGTCACATGTGTGAAGTGCTGTGTATGCATACACACACATGCACCCAAGCACCTTACAGCAACAACAGACAGCAACAAACAAGGGGCGGGGCATATGTGTGTGATGCACGGGCACATATACAGTATATACCGTGGTGTGAGAAAGTGTTTGCCCCCTGCCTGATTTCTCATTTTTTGTATGTCACACTTAAATGTTTCAGATCATCAAACAAATGTAAATATTAAACAAAGATAACACAAGTAAACACAAAATGCAGTTTTTAAATGAAGGTGTTTATTATTAAGGGGAAAAAAATCCAAACCTACATGGCCAAGTGTAAAAAAGTGATTGCCCCCCCCCCTTTCCATTAAAATATAAATTAACTGTGGTTTATCACATCTTTTGAAAGCTGAGTTCAATTTCTCCAGCCACATCCAGGCCTGATTACTGCCACACCTGTTCTCAATCAAGAAATCACTTAAATAGGACCTGCCTGAGAAAGTGAAGTAGACCAAAAGATCCTCAAAAGCTAGACATCATGCTGCTATCCAAAGAAATTCAGGAACAAATGAGAAACAAAGTAATTGAGATCTATCAGTTTGGAAAAGGTTCTGAAACCATTTCTAAAGCTTTGTGACTCCAGCAAACCACAGTGAGCGCCATTATCCACAAATGGCAAAAACATGGAACAGTGGTGAACCAGGAGTGGCCAGCCGACCAAAAGTACCCCAAGAGCACAGCCACGACTCATCGAAGAGGTCACAAAAGACCCCACAACAACATCCAAAGAACTGCAGGCCTCACTTGCCTCAGTTAAGGTCAGTGTTCATGACTCCACCATAAGAAACAGACTGAGCAAAAATGGCCTGCATGGCAGAGTTCCAAGATGAAAACCACTGCTGAGCAAAAAGAACATAAAGGCTCATCTCAGCTTTGCCAGAAAACATCTTGATGATCCCCAAGACTTTTGGAAAAATACTCTGTGGACTGACGAGACAAAAGTTGAACTTTTTGGAAGGTGTGTGTCCCATTACATTCGGCGTAAGTATAACACAGGATTTCAGAAAAGGAACATCATACCAACAGTAAAATATGGTGGCGGTAGTGTAATGGTCTGGGGGTGTTTTACTGCTTCAGGACCTGGAAGACTTGCTGTGGTAAATGGAACCATGAATTCTGCTGTCTAACAAAAAATCCTGAAGTAATGGCTTGTGCAGAAGCTCAAACCAAATCAATAAATGTACGTCTTAAACTGATACATATTAAATGGTTAATGCGGATGTATGTTACACCATTGGAGTTAAATAGATATAACAAAAACATACCAGATACATGCACAAAATGTATGGAAAGTAAAGGAACCCTATGTAACTGTTTATGGGAATGTAGAAAAATCAGAATGTTTTGGGAAGAGGTGAGGGTAACAATTGAAAAAATAATTTCAAAACAGTTCACATTGAACCCTAAACTGTTTTTGTTGGGTCTGTATCCAGAAAAACATAACTTTAACTAGAAAAGCACTCTGAGAGCGCAGACCTCCGCCAAGTGGCGCGGCACAGTTCCCCCCATACAGTGTTTGTGTGTATGTTTTCAGATTGCTTGACCATGAAAACATATGACTAGCAATTGGATTGACAATGATAGAATTAGTGGTTCAGTAGTTCTTCACGAAAATGACATTTTCCGTAATGGCGGCCACAGTTCCCCCCCCTCCATACAGTGTTTGTGTGTACGTTTTCGGATTCCTTGACCACAAAAACATATGACTAGCAATTGGATTGACAATGATAGGATTAGTGGTTCAGCAGTTATTCACGAAAATGGCATTTTCCATAATGGCGGTTTTCTTCTGGACGGTGATCCGGATCATCCCCAAAATTTAATCAGTTCTTCCTTGTACCATTTCCAACAACGCCTGAAAGTTTCATCAAAATTCGTCCAAAACTTTTTGAGTTATCTTGCTAACCAACAGACAAACAGACAGACAAACAGACAAACCCCGGCAAAAACATAACCTCCTGGCGGAGGTAATAACTAGAAAAGCACTCGGAGAGCGCAGACCTCCGCCAAGCGCAACAGTTCCCCCCATACAGTGTTTGTGTGTACGTTTTCGGATTCCTTGACCATGAAAACATATGACTAGCAATTGGATTCACAATGATTATTTGTTTATTTGACAGGGACAGTGCAATAAACATAGACAATTAATCAATGACAATCAATGTGATGGTGATAGGATTAGTGGTTCAGTAGTAAAAGCATTGCCTCCTTGGCGGAGGTAATAAACTGAAGTGTTGGTGTTGTGTGCATCTCCTCCACTGACGGATGCAGATTGGGTAGACAGGTTGCCGTGGGTTTTATATTATATTATTGGGGTTGCGCTCCGCAGCAAAACAGAATTTAGAAGCTTCCCCGGCTGAGAGCTCGTTTTTGCGCAGCGCCTATGGCTGGCTGGGGAATTTCTGCCAAATGCGCAGCGCCTATGGCTGGCCGGGGAATTTCTGCCAAATAATCCAACGGCGGACAGCTGCCCGTGTCAGGTTTTACAGCTGCGCGCAAACACAGGCACGGTGGCGGGCCCAGCCCACCAGTGTTTTCCGCGTGCTTTTGTGCCTAAAACGTTGAAGAACGCGGAGTTTATGTTGGTCAGACACGATGACCAGCGCCCTCCATTGCGCCTGCGCACATGTTGAAAATAGCTGTATGTCACAGTGTTAAAGAATGCTTTAAAAAATTCCTGTATCCAGATGGTGATCCGGATCATCCCCAAAATTTAATCAGTTCTTCCTTGTACCATTTCCAACAACGCCTGAAAGTTTCATGGAAATCCGTCCAAGACTTTTTGAGTTATCTTGCTAACCAACAGACAAACAGACAGACAGACAGACAGACAGACAGACAGACAGACAGACAGACAGACAAACACACAGACAAACCCCGGCAAAAACATTACCTCCTCCTGGCCTTTTCGGCCTGGCGGAGGTAATAAGAGTGAAAGAGCATTCATAGACCTCAGTTTGCTTAATGCTAAAAAATGTATTGCACTACTATGGAAAAAGACTCATAGACCAGATGTGACTCAGTGGTTAAGACAAATGTTAACAAACCTTCCACTAGAAAAAATAACATACATACTGAAATCAAAGGAAAATGTGTTTGAGAATATATGGAGACCTTTCATTGATTATGTAAAGAAATTAAACATAACTTCTGAAGAAGAAGGTGAATGATATGTGTGGACCTTGCAAATTCCAAACTGGTGAATGCATATTATGTATTCTTATGTAATAGATTACCTAGACTAAACAGAAGAGCATTGTTGTTGATTTGCTTTTGTTAATGGTTGTTGTTGTTGTTTTTAGTATATTTTTTTTGTTGTTGTTTGTGTTTTTTTTTTAACTTTAGTGTTAGTGTTTGACTGTCTGTGCCATGTGTGTAAAAAAAAAAAAAAAAGGTTCAATAAAAAATATTGTGGAAAAAAAAAATAAAATCCTGAAGTAGAATGTCCGGCCATCTGTTCGTGACCTCAAGCTGAAGCACACTTGGGCTCTGCAGCAGGACAATGATCCAAACACACCAGCAAGTCCACCTCTTAATGGTTTAAGAAAAACAAAATGAAGACTTTGGTGTGGCCTAGTTAAAGTCCTGACCTGAATCCAATTAAGATGCTGTGGCATGACCTTAAAAAGGTGGTTCATGCTCGAAAATCCTCCAGTGTGGCTGAATTACAACAATTCTGCAAAGATGAGTGGGCCAAAATTTCTCCACAGCACTGTAAAAGTCTCATTGCCAGTTATCGCAAACGCTTGATTGCAGTTGTTGCTGCTTAGGGTGGCCCAACCAGTTATTAGGTTTAGGGTGCAATCACTTTTTCACACAGGGCCATATAGGTTTGGATATTTTTTCCCTTAACAATAAACACCTTCATTTAAAAACTGCATTTTGTGTTTGTGCTATCTTTGTCTAATATTTAAATTTGTTTGATGATGTGAAACATTTAAGCGTAACAAACATAGAAAAAAATGACAAATCAGGAAGGGGGCAAACACTTTTTCACACTGCTGTATATATGAGTATGCCGCAGAGCAACCACTAGTTATGGATACAGTTTTGGTTGTTTAAAAGCCAGTTTTTACAATGCGTCTTAAAAGTGTTTAGTGTGGTATGTTCTCTGCAGGTGGTATGTTAATCCAGATCTTAGTGCCCCTCACTGATAGCACAGATAGAGGAAATGTGGTGTATCTGTGGGGGACCACAGTCTCCTCTAGTGATTTCTCTGGGGGTTGTACTGGTGACAGTTCTCAGTTTAGCATATTTTCCCGGGGGGGGGGGGGCATAGCCATTTAATATTTTATAAATTGAACAGGCAAATTTGAGAGTTTTATATTTTTCAAAAGACAGAAGATTGTATTTCTTGTGACAGCAATGATATGTGGGATCTTTCTTTTCAAGGATTTTTATGGATTTTTTTGTATAAAGATTCAATGGGTTTGATTTTGGTTACACCAGTGAGTGACCAGTTGGTAAAACAGTAATCGATGTGTGAGAAGATCATTACCTGCAGAAACATTTTGGCCACATTAACTGTCAGCGATGGTGTAATTTGTTTAAAATTTCTTAAATTGAATTTGATTATGTTTGAGATTTTTTTGATGTCGAGTTTGTAGTATTTGATCGTTGTTTTGTGAACATAATGCAAACAGTTTTTTTAGTGTTTAGTAGGAGACATGAGTTATTCAGCCAGTCATGGATTTGGGTTATCACTGTAAGAATACAGGTGGCTTCTTGTGTGTTTTTTGCAGGTGTGAATATTACCGTGTCATCTGCATAATTTTTTATAGAATGTTTCTGCCTGCATTTGGTAGATCATTTATGTATAGGGAGTGTAATATTGGTCCTAGTATGGGACCTTGTGGGACACTCATTTGACATTTCAAATATGGTGATTTGACACCATTGACCATTGCACATTGATGTCTGTCAGTTCAATAGGATTTCATCCATTTGATAGTGTGTTCTTGAAAGATAAACTGAGTAAGCTTGCTTAGAAGTATGTTGTGGTCAACAGTGTCAAACTCCTTCTTCAGTTCTAAAAACACAGCACCTACAGTACGTGGTAACAACAGTTTCTGGTGACGAGGATGATAACCAGATTTCAGACAGACCCATAAAATCAATATTGGAGTTTATCAGCAGATGTTCTAGGTGTTCACATTTGGAGATCATACGCCGTACATTTAAGTGCCCCCCAAGCAGACCTTTTTTTTTTACTTTGAGGGTTCCAAATTCATTTTGCCTGGTTCAGGGTTTGAAAAACTTTTAGCAATCTATGTTTTTGTAACACAGGATTTCTCTGACGAGTTTTACACTCACCGCTGGCTGGTTGTTGTATTGTTGCTGCAGTGAGTCCGTGGGCTGGGTAGCTGCTGCCACAGAGACCGACCCAGCAGCAGCGGCCGGCCGTCTGGTGATGTGGGTTCTCCGCTGTGCCATGGTGAGGAAGGTGCGTTGCTGTGCTGCAGGGATGAGGGTCGATTGCTAGTCCATCCCGGCTCTGTTCCACTGTTGGGCCATGACAACGCCATCAAGTTGTCCCGCCACGGTGGTGTTGGTGGGCTGCAGGGCCACAGTGGTGCTGGTTGGTGTGGGTCGCCTTAGCACAGCCAGTACCGGTAGTGTGCGCGGCATTAATTCCGCTGGTGAAGGTACTCGTGTCCATGCTGGTCCCATAAACAATTGTGGCCTCGGTGTTTTTGCTGTTGATGGCGGCGTTAGCCGCACTAGTCCTGTTAGCATTGGTGGCGCCATGGTGAGGAGGGCGCACTGTTGTGCTACAGGGACGGGGGTTGATTGCTAGTCCATCCCGGCTCCATTCCTCTGTTGGTCCGTGACAACACCACCCAGCTGCCACGCCACGGTGGTGTTGGTGGGCTGCAGGGCTGCAGTGGTGCTGTTTGGTTTGGGTTGCCTTAGCGTGGCCAGTACTGGTAGTGTGCGCGGCATTGATTCCGCTGACGATTGTGCTGCTCGTGTCCAATCTAGTCCCATAAACAATTGTGGTCTTGTTGTCTTCGCTGATGATGGAGGCATTAACGGCACTAGTCCTGTAGGCATTAAAGGCGTCTGTCCCACACACAGGTCCGTGGCCACCGGCCCTGGGTTTATTTCCACGTCGCCCGCCAGGAACAAGATAACGCTGAGGTGAAATAATCCCATGAAGCTGTTGACTGTGCAGGATTGCCTGTGGTAGGTTGGCGGTCTGGCCCATCCTTTGTTCAGGTAACTCGTGTACAAGAGGTACTGGCCTCCATTACCTGTGGGGTGGAGCTGTTCTTTCCATCTTGTTGTTGAGAGCCGATGTCGTACTGTACTTAGTATTAAGTACAGGAGTATGGCAGCAGTTAACAGGTGGGATTGTAAGAGACGTAGAGGTTTTGCTGTAGTTTTAGCTAGTTTTGCCCTCATTCTGGCCAACTTACGCTCACTAGATAACAAAATAGACCACATATAGCTCCTGAGAACTACGTAACGTGATGCACAGAACTGCTGTATTTTTATCTTTACAGAAATGTGGTTAAATGATAATATATCGGACTCTGCCATTCAGTTAGCTGGGCTAAAGTGCTACCTCAGCGACAGAGTGCTCACGGAAGGAGGGAAAACCTGGGGTGGAGGCATGTGTGTTTACATCAGTGACGTCGGTGCAGAAATGCATCTGCTGTACACAAACACTCTTCTCCATTGTTGGAGTTTATGATCATCAAGTGCCGACCCTTTTACATTCCGAGAGAATTTTCATCTGTCCTACTAGCCGCTGTGTACGCCCTGCCCATCGGCACCAGTGAGAGGAGCAAAGCACTAAAAGAACTCTATCAGGCCATCAGTGAGACACAAACAGTGCATCCAGACAGATTCCTCATTACAGCAGGAGACTTCAACCATGCAGATTTAAAGGCCCTCCTGCGGTGGCATGATAAAATAAAGGCTGTGAAGTGAGGTTTTAAATAGGTTTATTATCATACCGCCATCACGGAGCTCGCCCCATGGGCGAGCCTGGAGGCTCTCCAGCAAAGTGTGCAGATGAGCAGTAGCAGAGAATGAGAGAGGGAACATGGATTTCAGTGAGCTTATATACCCAGCTACAAACAATACATGAAAGGCATTCATAGCAGTAGGTATGGGCATTTGCATTTGAGAGACACACATAACAATAAGGAGATTTCTAGCCAGAATTCGCCTCCGCTCCGGAGCTGTGGGACAAAGAGGTTACAAGGCACATCTACATATTGTTATCAGTCTGTAGATCACAGTAAGGGCAGGATGCATGAACACAATGCATGAATGGCACATTAACATCACAGTACAGAGCCGGAAAAAGCCAGAAGAAGTGGGGCTGCCTGTTGACATTAATACACACATTTCACTGTTCTGTTAATTGCTCTAGCCGAGCGCTGTGTCTGCCCCAGTCTGTTGTGGGGGTTACGCCACACGCTTCCCCCCAGAGGGCTCGGCAGGCGGCCGAGGCCTCGATAGTCCGGCTTTGGCAGCGAGCAGGGAAAGCTCTGTGCAGGCGGAGGTGGAGGGGGGTGGGGGGTAGTAAATGCCGGCCGGGGACGGTGAAATCGTCTGAGCCGCGCAAAAATTGCTTGAGGGTCCGCGATGTTGAGGGGCTGTCCCGTTGAACGTGCGGAGATCCACAAGAAGAAAAATTAGTCACTGACTCCTCCCGCGATTAAGTCCTGCAAGGATTAATAGCGGCCGTGAAGAAAAAAAAGGAGCAGCGAGGATTAACAGTGGCCATGAAGAAAAACAGGGGAGGCTGTAAGAAAAAAACAAAAGCAAAGGGACTTGGCGTGTTGACTTTAGGTGCGGGCACAACCTTAAAGCCTTCGGGAACCGCAGACTGCTGAATTCCCTATGTGCGCCATGGCTAAGACCATTAGCAAATCCTGTGAGCAAGCTGCGTGCGTGCCTCAGGTGTACGAGCAACCCTGAAGGGCCTGTGTGCAGCGGCGAAGGAGGATGGGGGTCTGTAGAGCCGTATGCATCCCGTGCGTGGTGCGCCGTCCTCGTAACTCCCCGGTGCGTGTGCCGGGGCTCTGTGCGTGGGTGGGCCAGCTGGAGAGGAGAACCAGGGTCAGGGAGCTTAATCATCCCTGTTCATTGTGTTGGAGCGGTGAAAGGGAGTAGACGATCTTTGTCCCTCGAGCTCGTGTAGATGCGTTGGAGCGGTGAGAGGGAGGAGACGATCTTTGTCACTCGCTCGGCCATGGTGCGTTCAGGTCTACGCGCTGCATTCTCCGTCGGCCATGGAGGTCGCCGTCGTGGAGAGAGGACAAGGTGCGTGCGCTCCCGTATGGAGAGAAGCTGTGAGAGCGGCCTGTCCAGCGTGGATGTGCCGATCTAGGCGTGCAGATCTCACCATGAAATGTTCCTCAGCTTTCCCGGTCGTGGGTGGTCTCCGGAGAGTTTCGCCTGGAAACTCTGCGTCGAAGTCTCCCTGAAGCAGAAGGGAGGGCAGATCAGTCAGGCTGCTGCGTTCGCTTGTCGTCGGAGAATCACCGCCGGGTGCTGCGTTTGTTGCCATCAGGACATCAGCTTGGCTGTCCAAACCAGAAGGTTGCGTTGCACAAAGCGTGTGCATTCTCGGGGTCACCAGCGCGGCGGATGATAAAATAAGGCTGCGAAGTGAGGTTTTAAATAGGTTTATTATCATACCGCCATCACGGAGCTCGCCCCATGGGCGAGCCCGGAGGCTCTCCAGCAAAGTGTGCAGATGAGCAGTAGCAGAGAATGAGAGAGTGAACATGGATTTCAGTGAGCTTATATACCCAGCTACAAACAATACATGAAAGGCATTCACAGCAGTAGGTATGGGCATTTGCATTTGAGAGACACACATAACAATAAGGAGATTGCTAGCCAGGATTCGCCTCCGCTCCGGAGCTGTGGGACAAAGAGGTTACGAGGCACATCTACATATTGTTATCAGTCTATAGATCACAGTAAGGGCAGGATACATGAACACAATGCATGAATGGCACATTAACATCACAGTACAGAGCCGGAAAAAGCCAGAAGAAGCGGGGCTGCCTGTTGACATTAATACACACATTTCACTGTTCTGTTAATTGCTCTAGTCGAGCGCTGTGCCTGCCCCAGTCTGTTGTGGGGGTTACGCCACACCTCCTACCAAACCTACACCAACAAGAAGACTTTCCAAGAAGAGAAGACAATTTGCTGGACCTGGTGTACACATCTCACAAGAAAGCATACAGAGCCTCCCCCTTCCCCCTCTGGGTCTCTCTGATCACACCACCATCCTGTTAAGGCCGGCATACAAACCCAGAGTGAAAACAATCAGACCAACAAAAAAGCAGGTACTTGTGTGGCCAGAGGGAGCCTCTGATGCTTTGAAAGACTGCTTCAGCACTACAGACTGGGACACTTTCAAGCATGCAGCCACTCACAATGGACATACAAACCTAGAGGAGTACACTGAGGTTGTTGTAGCATACACAGCGAAATGCATTGATGATGTCACTCATTGCAAAACCATCAGTGTTTGTGCTAACCAGAAGCCATGGATGACAGCTGAGGCCCACAGGCTCCCGAGGGCTCGGGACACAGCCTTCAGGGTCGTCAACACTGCAGGACTAACAACAGCTAGGGCCACCCTGTCCTGTGGCATCAAGGAGGCAAAATGACAGTACAGCAACAAAATATCCGGCCACTTCAGCAATACCAGAGATGCATATTCCCTCTGGCATGGCATACAGACCCTCACCAACTACAAACCTCCACCTCAGACCTGTGCGAGTGACACCACGCTGCTCAACAACCTAAACGACTTTTTCGGTCACTTTAAAGCACAAAACAGCACATCAGCATGGAAGACCACTCCTCCTCCAGATGAGCAGGCCATGAGTCTGGATCTGGCTAGCGTGAAGAGGACCCTCTGCAGGATCAACCCATACAAGGCAGCTGGTCCAGACAGCGCACCGGATCGCGTCCTGAAGGACTGTGCAGAGGAGCTCAAGAATGTCCTGGCCGGCATCTTCAACATCTCTCTGACTCAAGCTGTTGTACCCACATGTTTCAAAATTGTCACCATAATACCAGTGCCAAAGAAGCCCATCCCAGCTACAATGATTACCAGCCTGTAGCACTGACCCCCATTTTAATGAAGTGCTTCGAGCGGCTGGTCATGCAGAACATCAAGTCCATCCTGCCTCCTTCCCACGACCCATCTCAGTTTGCATACAGGTCAAACAGATCCACAGAAGATGCCATCTCTGCTGCTCTCCATTCAGCCCTCACCCACCTGGACTCAAAGAACTCCTACGTGCGAATGTTGTTCTTGGATTTCAGTTCAGCATTCAACACAAGCATCCCCCAGCACCTGATACAAAAACTCAGACACTTGGGGACTCAAAACCTCTTTCTGTAACTGGGTGCTGGACTTTCTCACAGGGAGACCACAGAACATGCGGGTTGGCAGCAACACCTCCCAGACCATCACACTGTGCACAGGGGCCCCACAAGGGTGCGTGCTGAGCCCGCTGCTCTTCACCCTACTGATCCATGACTGCGTACCAGCCTACAACACCAACTACATCATCAAGTTTGCGGATGACACAACGGTGGTGGGCCTCATCACCAACAACGAGGAGGCCAACTACAGAAATGAGGTGACCCAACTGGCCCAGTGGTGTAAAGACAATAACCTCTTCCTGAACATGAGAAAAACCAAGGAGATTGTGGTCAATTTCAGGTGGGGTCACACACAGCACCCCCCTCTGATCATCGATGGTGCAGCCATGGAGAGGGTAAGCAGGACCAAGTTTTTAGAGGTGCACATCTCCAGGGACCTCTCCTGGTCCAACAACACCACATCACTGGCCAAGAAGGCTCAAACTCGCCTCCATTTCCTCCGCAAACTGAGGACAGCATGAGTCCCACCCCCCATCATGTGCTGTTTCTATCGGGGCACCATTGAGAACATTCTCACCAGCTGCATCACGGTGTGGTATGGAAGCTGCACCACCTCTTGCCAGAAGACACTACAATGCACAGTGAAAGCAGCCAGCAAGATCATCGGTGCCCCTCTGCTCCCCCTCTCAGACATCTACCTTACCCGCCTCACCCGCAGAGCCATCAACATCGCAGGCGACACCTGCCACCCTTCACACTCCCTCTTGAGCCCCCTGCCCTTGGGGAAAAGGTACCGGAGCCTCCGGGCCCGCTCCACCAGACTGCTAAACCGCTTCGTTCAACAGGCCATCAGGACCCTGAACTCTGTCCACTCCCCCCCTCCCCCCGGACCGTAACGCACTCACTCGCACAATAATTACTTCAGCTGTTGGCACAGAAAGACTACCACACCAACAATACATAATACATCTGCTGCTGTATGTTTCTGCACTTTAACTGCAACCATTAGCACAAATGCCATATCTGCTGCTGTCATTGCAATACTGATTATGTACAGTCCTATCTGTTACTATCTGCACCTGCACTACCGCATTGAACTGCAACTACGGGGTATTACATCTCAAGTTTTCTGTATATAGGATTGCTGGGTTTCATCATCATTAATCGTTTATGTCTATTTGCACTGTGGGAGGTCTGGGTCTGTCTTTTGTCGTCATTTGCACTACGGGTTGCATTACTGTACATAGACTGCTGTTGGGTTTTTTCCAGCTTTATTCCTTTTTCTTTTTTATATTGTACACACCACTGAAGAGAGAGACAAACGCCATTTCAATTCTCCTGCATGTCCTGTACGTATAGTAGTATTGATAAATAAAATTTTTGAATCTTGAATCTTTTTAAGCTGTTTTTTTTTTAGCTTACATGCAGGACCCGCCACGCTGCGTGCTCCCTCTTTGTCGCTCTTCCAGATTGTCGCTTTGTGTCGGCCATCTTGAAGAAATGTTGTTCAGCTGCCATTTGTTTTTGTTTGCGTAAGGCACACTATCCACTTTTGGTCTATCATTTTTAGTTAACTTACTTTCCACAGCATGTGGGACATTTGTAACCAAACAAATTTATCTCATCACATACTTTTACAATGCTCCTCTTTAGCATGCCACCATCTGGTGAAGAAAAAAATCAGCAGCAAGCAATTTTCACTTCTGACATGTACAGTATTTTTCTTTTTCTTTCTTTCTACTCTCAGATACCGATGTGTGTGACATCATCCAGCTGGCAGCCATCTCTGGAGAGAGGGTGTTCAATGTCTACACCCTCCCCCACCGCACCCTCACTTCCAGTGCCAGAGAGGTCACTGGCTTCACTGTCAGAGATGACCGTTTGTTTCTCCACGATGATCCCTTGGAAACTGTCCCTCTCATTGAGGCTCTCACCTCCTTCATCACCTTTCTTCGCTCCTTCCACCAGCCCGTGTTGCTGGCAGCCCACAATGCTATGCGCTTTGATGCCCTCGTGCTCACCAGGGTGCTGAAGCAATACTCCCTCCTGCAAGAGTTCCAGCAGGTGGTGTCTGGGTTTCTGGACACTTTCCTGTTAAGCAAGAATCTCTTCAGACACCTGAGCAGCTACTCTCAGAAGAACATGGTGCGTCACTTCCTGGGGAGAACATACAACGCTCACAACGCTGTGGAGGATGCCAGGATGCTTCAGGAGCTGTACAGGACATGGAATCCTACAGCAGCAGCTGCATCAAGATGTACCTTCAGGGCTAATAGAGTGTGGTAAAACAATAATACAGCTGACCACTGACCCCACCCCTATAAAAAATAGGAGTGTAGTAATATGAAAGAATATTAACTTTAAGAGTGCACCCTTTATTTGCAGTTTTGGTTTTATTGTGCACTTTCAGGTAGTTGAACCAACTACAAAAAAGGGTTGATGGGTAAATAATATTTCTTATGACCAGTGACCAAACATACTGTACATGTTACACTTCAAACTCACAGACGTGTTCATACTGTACAATGATTTGTGGTTTTTGGTGCACTTCCATGTAACTTGAACATGAACGTGAACATTTTACAACATGAAACACTGGTAGCACTTTATCCATTCTGGATAGTCTGCTTACAGGGTTTTTCTAACAAATCAGCTGCATATTTGTTGACATTCAACAAATGAACAATGAACTTTTTTTTGTCAAGTCCCGGGGAAAGTGGAGGATTGAGTGAGACTCTTTGTACGTCAAAGTAGGAAAAAAAAATTCTGTTAATTTGAGTTTAGATTATACATAAATGTTTTTTAGAACAAGGTCTCAAACTTTTTTTTTCTATAAATCCTCCAGGACTGCTTTAAAAAAACCACCTTTTTTATTTGCACCAAATTTTAGCAGCCACGCAGAAGTTAATTCTTCAATAGACCACTATGCATTGCAGTTGAAATGTTTTATTGTTGTTTGTTTGAAGACTGGGACTCCTTTGTGACTTTAGTACCATTTTTTGATCTTGTACACAATTGTAATTATCCACAGAGACACTGACCATGTTTACATGTACATGAATAAACCAGTTGTGATTGGATTTCTGGCGTCATCTGACTAGAGTGGTGGTTTAGTTGATAGAGCATCTGCCCCACAGCCAGGAGGTTGTGGGTTCAGGTCATACCAAAGACCATATTAAAAATGGTACTTTCTAGCTTGGTGCTCAGCATAATAAAATGGGGGAAGGAGAATTTTTTTTGTGGCATGGCAGTGACCCCTCTGATTCTAGATGTGATTAACATTGTACATAGGAAAAACGTAATTTCATTCTACTGTACATGATGGATTGAATGACAAAGTTGGCTTATTATTCAAGTGGCCATGTAAATGGAATGATCCGTTAAAAGCCATGTAACTGGGGTCATTAACTCAAGAAGTTTATCCTCTAATAATCTGTTTATTCAGTGCATGTAAACATGACAAAACTGATTATTGCCATTATCACTTTATTCCCAGTAATCGGTTTATTGTGACCATGTAACCAGGGCCAAGGTTTATATAATTAGCAGCCTTCTCTGCTAGTAAAACTACTGAGATGAGGCAGATACAGTAAGTTTAAAAAAAATGATTTGCAGAGGAGAGGCTTTTTGTGGATTTGTGTTGTAGTTGTAGCTATTACCATCTCCGTACAATCAAAATTATTTAATTGGAAAGTACTTTTAACTTATATACTACTGTAATGACCCACTTCAAAAGTGCACAATTTACACCAATCTCTGTACGTACTACCAATAAATGCACTGATGTGACAACAATAAAAATATACTTTGTATGAACATCTTTGGAGTAGTTTTGTGGTTGATAGAAATTCAAAATGTGATGGTGCCACATCTGTCATCCGTCCGTCTGTCTTCCTGTCCATCCACATTTCACAGGAATCACTACTCCTCCTAGGCAGCTGCTTACCAAACTTGTGATGATCTTCAGGTGGGCCTGCATCCAGGTTGTGCTCATGGTCAAAGGTCAGAAAATCTGGGCACTCTCACGCAGTTCATCAGGCCAGAATGAGCTACTGTGTCATTGGTGGACTGGTTTGTGTATTAAGCTGAAGACAGTTGGTCATTTTAAAAACGCTTTCTTGCCACAGTTTATTCATTCAGACCATTATGTAAAACACAGTGTGCGAAAAGAAAATGTACAAGACATTTAAGACCGAGGATGACACATGAAAGTGAATGTGTTCCTAGACCTGGTTTGAAACTAAATAACCTGCCAGACTGAAGCTGTAGGCCAGCATGAAACTTAGACTTATCTTTTTGTAGTATCAAAATTAAGTTGTGAAAGCTTGTATAAGATTTAAATTTGTCAGGGTTCTCTTAGGGTACCAGTTTCATGTGTGGGGAGACTTGAATAACGAAACCGAATTGTCTTTCATTTCAGTTTATTCAAGAAATCATTCCACTGTCTGCTCTTATTCTTGAGCAGCGAACAAAGAGAGTGAACACACCAAAGTTCTCTCATTTAAACCTTCTCACATCAAACCATTTCCCTCGCGGGGGAAATCACACATCTATATCAAAGTCTCTTTATTCACATTCATTAGCCTTTTATTTACATAACTCCCCCTTCTCTCTTCCCGAGCCTCAGTGGTCAGGAAGTCTTCTGTCCCCTGTCCTCCGCAGGGGGTCCAGGCTCTGTGGCTCCGCACCGCAGGGGGCTGGCTCTCCTTCATCGTGGTTAAATCACATATGCAGTGTCCAACATATACATGTCTCACAACACAGCCATATAACCCCCCCCAAACGATGAAGAACAGACTAATTCCCAAAATTTAATAGCACCTTACTCACTACTGAATAATCAACACCAACATTCAGTCTGTGCGCCGCTTGGGCTTCAGCCGTCTGCCGAATCTGCTGTGCGTTGGCCCCGCCTCGCCTGCGGTGCTGTTCTGCTTCGGGTCTGTTGACTGAGGAAGAGAGTGGTTAATTGCCCTCTGCGGGGGCCTGCCTCGTCGAGGCGCCACCGCGACCGGTACAGACACGTCCTTCATGACAAAAGCAGGTTTTAGTCTGTCAATACTGACTGTCTCTTTTCTGTCCCCAAAATCTAGCACAAATTGCTTATCACCTGCCTCCAGCACTCGAAATGGCCCTTCGTAAGGTGGTTTGAGCGTTGCTTTAAGGGCTTCGCGCCTGACAAAAACGAAATCGGCATTTTTCAAAGCCTTGGGGACGAAAACTCGTGGAAAAGCGTGATGAACCGGACCCGGGAGCGTGTCTGCCCCCGTGCCAACTAACGGTCCCAGAGCAGAGAGAGGTGGGGGCTCTGGGTGCTCTGGTAAAAACTCGCCCGGCAGCCTCAGAGTTTGTGCGAATACCAGCTCCGCTGGGGAGGCGTCTAAGTCCTCTTTAGGCGCAGAACGCAACCCTAATAAAACCCATGGGAGTTTATTTACCCAATCTGCATCCGTGAGCGACGCTCTGAGTGCTGCCTTCAAAGACCTATGAAAACGCTCGCATAAACCATTAGCCTGAGGGTGGTAAGCCGTAGTGCGGTGAATTTTGGCTCCTAAGCCGTTGGCCATCGCTGACCACAGCTCAGAGATGAATTGCGGTCCTCTATCGGACGTAATGTCCGACGGAACCCCGAAGCGCGCCACCCAAGCCGTTAAAAAAACGCGAGCCACCTCCGCGGCCGTGGTCGTCGCAAGTGGGACCACTTCCGGCCAACGTGTGGTGCGGTCCACCATTGTCAAAAGATACGTGAACCCCTGTGATGCCGGTAGGGGGCCCACAAGGTCGACGTGCACATGGTCGAACCTTCTGGCCGGAATGCGGAACGGTTCTAACGGGGCTCTTGTGTGCCTGTGAATTTTGGCCCGTTGACAGGAAATGCAGGTTTTTGCCCATTCCTTCACGTGCTTGCGCAGGCACGGCCAAACAAACTTTTCCGCCACTAGTTTCACCGACGCGCGCACCCCCGGGTGCGCCAGTGAGTGGACCGAGTCAAAAACACGGCGGCGCCACGTGGCCGGAACCACCGGACGCGGGCGCCCCGTCGACATGTCGCAGATCAGGGGGGGCATACCGGTTTGTAAACACTTGCTCTCCAGCCTCAACCCTGTTGGTCCAGACTGGAGCGCGCGCACGTCTGCGTCCGCCCCCTGGTCCGCTGCCATGGCTGCGTAATCTATACCCACGTGCACCGGGGCTGCGCGCGCCACCGTGCCGCTCTCCTGCGGCGCGGTCACGGTGGCCCGTTCTGCCTCTGCGCGTGTCGGGGTCGTGAACGCGCGTGAGAGACAATCCGCTACTACATTGAATTTGCCCGCGACGTGCCTAATGTCAGTGGTAAATTCCGAGATTGCGGCCAGCTGCCTCTGCTGCCTGCCGGACCACGGATCTGAAATTTTGGCCATGGCGTATGTGAGCGGCTTGTGGTCCACATAAGCGGTGAAGCACCGTCCTTCCAGCCAGAACTGGAAATGACGAATAGCCAAATGCAGCGCCAACAGTTCTCTGTCAAACGCGCTGTATTTTCGCTCAGCCGCGCTTAAAGATTTGCTAAAGAAAGCCAAAGGCTGCCAAACTCCGGCTACCTGTTGCTCAATAACGGCCCCTATGGCTAAATCTGAAGCGTCTGTCGTCAGCGCGATACGTGCTGCAGGGTCTGGGTGGGCCAGGAGCGCAGCGTCAGCCAAGGCTTTTTTAACCTCTGTGAACGCGCGCTCCCGCTCCGGGGACCATTCGACCGCCTGGGTCGGCTTTTGTTTTTTGAGCGCGGCATATAACGGTTGCATGATTTGAGCTGCGTGGGGCAGGAACCGGTTATAAAAATTCACCATCCCCAAGAATTCCTGTAGTGATTTGACCGTTTGTGGACGGGGAAAATCCGCTACCGCGCGTACTTTCTCTGGTAACGGAACCGCTCCCTCCGGGGAGACGCGGTGACCCAAAAAATCAATCCGCTCAACGCCGAACTGGCACTTGGCTGGGTTAACTATTAAGCCGTGCTCTCCCAGCCTCCTAAAAACTGCTGTGAGGTGCGTTTCGTGTTCGTCCTCTGAAGTACTCGCGACCAAAATGTCGTCGAGGTACACAAACACGAAAGGGAGATCGCGTAACACGGCATCCATCATCCGCTGAAATGTTTGCGCCGCCCCTTTGAGACCAAACGGCATGCGTAAAAATTCGAAAAGTCCGAACGGGGTTATTACCGCTGTTTTAGGAATGTCCTCCGGTTGGACCGGGACTTGGTGATAGCCGCGAACTAGATCAATCTTTGAAAAAATGCGCGCCCCCGCCAGGTGCACCGAAAAATCCTGAATGTGCGGGATGGGATAACGATCGTGCGCCGTAGCGTTGTTTAGCCTGCGGTAATCCCCGCACGGTCTCCAGGAGCCATCGGCTTTCGGTACCATGTGCAGCGGCGAAGCCCACGGGCTCTTCGACCTACGAACGATGCCCAGCCTCTCCAGGCTGGCGAACTCCTCGCGCGCAATGGCGAGCTTAACTGCATCCAAGCGCCGAGCTTTTGCAAACACGGGAGGACCAGAAGTGGGGATGAAGTGTTTCACCCCGTGCTTCGCGACCGTCGCTGAAAAAGTGGGCACAGTGAGCGCTGGAAATTGGGTGAGGAGTGTGTGAAACTTACCACCTGCTGTAGCGACGTGGGTCTGTACTGGTGGCGGGGACACTCGAGCTGAACAGGGGAGAGAGTAAAAAGAGAGTGCATTTACCAGCCGTCTATTAGCAAGATCAACTAACAGATTGTGTGAACACAAAAAATCCGCGCCCAACATGTTGAAACTCACCGCCGCTACTACAAAAGTCCATTCATATGTGCGGCCATGTAAGCATAAAGGCAAGGTCCTTCTCCCGTAGGTGTTGATGTTCGAGCCATTTGCCGCTGTAGCTCCGTCACCGTGGGTCCAGCTACCCGGTCCGCGTATGTTGGGGTGATGAAGCTCACTTGTGCTCCGGTGTCAATGAGGAACACTCGTCCGGAGCGCGCATCCGTGATGTAGAGCAGCTTGTTGCGTTCTCCGAGGGTCGAAGCTGCTAGCGACCCCCGGTCTTGCCGTTTCCCGAACTCCTGAAGTTGCAGGGCAGCACACACCTGCGTGCCTTCTCTGCGAACCTCCGATGGTAAAAGCAGAGATCTTCTCCTCCGCTGTGTCGTGCCCGCGCCTCTGCCGCCGGGCTATTGGCTCCCCCTCGTCGCGGCCGTGTTGCCGCCATTGTCGGCCAGTCTGGTTCTGCCGCCTCTGGCTCCCCGCTGTCTCGGGTCGCTGCTGTGGTTGCTTGCCCGCCGCAGGCGTCCAGGATCCCGTCTGCCTCCTGGGCCAGCTCCCGGAACTCCTCCAGGGTGTGACACTTTTTGCCGGCCAGCGTGCTTCTCGCATGCGCCGGGAGGTTGGAGAGGAAGATGAACTGAAAAATGAAATCATCGTTGTCCAACCCTCTCAGCTGTATCATCTCCTCCATCAGGGCGCTCGGCCTGTGTCCACCTTGGTCTAGCAAAGACAGGATCCTCCTCGCCCTCACTTCAGCCGAGGGGGTGAAAAACTTGATGAGGGTGGATTTCAGCTTGCCGTACCTGTCGGTTGCAGGTGGCTGCTCCACCAAGCTTTGCACGCACCGAGCTGTGCTGTTGTCCAGTTTAGCGATGACATGGTGGAACTTAGTGTCATCCACCGTTACTCCTGCGAGCGCGAACTGCGACTCTGCTTGCAGAAACCACGACCGTGGGTTATCCTGCCAGAAATCAGGCAGCTTAACGGCCACTGCGCTCGCCAGCTCTGAGCGCTGTGAGTCCGGGACCCTGAGAATTTCTTCGTTCATTCTCAACGTCGTCAGTCACCAATGTGGGGAGACTTGAATAACGAAACCGAATTGTCTTTCATTTCAGTTTATTCAAGAAATCATTCCACTGTCTGCTCTTATTCTTGAGCAGCGAACAAAGAGAGTGAACACACCAAAGTTCTCTCATTTAAACCTTCTCACATCAAACCATTTCCCTCGCGGGGGAAATCACACATCTATATCAAAGTCTCTTTATTCACATTCATTAGCCTTTTATTTACATAACTCCCCCTTCTCTCTTCCCGAGCCTCAGTGGTCAGGAAGTCTTCTGTCCCCTGTCCTCCGCAGGGGGTCCAGGCTCTGTGGCTCCGCACCGCAGGGGGCTGGCTCTCCTTCATCGTGGTTAAATCACATATGCAGTGTCCAACATATACATGTCTCACAACACAGCCATATCATGCACAATTTTCAAACGGTTTAAAATGTAATTTGAAAAATGTTGCACAGATGTTCCAGGGTAGTTTTGAAACACTGAAACATGAGTTTTAGCTTCAGCTTTTCCCCTTCTTTATTCCTACTTTTTCTTCTTTTTTTAATATGGCATGATATTCTTTCCATACAATTCCACCACCTCAAGTTTGTCTCCCCACAGAATTGAGCCAAAGGAGCTTGTGACTGGTTTTAATTTTATCAGAATAGTGTAAACAACAAAGTATAGTACAGACTTTTTGAAATCGTGAACGGTGGGACGTAGCATCTAGAATACCACATTTTACAAATAAACTAATCTACTACTACTACTACTCGCTTTCAAGACCTGATTTTATTTTGAAACTTTTAATCTTCCGGTTCTGGCCCCTTCTTTACGTAATTGTTTAAAATCATGGAGGGAAAACGGCTCGTACAAAAGATTAAATTCACTAAAAAATAGGATATAGTCATTAAGTGTGTATTGTCAGTGACTGGACTCAGCCTGCATTTTATTTATTTGACCAAACAGCAGAAACGAACATTAACTTGGTCGTGACAGGATGCAGAAACCGAACGAAGCTAAAAGTGTTCAACAGCCGCCGCTGGTTTTCTTTGACCTGGAGACAACTGGACTGGGTACGACTTATAAATTCAGTCATGATATAGATAAAAAGTATACGACAGTTGTTTATAATTACTTGTTTCCATTAGTTCAGTGTAGTGTTATATCCAAGAAGACAGAAGTGATGCTATGTGTTGTGTTTTTCTTACGACGTATTATTGTGTGACACGGGTGGTGGTTCCGCCGCCACCCGGAGTTTAAGGGCTGTGAGGAAGAGGGGCGGATCCTTGACTTCCTCTCAGCCTGACGGCAGCGCCTTGCATTATACAGGTGAGTCTATGAGAAAGTCGTGTTCAGTCCAACATTCAGTCTCGTCCTTGGCTCCCGTTTTACCGACATTGTAGAATGATAGAGAGCAGGCTTGTCTCCGTTGTACTTTGCTTTATTGACAGCTCGGCACCGGCATCTAGCATGAGAGACTCTGCTTTTCACTTCCTGTCAACATACCTTTCAGCGTAAAAGCCTAACAGCAGTAAAACTACTGTGGCCATTAACATGATTTCTACTTAATATAAATCATTTTATGACATCTCCCCCTCTTTTTTATATTATTTCTAATAACACAAGGTGCATTTAACAGTATTCAATATACCATAATAAACAATACACCACCAGAAAATATTTCAAGTAGGCTTTCTTTACAAGCATGAGATGTATTGTGACGTTTGCAAGGGTTCACACACAAAGACAATGGAAGAGATGGCTGTGATCAACCTGATTTATTTTTCACACACCCCGAGGTGACATTCCACGTACCAAAAGCCAGTTTAGAAAGCTTGGGATCAGTCCGCCAAGGTCTCCGCCTTTGACTGCCACCTAATCCTAATCCTCCTAATCTAGTGGAGGAGTTTAAGTATCTTGGGGTCTTGTTCACGAGTGAGGGGAAAATGGAGCGAGAGATCGACAGACGGATTGGAGCAGCATCTGCAGTGATGCGGACGTTGTACCGGTCTGTTGTGGTGAAGAGGGAGCTTAGTTCTAAGGCAAAGCTGTCGATTTACCAGTCAATCTACGTTCCTACTCTCACCTACGGTCACGAGCTTTGGGTAATGACCGAAAGAACGAGATCGCGGATACAAGCGGCTGAAATGAGCTTTCTCCGTAGGATTGCTGGACTCACCCTCAGAGATAGGGTGAGGAGCTCAGTCATCCGGGAGAGGCTCAGAGTAGAACCGCTGCTCCTCCACATTGAAAGGAGTCAGTTGAGGTGGTATGGGCATCTGATTAGGATGCCTCCTGGACGCCTCCCACTTGAGGTGTTTCAGGCACGTCCCACTGGGAGGAGACCCCGGGGCAGACCCAGGACTCGGTGGAGAGACTATGTCTCCCAGCTAGTCTGGGAACGCCTTGGTATCCCCTCTGAAGAGCTGGAGCAGGTGGCTGGGGAGAGGGAATTCTGGGCTTCTCTGCTTGAACTGCTGCCTCCGCGACCCGGACCTCCGGAAAAGCGGTAGAAGATGGATGGATGGATGGACACCCCGACCCCCAACCTGCTTCTCAGCACACAGAGGAGTGGGGGTCATTCCCCCAGACCTCCGTTTCAATCATGGTTACACACACAGATACATCTTGCCCTAATCCTGCTAAACACTGCTGGGTCATTATAATGCAGTTATAATGACACAGCAGTATAACTCAGAAATAACACATTTAACACACACAGTAACGTTTCAAACTGGCAAAGCATGCTGGGAAATCCCTGGCTCCTTTAAAATGGCCCCGACGTTACACTGCCCCCCCCCCCCCCCCCCGGACTGGTTTCTGTCCCCAGAAAATTCAAAGTCCACTTTCAGAAATCCAACGCGAGTCAGCCCGGTGCCAGGGCGGCATGTACGGGCCATCTGAGTCTCGGTCAGAGTATCTGGTTGGGGTAGGGTTCCGGTTTGGCCATCAGTGGGCGGATGGACACATCTGACAGCCTCTGTAGGACCACGCACAGTCCCTTCCCTGGCAGCGGGAGTCCCAGGCCCGCTCCGGCCGACTCCCACCGCTGCCAGATCTCCCAGGCGGCCGCTGGCCCACGTCCATGCGTCCAGCCCTTGCCGCGCCTGGAAAGTGGCCGCATCTTCGTCCTGCTCGCTCCGCTGCGTCGCTCTTGCGCCGAGGGCCTCCGTGACGTCACCGAAAGGAAAAGCATCGGGTAGCGGTAGGACACGCACAGTTCCTCCTCTGGCAGCGGGAGTCCCATGACTCCCACCGCTGCCAGGACCTCCCAGTCGGCCGCTGGCCCGCGTCCAGGCGCCCAGCCCCTGCCGATCCCGAGAAAAGACCGGATCTGTCCTGCTCGCTCCACTGCTGCTGCGCTCCAAAGGCCTCTGTGACGTCATCTGCCGGGGGAAGCATCTGCAGGAGGCGGCTTTTTCCCCGTCCATGCCACCTCGCTCTAATTTAACGTCGGCGAGGGGCCAGTTTGTCGTGCGCTGTGTGCGGGGCAGTACCATGCCATGTACCCTGGCTCTGTGCAGCGGAAGCCGTCCTTCCTCGCGTCGCCACGGCTGTCTCCTTCGTGCACGCGCTGCTGTGATCTGCCGTAGCTCCTCCTCCACTCGCTCTCAGCACGATGGTTTCCTCTGATGATCAGCGCGGCAGCCAACTCGACCTGGGCCAGGCGGTCATCCAACAGGTTCTCGCCGTTGTAGCAGGGAATCTTGGCCCGCTGCTGGATGGATGAGACTGTCATCTCCCGGTCGATTGCCGCTTCTAATCGCTCTGGAATCGCCAGCCCGTCCTGCCCTGAAAAGGGCGGGAAACGGGGCTGGTTTGCTCTGCTCCGTCCATCGCGGCGAAGCTCTCCAGGGGCCGGCGTCTGAGCTCTACACTCCGTTGCCGGCTGAGCGATGAATCGCTCCGGCCGCTGTACCTCCGTCTGGATCCTCATCTTGCTCCATATCCCACTTCTGACACCAGTGTGACGTTTGCAAACGTCACACTGTGTGTGATGTCGAGAACCAGAGGGGAGTAGTGTAGCGAACTCAATATGAGCACCCTACTTGGCTTGCCAAGTGGGTTGACCCTATTGGCGACACAGGTAGAGTGCGGGACTCCGGAGCGGGAGGCGTGAGTTCAAACCTCCCGGTGGGACGTCGCCATGTCGAGCAGCACGTTACATTGGTGTCAGAAGTGGGATCTCCTGTCCAAAGCAGTAATGGGGCGCTGACATCGGGACGATGTCGAGAACCAGAGGGGAGTAGTGTAGCGAACTCAATATGAGCACCCTACTTGGCTTGCCAAATGGGTTGACCCTATTGGCGACACAGGTAGGGTGCGGGACTCCGGAGCGGGAGGCGTGAGTTCGAATCTCCCGGTGGGACGTCGCCATGTCGAGCAGCACGTTACATTGATGTCAGAAGTGGGATCTCCTGTCCAAAGCAGTAATGGGGCGCTGACATCGGGACGATGTCGAGAACCAGAGGGGAGTAGTGTAGCGAACTCAATATGAGCACCCTACTTGGCTTGCCAAGTGGGTTGACCCTATTGGCGACACAGGTAGAGTGCGGGACTCCGGAGCGGGAGGCGTGAGTTCAAACCTCCCGGTGGGACGTCGCCATGTCGAGCAGCACGTTACAGTATCCTTCGCGGGTTTTTTTTTTTTCTCTTTTCCTTGTAAACACATTTACCTAGTAAACATTTCTCCTAGAACTGAGATGATCATGTAAACAAACTTAAAGTGCAATAACTGTAATCCTGCCATTTCTAACTTCAAATGCAATTTCCTGAACTTAAATCTTATCAAATATTGCAACATGTATGTCACTCTTGAGCTCAAATAATGCATTACAATATTTCTGTTCCTGTATCCATAAAACAACGTGGAGATTACAGTCAGTATACAGTGGGGCAAAAAAGTATTTAGTTTGCCACCAATTGTGCAAGTTCTCCCACTTAAAAGATGAGAGAGGTCTCCATTTTTCATCATAGGTATACCTCAACTATGAGAGACAAAATGAGAAAAAAAAAATCCAGAAAATCACATTGTCTGATTTTTAAAGAATTTATTTGCAAATTATGGTGGAAAATAAGTATTTGGTCACCTACAAACAAGCAAGATTTCTGGCTCTCACAGACCTGTAACTTCTTCTTTAAGAGGCTCCTCTGTTCTCCACTTGTTCCGTGTATTAATGGCACCTGTTTGAACTCGTTATCAGTATAAAAGACACCTGTCCACAACCTCAAACAGTCAGACTCCAAACTCCACTATGGCCAAGACCAAAGAGCTGTCAAAGGACACCAGAAACAAAATTGTAGACCTGCACCAGGCTGGGAAGACTGAATCTGCAATAGGTAAGCAGCTTGGTGTGAAGAAATCAACTGTGGGAGCAATTATTAGAAAATGGAAGACACACAAGACCACTGATAATCTCCCTTGATATGGGGCTCCACGCAAGATCTTACCCCGTGGGGTCAAAATGATGACGAGAACGGTGAGCAAAAATCCCAGAACCACACGGGGGGACTTAGTGAATGACCTGCAGAGAGCTGGGACCAAAGTAACAAAGGCTACCATCAGTAACACACTACGCCGCCAGGGACTCAAATCCTGCAGTGCCAGACGTGTCCCCCTGCTTAAGCCAGTACATGTCCAGGCCTGTCTGAAGTTTGCTAGAGAGCATTTGGATGATCCAGAAGAGGATTGGGAGAATGTCATATGGTCAGATGCAATCAAAATAGAACTTTATGGTAAAAACTCAACTTGTTGTGTTTGGAGGAGAAAGAACACCATACCTACTGTGAAGCATGGGGGTGGAAACATCATGCTTTGGGGCTGTTTTCTGCAAAGGGACCAGGACGACTGATCCGTGTAAAGGAAAGAATGAATGGGGCCATGTATCGTGAGATTTTGAATGAAAACCTCTTTCCATCAGCAAGGGCATTGAAGATGAAACGTGGCTGGGTCTTTCAGCATGACAGTGATCCCAAACACACCGCCCGGGCAACGAAGGAGTGGCTTCGTAAGAAGCATTTCAAGGTCCTGGAGTGGCCTAGCCAGTCTCCAGATCTCAACCCCATAGAAAATCTTTGGAGGGAGTTAAAAGTCTGTGTTGCCCAGCGACAGCCCCAAAACATCACTGCTCTAGAGGAGATCTGCATGGAGGAATGGGCCAAAATACCAGCAACAGTGTGTGAAAACCTTGTGAAGACTTACAGAAAACGTTTGACCTCTGTCATTGCCAACAAAGGGTATATAACAAAGTATTGAGATGAACTTTTGTTCTTGACCAAATACTTATTTTCCACCATAATTTGCAAATAAATTCTTTAAAAATCAGACAGTGTGATTTTCTGGATTTTTTTTTTCTCATTTTGTCTCTCATAGTTGAGGTATACCTATGATGAAAAGGAGACCTCTCTCGTCTTTTAAGTGGGAGAACTTACACAATTGGTGGCTGACTAAATACGTTTTTACCCCACTGTACATCTTTTCCATTTTTTTTTTTTATTAACTTCCCCAATTCTCCCCCTAAGGCCATATGTTTCACACTTCAGTGTCTGTCTACAGGTCTAGCCTGTTGACTGGTTTGCACACTCGTCCCGCTCTGGTGCAAAACTGTCCCAGTTTACGTGTGGGAGTGTGCACAAGACTTGTGACTTCACCCGGGCGAGGAGAAACAGTCTCTGGGGTGATGACACTTGTAGACTGAGAAATCACTCCAGCATCCTCAGCTGAAACAGGAGGGGTGTCTTGGGCAGGTTGAGGAGACATATCTGCCCAGAGATGGCGGCGGTTCCGCCTCAGCACTGCTCCTTGCGATGTGTTGATGAGGTACGACCTTGGAGTAACGCATTCCTTTGAAATGACTGCTGATGTTTCCCAGGCCTTTTCCTGATCCAATTTGGTGAGGACTGTGTCACCTGGTCGAAGCGGTGGAAGAGGTTTGGCTCCATGACTGCGATTGTAATAGAAAGCTTGCTTTGCATTCTCACCAGCATCTTTTTGTCTAACAGTCTTTCTGTTAGGCCATTTGGGCCACAGATTCTTCTCCAGTGTAGGGAGTGTCGTTCTGATCTTTCTCCCCATTAAGAGTTCTGCTGGACTGATTCCTGTAGAAGCACAGGGAGTTGATCTGTTGCACATGAGGACTATTAATGGATCTTCTTGTCAGAGGATTCTCTTTGCAGTCTGTACTGCTCTCTCCGCATGACCATTTCCCTGAGGATGATGAGGACTAGATGTGATGTGTCAGAAGTCTAGCTGTCTTGCCAGCGCCTGAAATTCTGCGCTGGAGAATTGAGGGCCATTGTCACTCACCGCCTCATCCGGGATCCCAAACCTCGCAAAGGTTGCTTTGAGTCTCTGAATAACCTGAGTGCTGGTAGTGGACGGTAAGTGTAGCACTTCAAGGAACCTTGAGTAGTAGTCAGATATGACGAAGTAGTTGTTTTTATTGTGTTCACAGAGGTCGAGGGCTATTCTTTTCCACGGCAATCGGGCAGAGGTGTGGAGATAAGTGGCTCCTTTTGTTGGGCCTGCTTCTGTTCTTGGCAGGTGTAGCACGACATCACTGTGTTTTTAAGTTCTGCAGACAGTCCTGGCGACCACACTGATGACTTTGCTCTGTCTCTACACTTAGTCAGTCCCTGATGTCCATTATGTATTTTCTCCAAGATGTCAGCTCTCAGTAACTGTGGAATGACAATCCTGCTCCCACGTATGAGCAAGCCATCAGCCTGTGATAGCTCGTTTTTCACCTTTATGTATGCTTGGGTGTTCAGTGGAACGGTCCCACTACATACCTGCCAACTACTCCGGTTTTGCTGTAATGGTCACGGTTTTCAAGACCCCATTCCGGGTTACGGCTTTATTAATCAAAATTACGGTTTTTCACTAAAAATTCAGTCAAAAATTTTAAATAGTAAAAAAAACACGAAAGCAATTCCAAACACGAGATCGCTAGGAATTGTATCTAAATTTAGAACATAGTAGCGTCAGTAGCGTTTCTTTTCGTGGTTCGCTGCTACACTTTACCTGAAGCGTTTGCTAAGCTAACGCTATCGCTATTGAGGGTATTGAGGTTTCTATTCTCGCGCAAAATCCCGGAGAGGCGTGCGTACATGGCGAGATGTAAACACGATGTAAACTGCTGCAGACGTTTGCACGACTGCACTTCAACCCTGGCAAATGGACCATGGATTCGACATCTAAAGGGAGAATACATTTTATATAATGCCTAAGATTCTGAAGAACATGTGCTGTGTAAGCTGTAAAGCTAATCTGTAAATGCTCTGTAAAGCCTTGTCATGCTTGGTGTATCATGTAAACACATAAAATATCAGAGCGATTTTGCTGTCTTTTACGCGCGTGTCTGTTAAACAGTGCTAGTATACCCTGCTGATATTTCTAGTCTTCTAGTTACCTCCGCCAAGGAGGTTATGTGATCATCAGCGTTGGTTTGTCTGTTTGTTTGTTAGCAAGATGACTCAAAAAGTTATGGACGGATTTTCATGAAATTTTCACAGATTGTCAGAAATGGGGTATCCTACAGATGATTAGATTTTGGTGGTGATCTGGATCACCGTCTGGATCCAGGAATTTTTTAAAGGATTTTTTTTTTTTTATTTAACATTGCGAGATAGGGCCATTTTCAATATTTTATTTATGATGTTAAACACTGTATGGGGGGAACTGTGGCGCTTGGCGGAGGTCTGCGCTGTCTGAGTGCTTTTCTAGTATTCATAATACATCACATCTGGCCTATTCAAAGTTCTATGCAGTGTTAAGATTTAATGAATGAATCTTTATTTCAGATAGATTAAAAGTAAAGATTGAAAAGAAACAGAATAATATAACAAAGGCGAAAAAATCCAACAAGGTCAAATTAAACAATAACTCCTCTGATTATACAGTTCAACATAAGTTATCTGAAATGGGTGATGGCTGAAGCCGCAGCTTATATTGCCCACCCATATTCCATCCAAGAATTCAAAAGAAAAATAAAACAAGAGCAATTACAATTCAGAACAAAGCTAAGACAAAATGTGACAAAAAAAAACTAACAACACAACACAGACTGGATATGACAATCCTTATGTGATTTTACATGTCATCTTGTATATATGTTTGGAGTATTTCTTCCTTTAGTTTTTGTTTAAATTGTCCAAGCGTTCTACATGATTTTAATTCAGGTCCAAAATCGTTCCATAATCTGACTCCTTGCACTGAAACACAGTGTTGCTTGGTGGTAGTTCTCACTGAAGGTTTTTGAAATATACATGTTCCTCTGAAATGATATTGTTTCTCCCTTATTTGGAACAGCTTTTGGATATTTGCGGGCAGTGATAGATTCTTAGCTTTAAACATTATTACTGCAGTTTTAAAGTTAACCAGATCTTTCAACTTGAGAGCTTTTAATTTAAGAAAAAGTGGGTTTGTTGGTTCCCTGTAAGCAGCTTTGTTTATTATTCTAATAGCTCTCTTCTGAAGCATAAAGACTGGATATATGTTTGTTTTATATGTATTTCCCCATACTTCAGTACAATATGTCATGTATGGGAGTATTAATGAATGATACAAAGTATATAATGTGGGTTGTTGATTCAGCAAATATTTCGCTCTGTGTAGTATTGCAATTGATTTAGATATTTTACCTTTAATATAATTAATATGTGACTTCCATGTCAAATGCTAATATTTGTTTGACACTGCGGCCCCTGGACCCTGGCTAGCTACTAGGCTTTTCAGGTTTGGAAGTTGAAGAAATATGAGGTTGTTAGCTACATTTAACTAGATTTAATGCTAATATTTGTTTGGCAAATATTAGCATTATTATTATTAGCATTAGCATTATTAGCATTAGCATCGGCCCCTGGACCCCGGCTAGCTACTAGGCTTTTCAGGTTTGAAAAGTTGGCAGGTATGCCACTATGTTCTGGCCATCCTGTTCTCACGAGTTTGATGACAGTCTGCAGCTTGCTGTCAGCTGCAGTGGCCATTTTGATGCTCTCCATTCTGCTTGGGGATGCTGGAATGCCCTGCATCACTGAGGCTACATAGCTTTCCACTTCGCTATATGTGTCAGTCTCTTCCTTTGTGTAAGATTGTGGGCTTCGGGACAGGGTGTATCAGCAAAGAAGAGGGTTTTCCCAGGCACATATTCAGCCACTGGTTTGTACCTCATGAGTCTCATTATAAGATGTTGACATCTCAGGGGAACGTTGTCGAGGTTCCTGTTGTTGATAAGAGGCACTAGCAGCTTGTGATCCATCTCAAGTCTGAACTCATCCAAGCCACAGAGGTATTTGTCAAACTTTTCACAGGTCCATACGCCAGCCAGACACTTTTTCTCTATCTGGGCATTGCGTGTTTCGACTTCTGAGACGCCTAGAGCAGTATGCTACCAGCTTCCACTCTTCCGCATGGAGTTGGAGTAGCACAGCTCCCAGTCCATAACTGCTGGCATCGGCAGACACGGCTGTGGGCCTCGTGACATCATAAAAGGCTAGAACTGGAGCATTTGTCAGCATTCTTTTAATGTCCTCAAAAGCTGACTGCTGTGAATGGCCCCAGACCCAGATGTTCTTGCTCTTTAGAAGCTCATACAATGGTTGCCCCACAGTTGCAAGGGCTGGGACAAACCTTCCCAGATAATTCACCATACCAAGAACTCTTTTAAGCTCTTGCACATTTTCAGGCGGCGGCAGCTGGTGAATGGCCTCCACTTTGTCAGGGTCTGGCCTGACCCCTGACCGGTCGATGAGATGACCCAGGAAGCTCTCTCTGTCTGAGAGGGCATTTCTCTTTGTTGAGCTTCAAGCCTGCTGACTCGACGCATTGCAACACCTTTTCGAGTCAGGCATCATGTTGCTCCATCGAGGTCCCATAGACTAGAATGTCATCCCTGAAGACTTCCACGCCTTCCAGTCCTTCCAGAGTCTCCAGCATCTTCCGCTGGAAGATCTCTGGCGCACTTGTTATGCCGAAAGGTAATGTCTTGAAACAGTATCTGCTGAATGGTGTTATAAACGTTGTCAGTCTGCAGCTGTCTGGATGCATAGGAATTTGCCAGAACCCGCTGGCTGCATCGAGAGAGGAGAACACTGTAGCTCCACTCAGCTTGGCTGTTATCTCATCCGGGGTTGGCAGGATGTAGTGTTCTCTTTTTACTGACTTGTTCAGTTTTGCCAGATCAACACAGATCGTGGCTTTTCCTGTGTTCTTTTTCAGAACTGGAACCATGGGTGCACACCATTCCGTAGGTTGGGTCACTGGTTTGATGACGCCGTTGTCCTCCATCCTTTTTAGTTCCTCTTTGACTTTCTGCAGCATGGGAAAGGGCACACGGTGTGCAGTGTGCACAGCATATGGTACAGCGTTGTCCTTTAGCTCAATTTTGACTGGTTCAGTTTGTAGTGTACCATGCTCACCATAGGCTTGCAAATGGCTGATGTGTAGTTTTACCTCAACTACTCGCCTCACCAGATTCATCCTCACTGATAAGGTCTGGCTGAGTAGATTGTTGACTCTGTGTCCACGGACTACATAAGCTGTGAGTGGGTAGTCCTTTCCTTTGTGGCTGACTGTTGCATTGAATCGGCCCAGATACAACAGTTCACCTCCAGGGCTATCCAGAGGGATATCAGGTGATGCTAGTGTTCTGTCAGGAGTGAGTGTGTGAAATGTGTCCTCATTTATGATGGTGACATCAGCTCCTGTGTTGATCTTAAATTCCACTGGAACGGAATCCACATGTAGCAACACAGTCCACTGTTTACTTTCCTCACTAGCATCACACACTGAACCTAGAAAATAAGAGGTCTGCTCAGCTCTCTCAATCTCTGTGACCTTGTTCACTGACCTGCTGTTCATGCATACTCTGGCCTAGTGTCCCATTTTATGACAGTTGTGACATGTCGCTTTCTCTGCAGGACACTTTTCATCTCTGTTATGTTGTCTTTTCCCACATTTGCCACATTTTCTATCATTTCCTCCCCTTCTTCTGTCTTTTGACTTGCCTTGTTGTTGTGGTGTCCGGTTTGTGTTTTTTCGTTTAAGCTGCACCTCCTGTACTGATCCCAGCTTGTTTCCCTGCAGGCTCACTTGTGCTGCGACCTCCTCCGATTGTCTGACGGTCTGTATTGTCTGTGCCAGTGTTAGGTCCGCTGTTAGCTGTAGCTTGCGGGAGAGCTCCTTATCCAGTATCCCGACAACGATACAGTCGCAGATATTCTCTTCCCTGGTTGCACCAAACTCACAGTGCTCAGACAGGTCGTACAGGGCTCAGACAAAACACTCTGCACCTTCCCCCCCTAGTCGCTGGACTCGCTGGTGAAAACATGCCCGTTAGTGGATAATATTCCTCCGCGGGAAGAAGTACTTGTCAAACTTTCCCACCACAGTAGCAAAGTCGTTGCGATCTCCTTCTGCAGCAAACATGAATGACTTGTAAATATTCTCTGCCTCATTTCCCATAGCATGAATTAGGCAGCTCACCTGCACTTCACCGTCATCTTTATTAAGTTTTGTGGCGAGTCTGTACCATTCAAAGCGCTGTTTCCAGTCGGGCCACTCCGTCGGCTTATCAAAGGAAAAATTCACTGGGGGGTTAAATTTTGCCATTTTTCCACTTTCCGTCTTCTGTCTTTATATCCCTAGAGAGTCAAACCACTTCTGACACCATGTAGAATGATCGAGAGTAGGCTTGTCTCCGTTGTACTTGGATTTATTGACAGCTCAGCACCAGCATCCAGCATTTAGCATCTAGCATGAGAGACTCTGCTTTTCACTTCCTGTCAACATACCTTTCAGCGTAAAAGCCTAACTGTAGTAAAACTACTATGACTATTAACATTACTTCTACTTAATATAAATCATATTATGACAGATATAACATTTGGTGACGAGGATAAAAAGTATGGACGTGGGAGTTGCTGAAATTCGGCCATTTCTGGAGTTTCCCGGTGAGCCGCCTGTCCCTTGGGAGAGGTGGTTCGCCGCTTTCCTAAGTTATGTAGTGGCATTGGACCTTGGAAGACTGGATAAGTTGTGGGCACGAGCACTGTTCGTTCTTAATTTGGGAATGGAAGGACAACGTATTTAGTACCTTGGGTGAGGGTGATAGTTTTGAATAAGTGGTTGAGCTGATGGCATGACATTTTCGCACCCTGGAAAACGTCATTGCCCAGAGGATCCAGTTTCGACAGCGCCGCCAGTGGGCTGGTGAGTCAGTGTAACGTATGTAGCAGAACTACATCAGCTGGCCAAAGACTGCCAGTTTGGAGCGCTGGAGGACGAGATGGTCCGTGACCAGTTGGTGAAACATACTGTTCACCCGGCAACAAGGTCTAAGCTTATCACACACTCGGGCAAACTGACGTTAGCCATGGCTGTCGGGATAGCTCAGCAGTGTGAAGCAGCAGACAAGCTATCATGGGAGCTCGGTGAGACAGCGGCACATTACCATTTTGAACCACAGTCGACGGTGCAAGCAGTGGACTTGGACAGCAACGATGACGCAAAAGATGAAGAATGCGCTAAAGCTGTAAAGATAAGGTCCGTCCTGGGATTGCCCAGGTGTTTGGGTTGTGGGTCCACCAAGCACCGTTATAAGGCTAGAAAGTGTCCGGCAAGAGGACGACGCTGTGGCACGTGTGGATTCCTGCATCATTTCGCCAGGGCATGTTACGAGTTTGAGTGAGGAGATCCAAGACACATAGAGGATCTCCCCATTTCGCCTCCCACGGTTGTTTGCAGTGTATCTCCAAGTGACAACGGCTGTTCGTTCTGTATGATGGGACTGGACGGAGTGGCAGTGCCGTTGTTGGTTGACACGGGAGCGGTGAGTTTGGTGTTGGATAGGTAACCGTGTGGAGTTCCTTCTCACAATCTCGGTTTGGAGAAGTGCGGTCGGGCTGTGGTCTGTGGGACTGTCCGGTTCCGCGAACGATGGACGGAGCTGTGTGGGACGAACCTTTGCCTAGTAATCTGGACAATGAGCAGGACCAATTCCATTCACGGCCATTGTGGGAGGGTTCCTATGTCAGCGCCCAAGTAACCCTAGTTGAGGGAACTGGGTGACGCGGTGGGACGCCCGTGATGGTGGGTGGCGCCGAGTGGAGGGCTCATTCTGCTTCTGGAGTTCGGCTGGGAGGTACCAAGAAGCAAGGGGTCACAACGGCTTCGCCGGCAGCGAGTGGGGCAGGACCGGCTGGCACAGTAAAACGACGTGCTGCACAGGGACACTGGAAGCCGAGTCGGGTGCCTCAGGGGATCACTGATGTGGTCCGACCCAGGGAGGACGCCCCGTCGAGAGGGGTTCATGGCAAGCGCAAACGACAGGAGGACCAGGGGCAGCTGCAGGTGGTGGCTGTTCGAGAGGACGGCTACTTTCAGCTGTCTTGACGGCTCATGGAGACATCCCAACAAGCTGCGGCGCACCAATGATGAGAAGGATGTGTCTGGGCTTCGACATGGGTTGTCTCCGGGCGCGAAGAAAAGAAGATGCTCTGGATGGGGACCCGCCTGATGGGTTTCCGGGGGGGTGGTTTCTCTACTGGGACTAACTGGTAGTTGGGGCAATGTGTTTATTGCATGATGTTGGTCTGGGAGATAATTTGTTTATATATATATATGTTCTATTAATGGGAAATGACCTGTTTTCTGAGTGATGCTGTGGACTGAGGGTTACCGCAGACATGTTTAGTATCTGTCACGTGTGTTGCGTCACGTGTCACGTGTGTCACGTGTGTTGTTGTTGTGTCTATTTTTTCTGTGCAGATGTGATGTTTGCAGCATATTCTGCTATATAGAATAATGACATGTATGTATATATGTTCTTTCTGATAATGGGATTGTTTTGTGTTTTAGGTTATTTATTTTAGGAGCATGGCAATTTTATGTTGAAAGGACTCTGTTTTAGCAGAGATGGCAGAATAATCCGTCTGGCCGTGTGGGGGTGGAACGGTAGTCCACCTGTTCCCCCTAGCTTTAGTTGTTTTGTGTGAATGTTATAGGCCTTGATATATTTTTGCTAAGTTTTAGTGTGTGATTCGGGTTCCAAATTGGGGGGGGGGGGGGGGTCTCAATTGTATGTGTGTGTTTTCGACCATTTTTTGAAGATGGGGGTGTTGTGTTGTTCTTACGACATATTATTGTGTGACACGGGTGGTGGCCCCGCCTTTCCGGTTCCGCCGCCACCTGGAGTATAAGAGGGCTGTGAGGAAGAGGGGCGGTCGCTTGACCTCCTTTCAGTCTGATGGCTGCGCCTTACATTATACAAGTGAGTCTATAATAAAGTCGTGTAAAGTCCAACATTCAGTCTCGTCCTTGGCTCCCGTTTTACCGATATAACAGTATGGAGGATAAAGAAGGTCAAAATACAAATGTTGATTATTATTTATCCACCTTATTCCTGGGGGTGCCATTGTCGGAGACCCTAATTCCACCCATAGTTCCGCCCATAATCATTCCATTGTAGGAATGATTATGGACGGAACTTCCGGTTTTGGCTAAAGTAGTGTTAAATCAGTCAGCAAGAGTGGAGTAGCAGGGGCATTTAAAATGGCGTTTTTAAAAGTTTTTCAAATTCATTTTAATGTATAGTCCACATACTTGTTTTGCACTCAAGTAGCAGCTAATTTCAGCACTTTTAGTTTTTGTATTTTTTGAATGTTTTGGCATAATTCTGGTACTTGTTGCTGGTGTTCGTGGTTGTGCCATAGACTGTATAAATGGAGACTTCTCACCAGCAATGTGTAGATCATGTACTGAAAACGAAAAAGGACTGTTGGTGTGATTGGTGGTACAGACACAGGACAGACATAAGAGCGCAGCAGGTACACACGTGGACAAAATTGTTGGTATCCCTCTGTTAATGAAAGAAAAACCCACAATGGTCACAGAAATAACTTGAATCCTGGAAATAAATAAAAATTCTATGAAAATTAACCAATAAAAATCAGATAATGCTTTTGAATTGTGGTTCACCAGAATTATTTTAAAAAACAAACTTATGAAACAGGCCTGGACAAAAATGATGGTACCCCTAGAAAAGATTGAAAATAATGTGACCATAGGGACATGTTCAACCAAGATGTGTCCTCTAATTAACATCACAGGTGTCTACAAACTTGTAATCAGTCAGTCGGCCTATTTAAAGGGTGACAAGTAGTCACTGTGCTGTTTGGTGACATGGTGTGTACCACACTAAACATGGACCAGAGGAAGCAAAGGAGAGAGTTGTCTCAGGAGATGAGAAAGAAAATTATAGGCAAGGATGTTAAAGGTAAAGGCTATAAGACCATCTACAAGCAGCTTGATGCTCCTGTGACTACAGTTGCACATATTCAGAAATTTAAGATCCACGGGACTGTAGCCAACCTCCCTGGACGTGGCCACAGGAGGAAACTTGGGGAAAAATGGAAGAGACGGATAATACGAATGGTAACAAAAGAGCCCAGAACAACCCCTAAACACATTCATGGTGAACTCCAAGGTCAAGGTACATCAGTGTCAGATCGCACTATCCGTCGTTGTTTGAGCCAAAGTGGACTTCATGGAAGACGACCAAGGAGGACACCACTGTTGAAAACAAATCATAAAAAAGCCAGACTGGAATTTGCCAAACTGCATGTTGACAAGCCACAAAGCTTCTGGGAGAATGTCCTATGGACAGACGAGACAAAACTGGAACTTTTTACCAAGACACATCAGCTCTGTGTTCACAGACGCAAAAATGAAGCATACCAAGAAAAGAATACTGTCCCTACTGTGAAACATGGAGGAGGTTCTGTTATGTTGTGGGGCTGCTTTGCTGCATCTGGCACAGGGTGTCTTGAATCTGTGCAGGGTACAATGAAATCTCAAGACTATCAAGGTATTCTACAGAGAAATGTGCTGCCCAGTGTCAGACAGCTTGGTCTCAGTCGCAGGTCATGGGTCTTGCAACAGGATAATGACCCAAAACACAGCTAAACACCCAAGAATGGCTAAGAGCGAAACACTGGACTATTCTAAAGTGGCCTTCTATGAGCCCTGATCTAAATCCTATTGAACATCTGTGGAAGGAGCTGAAACATGCCGTCTGGAGAAGGCACCCTTCAAACCTGAGACAACTGGAGCAGTTTGCTCATGAGGAGTGGGCCAAACTACCTGCTGAGAGGTGCAGAAGTGTCATTGACAGTTACAGAAATCGTTTGATTGCTGTGATTGCCTCAAAAGGTTGTGCAACAAAATATTAAGTTAAGGGTACCATCATTTTTGTCCAGGCCTGTTTCATGAGTTTGTTTTTAAAAATAATTCTGTTGAACCACAATTCAAAAGCATTGTCTGATTTTCATTGGTTAATTTTCATAGAATTTTTATTTATTGCCACTTTTGTCAGATTCAAGTTATTTCTGTGACCATTGTAGGTTTTTCTTTCATTAACAGAGGGGTACCAACAATTTTGTCCACAGCTGTATGTTTTCACTTGTATGAATGTCACAGATCTGATGTTTGTGTTATATATGTCACCAGAATGAAGGCTGCATGAAGTAAAATAAATAAAACATAGTAGCAGTTTGCTTCCTTAGGCTAACAATTTAAGAAAGATATCAAATTTGTTTTTTGTTTTTTTTTTTTAACATTCGTCGCACTGCCTTGGAATGATATGGACTAGCAGCTTCAGCATGCATTAATTTTTAAATGATCACAAAATATAGATCAATAAAATTTTGAACAATTGTCAGAAAAGGTCTGTATGTGTTAAGTTAAATAACAAGCATTTAGGGCATAACAGCAGCATGAGCATTTTAACTTCAGGGTAAAATGAACAGCTGTTGCTGTCTGTTTTACCCTGGCATTAAAACACCCAAGCACGGTGTTGTGGTTCTTTGTGGCTCTGACTAGATTCTACGTCTGCTCTGAGGTACAGCTGATTATGTCCAACATGCATCTGACTTTATTGCGGTGGAAACATTGATATATTGCAGAGCTTTTATTTGTTTACAACGTTAGCATCTTAGCAGCGGTGCTAACAAAAGGAGCTGTTGTCTGCCAGGCCACTTTTTAAGGTCATCTTCCCATCCCTTCATAGTCGTGGGAAGTGGTATGATTATATTACTGTTTTTGAGGTGCAAAAGGCCATGTTCCCGCATTTTGATGCCAAAGTCATTGTTTTTTAACAAGGAAAAGTGTCCCATTTCAGTGACAACCACACATTCTAAACTAGTACCAGAAGTTGCGCAAATAATTCATGCAAGGCGTCATGGGGCCTAGGAATAAGGTGGATTTATATTTTTATTTTTTTTAGACAATGTTTTTTCCCCACTCAGAATTACAATCAAAAGACTTTTAGGACTTACTTGATAACAGGCGTTAAAAAGTTATATTTTAAGGCATTCTTAATACCACTTTAAAATAGAACAGAATAGGCTTTATTGTCATTGTACAGTACAACGAAATTGTGGGTGCTCCGCCAGGCTACTGCACAATAAAGTAAGAGAGAAGGGTGTTATGTTGTAACTTGTAGACAATGACAAGGCCAGGAGTGGAGCTGAACACTTACTGGGCTCAGTACACCTGACCACACATGCAGCCGCTTGGCAGAGGAAAGGCAGAAGAGACCGCCTCTCTGCCAGCAGCCCCTCTTATACCACCAGAGATAGCGGAACTGGAAACCGGGGCCGCCATCCCATATTACACGAATAAAGCGCCAATAATAAACAATATGAACATGAAACAAATACTTTACACCCCCCCCCCCCCCGTAGAAAAATCCAGAACACACACACAGTCAACCCACCCCAATCTGGAACCTGAATCATCTGCTAGGCATAAACCAACAAAAAATTGCCAAAAGGGGCCTATAACATTCACACCAAAATAACTAAAATTAGGGTGGATGGGTAGACTGCTGTCCTACCCCCCACACAGGGAGGTGGGTTATTCTGCCGCCTATTCTAAATAATAGTCCAGTAAAAAAAAAAAAAAAACTACTGCCGTGTCTCCTAATTAAAATACAATACTAAAATAATCCCCAAACTATTAACACAGAACAAATGAACAATAATAACACACCCATGACTCGGTGAAGATGACCCGTGGCCCCCCACCCCCCCAGACCTTCACTATCAGTCCACCCCTGGTGGCAGTCCGCGTCCTGGACCACTGCTGGTTGACTCTCCCTCAGAGCGTCTCCTCCTCCACAGCTCTGAGCACTCCAACCGTCTGAAAGCGTGGCCACTCGTCTTATTTGGAGTGCACCATAACTTGTTGGGATGGCGCCATGTGCCATCCGAAAGCAGCAAGTATCGGTCGTGCCGCTCACCCATCACCTGCAGCTGACCCTGGTACCGCCCCATGTCCCGCTTCTGTCTCACCCGCCTGGACCTCGCCTCCACCCAAGCCCGAACCCAGTCTTCGACTCCCAAGTGTGCTCCTGGCAATCAAAATCCTGGAGATTTCTTCCATTCTGACCTGTCAGTAGTGGTTTGATTTCAGTCAGCTGGACATCATGAAGCTCCTCCATCATACAAAGAGATTTTTGTCAGTCAACCGTCCGAATTAGAAGCTGCTTCGGTTACTCGTCAGCCCAGAGCGCGATACACACAATTATTTATTTGTATTTCCGCCTGGCACCCACGCTTCCAGTGCCATGCAGTCTTGCCCCGATAGCTTGTTGATCCACTGCTGACCCCGCCCCTGTGGTCCCGTGTTCACCAATCTTCCATGGCCATGCTCCTGGAACATCTGAGACCATCGTTTGGGGCACGCTCGTCGCTGTAGGCCCTCCCCCATGCCGTCCGGCGCTGACATCCAGGGCAGCTCGGACACTGGCACCGGGGTTCTCTCATGGTGACCTTGAGCGCGATGCAGCCTGTCCACTCTCTGGAGTGCCCAGCAATGGTTCATCCCACACTGCGTCGTCCTGGATCCTTGGAACCGGTCGGTCCCACAGTCCACCACCTGACCACTCTTCACCAGCGCCCCTCCTAATGGAGAATCCAAGGCCATAAAACAAATTGCAGCCCATGATGTTAGAGCCGTAGGCCATGACGATGAACTCCACAGCGGCCATCATCGCTGACTTGTATTGAGCTGTTAATGTGATGGTGCCCACTGTGGCCAACCGTCTTCCTCCATAGCCGCAAAGCGCTGCCGTGAAACTTCCAATTCTACAGTGGGGAAAACACTGCCTGACCGTAGCCCAATTCAGCACAGAACTCTCCGCTCCCATGTCGACCAACATCGGTACCAGGACTCCATCCTGGATTACCGTGCAGCGTGTACGCCCATTGGTACTCGGGGATACCGTGGGAGCCACCGTGGGAGCGGGGGCAGTTGAGGTCCTGCTCAGGCTTCCTTGTCCAGCTGACTGGCACATCCTCGCAAAATGGTGGAGGCGGCCGCAGTTTCCACAATGCTCCCCTCTTGCAGCACTCTCTCTGGCCTTGTGGCGGTGCTTCGTGGACCCACAACCCAGACACCTGGGCTTCTCCGGGGCAGACCTCATCTGCACAGCATTGGCGTTCTCGGCGTCCTCTTCGACATCCCCATCGCTGTCCGGGTCCACTACCTATGCGGCCATGGGGGATCTCAAACCTCCTGGTGAAAGGCGCTCGTTCAGCTCCCGAGTTAGCTTTTCTGCTGTTTCTAGCTGTAGTGCTAACTCAACAGCCTTCGTTAGCGTCAACTCCCCCGGGAACTTGAGCAGCTTGGACTGCTGCACAGTTGGTGTGTTCCGCCAACTGGTCGCGCACCATTTCTTCCTCTAATGACCCAAATCAGCACTCAACGGCTAATTGTCTTAAGTCTGACACAAACTGTTGGATCGGTTCGTCTACCTGTTGGTGGCGCTGTCTGAACTTAATTCGCTGAACGATGACGTTGTCCGGCGCTCTAAAATGGTGGGCCATTACTTCGACTACATCTTCATACGTGTCCGCATCTCTGAGCGTGCCCAAAATCCTTCGTCCCTCCATTCCCAGGTTGTGTACCAATAATGCATGAGCTTGCAGTTTTTCCATTCTACCCAAGTCCAGTGCTACCACGTATGTCTGGAAAGCCTCATATCAAAGAGGCCACGGCACAGGCGGCTCTCCGGGAGCTCCAGGAATGGACGAATCATGTTCCACATGCCTCCATGAGTTTATCGCGCGTCACCAAATGCATTGTCGTAACTTGTAGACAATGACAAGGCTGGAGTGGAGCTGAACACTTACTTTATTGAACCAACTGGGCTCAGTACACCAACCACACATGCAACCGCTTGGCAGAGGAAAAGCAGAAGAGACTGCCCCTCTGCCAGCAGCCCCTCTTATACCACCGGGGATGGTGGAACCGGAAACCGGGGCCGCCATCCCGTATTACACAAATAAAGCGCCAATAATAAACAATATGAACATGAAACAAATACTTAACAAAGGGTTACAGAACACACGATTAAACACACAACTGAAATAAAAATAAAATTAAAATGGCTCAGGATTATGGAAATATACACAGGTATGGTAGTGGCTACACGAGTGGAACTATGTAGATAAGAGTACAGAGTGCAGACACAATTGAGTAAAATAACCCAAGGATTTTGGAAAATATACACAGTCGTGGTTTCATAGATGGGTCAGTATACATGAAAGTGCGGAGTGCAAAGGCAGGTGTGTTATTGTGATAGTTAAAAAGGTCCTCAGTTCTGAGCATGTAAGCGTTAAGCTGGATTCGTGCTGCACCTCTGCTGTCTGCGTATGTGTAACCGGAAACCTCGTGTGACGAAATGTACGTCATTGTCTCCACTCTGCTAATTTCCGCAGTGTTCAACCGCGGACGACCGTGTGCAACCCAAATTTTGTGACCGTGCCGCCTGCTCATGACCTGAACGCGTTGAAAAGTGCATGCGCAAGACTGAACGTCCCATTCACGAGGTGGCGATATCGGCACAGCATACCAAGACAAAGTAGACGAAGAAGACAACAAGCGAAAGACGAGAATAAACATGCATGAATCATACATAAATACTTCAGCAGTAGCAGCAGCAGCATCTTTGTGGAAAAGGAGTGAAAACCGGGAAGTCAAGCAGCAGTTCTTCGTTGGTGAAAATCTTGGCATGCCAATGCATTGGCACTACCTATCGGGTGGGAGCGAAACTACAAATGATGGTTGTGCGCATGCGTCAACCGCTTGGCCTGGGTAGATGAAAAAAGTGAGCATGAACAGCGCCGTGTGCATGCTGGGCTCGTCCAAAGCGCATGTGGACCAAAGAGGACTAGAGGGGAAATGCAGCATGAATAAGGCTTTAGGAGGGAGGTGGGTGGGGCCTCTGACTATTTGCAGTCTGGATGGCCCAGGGGAAGAAACTGTTTGTTAGTCTGAAGGTGTGGGACCTGATTAATCTGAACTCTCATCCAGAGGGAAGCAGGTCGAACAGGTGGTGGGCAGGATGTGAGGGGTCTCCTTTGATGGCCTTGATGTTTGAGACAGGAGGATCTGGAGTTGTCTTCCAAGGAAGGGCAGAGGGCCGCCGATAATTTTTTGGGTGGTGTTGATGACCCTCTGCACAGCCTTCTTGTTCTCAGCCGTGGAGCCGGCATACCACACACCCAGACAGTAGGTGAGCACGCTCTCCACTGAACAGCAATAGAAGACCAGCAGCAGCTTCTGGTCCAGGTTGTTCCTCTTCAGGACACGGAGGAAGTGCAGCTGCTGCTGGGCTTTCTTCACCAGGGCCTTGGTGTTGACAGTCCAGGAGAGGTCAGAGGAGATGTGGGTGTCCAGGAACCTGAAGGTGGGGACGTTTTCCAAGTGGTCACCATTTATGAGGAGGGGGTGGGGTGGGGTCCTGTCTGTTCTTCCTGAAGTCCAGTATGAGTTCTTTGGTTTTTTGGACATTCAGTTTCAGGTTGTTTGCTTGGCACCACAGCAGCGGATTCTCTACCTCCGCCCTGTATGCCTTCTCATCGTCATCAGTGATGAGCCCAACCAAGGTGGTGTCGTCCACATATTTCACAATGATGGTGGTTGGGTGGGTTGAAATACAGTCAAAGGTGTACAGGGAGTACAGTAAAGGCGCTTTTCCACTTGGGTCAGTTTGGCTCCGTTTGGTACGGTTCGGTCCCCTTTGTCCGCTTTTCCATTCGGCACCCAATGGCTTAACAGTTCTGTTTTTTCGGAACTGTTCCAGTTTTATCGGCACCAATCGAGAGTGGGTCCGAAGGGTACCGGCACTGTTACGTCAACCCACTGCTGGCCACTGATTGGTCCGGGTGTAGCGTCATGAGAGTGGGCGTTACGCTGACTTTCCAGAATAGCTTGCTGGCTGCCATTTGCAATTTTTCGTCAGTGAGCCCGCGAACAAGTGATATTATAAACAACAACGATAGAATGGCTTAACAGAAATCAGCAGAACTCTTAACACCGCGGTCCAGCAGAGTGTCCTGTGAGTTTCGGCTGATGAGAGAATGCAGAGGGAAGCAGACTGAGCTTGCAGTGCGGAGCACAAGCAGACGCACTACAAAATAGATGGAGACGCACCGGGAATTAGATCCAGCCACCTGGATTGAATTGAATGTACAGCCGCGACGCACCCAACTTCAGTAGTTGAAGCCATGATATTGTGATATACAGGACGGTGAGTGATGTGATATTCATGTTTTACATTATTTTTTCCAACAGTGGAAAGTTCACTTAGGACAGACAAAAACTTAATCGTGTTTAAACGATGACCTAGCTCAATGCTATGTCCGTCCTTGTATGCTGCGTTTTTGTGTTGACAATATCTGATGAAATAAGCTAGTTGTAATCCTGGTTCAAAAGGTGTTTTTTTTTTTTTTTTTAACGTGTTGCACTTTCGTGCTGTGCATGTACTTAATTTGTGTGTCTTTTCATTGTAGAGTCCAAACAGGATCTGCCCGGAATGGCGACGTTTTGACACCAATGTGTTGTGACAGGTAAACAACACATCATATTTATAGTCAAATCTTTCGCTTTTTAAGTTAGTTTAGGTAAAGTGCCAGATTTAAAGTAGCATAATTTCCACTTAATATGAAAGGGACTGAAATGAGATTTATTTGTGTGAATATTAATAACAGAGTAATTTAAAATGAATGGCACATCCAATAGTAGCCATCATAAAATAAACCGCTTTTTTTTTTATTTTTATCAGATCACTTCTGTGATCCTTTATGAGCTGTAGTCATAATAGTGTATCTTGCACCTTGGGGAATGGGAGTTGTTCAGTCACCATTAGAATTTAGTTTATATGTGTAGTCTATAGTATTTCATCTTTAAACTCATCCAGTAAAAGAACACATTACAAATATTTGAGACCCATTGTACTGCTTCCTTTTATATTTTAGCAATACAAGCACAAAACACCACCCACACTTGAAACCAGGGCGACACAGCGGTGGCTAAACTTTTATTGTTAACGTTATTTCACACCATCACAACAACTCAGTATAAATGGTGATTGAAAGGTTATCCAAAATTAAAATCCTTGGCATAATAATCAATTAAAAAAAACTGTGTTGGAAGTCACATTAATTATATTAAAGGTAAAATATGCAAATCAATCGCAATACTGCACAGAATGAAATATTTGCTGAATCAACCCACACTATAGACTTTGTATCATTCATTAACCTCTTGCACTCTGGTGTACCGCGGGTGGGCATGTCTCTGCGTCCTAGAGTGCACAAGGGCGCACGAGGGCGCACAACGGCGCTGCGTCCTAGAGCGCACTGAAAAAAAAAGCTGCATTTCCTTTCTTCCACTACAGACACAGCCGCGAACAGATTAGATGTGATTGACCTCTCATTCGACTAATAAGAGCCTTGAATTGGGTTTCTGAAACTCTGAAGAACCAATGACTGAAAACCTAGCAAGAAGGACCCGCCTACCAACGGCTGGGAATACAGCCAGCCAATTGAAGCACAGAAGTTCGAAAGCTGTTTTGTGTAAGGCTGGGTGAAGAGAGACTGACTGCTGCAGCAGATGAAAAAAGGACCTGCAGGAAGAACCACCACAGACCCAGCAGCACGGAGACCACCCACAAGTGTGACCTGTGTGACAGGGGCTGCCATTCGCGCATCGGCCTGTTCAGCCACAGGCGGTGCTGTCCCAGCAGAGTAGACGTTTAGGATTCTCTTCCATGGTCATCATAGACCGATGGAGGCCGACGACGAAGGCTGGGTGACACACACGCGTTCGCCAGTCTTTTTTTATTACTACTGTTGTTTGTTTTGAAAAATCGTTCGCCAAAACCGCAATCATGGAAGCGCAAAACCGCAATAATGGAATTATGTTTTGACCGGGTCGCGTGACCAGAACCACAAGTCCGTAATAAGCGGACCAGCTTCATGTTCGTCTGACAATGAGGAAGAGAAGTTCGCCAGCTACGCTGCTGTTGTGAACAGGTAAGTGTTATAAGCTAAATTATTCTTTATCCCTGAAAATTGTAATCAAAAATGACTTTTGACCGATCGGTAAATTACAACTGTGAGTAGTACACGGTTCGTGCGCCGCGTCCGGACCGTGGACACGCGGGGGGGAACCATGGGGACTGTGCGCCGCGGTCGCCACATCGCCACATGACTGTTCCGTCATGTAGCGATGGCCGATGGCCGTCCTCTGTAGCGGGGGGGGGGGGCAGTTGTTATCTTCTACATTACAAATATTTTGGAATAATTTTTAGTTCACTGTAGGTTATTTTTTCTTGTAAAAAAAAGCCACACATTTTTTACATGGCATGCTTCTTTGTGTGTGGGGGCTTGTTTGTTCATTCATTCATAAATGAATGAATAAACCCCCCCCCACACACACACACACAGCCGAGTGTCACCTTTCATTAGAGCCCAAGATGAAGCTTCTATATTGAATCATTCAAAAGTTACAGACGTTTTTCCAAACTGTGCCATTTGGCACAATTTGGCACAGTTCAAAAACGCCTGGGAACAACCTGAGAACAAAGCTGTGTAATATATTCATTTTTTGTGGTATTGTTACAAAATTTTGATCTCAGCTGGATAACACTTGGTTCTACATTTCTGTTGCATTTTCCAGCCCGGATCTGAAGCTGTGTGTTATTTGCAAGCATTTGTATCCAAAAAAACACCCAGGCGAAATTTATTTTCTTCAAGTTCAGTATGTTTAGATGACTGTTACTCAGTGGCAGGAGCACTTAGAGAGATTATGACTGTTTTGCCAAAGAATTCAAAGTGTTTTCTTTTAAATGAGACCAACCCCATGAAGATGCTGCAAAGGGTTGAAGAACAGCTTTTTGATTTACTTTGGGTACGTTATTTTTTGGCGTTTTTAGGGAAATTGACCAGAGTGCAAGGGGTTAATACTCCCATACATGACATCCATCCATCCATCTTCTGCCGCTTTTCCGGAGGTCCGGGTTGCAGAGGCAGCATTTCAAGCAGAGAAGCCCAGACTTCCCTCTCCCCAGCCGCCTGCTCCAGCTCTTCAGAGGATACCAATACCCATACATGACATATTGTACTGAAGTATGGGGAAACACATATAAAACATATATCCAGTTGTTATGCTTCAGAAGAGAGCTATTAGAATAATAAACAAAGCTGCTTACAGGGAACCAACAAACCCAATTTTTCTTAAATTAAAAGCTCTCAGGTTGAAAGATCTGGTTGCCTTTAAAACTGCAGTAATAATGTTTAAAGCTAAGAATCTATCACTGCCCGCAAATATCCAAAAGTTGTTCCAAATAACAATCATTTCAGAGGAACATGTATATTTCAAAAACCTTCAGTGAGAACTACCACCAAGCAACACTGTGTCTCAGTGCAAGGAGTCAGACTGTGGAACACTTTTGGACCTGAATTAAAATCATTTATTTTTTTTATTTTATTTTATTTCTTATTTTGTAACCGTAGGTAGATTTGTTTTGCAGTCTGGGGACAAGCCACCAGCTGCCGGTCGCTGCGTGTGCAAGAGCCCCGTATCCCTAACCTGCATGTTTTTGGCATGTGGGAGGAAACCGGAGAAATCCCGGAGTAAACCCACGCAACACGGGGAGAACATGCAAACTCCACACAGATCACTGTTGGCTGGGGGCAGGGATCGATCTCACGATCCCCGCGATCCCCCGGCCGAGGGTAAACTGTGCTGCCACAGTGCTAACCACTGCGCCACCGTGCAGCCCATGTACAACGCTTAGACAATTTAAACAAAAACTAAAGGAAGAAATACTCCAAACATGCACACGTGGACAAAATTGTTGGTACCCCTCTGTTAATGAAAGAAAAACCCACAATGGTCACAGCACAGTGACTACTTGTCACCCTTTAAATAGGCCGATTGACTGATTACAAGTTTGTAGACACCTGTGATGTTAATTAGAGGACACACCTTGGTTGAACATGTCCCTATGGTCACATTATTTTCAATCTTTTCTAGGGGTACCATCATTTTTGTCCAGGCCTGTTTCATGAGTTTGTTTTTTAAAATAATTCTGTTGAACCACAATTCAAAAGCATTGTCTGATTTTCATTGGTTAATTTTCATAGAATTTTTATTTATTACCACTTTTGATGACTCTGCGATCGTTGGCCTCATCTCCAATGGAGATGAAGCTGAGTACAGAGGGCTTATCCAGGACTTCGTGGACTGGTGCCATCGGAACTGCCTCCAGATCAACGCGAGGAAAACTAAGGAGCTGGTGGTGGACTGCCGCAGGCATGGGCAGCCCCTCACAGTACCAGTAAATATACAGGGAACAGACATCGAGATGGTGACATCCTATAAGTACCTGGGTATTCATCTGAACAATAAACTAGACTGGTCACACAATACTGATGCACTCTACAAGAAGGGACAGCGCAGGCTGTTCCTGCTGAGGAGACTCAGGTCTTTTGGTGTACAAGGGGCGCTGCTGAAGTCATTCTATGACACGGTGGTGGCATCAGCCATCACTTTTGGAGTGGTCTGCTGGGGCAGTGGCATTACTGCAGCCGATAGGAAGAGACTGAACAAACTGATTAAGAAAGCTAGCTCTGTCCTGGGGCAGCGCCTTGATCCGATGGAGGAGATAGGAGAGAGAAGGACGGTGGCTAAACTGTCATCTCTGCTGGAGTCCGAGTTCCACCCTATGCAGGACATACTGAATGCACTGAGGAGCTCATTTAGCAGCAGACTACATCATCCCAGGTGCACAACCGAGAGGTTTCGTAGGTCCTTCCTACCAACGGCTGTCAGACTGTACAACCTAAGCAGGGCTGCTCGCAGAGATAGCAAAAAGACGTAACAAACTAATAGTTTTTTGAATGCAAAAGATGCAATAGACTTACACAATGGTCCCCTCCGGCATACAACTAGGAAAATACCGGTCGCTATGGAGGGTGAGAATATGTATGGGCACATAATCATACCATGTAGGATAACTAAGTAGACGGTTATGCTGTTTCATTCCATCTAGCAACAATGCTCTGCACTGTGTGTGTTTATATATTTACATATTTATTCCATCTAGCTACAATGCTCAGCACTGGGTGTGTTTATATATTTATATATCTACATATTATTCCATCTAGCTACATTGCTCCGCACTGTGTGTGTTTATATACTTGCATATTTATTCCACCTAGCTGCAATGCTCCGTACTGTGGGTGTTTATATATTTACATATTTATTCCATCTAGCTACAATGCTCTGCACTGTGTGTTCATATATTCATGTATTTATTCCATCCAGCTACAATGCTCTGCACTGTGTGTCTGTGTGTGTGTGTATATATATATATTTTATAGTAATACGTACATATGTATATTAGCTGCTCTTGCTTGCTTGTTTTTTTTTGTTTGTTTGTTTTTTTTTTTTTTTCTTGCCTTCTGATTGTTGCTCTGAGTGTTGCTATCCCTGTGCTGTTGCAATCCTGGAATTTCCCCGTTGTGGGACTAATAAAGGCTTATCTTATCTTATCTTATCTTATCTTATCTTATCTTATCTTTTGTCAGATTCAAGTTATTTCTGTGACCACTGTGGGCTTTTCTTTCATTAACAGAGGGGTATCAACAATTTTGTCCACAGCTGTATATACAAAACGACATGTAAAATCACATAAGGATTATCATATCCAGTCTGTGTTGTGCTGTTGCTTAGTTTTTGTCACATTTTGTCTTGGCTTTGTTCTGATTTGTAATCACTCTTATTTTATTTTATTTTTGAATTCTTAGATGGAACATGGGTGGGCGATATAAGCTGCGGCTTCAGCCATCACCCATTTCGGATAACTTATGTTGAATTGTATAATCCGAGGAGTTGCTGTTTAATTTGACCTTATTGGATTTTTTTTCCCCTTTGTTCTATTATTCTGTTCCTTTCTTTTAATCTAATCTATCCGAAATAAAGATTCATTCATTTTTCAAATATGTTTTAAACTTTCTTTAGTTATCCACCACCCATTTCTGTCTTTCATCTAGGCAAGGGGAAAACGATCCACCCAAACCGGACCTTGCCTCACTATTTACAGAGATGCAGGCTGAAGATCTGCTGAACCAGGACCAGTATGAGGGGCTGATCCAGTTGCTTCTCAGTGAGGCAGCGTAGCCGGCGTGTGACCCATTCCAGTTTTTCTTTTTTTTCTTTTTTTTTTTTTTTTTACAGTTTGAGTTTTGCACATTCTAAATAATCTGTAATTTGCTGCTGATTGGAATAAACAATTTAGTGATTTATGTGTCTGCATCATGATTTTCTATTTTTGTCTGTTAAGACACCGGTGGGAAAAGAGTCAACAGTACGAACCATTTAACAGTGACTTTGAAAATAATGGCTCATTTTTAAGAAAAGTAACCAACACAATTATTTGCTGAAGACTGTAAAACAAAATAGAGACATCTGCAAAAGTACAAAGGTTTATTGTCAAAATTCCCAGGGCAATACTACATGAATACATGTACAGTGGTACCTCTACTTACGAAATTAATTGGTTCCGGAAGTAGTTTCGTAACCTGAAAATTCCGTAAGTAGAGACGCGTTTTCCATGTAAATGCCCTAATCCGTTCCAAGCCCCCCAAAATTCGGACATAAATTTTTTATAAATCATAAAAATGCATCAAAACATGTAACAAATACATGTTACAATTAGATTACTGCACAATAAACATAAAATGAGAGTTGTACATAATGTAAAAAAACAAAGAATAAAGTAAAGAATAAAAAATAAAATAAAAATAAAAATTATGTTCATTTACCTTTTAACTGCTATCGTCGTCACCTTTTGCCTTCTTTGGTTCATGTTCTCTCTCAGCAGTGGGTTTTGCCTGGCGTTTTGTAAAGAACCGATCCAAGGACGTTTGCTTTTGTCGGCTTTTAACAATCCTTCGAAAATGTGCAAGGCAAACATCATCATAGTGAGCGATAGCCTGACTAGTGAACACTTTTTCTGGGTGATTCTTTTCAACAAATTCCGAAACTTCATGGAATTTTCCTAAAATGTCTTTTATTCGGGCTGATGGAACAATGGCTGCCTCCTCCTCCTCCTCGTCCTCTCTGAACTCCTCCTGCACTGCCGTGTGTTGCATCGCCTCCAACTCCTTCAGCTCCTTCGTTGAAAGCTTCTCGTTGTGCTCCTGAATCAACTCGTTGATGTCCTCGCCATTCACCTCAAGACCCATGCCCTTTCCCAGCGAAATAATTTCGTCAACTTCAGGCTCAACTTCACCCTCCACCTCGAACCCCTCAAAATCTTGTGGGGCAACAGCATCGGGCCACAGCTTTCTCCAAGCTGCATTAAGGTTACGTCTGGTCACCTCCTGCCAAGCCATGTCGATTATCTTGAGGCAAACAACAATATCGAAGTGCTGCTTCCAAAACTCACGAAGGGTAAGCTGGGTGTTTTCAGTGATGTCGAAACACCTCTTGAACAGGTGTTTTGTGTAGAGTTTCTTGAAGTTCGAAGTGACTTGTTGGTCCATGGGCTGGAGGATAGAGGTGGTGTTAGGTGGGAGGTACAGCACCTTAATAAACGAGAACTCCTCCAGGATATCATCTTCGAGGCCGGGCGGGTGGGCAGGGGCATTATCAAGAATGAGGAGGCACTTGAAGGGGAGATTGTTCTCCTCTAGGTACCTCTTAACAGCAGGGCCAAAAACCAAATTGACCCACTCAACAAAAAATTGTCGGGTGACCCAGGCTTTGGCATTGGCCCTCCATAGCACCTGAAGTTTTTCTTTTAATATTTTGTGAGCCTTGAATGCTCTGGGATTTTCGGAGTGGTACACCAGCAGGGGCTTGATTTTACAATCCCCACTGGCATTGGCACAAAGGGCAAGCGTAAGGCGGTCCTTCATGGGCTTGTGGCCTGGCATTTTCTTCTCTTCTGCTGTAATGAAGGTACGGTGAGGCATCCTTTTCCAAAAAAGGCCTGTCTCGTCACAATTAAAAACTTGCTGTGCAACGTAGCCTTCATCGATCACCAATTGTTTGAATTTTCGCACAAATTCGTCGGCTGCTTTGTGGTCGGCGCTACATGCCTTGCCATGCCGAAGAACAGAGTGAATTCCAGTCCTCCTTTTGAACTTCTCGAACCACCCACGCGATGCCTTAAACTCCTGGTGTAGTTCTTGCGCCGGAGTTCCCTCGCCTGCATCCTCCTTCACGAGTTCATTAAAGATGGCGGTTGCCTTTTCACAAATTATGGCCTCGGTCACTGTGTCACCAGCTATCTCTTTCTCCTTTATCCACACGAGTAACAACCTCTCCATCTCATCGTTCACTGCCGACCTCCTCTTCGAAATGACAGAGAGGCCTTTGGAAGGAGTCATAGCTTTTAGGGCTTCCTTTTGTTTTAATACCGTGCCGATCGTAGATGTATTACGGCCATATTCTTTGGCGAGATCAACCAAACGCATCCCTTTTTTTTTTTTTTTCCACAATATCTTTATTGAACCTTTTTTTTTTTTTTAACAAACATGATACAAACAATCAAACACTAACACTAAAGTACTACAAAAAAAAAAAAATGCACTAAAAACACCAACAACCACCGACAAAATCAAGTCTTCAACAATGCTCCTCTGTTTAGTCTAGACAATCCAATACATAAGTATACATATTATGTTCACCAGTTTGGAATTTACAAGGTCCACACACATCATTCACCTTCTTCTTCAAGAGTTATGTTTAAATTTTTTACATAATCAATAAAAGGTCTCCATATATTCTCAAACACAATTTCCTTTGATTTCAGTATATATGTTATTCTTTCTAATGGAAGGTTTGTTAACATCTGTCTTAACCACTGAGTCACATCTGGTCTATGAGTCTTTTTCCATAATAGTGCAATACATTTTTTGGCATTAAGCAAACTGAGGTCTATGAATGTTCTTTCACTTTTATTAAAATTATGCTTTTCTGGGTACAGACCCAACAAAAACAGTTTAGGATTCAATATGATTTGTTTTGAGATTATTTTTTCAATTGTTACCCTCACCTCTTCCCAAAACATTCTTATTAATCTACATTCCCATAAACAATGAAATAGGGTTCCTTTACTTTCCATGCATTTTGTGCATGTATCTGGTATATTTTTGTTGTATCTATTTAACTCCTCCGGTGTAACATACATCCGCATTAACCATTTGAAATGTATCAATTTAAGGCGTGCATTTATTGATTTGGTTTGAGCTTCTGTACAAGCCAATTCCCATTGTTCCTCTGAAATTTCAATTTGCAGATCTTCTTTCCAGTAGTTTAATCTTTTCAGTGAATTTTCACTTGAAGATAGTGTCAATGAGTTATAAAACTCTGAAATAATACCCTTTCTTTTACTATCTTTCATCATCATTTTTTCCAAGGATGAATAAATAGGTCGAGTGAGAGCTTTATTTTGATTTGATCGAATAAAGTTTCTAAGTTGAAGATATTTAAAAAAATGTGTTCTATTGAGATTAAATTTGATCCTCAGCTCTTCAAAAGACATTATGTTGTCTGCACATGGCAAATATAAATCCTGAATCTTTTGTATCCCTTTTAAATTCCATACTTTAAATACAGCGTCCGCTCTCCCTGGTATAAAATATTGATTACCCCATATTGGACTAAATTGTGACAATAACTGTGGTTCTTTTAAATAGTTTTTAGCTTCACACCATATTTTGATCATATGCTTTACAAATGGATTTTTAACTTGTTTTTGTAATTTTTTTGCCGAATCTGAGTATATGAATATGGGAAGAGGTAAAGGTAAATTGTATGATTCCATTTCAGTCCAGTGAGGGAGATCATTTGATGAAAAATAATATGTCATAGACCTCAGTTGTGCCGACCAATAATACAACATAAAATTTGGACATTTCAGACCTCCACGATCAAATGGTAAATATAATAAAGACAAACGTAATCTAGCCCTCCTGTTGTTCCATATAAATTCCACTAACTTTTTTTTTTTTTTTTATTCTTGAGAATAGATCTAAAGGTGGTGATAAGGGAATGTATTGAAATAAATAAAGTATTTTAGGTAAAATATTACTTTTAAGTATATTGATTCTCCCGATCATCGACATTGGTAGTGACATCCATCTCTGAGTTAACTCATTGATATCTGACATTAAGGCTTCATAGTTGACACTGGCGACTGATTCTAGCTTAGGCATAATTTGGATTCCTAAATATTTAAACTGATTTACAACATTGAATTGATTTACCTCAGGGGCTGGGTAATTTCTCTGGGTCTCATTTAGCATTAATATTGAAGATTTAGTTTTATTTATTTTATATCCTGATATTTCCCCAAAATTCTTTATTAAATTCAACAAGGTTGGAATTGATTTTTTTTAGATTCGACATAAACAAAATTATATCATCGGCGTACAGGGAGATTTTATGTTCTGTTGGTCCAACTTTAATTCCATATATTTGTGAATGTAAACGTATCGCTATCGCTAAAGGTTCAATTGCCATAGTAAACAGTAAAGGTGAAAGTGGACAGCCTTGTCGACATCCTCTATTGATTTTTATTGGTTTTGAAATATTGTTATTTGTTAGGATTTCTGCTGTAGCATTATTGTATATTATTTGAACCCATTTTATGAAATTATTTCCAAGTCCAAACCTTTGTAGGACTTCAAAAAGAAAGGGCCATTCAACTCTATCAAAGGCCTTTTCGGCGTCCAATGATAGGAGAGCTGTATCCGGTGCTTCTTTATTAAAATAAATAATATTAAATAGTCTTCTTACATTATGGAAGCCTTGTCTACCCTTTATAAAGCCATTCTGATCTCGATTAATAATATTTGGTAAAATTTCTTGTATTCGTCTTGCTAAAATTTTACAGATTATCTTAAGGTCGGCGTTTAATAGGCTTATTGGTCTCATATTTTCACATTTATTAGAGGGCTTACCTGGTTTTGGCAGCAGTATAATTAAGGCATTATTTATGTATGATGGTAAATTATTATTTTGAAATGCTTCTAAAACCATTTCCAAAAAAGGTTTTATTAATTTATTCTTAAATTTTTTATAAAGGTCAACTGGAAGACCATCTGGTCCTGCACTTTTTCCTGATTTCATATTATCAATGGCTAGCCCAACTTCTTCTTGACTAATTTTAGACTCCAATATCTCCCTGTTTTCATTTGGAATACACGGTATAGATAGTTTGTTCAAAAACCCATTTAGTTTTGTTAAATCAGGTTCATTTTTGGTATCATATAATTTTTCATAGTAATCTCTAAAGGCTCTATTAATTTCTAAAGGATCTATAACTACCTGTCCATTACTTATAATACTGGTTATTGGTGTTTTAATTTCCAATTGTTTAATCTGCCATGCTAATAATTTTCCTGATTTTTCACCTTGTTCATAAAAAGATTGTTTCAATCTTAGAAGACTCGAGGCAGCTCTATTCGCTGATTTTTTGTCGTATTCAGCTCTCAAAATCAGTAATTCATTCTCCAACCTTGGATCTCTTCCTGCATACACTTTTTCCTGAAGACTTTTTATTTTATGTTCCAATTTAGCTCTCTCCTCTCGAGTCTTCTTAGATTTTGATCCTGAATAACTAATAATATGTCCCCTAATAAAAGCTTTGAAAGCCTCCCACTTTACACATGCTGATGTTTGTGTAGTATTGATGTCAAAGAACTCGTCTATCTGTTTTTCTATATACTTGACAAATTCCTCATCCTGAAGCCATTTATGCTGAAATTGCCATCTGCCTGATTCCTTTGTCAATTTTTTATCTACATATATTAGACAACAGGGTGCATGATCAGAGATCACGATGTTATCATAAAAGCAGTTTTGAATCTTGGACCTTAATTCTGTGGAAATCAAAAAATAATCAATACGTGAGAATGTCTTGTAGGTACTGGAATAACAAGAATAGGCTTTAACTTGTGGTTTCATTTCTCTCCATATGTCTAACAATCTCAATTCTTTCATAAAATGATTAATAGTCATCCTACATCCATTGTGCGTACAATCCAGTCCTGTTGATCTATCCACACCTGGATTCAATGTTCAATTAAAATCCCCTGCTATTATATGTTGCCCTGTAAGTGATGATAAGATGAGAAATAAATTAGCAAAGAACTTCTGATCATCTATATTGGGACCATATAAGTTCACAAGATTTATATTTTCTAATAGCAAAGAACCTTGAATGATTACATATCTTCCAAATTTGTCTCCAATTACATTTTTCACTTGAAAAGGAACTGATTTATGTATGAGAGTCATAACTCCCCTGGCTCGGGATGAAAATGAAGAGGTGAATACACTTCCCTGCCATCTACTCCTAATTCTTTTAACATCCTCCTCTATCAGATGAGTTTCTTGTAAAAACACAATTCTTGAACCCATGTCCTTTATTTTATTCATAACTTGTTTAAGTTTTTTTAAATTTTGTAGACCTCTGCAATTCCATGAAGTTAAATTAAGATTAACACTTTGGTCCATGATCAATAGAGAGTTTGGGATTACCTTGCAGTGTAAACATGCTCATACAGAGAAGCAAAAACATGAGTGGTTGAACATTCATCCTACAAACTACACACAAACAAATTTCCCCTTCCCACACTTGTGGCAAACCCCCCAAAATCAAAAGAAAAATTCTGTCTCCCGATATAGCCATCGACCGTTCCACACCCACGGGGAACAGCCTAAGCCACTCCTTCTTCATCCTCCCAATCACCCTAACTCTACTGCTTTTAATGACGTAACATTAACTCTCCTCTGTAGTTTTCCAACTTAACTCCAAAATTTTTAACAACTTTGTACATCATAGTTTTTTTTTGTTTGTTTTGTTTTTGTTTTGTTTTTTTAATATATAATACAATCTATATTTTGTAAACTTACTATTTACTTCAAGTCAGTCAGATGCCTGTGCAAATGCTTAATTATTCTACCTTATATTTTGTTCATGCTTAGCTCCCACCAGTCTCTTCTTCTTCTTTGATCTTCTTGATGAACTCCTGCGCCTCCTCTGGGGTCTTGAAGATGTGGGTTCTGCCCTCATACGTGGTCAGCAGTCTCGCAGGATAGATTACACCATGACGAATCCCAAGGTTGCGCAGCCCCTTACGTATGGGATCAAACTGCTTCCTCAATTGCTGGATTCCTGTGGCCAAATCTGGGTAGAACCGCACCTGCTGGTCCTGGTGTTTAATCTCTCCTTTAGCACGTGCAGCGTTGAAGATCTTCATCCTGTCTCTGTTGCTAAGAAACTTCATAATTAAGGTCCTCGGCGGTCCCTTATCTCTCCGTGGGCCAATACGATGTGCTTTTTCCAGAACCACTGCTGATTGCAACTCCTCGCTGCCCAGCACCTCCGGAATCCACTTTTCCAGAAAGGAACATACGTCCCGACCTTCTGATTCCTCTGGAAGACCCACCAGCCTCAAATTATTCTGTCTTGACCGAGATTCCAAATCCAAAATATTATCTTCCAGAGATTTATTTTTTTTTTCCAAAGTGCGCACCTTTAATTGAAGACGGGTGACGTCATCTTCAGCACTAGCGAGACGGAGCTCCATCTGCGCCGTTCGTTCTACACAGTCACCCAATTCCTTTCTTATTCCTTCCAACGCTGTCATAATCCCATCAAATCTAGAGGAAAAGTCCGCTCTCATTGAACTCATGGCAGCCATCAGCGCATCTGTGCCTCCCCGCGCAGACATCGCACCGTTGCCAGCCTCCTCCGCCATATATGGAGTTTTGTTTGCTGCGTCACAGACCTGAAAGTCCGTTAATTTGGACTGTTTCGGCGGCTCGCTTTTTCCTTTTCCTGGTTTTCCAGCCTTAGGCTTCGCCGACATATCCTCGCCCAAATGCTGAGATACGTTCTGTCCCAAATGAGAGAGTTATTTGCCGATTTTTTTTCTCCAGGAGCAGAGCAGAGCGAGACACGTCCGTCCTACGTGGCAGCCATAACCGGAAGTCAAACGCATCCCTTTTTCATACTTTTCTATTATCTCTTGCTTTGTTTGTATGGACAAAAAAACTCTCTTCTTCTTTTCTTCTTTTCCGCTTTTCTCCATCACTTTCTCGGGGTCCATAGTGAATAAAAGTTAATACACACACGTAAAACTGCCCCGACACTTGGTGGCCAATGGGATGCCAGGAAGATGCTTGGCGATAGCCAATGGCAGAGCGGTAAACTCTGGGAGCAGCGTGCGTAGCAGCGCGTATTTTTGCCTTTCGTATCCTGAAATTTCTTTCGTAACAAGAGGCAATATTTTCCCGTTGAGGCGTGTCGTAACCTGAAAATCCCGTATGTAGAGACGTTCATAAGTAGAGGTACCACTGTATAGTTCACTGTTGATGAGATGAGATTGATGAGATGAGATTCAACTTTATTGTCATTACACATGTATGAATACAAGGTAACGAAACGTGACTTGGCATTTGGGCACGCTCTGCAGAGCGCATCCAAGGCCGGGGCAGCCGCTAGGCGCCAGTCATAAAGAAGAAAGGAAAAAAAGAAAAAGAGAATGGATATGACACAGTAGGCGAGAGAGAAAAACATGTTTTATCAGAATGACGCTCGGCAAGTGAGCGAAATTTTGATTGCAGGCAAAAAAACTCTCAATGCACATTTAGCAGACATTTAGCAGGAGATCACACACAAAAGTTGAGAGGCAGTGTATTGTATGCATGTAATGTTGTATGCATTGTGTAGTGTAAATGTAACAGTTGTTAGTGAGCAGCAGAGGGCGCCTCCTGGCAGTGGATAGATGTTATAATCATGTGACTTATAAACAAGTCCAGAGTCTATCTCTCTTGCTTGCAGAAGGCACATGGGCATTGTGATGCAGAGAATATATATTTATACAGAATCTACATGTAGTCAGCAATACTCAATATGATATATTTCCAGTTAATCCACGTACTGTATTTCTCCATGTAACCTTGGGACTGCATTATTTTAATTACTTTTAATCCTAGATCCATTTGTTTTGGCTTAAAATGCATCATAATTGTTAAATATATCTTATGCCTAACTCAGTACTGTTTACCTGTTGAAATATATATTTAACGGCTCATATGGCACCTGATCCATGTTTTGCCACGACACCACTGGCTGGAGCAGGTAAATTCCATGATGTCTCAACAGTCTCCATGATTTTGACACAGATCAGAGCAATTTGTTGCACAGGAAGCTAAACATTTCTACAGACATTATAGCCGCTTGGCGTTCGTGAAGTTGGGGTCACATCACTGTGTTGAACGTTAACGCCGACCGTTTGAAGCGATATTTTTGCCACAAGAGAGCCATCTGAAACACACACACACACACACACACACAGAATACGTATTTTAGTACCTAATATTGATAACTTGCCGACATTACAATGTTGTACGGCGGACTTAAAAGCAAAGTAGCATTAGCAATCATTAGCTTACTGTTGTACGTAATGTAGTTGGTATCCTCATGTCTTCTAAATGCTCCAGTACCTTTCCAGAGTGTGTCATATTGCGGGTTTGCCTTCTGTTCTCTGTTTGTGCCTTTATTCTGGCAAAAACAGCCAGAGAACACAGACGCCGCGTATCCTGCCAACTTGTGTTTTGCGTAACGTTACGCTTGATTTATGCCAGTTACGCTTGTTTTACGTAGCGGGAGGGAGAGGATTGCGCCGCCTCCCTGTAACTTATTTCCCACCCACTTCAAATGAGACCTAGTGCAGTGGAAAAACAAAACGGGCCGAACTGTACTGTCCCGTCCCGTACAAAACGGGGCCAAACTGACCCAAGTGGAAAAGTGCCTTAAAAGGCTTAGCACGCGGCCCTGGGGGGAGCCATTGCTAAGAGACAGTGTGGATGAGTGGTGGGGGCCAAGTCTTACTGTTTATGGGCAGTTGGTGAGAGAGTTTTTTGTTTTTTTTTTATCCAGGAGCGAGGGTGGGGGCGGGGGTGATCAGGAGGAGGTGCAGTTTGTTGATCAGGATATCCGGGATGATGGTGTTGAAAGCTGAGTTATAGTCCACAAAGAGCACCCTCACGTAGCTCCTTGGGTTCTCTGGGTGGCTTAGCGCTCTGTGAAGAGTGGTGGCAATGGCATCTTCTGTTGACCGGTTCTCCCTGTAGGTGAACTGGTGGGGGTCGAAGGAGGGGGGGAGACAGTCCCTCATGTGCTGGGACACCAGTCACTCAATATAGAACCACTGAGAACTATGTACAGTGCATCCCGAAAGTATTCACAGCGCTTCACTTTTTCCACATTTTGTTATGTTATAGCCTTAGTCCAAAAGGGATTAAATTCATTTTTTTCCTCAAAATTCTACACACAATACCCATAATGACGACATGAAAAAAGTTTTTTTGAGCTTTTTGCAAATTTATTAAAAAACTAAGCAATCGCATGTACATACAGTAAGTATTCACAGCCTTTGCCATGAAGCTCAAAATTGAGCTCAGGTGCATCCTGTTTCCACTGATCATCCTTGAGATGTTTCTACAGCTTCATTGGAATGTGGTCAATTTAGTTGATTGGACATGATTTGGAAAGGCACAGACCTGTCTCTATAAGGTCCCTCAGTTGACAGTGCATGTCAGAGCACAAACCAAGCATGAAGTCAAAGGAATTGTCTGTAGACCTCCGAGACAGAATTGTCTCGAAGCACAAATCTGTGGAAGGGTACAGAAAAAATTCTGCTACTTTGAAGGTCTCAATGAGCACAGTGGCCTCCATCATCCATAAATGGAAGAAGTTTGGAACCACCAGGACTCTGCCTAGAGCTGGCCGGCCATCTAAACTGAGCGATCGGGGGAGAAGGGCCTTAGTTAGGGAGGTGACCAAGAACCCGATGGTCACTCTGTCAGAGTTCCAGTGTTCCTCCATGGAGAGAGGAGAACCTTCCAGAAGGACAGCCATCTCTGCAGCAATCCACCAATCAGGCCTGTATGGTAGAGCGGCCAGATGGAAGCCACTCCTTAGTAAAAGGCACATGGCAGCCCACCTGAAGTTTACCAAGAGGCACCTGAAGGACTCTTAGACCATGAGAGACAAAATTCTCTGGTCTGATGAGACAAAGATTGAACTCTTTGGCATGAATGCCAGGCGTCATGTTTGGAGGAAACCAGGCACCACTCGTAACCACGCCAGTGGTGGTGGCAGCATCATTGCTGTGGGGATGTTTTTCAGCATCAGGAACTGGGAGACTAGTCAGGATAGAGGGAAAGATGAATGCAGCAATGTACAGAGACATCCTGGAAAAACTGAAAACCTGCTCCAGAGTGCTCTTGACCTCAAAGTGGGGTGACGGTTCATCTTTCAGCAGGACAACGACCCTAAACACACAGCCAAGATATCAAAGGAGTGGCTTCAGGACAACTCTGTGAATGTCCTTGAGTGGCCCAGCCAGAGCCCAGACTTGAATCCAATTGAACATCTCTGGAGAGATTTGAAAATGGCTGTGCACCAACGCTTCCCATCCAACCTGATGGAGCTTGAGAGGTGCTGCAAAGAGGAATGGGCCAGACTGGCCAAAGATAGGTCTGCCAAGCTTGTGGCATCATATTCAAAAAGACTTGAGGCTGCAATTGCTGCCAAAGGTGCATCAACAAAGTATTGAGCAAAGACTGTGAATACTTATGTACATGTGATTTCTTAGTTTTTTATTTTTAATAAATTTGCAAAAATCTCAAAAAACTTTTTTCACATTGTCATTATGGGGTATTGTTTGTAGAATTTTTTTGGGGGGAAAATGAATTTAATCCCTTTTGGAATAAGGCTGTAACATAACAAAATGTGGAAAAAGTGAAGCGCTGTGAATACTTTCCGGATGCACTGTATTTAGTGACTCTGACCCCCATTCAGTGCAATACATTTTTTATGACTTGTATTTTTATTCATTTTTCACAAGTTACATACAAATAATGTGTTTTAAACATATTCTTTGACTGTTTTTCATCCCATCCCTACCATCCCAACCCCAACAAGGAGGGATCAGTCATTTCTGAGAGTGGCCATCTCTCAAACATAAACATTATCAAAAATATAAATGAATAGATAAATAAACAAATTAAAAGAAAGAGAAAATTCACATCCTTGTTAATGCACAACCACTTGCTTTTTTTACACTGATGTAGAAATAGTATCAAGGTACATGTCCCATTTTTGAAAATATTTTTCAGGCCTGTGTTGCAGTCTGTATGGCATCCTCTCATATGCAACTACTTTGCTCAGTTCTGTCATTCATTCCTGGAAAGAAGGTTCACCAGGTTTCTTCCAATTCCTGAGAATAATCTGCCATCCTATCATGATGGCAGTTTGCGTCCAACACTTCAGTGATTCAGGGAAATCAGATAGTCCTTTTGGATCTCCTAATACATACAACGTGGGACAAAGTACATACTGTCTTTTTATCACGTGAGTAATATAGTCATGAATCCTTATCCAGTATCTATGAGTCTCTGGCCATGACCATAACGCATGGGTCAGTGTCCTTCCACTCATACCACATTTCCGACAGGCATCTGTGTCTTTCAGGCCCAGTCTAAACAGCCTACTCGGAGTCCAATAAAAACAATGTACAGGTACATCTCAGAGAATTAGAATATCATGAAAAAGTTAAATATTTTTTGCCACTCACTTCAGAAAGTGAAACCCATATATTATATAGATTCATTACACAGAGAGTGATATATTTTAAGTGTTTATGTTAATTTTGATGATTATGGCTTACAGCCCATGAAAACCCCAAATTCAGTTTCTCAAAAAATTAAAATATTACATAAAATTAATTTTAAAAAATTGTTTTTCAATAGAAATGTTGGCCGGCTGAAAAGTATGTCCATGTACACACTCAATACTTGGTCAGGGTTCCTTTTGGATTAATTACTGTATCAATGTGGCGTGGCATGGAGGTGATCAGCCTGTGGTACTGCTGAGGTGTTATGAAGCTCCAGGTTGCTTTGATAGTGACCTTCAGCTCGTCTGCATTGTTGGGTCTGGTGTCTCTCATCTTCTTCTTGACAGTCCTCCATAGATTCTCTATGGAGTTTAGGTCAGGAGAGTTTGCTGGCCAATCAAGCATAGTGATGCCATGGTCATTAAACCAGGTTTTGATACTTTTGGCAGTGTGGGGGGTGCCAAGTCCTGCTGGAAAATGAAGTCCGCTTCTCCATAAAGCTTGTCAGCAGAGGGAAGCATGAAGTGCTCTAAAATTTCCTGGTAGACGACTACGCTGACTTTGGTCTTGATAAAACACAGTGGACAAACACCAGCAGATGACATTGTTCCTCAAATCATCACTGACTGTGGAAACTTGACACTAAACCTCAAGCAACTTAGATTCTGTGCTTCTCCACTCTTTCTCCAGACTCTGGGACTTTGATTTCCAAATGAAGTGCAAAATTTACTTTTATCTGAACAGAGGTCATCTGCTGGTGTTTGTCCACTGTGTTTTATCAAGACCACAGTCAGTGCAGTTGTCTACCAGGACATTTTAGAGCACTTCATGCTTCCCTCTGCTGACAAGCTTTATGGAGAAGCTGATTTCATTTTCCAGCAGGACTTGGAACCCCCCCCCACACACACACACACATACACTGCCAAAAGTATCAAAACCTGGTTTAATGACCATGGCATCACTGTGTTTGATTGGCCAGCAAACTCTCCTGACCTAAACTCCATAGAGAATCTATGGACAAAAATGATGGTACCCCTAGAAAAGATTGAAAATAATGTGACCATAGGGACATGTTCAACCAAGATGTGTCCTCTAATTAACATCACAGGTGTCTACAAACTTGTAATCAGTCAGTCGGCCTATTTAAAGGGTGACAAGTAGTCACTGTGCTGTTTGGTGACATGGTGTGTACAACACTAAACATGGACCAGAGGAAGCAAAGGAGAGATTTGTCTCAGGAGATTAGAAAGAAAATTATAGACAAGCATGTTAAAGGTAAAGGCTATAAGACCATCTCCAAGCAGCTTGATCTTCCTGTGACTACAGTTGCACACGTTATTCAGAAATTTAAGATCCACGGGACTGTAGCCAACCTCCCTGGACGTGGCCGCAGGAGGAGACGGATAATACGAATGGTAACAAAAGAGCCCAGAACAACCTCTAAACACATTCATGGTGAATTCCAAGGTCAAGGTACATCAGTGTCAGATCACACCATCCGTCATTGTTTGAGCCAAAGTGGACTTCATGGAAGACGACCAAGGAGGACACCGCAGTTGAAAACAAATCATAAAAAAACCAGACTGGAATTTGCCAGACTGCATGTTGACAAGCCACAAAGCTTCTGGGAGAATGTCCTATGGACAGACGAGACAAAACTGGAACTTTTTGGCAAGGCACATCAGCCCTGTGTTCACAGACGCAAAAATGAAGCATACCAAGAAAAGAACACTGTCCCTACTGTGAAACATGGAGGAGGTTCTGTTATGTTGTGGGGCTGCTTTGCTGCATCTGGCACAGGGTGTCTTGAATCTGTGCAGGGTAAAATGAAATCTCAAGACTATCAAGGTATTCTAGAGAGAAATGTGCTGCCCAGTGTCAGACAGCTTGGTCTCAGTCGCAGGTCATGGGTCTTGCAACAGGATAATGACCCAAAACACACAACTAAACACCCAAGAATGGCTAAGAGCGAAACATTGGACTATTCGAAAGTGGCCTTCTATGAGCCCTGATCTAAATCCTATTGAACATCTGTGGAAGGAGCTGAAACATGCCGTCTGGAGAAGGCACCCTTCAAACCTGAGACAACTGGAGCAGTTTGCTCATGAGGAGAGTGGGCCAAATTACCTGCTGAGAGGTGCAGAAGTCTCATTGACAGTTACAGAAATCGTTTGATTGCTGTGGTTGCCTCAAAAGGTTGTGCAACAAAATATTAAGTTAAGGGTACCATCATTTTTGTCCCAGCCTGTTTCATGAGTTTGTTTTTTAAAATTATTCTGTTGAACCACAATTCAAAAGCATTGTCTGATTTTCATTGGTTAATTTTCATAGAATATTTATTTATTACTACTTTTGTCAGATTCAAGTTATTTCTGTGACCATTGTGGGTTTTTCTTTCATTAACAGAGGGGTACCAACAATTTTGTCCACGGCTGTATGGGTTTCACGTTCTGAAATGAGTGACAAAAAACATTGAACTTTTTCATCATTTTCTAATTTTTTGAGATGTACCTGTAGAATTTTAACTTGAATAAGACTTACCCTCAGGTCTCTTGACATTTTATAGAAGTTTCCACAGATCATAACCCATTCATGTTCATTGTATTTCACCCCAGGTCAAGCTCCCATGATGGTTTCAGAGCTGTGATCCTCTTATCATCACTATATTCTATTAACATCTTATAATACAGTATTTACCTGCTTCATGGCCTCTCCCAAATATCTGAATAATTTTATCCAGCTCATCCACCGGTTTTGGGAAGAGTAGCATGGATTTTGAATTTCTGCATATTACATGGCGTAATTGGAGATATCTCCAAAATTGAGTTTGGGGTAAGGTATATTCTTATTTCAGATTGTCAAACGACTTGAGTATACCCAAGTTGTACAGATTGTCCAACATAAGAATACCTTTGTCCATCCACTCTCTCCAAATAAATGTTTTATTGTCAATGGTCAACCTAGGATTTTGCCAGATGCTGGCAGACTTACTTAAATAAGGATCAACCTTCATCACTCCTATAATCTTCCTCCAAATACCCTGAAGGTGAGACACAATTGGGTGGGCCTTCATGTGTTTAGATGTTTCGGTGGACAGGCAGTGAATGAGAGAGAGGGGAGCACACACAGACTGCTCCATACCATACTAAGGAGAGGCTCTTTCTGGAGGTAAAGACCAGTGTATCAAACGTCTAAGATTAAATGCAGAGTAATAACACATCAGATCTGGGAATCCCAGACCCCTCCCCCATAGTGATTTGTAATTTCTTCATGTTCATGCGAGGTCTCTTACCATCCCATAAGAATTCTTTAAATATAGCATTAAATTGTTTGAAATAGCTATCTGGAATTTTCAATAGAAGAGCGTAAAGTAAATAATTAATCCTGGGTACACAGTTCATTTTAATGACATAAAGATCATTTTACTGAAGACCATCGTTTCACGTCAATATCTAATCCATCTATCCATCCATTCATCCATCTTCTTCTGCTTAATCCTTTTCATGTCACGGGGGGGGGGGTGGCGTGCGGCTGGAGCTTATCCCAGCATCTTTTGGGCGAGAGGCAGGGTACACCCTGGACAGATTGCTAACCCATCGCAGGGCCAACACAGATACCAGAATATCAAGATTCACTTTAACTATGTCCTCCACTTCAGGGGGAAGAGGACACCCAAATATTTTATTCCCTGCTTAGGCCATTTAAATCTACTTTCTTGGAAAAGTATAGTTGGACAATAATTTGTTAAGGGTAAAGCTTCAGATTTATCCCAATTGACCTTATATCCTGAGATCTTTGAAAAGTTATTAATCATATTCAGCAATGAGGGTAGTGATACTGTTGGATTTGAAACCAGCAAGAGTACATCATCTGCAAACATCAACAATTTATGTACAGTGCCCCATATGTCACTCCTAGGAAGCTGTCATGCCTTAAAGCTGTTGCCAGGGACTCCAACATCAAGCAGAATAGATAGATGGATAGATAGATAGATGTACTTTATTGATCCCAAACTGGGAAACTACAGTGTAACAGTAGCATGACAGTAGACGACTAAAATGATAGAAACACTCATCATAGCAGTCTGTCGGGGGTGACAATGGCTGTTTCATTTAGGTCTGATCAGATTCCTCCACACAGCTCTGTCCTTCACCTTCCGCTGTCAGGAACTCCTGACCTTGTTAATCCGGGCGACGTCCGAGCCGGTATGAGTTGCTTTCTGACTGACCATTTCATGAAACTGCTTGCAAAATATTTGAGTACCGCTAGCTTTTGCTGGACTAGCGGCACATTCTTGGCAGATAGGGGTATTATCAGTGGCAAGGACAGGCCAAGACAAACTGACTCCAGTATCTGTTGCAGTGATTGACCAGATGATAGGTTTATCTCTGCTCTTTGTGTAGTGCATGTCACAATGCATCGACTGGCAAAAGTCCACCACAGACCTTGCAACATATGTGCTTATCTGCCAGGATGTCCAGTCTCACCCCATGTAACTGGGAGTGGTCCACCACAGACCTGTGACAGATATTGTTTTTAGTTCTGCCAGGATGCCCAGTTTCACCCTCCGTGCCCTCGGAAGGGTGGGGTTGCCGGTTGAGTCGCTGACGGCCCCGACCCATGAGACAGGTAGTACCGGTTTTCATGGTTATCTGGTAGCAAGCAAACCAGTGCCTGACCTGACAGTAAAAACACTCACAGCATAATATATCATATCCTATTGACCACTGAAACCCCTGTCCATCAATGATGCATTATTTTATTCATTCTTGGAGACAAATTTGCTTTACTTGGCTCAGGCTCACCAACTGAACTAAGCTAAGATTAGCAATAGTGACATAAGAGGAAGGGCAGCATTGAATGCTGTGTTACAGATTTAAAGAGATGTGCACAGAAACCAGCCATTCTGAGAAAGGCTGCAAAGGATGATTCATAATTATGCTGCAATAATTAAATAAGTAAAAGAAAATTTAACCACAATATTTCATTAAGACCCATGGAAGCTGTTAAAATGTGGAAAAAGTGCAGTAAATGATCCCTTTAATATAGCTAAAAGTAAAATTATTTGTTGAATTAGATAATAGTCCAAATAGTTATGATGAATGCCTGTCCTGCTACTTTATTCTCTGTCCAGATGCTGCCCCTCAGTAAAAGTGAATTTGACACCCCTGCTCTAAATTTCAAAATGGAACTGCAGTTCAGGATTCTTCATTTTCTGCTGGTATTCCTCATCAAACTGTTCATTGTGGGACATAGTGAAATGAATAATAGAAGGGCAACAGAATAATAAAGGGCTAAGGGGTTATCCCTGGCATGTTCCTCTTCCCAATTCAAAATAAGGAGAGATGTAGCCATTAGTTTGTACCGCTGCTTTAGACTTGTCATGTAATAGGCGAGTCCATTTCATGAAAATTTTTCTGAAACCAAGGATTTCCATGGTCTTAAACCATTCTACTCTGTCAAACACTTTTTCTGCATTGACTGAAACAGCCGCAATCAGTGATCCGGAGCTCGAAGCTTCCCACATGATATTAACAAATTGTCTGATGTTGTCTGTAGAGCTACGTGTGCGACTAAAGCCCACCTGATCTTCATGAACTAGAGAAGTCATTACTTTTTCTCATCTATTTGCCAGGAGTTTGGACAGGATTTTGGTGTCCAGTGAGGTGACGGAGATTGGTCGGTAATTCTTATATTCACAAGGATCCTTGCCCTTCTTTACAACAAGTGTTATTAAAGCTTTTGTCAAAGTGAATGGTAATTCCCCTCTTACAAATGCCTCATTATACATATTAAGTAATAAAGGCATCAACTCAGTAGTATAACATTTAAAAAAAATCAGCTGTAAAGCCATCTGGCCCTGGGGCTTTTCCATTTGGGAGACCTTTAATCACTCCTGCAATCTCTGCACTGGTTATTGGATGATCGAGCTCAAGTTTCTAGGATTCAGACAATCTGGGAAGATCTAATCCTAGAAAAATGTATCCATACCCTCATCACTGTCTTGCAAGTTAGCTGTATGTAACTTTACATAATAGTCCATAAACACCTTATTAATATCTACAGATTTTGCTTTTCGCTGATCATCCTCTGACCTGACAGCTGAAATAGTTGCTGCTTGTTCCCTCTGTTTCAAGTGATTTGCTAATAATTTGCCTGCCTTGTCCCCTGATTTGAAATATTTTTGTCTCATCCTGAAAAGTGAAAACTCCACCTTTTGAGACAGGATGTCGTTATGATCATATTTAAGTTGTGTTAAGGCTCTAAACTTCTTTTCATTAAATTTCCTTTTTAAGTTAGTCTCAAGTTTCTTGATTTTATCTTCAATTTCAATCTGTTTTGCAGTGGTCTTTTTCTTATGGAAGGCATACGGAATAATAAATCCTCCCAATACCACTTTCAATGCGTCCCAGGTGAATTCTGCAGAGGGCGCTGTGGGTACATTTAATTCAATATACATATTAATCTGGGTCCTCAGCTCTTCCTTAAATTCAGATTCTTGTAATAGGATAATAGGGACAGTAAATCTCCATCTAGGTGTCTGAATTCTATCACTGCAAGGCAGCAGCTGGAGGCTAACTTCTTTTCTTTTTTTTTTAAATTTAATCTTTATGTAACCAGGCAGGATAGATTAAGAACACATTCTTATTTACAGTTGTGGCCTGGGGGAAGGGGGAAGGGACAACTCCATTTATACTTCTCCAGTTGATGCCAATTAACCTAACCTGCATGTTTTGTGGCCCCGTGGGAGGAAACCGGAGAAATCCCAGAGTAAATCCACACAGACAGGGGGAGAACATGTAAACTCCACACAGAAAGATCACCGCTGGTCAGGGGGTGGGATCGAAACCGAGATCCCATGGCCAAGGGTGAGTTGCTGTGCTGCCACAGTGCTAACCACTGCACCACTTCTGCATGGTCAGATACTAAAATACTCCCAATGGAGCATGACATTACTGATTGAAGGAGGTCTTTGGAAATGAGAAAAAAAATCTATTCGAGAAAAAATTCTGTGAGGCGCAGAGAAGAAGGTGTAGTCTTTCTCTTTTGGATTCAAGATTGTGCACACATCAATACGTATGTCCCAATCTTTCCGCCATCCGTCTCACTGCTAATGAAGCTTTGGTTACCCTAGCTGGGGTAGAACTACTGCGATCAAGAATATTATCCATTACCAAATTAAAACTTCCCCCCACTATAGCATTATAATTTCCTGCCTGTTGTAGCGTAATTTCCAGATCAGCAAAGAACTGTGGATCATCTCCATTTGGAGCATATATACTGTATTTGATAGAATAATGTCCTTGTATTTCTGCAACTATTATAAGAATTCTTCCAGCTGAGTCTTTAATTTGTCTAATGCATTTAAATTGTAGTTTTTTAGTAATGAGTGTCAGGACCCCACAGCTTTGACTAGAACCTGCACTACAGTAGACATGGCTAACCCAATCTCTACTCAATTTCTCAGATTCCTCAGTCGACAAATGGGTTTCCTGTAGAAACACTATGTCAAGTCGTTTGGCCTTCAGAATCATGAATATCTTTTTCCTCTTAATTGGATGGCTCAATCCCTTAACATTCCAAGTGGAAATGCACAAGTTATCAATTTTAGCAGACATTAACACATTCAAAACAGAAACAAATGAGAGACAGCCACTCTTCAGCTACATCCTTGCCATACTTATTAGTAAATCCCTCCACCCTAAAAAACTTGAACACCCCTGCGTAGCGCGTAACTATGAACTCTGCACACTTACTAACAGAACTAAACTGACAGTCCATGATCTCGACTGATCAAGTGACTTACCCCACACAGTCCAACGGCATTGTACCACCTTAACCCATAAGTGTAAATAACTGAACAAGGAGGGAATAAAATGTTTCCGTATTCTTATGAATCCAGTTAGTCCTCCAGTAAACGCGTTCTCTTATTGAGAGTAATGGTACTAAAATAGATGTACTAAATATATTAAGAGAGAGAAAAAGGAGGAGGAATCTATTATATTCTGAGTTTAAAACAAAAGTAAAATAAATATCCACCACTTAATTTGTCACTTAATTGAAAAAAAAATAGACAAAAGGCACTCTTATTTGGGTCTACATTATCAGCTGGCTCCTACCCAGGGATCTTCTTAATATAGTCCATCGCTTTTTGAGGATCGTCAAACCATTTCTGCGCTCCGTTGTCATCAATCCTCAGGACAGCAGGGTAGAGCAGGGTGAACTTGAAGTTGTGCTCCTGCAGGATCCTCTTACGTTCCCTGAACTTAGCCTGTTTCATCTGGGTGGCTTGTGAAAAGTCTGGGAATATCATGACGCGCTGTCCTTCCCATTGAAGCGATGGTTTACCAGGCACCAGGATGGTCCGTGATCTGTCCCCTGGATTTGGGCATGGCACCGGGGCTCTGTGGGCACGATCAATCTCTGGTGGTTGCACAGAATCATCCCAGTCCAGGGCCGATATCAGTAATTTCTGCATAAACGCCATCATGTTTCCGCTTTCTCTACCTTCGGGGACCCCCACAATTCATAAATTATTCCTCCTGTTGTGGTTCTCCATGTCCTCCAGTTTATCACGAAGGGCCTCCATCTCGGTCTTGGTGGTGGGAGGGTTAGCTTCTAGTGAGGCCTTTAATTTTTTATCCACATCCTCCAGCCTTTCCAGCCTTTTCTCCATCTCTCCAAATCTCAAAGTTAGTGAGGACATCTTCCCTTCCAGTAATCTCAGAGCTCTACGTATATCCTCCAGGCCAGACAGGTCTGCGAATATTTTTTGGAGCGTTGCAAATATGTTAGCAATATCCTGGCTGACCTGAGGCGCCTCTGGGCCCTATGAGCTGCCTTCGCCATCTTGTCGTGAGCTCTGAGCCTGCAAAAGCCTCTTAATGTCCCCGCTCTTAGACGGTTTCAACATTCTGTGTCATTCAATGAATTTTCATATGAAGAACACGTTCGTAGAGTTTCAGCATTACAATAATTGCAGGATTATTTTCAGAATGCCGTTGGAGCCCCGTCTCAGGCAGCCATCTTCCCCAGACGCATCACGTGACTCCAGTGCAATAGAATTTTTAAAATAAGACACATTTATGAATGTAATATCTGTTTCATTGTCTTAAATTTGAAGCACCTTTAAAATTTGAAATTGAAACCATCATAGACTCTTTCCACCAGCAGGCATCTTCATCAGTTTATTCTCCTCGATCTCACTGTTGCATGTAACTTTTTACATGTCATTATCCATGTTTACATGTGCAAAATTTCTTCAATCTGATTACAGTTCAGACCAGAACTTTACTGTTTACATGGACCCTGAAAAAGTTGATCCGATTATGACGTGCGTTTACATGCCTCACATGTTTGAACGGACTAAATCATTTTGACATGCACAGGATTGTCTGACATTCCGGAAATAGTAGAAGAAGCAGCTTCTGATGTAAACAAACCTGCTTTGTGTGTCTTTCTCTGTTTAAAATGGACCAGTGTTGTGTTACTCAGATTGTACTTTTGCTTCTGCTGGTCTCCGTAATGAAGCTACAAGCAGTTCTGTTTTACTCCCACCATGTCTTCCGCTAGCTACCGGAGTGGTGGCCCAGGGGTAGAGCATCCACCCCACAACTGGGAGGTCGGGGTTCAAGTCCCGGCTGGGTCATGCCAAAGACCATATACCTGTAAAAGTGGAACTTCCTGCCGTCCAGCTTGGTGCTCAGCAAAAATGGAACAGAGGAGGGAAGTGTGGGTGGCAGTGGCTCAGGAGGTAGAGCGGGTCGTCCAATAACCAGAGTGTTGGTGGTTCGAATCCCAGCAATCCTGCTGTTGTGTCCCTGGGCAAGACACTTTACCTGCTTTGCCTCCAGTGTCCATGACACTGGGTATGAATGTGCATAAATGTTCAGCAGTGGTCGGTGAGGCTGTTGGTGCAGATTGGCAGCCACATTTCCGTCAGTCTGCCCCAGGGCAGCTGTGGCTACAGTAGTGGCTTACTGCTACCATTGTCTGTCTGTGGAGTGAATGAATAATGGATTTTCATTGTAAAGCGCTTTGAGTTTCTTGAAAGGCGCTATATAAATGCAAACCAGTATTATTAGCTGCTGTAAAGGCGGAAATACGTTACGTTGACATGTGGTTGACGTAGCCTCCAGGCATGAGCAGTAAACATATATTCTATCCAAACTTTGGAATAAGGGTTTATATGCACAACAATTGGCATAACCCACCAGTCTCGATCGGAAGGAAATTTTGATCCGTAGGAGTGTGATCGGGTCACAGTCTTCAGATTGGCGTGTTTACATGAAGCATTTTTATTCCAATCAGGCTTTTAAGTCGGTTACTTGTGTCCATGTAAACACGGCTATTGGCTCCAGTTAGATTATGCAGTTGTGTATTTGAGCCATTACAGAAAAAAAAACTTTTTTACATAAAAAAATCAAATCGACAAGGAAAAATTTGCCATTTTACAATAAAATTAGCATTCAAATTTATGAATAAAATTTGCCATTGCAGACTACAATTAAAAAAAGTATATTTTGTGAAACAAACTTAATAATTTTAGAGGAAAGTATAAAAATATATGAGAAATACAAGAAAACATTGCTAATTTAAGGGAATAAAAGTTTATATCTTATAAGAAATTAACTTACAAGAAAAAGTGGAAAAAAAATTGTAATTGCTATCAAATTTTTAAGTGAAAAACTCGCATTCAGTATAATGTTTCTTTTTTTTTAAATGCATTAAATTCAAGTTACATTTCTGATACCCTGCTATGTCTGCAGGTCATACCTGTGAGATCGTCCAGCTGGCTGCGGTGAGCGGAGGCCACTCGCTGAACCTCTACGTCATCCCACGGTGCCAGATCCAGCCTGGAGCCGCCAAAGTGACCGGCTTCAGGGTCCACAGACAGAGGCTGTACCTCCATCGACAGCTTGTCCTCACCAACTCGCTCAGAGAGGTTTTGGTCTCCTTCATAGCTTTCCTTCGAATGCTGGGAAGACCCCTCGTCCTCGGTCACAACATCTGGTGTTTTGACTGCCCACTTCTGGATCGCACTCTAAAGGAACTGGACCTCAGAAAGGAGTTTGATGCTTCGATTTCAGGCTGTGTTGACACGCTACCCTTGGCTCGTGAAATGCTGAAGGATCGAGGCCTTCGGAGTTTTAGACAGGAGAACCTGGTCCGGGAGATGCTGGGGGTTAGCTACAAAGCCCATGATGCTTTGGAGGACGTGCGGGCATTACAAGCACTGTATAATGTTCTTCAACCCCCACCAGAAGTGATCTGCAGGCATAAATTCACTCTGGACACCATGGACATAAAAAGAGCTGCGAGAGCTGCCAAAGAACCCCTTAAACCACCAGGACAGCGCCCCCTGTGGGAGCACTTCAGACAGACGGTGAGGGTCACAGAGGATCGTGAGGGAGAACCTGATGCTCCTCTACATCAACACATATTGTAGAATTAAGACTTGATGGGCAACCAAACTCTGGGCTTCCTGCACACATCTAAGGAGGGTTGTGTGTCCACAGATGGCATTTTTTTTTTCCAATGCAAGCTGTCTGGACCTTATTTTTCAAAGCGCTTAAGTAAGAAAGGTCTGCACCCTGTATCCTAGCAACAGCTTAACGTGTCAGTCACAGCTTGGAGCTTCTGCATTTTGCATCGAGACTCACCACTTACTAAACTAGACTGCAACAAACTGGTGAGAAAATGCAGATTACTCCAAACTTTTGCTTTTACTTACTGACCATGGTATCCCTTTAGCCCAGGGGTCTGCAACCTGTGGCTCTTTGGCCCATAGATGGTGGCTCCCTGTGGCCTTGAGAAAAAAACAAAGAAACTCACAAAGAAGCAATAAATTTACAAGAAAAAAGGTTTCATATTTATGAGAAAAATATCTTCAAAAAGCAATTTTTTGCAATTTTCTGAGGAAAACATATTGTTTTACCCGTGAAAGGTTTACAAAGAAAATTATAACAAGTTCATGAGAATAGCTGAAAGTTTGTCAAAAATACTCAAAATTTAGGGAAATGTTGCAATTTGATGAGGAAAAAACCACTAATTGGCAAGAAAAAGGTCACAAATTTACCAGAAAAAGTTAGTTTTATTAGAAAACGGTTGCAAATTTATATGAAAAAGTCAGCATTTTTACCTGAAACTGGCAACAATCAGACAAGACAATCTTATGAGAAAAGCAGATGATTGTGTCCCCCCCCGCCAAAAAAAAATAAAAAAAATCAGTCTTTATGAAAAGAACTTATAACTATTTGGAAAAATGTCATAAATTTACATGGAAAAAATCTTTAATTTTGCACAATAAAGGTTTTGAATTTGCAAAGAAAAATTTGCCACATTTAGGGGGGAAAACAAAACAGATTTATACCAAAAATACAACAAATACATTTTTTTTGGGGGGGGGGGAATTCAGTTTAATGAGGAAAACAACAGGAAACAGCAGTTTTGTGAGGAAAAAGGTTTGCAATAAAAAAGCTGCAAATTTATAAGGGAAAAAAAACTGTAATTCTGCTGTTTTACCTCAGTTTTTAAAGCGCTGATATTTTTTGGCTCCATGCAGATTTTTTAAATACAAAAATCACTCACGGCAGCACTTGGTTGCCAACCCCTGCTTTAATTCTGATTGACCGGTTAGAGTGATGCGGCATTCCAGAAGCTGCACTCTTTAGATTCTCCTGGTACCTGTCCACCTGTGCACTTTTGACACTCGGCCATCATGTCGCTTCCACGTCTCCAAGCCAGTAGAAACGTGAATGAGGCGAACCACCGGAGTCACAACAAATGACTGGCATATGTGTGTGCAAAAGTGAACACCGAAACCTGTTCCTAGAAGCAAACAAGGTAACAAATAAACTATTTAATTGATGAATATGTGTTTAATTTTGATCAACAACTGCTAGTTTAAAAGTTCAGCATGAGCTCCTTGAAGCGATCTCCTCTACATGCCAGCTCCTCATTTGCATGAAGCAGAGAGGAGCTCAACTTCATGCTAATGCCACCATTTGCAATTCTGGATGAGGTGCTGTCAGAATGCATTTGGAGGCTTTGTACGTATATAATGAATTGGGAGCAGAGAAATGTACACATAGGTGGACGTGTACCATCACAGCTTTGGGCACAGAGACAAAACCCACTAAGAACAACTCTGCAGCAAGATGAGCTGGCAGCTTTACATGTTTGACTATGTAGAAAATGAAGAGAAAATAGACTCTTCCAGTGGAAAACACCGTCTGTGGACATACGGCCTAACTCGGCTCCTGTCCACCCACCTAAACTGAGACAAAGGTCAGTCTCCAGTATTTTGCAGCCAGATTTAATGAACAAGTGATTGGGGAAACAGCACTTCATACAAAGTCTGTTCTGTGAAAAGTTAACGTGAACAAAATTCCTTCATGGTGAAAGGTTGGTGAAGCAGACAAACCTAATTAATGCATTACTTCTTCCTAAAACCCGTGAGCTTCTGGTGTCAGTTCAGTTCTTGAATAGCTTGAATTTACTGGACTTGTTGATTGAAAATGTTGAGGACTTGCAGGTTTTGAGTTTTCTTTCAGATTGCTGTTCACATCCATATGCTATTTTGACTTCTTCCCTGGTATTAATGGAATATTTATTGCAAGTCTCTTCTTGGTTATTTAAAATATGCCTTTGTGTTATTACTAATGCATTAATTTTGACAATGGTAGGAGACGTTTAAAATGTCTTATTCTCCTGTGGACCTGCACTATAATTGTATACATGTATTTTGGAGTTTGTTGTTCATGATGGAAACAATTTTATATACCTCACATTTTAGATTTCTACAGGTATTTATTTAACATAAATAAAAATGCTAATAAATGAGTTAAGTTTGTGTAGTGTGTCCCAAAATTAGATGAGTTACTGTTCACCAGTGTTCAATAAAATGTTTTATTATTTAAGGTAGGGCTCTGTGACCTTCTCCTTTTGGCTGCTCCCTTTAGGGGTCACCACAGCATATCATTTGCCTCCATCCCATCCTGTCCCTTGCATCTTCCTCGGTAACACCAACCCTCTATATAAGATAAGATAAGCTTTTATTAGTCCCACAATGGGGAAATTCTAGGATTACAGCAGCAAAGGGATAGCAGCACTCAAAGCAATAGTCAACAAGATAATAAGAACTGGTTAGCCAAAGCAGTAGATGAATATACATATGTACACAGATATATACACAGTGCAGGAGCATTGCAGCTAGATGGAATAAACAGCATTACGGTTTGTTAAATTACCCTGCTGAATATGAATATGTACCCAGACAGTATATTTCGCATTTGAATCACAGTGTTGTTGCCACCCTCAGTAATGATTATTGTCCTATTGTGTATTGAGGGGACGATCTCTATTGTGCAAAGTTGTTATGTTTAGTTAATTTAATACGACCTCTACGAGCAGCCCTGGTTAGGTCATAAAGTCTGACAGCTGTAGGTAGGAAGGACCTGTGGAACCTCCCCCTCGAGCACTTAGGATGGCACAGCCTACCACTAAATGAGCTCCTCAGTGTGTTCAGCGTGTCCTGCATGGGGTGGGCCTCGGACTCCAGGAGAGATGACAGCTTAGCCACCATCCTCCTCTCGCTTATTTCCACTGGGTCAAGGCGTTGCCTCAGTACAAAGCTAGCTTTTTTGATCAGCCTGTTCAGTTCCTGTCGGCTGCTGTGATGCCGCTGCCCTAGCAGACCTCTCCAAATGTGATAGCTGATGCCACCACCGAATCGTAGGTCTTCAGGAGTGCCCCTTGCACTTCAAAAGACCTGAGTCTCGTCAGGAGGAACAGCCTGTGCTGCCCCTTCTTGTAGAGCGCGTTGGTGTTGTGTGACCAGTCCTAGTTTATTGTTCAGGTGAACACCCAGGTACTTGCAGGACGTCACCATCTCAGTGTCTGTTCCCTGGATGTTTACTGGTGCTGTGGGGGTTGTCCTCACCTGTGGCAGTCCACCACCAGTTGCTTAGTTTTGCTCGCATTGATCTGGAGGCAGTTCTGTAGGCATTTGTCCTCCTTCACTACATCCATGAATCTCCTCTTTGTCCAATATCCACTCTCTTACTTTGTCTCCAAACTGTTCAACCTGAGCTGTCCCTCCAATATACTCATTTCTAATCACGTCCCTCCTACTCACTCCCAGTGGGAATCATGGTATCTTCAACTCTGTCTTCTGTCTTTTTGCCAGTGCCACCATCTCCAAACCATGTATCACTCAGTTGCAGGTCTCACTATCAGCTTATAAACCTTCTCTGCTACTCTAGTTGTTATCCTTCTGTCATAAATCACCCCTGACACTTGTCTCCACCCTGTCTGAGCACTCTTCTTCACCTCTCTTGTGCACAAACTATTGCTTTGGATGGTTGACCCCAGGTATTTAAGCTGCCTTTACTACTTCAACTTCTTGGATCTTCACCGTTACACCTACCTCCCTCTCATTCCCACACATGTATTCTGTCTTGCTTCTACTGACTTATTCCTTTTCTCTCCAGCGCATACCGTCACCTCTCCAGGTTGTCTTCCACCTGCTCCCTACTCTCACTACAGATCAAAATGACGTCATTGTTGTCATTTAAGGTAGGGCTCTGTGATATGATTTTAAAAAATACTACACAAGAATGTTTGTGTTTTTCAAATGATCTTTGAAACCCTGGTTTCATAGATCATTTAACTGTTAACCCATTTATTAATGCTTTTCTATTAGACTGGCATGAAAATTTGCCCTGTAGCTCTTTTTCTCATAAATTTGCAACTTTAGTTTCATAAATGTTTCTTTTATAGTTTACTCTGAAAGGCTTAAAATAGCATGGTATAGGCCCTTTAAGACTTTAAGGCTACTTGTTCAAATTTTAAGGCCTCACATTTGAAAAAAAAAAATGACCAGTTACTCTTGTCCAATTATTCACCCAGACCGAAACCCATCTCACATAAAATTTGAACTTCCTCTGGATCCTTTTCACCACTAGATAATCAAGTTATTCAAGTAAAATACCTGAATGTCATCTCAAATTTCACAACCAAAACTTGCATCTTAACTGGGAAAAAGGTAACAAATTTGTGACAACAAAGCAGCATATTTTTTTTTAAAAAATGTGAAATTTATGAGAAAATTTACTAGAAAAAGCATCAAATTCATAAGGAAAACAGTTGCCAAAGTTAGGATTAAAAAGTGGCAAATTTACATGAAAAAGTGGAATATTTTGATGAAGAGTTGCACATTTATAAAAGTTGCAAGTTAACAAGAAAAAATAGCAAATTTGCATAAAAGTGGCATTATGTTCAAGAAAAAGTTGTACATTTATGAGAAAAAAGTAACATTTACAAGAAAAGTAGCAAGTTTACAAAAGAGTCTCCAATTTACTGGATTTTTTGTTTGTTTTTGCAAATTTAACAGAAATGACTTGTTAATTCTATTCATTTCACTTTAATTTTATATGAAAATTAAAGAAAAATTCTATATTATTTCATATTATTCTTTTATATTTCCATGTCTGCTATACTTGTGAGTTTTATATTGTTCAATGTGTGATTCATGTGGCCTTCAGTTTGCCCCAGGATCAGTGTGTGTGAGATAGAGGTCAGCAGAAATACTGATGAAACAGCTGGCCTATCTTTGTTTAGGCTTGTTTTGTATGTTCCTGTGTGACTGAGGAGTATGTGGGTTCCTAGATTAGAGACACCCTGTTTGTCTTCAAGAAGCTCCAAGGACGTTCTCTCCCTCTCTTGCATCAACATTTGGAGCTATAAAGGACTGAGAAATGAATGACCTAGTTAGGATGACAAGTGAATGGGTCCTGGGGCCATCTCTTGTCATACTCCTGGCCAGAATAAATCTTCTCATAACTCAAGATCCTGCCTGTTAAATTTTTCTGGCTCAGACTCATTTCAATCCAGATTTTTCTAACATTTTGGCGCATCCGAACAGGGACCAAAGATCCTATTCCTGACCTGGCACCTCCGGCCGAACCTCAGCAATGCACAGCTCAGAAGAAAAGACCTTCCCCACCGAGCCCAATGGTTCAGGTTTCAGGAAGTGAAGGCTACCGGTTTGAAGCGGCTGGGAGCATGGGGTAGGTGGTGGATCTAAAACCCTACAGGCAGGATTGAGTGTGAGTACATTTATGTGTGTTGATTGACACTGGGTTTCAGTTCCAGTGGGGTTAAATACGTGTATGTTTATGTGTGTGAAAGTGAGCATTTGATACCACAAAGTCTTAATGTTTTCGGTTCAGCACAGCCCGAACGAGTTCGGTTCGACAAGGTAGAGGCTCGGTAGGTCCCGGTAGTCAAGGCCGTGAAGGATAATATGCATTATGTATCGCAGAAAGTGGACCAGGAATTGTTAACGCACGGAAAATCAATGTAAGAGTCTCCAATAACACCGTAGTGAGCATTGATTGGATCAGTGTAAGAATCTTCCAATAACACCGTAGTGAGCATTGATCAAAGTGAACCGGTATAAGGAGGACTGACCTTAAAATACCGCTGGTTTAAAAATTTGTTTGTCTGGTTGTTTTGTGTGTTTCACGGTTTGTCCTGGCGAAAGAGGAGAAAAAAGAGATTCTGCGGGAGCGGAAGCAGTAGGTGCCCTGAAGGTTTGAAGCCTTAAGAGTGCTTTTTAACTTTGAGTTGCCATATCAGTTTGTTTTAAGTGGTTCTCAGATGTTTTACTAACATGTGTGTGTGCTGATCTGAAGCTTGCAACTGTGTTTGTGTGTGAGCAACTGCCCAAGAGTGACCTTGGACAGACAGAGAGAGAGAGCTGTGTGTGAGTGTTGCTGGCTCGTGTTTTTGCATCTGTTGTGTGTGTCTAAAAACTGCTGCTTTATGGCTGATCTGAGTGAAGGAGAAACAGGGAAAGAAAAAAATGGGTATTTTTGGCTAAGATGAAGAGTATAGATGCTTGCTTTTATTTCAAGGGAGCTTTGACAGTAATTTCTTTTGTTTACAATTTTTGTGGGGTTTTGCTGGCTTTATGATAATTATTTGTGCCAAGCAATCTAATGTTGTGCAATTGGCAAATATTCTTTTTATTTTTGAGCCAACATTCTCAATTGCCAGAGTTTTTTCCTTATTTTGGGTGAAATTGCCTGCTAGCAGGGCAGGGGAATTTGGGCTTTTTCCACTTTTTAACATTTGGGGATGCCTGAGAGCAGGTAAACAGCATTGGGCTATTTTATTCAGTTTTTTGAAGTGTCAGTGCAATTTTTATTAGCTCACAGTTGCATCATCTCTCTGACCAAGGCACAACAGTGAACTTTAGGGAGAAAAAGGGTGATGGACTAACGATGAGGTTAAGACTTGTTGATAAATTTAAGATTACTTATAGTAAGAGGAACAGACCAGACTTATATATGTATCTCCTCATTCCTACATGGTCTGGCGTGAGGACGGGGACCACGCTTTGGTCCCTCCTCATCCTCCTCCTCTGCGCTCTTACGCTGCTAAGCCATGGCCCTGCCCCACAGGCCTCCAGCAGCTGACGTCACCTTGCCTCTGCTCGCCTCCACCCCTCCTGCTCACAGCGGCCACGCCGGACGCTGAAGAGTTAAGTAAAAGTGCACACACATCTATCTCTGCAATCATCATCAATATGACGAATTAAACTGAAGATTATGGAATAATGCTGTCACTAAATAATACTCAATGATTAAGGTTTAGATACAGCTTATATGGGACGATATAAACCACAAACGAGGTAAAGATGGAAAAGTTGCTTACACATATGATTTAACTGCGGCTGCTAATGATCAAACAGATGTTTTTAATGTTTCTTTACCATATTATTGTTCTCTTTTAAATAGGAAAGTCACTCTTAATGAATGGTTATGTACTTTTAAAACCTTTTTTGTCACAAACTCCAATGCGCCATAACACAGCGCATGAGGGAGAGAATGAAAAACCCAATCGCTGGAGTAGAGAGTGCCATGTTTATTTAAGTTCACTACAAAAATACAGTTCAGTTCAACCACAAGGTACAGAATGATGAGATGATGAAATAAAGGTCACCAGACATACAAGGCGCCTGCCGAATGCTCTACAGCCTGGTGTATATGGAGCCTAGTGCTGCAGGGCTGCGTTACGCACAAAACAGGAAAGGCGATCAGCCTAGTGCTGCAGGGCTACAAACAGCACAGGAAAGAAAGGTGAAAAAACACTTACAGGGCTGGAGCTAATCCAGGGCGAACCGTGCAGTCTGGAGGATGGGGTGAGATGCAGGGCCAGCTGAAACACCAATGGAATAAACAGGTTTGCAGTGACCGGCTGGAGAACAACGAAGGTAATGGATCATATACCGGGAGAACTAGCTGCTGCATATAGAGGCGAATGCCCTGACAATCTCCCTCCTCAGAAGCGGCAAACATATACTCCTGAAGCTAACGAGGAAAGAGATTGCCGGTGCGAGAATGCGTGAGCAGAACTGATTGACATCAGGTGTGTGAGAGAGCGTGTAAATGAGAGTGAATGGAGCATGTGTGGGTGTGCGTGTGGGTGTGTGTATGTGTGTGAGCACCCATGACCGTGCAGCTGACGGTGCTTGACAGGAGGAGGGGGCATGCCAGAGCTGTCAGGAGGAAACTAGGACAAATCATAACAATAAGTCAGATTCATGACATTTTTATCCTTTTGCTTTTCATGACAAAACAGCAAAGCTTTGAAAGACTGAAGAAAAAGAGAAAGGAAAGAGTTCCAATGTTGGGCTCTCTGGCTAGATTTGATTCTGTTGGTATTAAAATGATAAATTGGTTGGTTTATTGTCTTGTAGATAGATAAGATAGATAGATACTTTATTTCGAACAAAAAAGTAAAAAACAAAACAAATGACAAGTGCGATAAAGTGACAGTATACAGTGCTTGAAAGGGAGAAGGAAGAAGTGAACACTTATTAACTCCAACTCCTCTTTTCCATAAATACAACCCATGTGAAATATATACAATTTACCACATTTAAGACCCCAAGTAAACAATTAACTATATTTTGTACATATCAACATTAACACCCATCCATCCCAACATACATACAGTCCATACATCAAAACCAGCCCCAAACAACACAGATATACAGATATACTTTATATATATAATTTAAATTTAAATAAATGAGAGACTGTGTCCACCCCCACCCTGGTGGGGGTGGACACAGTCCACCCCCACCCTGCTGGTGGATGTGCAGCAGAAAGTCTAAGCTCTCTCTCCGCGGATGCGGCGGGCCAGCTGGATGTCTTTGGGCATGATGGTGACCCTCTTGGCATGGATGGCGCACAGGTTGGTGTCCTCGAAGAGACCCACCAGGTAGGCCTCGCTGGCCTCCTGCAGAGCCATGACGGCGGAGCTCTGGAAGCGCAGGTCCGTCTTGAAATCCTGAGCGATCTCCCTCACCAGGCGCTGGAAGGGCAGCTTACGGATGAGCAGCTCCGTGGATTTCTGGTAGCGACGGATCTCTCTCAGAGCCACGGTACCGGGCCTGTAACGGTGAGGCTTCTTCACTCCGCCGGTGGCCGGAGCGCTTTTCCGAGCAGCCTTGGTGGCCAGCTGCTTCCTGGGGGCTTTTCCTCCAGTAGATTTACGGGCGGTCTGCTTGGTTCTCGCCATCGCTCTTTATTCTTCTGTCTGTGAGCAGGGGGTGGACGAGATTCGCCCCGAGTACCTCAAGGCCCTGGATGTTGTTGGGTTGTCATGGTTGACACGCCTCTGCAACATTGCGTGGAGGTCGGGGGCAGTGCCTTTGGCATGGCAAACCGGGGTGGTGGTTCCTCTCTTCAAAAAAGGGGACCGGAGGGTGTGCTCCAACTTTAGAGGGATCACACTCCTCAGCCTCCCTGGGAAGGTCTATGCCAAGGTACTGGAGAGGAGAGTCCGGCCGTTGGTCGAACCTCGGATTCAGGAGGAGCAATGTGGTTTTCGTCCTGGCCGTGGCACATCGGACCAGCTCTTTACCCTCTCGAGAATTCTTGAGGGTTCGTGGGAGTTTGCCCAACCAGTTTACATGTGTTTTGTGGACTTGGAGAAGGCATTTGACCGCGTCCCTCGTGGATTTTTGTGGGGGGTGCTTCGGGAGTATGGGGTATCGGGCTTGTTGTTACGAGCTATTCGGTCTCTGTACGACCGTTGTGAGAGTTTAGTTCGCATTGCCAACACTCGGTCGGAGTCATTCCCAGTGAGAGTTGGACTCCGCCAGGGCTGCCCTTTGTCACCGGTCCTGTTCATAATTTTTATGGACAGGATTTCTAGGCGCAGCCAGGGAATGGAGGGTGTCATGCTTGGTGACCACAGGATCTCATCTCTGTTGTTTGCAGATGATGTTGTCCTGTTGGCTTCATCCAGCAATGACCTACAGCTCTTGCTGGGACGGTTTGCCGCTGAGTGTGAAGCGGCTGGGATGAGAATCAGCACCTCCAAGTCCGAGTCCATGGTCCTCAGCCGGAAAAAGGTGGATTGTCCTCTCCGGGTTGGGGACAGGCTCCTGCCCCAAGTGGAGGAGTTTAAGTATCTTGGGGTCTTGTTCACGAGTGAGGGGAAAATGGAGCGAGAGATCGACAGACGGATTGGAGCAGTATCTGCAGTGATGCGGACGTTGTACCGGTCTGTTGTGGTGAAGAGGGAGCTTAGTTCTAAGGCAAAGCTGTCAATTTACCAGTCAATCTACGTTCCTACTCTCACCTATGGTCACGAGCTTTGGGTAATGACCGAAAGAACGAGATCGCGGATACAAGCGGCTGAAATGAGCTTTCTCCGTAGGATTGCTGGACTCACCCTCAGAGATAGGGTGAGGAGCTCAGTCATCCGGGAGAGGCTCAGAGTAGAACCGCTGCTCCTCCACATTGAAAGGAGTCAGTTGAGGTGGTATGGGCATCTGATTAGGATGCCTCCTGGACGCCTCCCACTTGAGGTGTTTCAGGCACGTCCCACTGGGAGGAGACCCCGGGGCAGACCCAGGACTCGGTGGAGAGACTATGTCTCCCAGCTAGTCTGGGAACGCCTTGGTATCCCCTCTGAAGAGCTGGAGCAGGTGGCTGGGGAGAGGGAAGTCTGGGCTTCTCTGCTTGAACTGCTGCCTCCGCGACCCGGACCTCCGGAAAAGCGGTAGAAGATGGATGGATGGATGGAGAGACTGTGTGAAAATTGAGATGGTAATAGACAGTGTATGGGTACGGGACTTTATGAGGACAGACAAATATGCAAATCACTACTGGAATACTATAAAATCATCACTTTTTCTGTTTTACTATTTATATGGGTGTGCTTGAGCAAAAGGAACCATTTTATTTATTATCTAACCTACTGAAAATAACTCACCAAAATTAAAAGTCAATATATCATTTAAAGTATTAATTTACAGGAAAATGAAAACTATCCAAAAGGAAAAACAGATGTTGTTTTGATGAGTTCTTGGATCAAGTAATGCAAAGAAAAATTAGTTTGGGTCATTTCCCACAAAACCTGGACCATTAGTTGGACTAAAATTTCACCAGCATTTTTTTTTTTAAAAAAAGCACTGCTAAAACTTAGAAGAAAAAGTTGAATGATTGCAAGAGTAACAGAACATTGATGAAAGCAAAATTGAACCCCTGTTTGTGTGATTACTGATGCAAAGGGGGGAGGCCCAGAGCTTACTTGGACTGACATTGCAGGTCTGAGATATTTTATTAAAGCTTCACACCTGAGAAAGGTATGAGAGCTTCACATTTCCCACATAGGACAGGAATAAATGTGTTGTAGAATTTCAGTGTGCTAGGGTACTGTACTCATGGCACTTGATTTCGGCCGAGCCAGGCATGGCGAAGCCAGACCTGCACAATACTATAAGTCCAATCTCTTCACTACACAGTAGGCCACAGACCAATGTTGTCCCAGTATGTATGACAGACATCTGAGTGTCCAACATCCAAAGTCTAAAGGAGAAAGGGAGTCCACATTCCAATTAAGTAATATGTCCACTTTTCCATTAACAGAAGGAGTGGAACATGCACTTTCACAAATTCACAGTTGCCTGTGGTCAAATGAAATAGCAAGGGTTTACGTGCAGGGTTCACCACAGCACATTTAATACAGAAAGACAGACAATTCCCAAAAAGGTGAAGACGTACAAAAAACACAAACACACTTGCTGATGGCGTTCAGGGGCCGGCATCACCCAGCAAATTAATGAGAGGAGACGTGTTAGCCACAGGTGCGCCCCAGAGCCGACATCGCTTCAAGGACGCACGAGAACCATGGCGAACATGGAGTGACTAACATGTCATGAGAGTGCTGAAAATACTGGCAGACGAACAGCAACATGACAATACTATGGACCAGCAGTGCGTTGACTGGCAAATGGCCGCTAAGTTCACGCGCTGCTGGTGATGGTGTGATGAGAAGCACCTGGGTGAGGACCAGGAAAGATGATCAGCAAAAGTGGGAATCAGCTGGTGATAATGAGAGAGGGGATGTGGCCGGACCGGTGAGCTGTCAGCATGCGCTCACAGAAAGTAGGTCAAAGCGGCCGTCTAACAGCTGCCGGCCAGACAGTGGCTAAGGAGAGGAAAGCACACTGAAATACATATTATACATACATAAACAGCGGCACCTAAACCCACAGAGAGGTCTGGACCGAGCCGGGGGAAACCAAGCCAGCTCAGCTCCTGACACTCCTGCGTAAAAGCGCACAAGGACGCTTATGACAGTTGGAGCTGAAGTGTGTGATGTGGTCTTTCACGGCCTGCTGTTTATCTAAGCCTGCAACACAATGCGAAGGCATAGCCGTAAAATTAAAACAAGAAACCAGAGAAACTGTGAGCTACAAAGCTGGTGGCATTCCAGTCAACAACACCAGCGTCCGTTCTGTCGTTTACGTCATTGCCGACTCCTCCTTCATTTGGTGGGTGGCACCACAGTCCAGTCAGCGGCTGTGGTTTTTTGATTATTAGTTTATGCAGTCGCGGTTGTAAATATTATATTGATCATCGACAATGACTTTTGGGTTTACACAACATGCTAAAAAATGTCAAAATCGTGTCATTAGACCTTTAATGGCACAGATTGAATCTCTAAGGAAAACACTTGCCTACCAAAAGCAGCTGCACAAGGTCACATAGGAACTCACGCTGCACCACTTTCTCCTAACAAAAACACTTGTCACATGATACACTGTTTCAGCAGACCTCTGCTACATGGGGATTTCCATGTAGCACAGAGGGGTAGTATAATTAGACTAGTAAGAAAAAATTTACAATTAGAAAGAAAATAAAAAAATTAGTAAAGACAGGTAATGTACAAAGACAGGTAATGTACAGGGCGGCGCAGTGGCGGAGTGGTTAGCACTGCGACAGCACAGCAACTCACCCTTGGCCGGGGCATCCTGGGCTCGATCCCAGCCCCCGTCCAACAGTGATCTGTGTGGAGTTTGCATGTTCTCCCCGTGTCTGCGTGGGTTTACTCTGGGAATTCTCCGGTTTCCTCCCACATGCCAAAAACATGCAAGTTAGGTTAATTGGCATCAAAGTGGGGATTCTAAATTGTCCTTAGGTATGACTGTGAGAGTGAATGGTTGTCTGTCTCTCTGTGTTGGCCCTGCGATGGACTGGCGATCTGTCCAGGGTGTACCCTGCCTCTCGCCCAAAGATGCTGGGATAGGCTCCAGCCCCCCCGCGACCCGAAAAGGATTAAGTGGAAGATGAATGAATGAATGAATGAATGAATGAAAAAGGTAATATACAATTAGCAGTGAAATAATTAATGGTAGAAAAAATGATTAATAATGTAGGTGAAAGATTTCACAAATATACAAAAAGAGAAACAGCTTGGTAATTATTTATTTAGCGAATGCAAAGTCCTTAAGCCAAGCAGTTGCCTCCTGGTTTGCTGTATGGAGGGTGTGTAATCTTCCTTCCAGTCTTTGGAGCGGGCAAGCCTCTATGATGTGTTCCATAGTTTGCTCCTCTCCACATGCGCACAGTGGGCTAGAGCTACTGCCCCATCTGTGAAGGCTGGCCAAGCAGGGGCCATGTCCAGTCCTGAAGCGATTGAGTGTAGACCAGTGTCTCCTTGGGAGGTTGGTGCCCGGGACCTGTTGGTTGGGGTTTATCACCAGCTGTTTGTTTGGGACCTCCTTGGTCTCCCATTCCTCTTGCCAAGCTGTCTGGATGGTAAAGTCAGCTGGGGGAGGGTTTTTCCAAATCGGCCGTCTGGATGAAAATCGGGCAGTGGGTGGGGTGTAGATATCTGCATGGATTGGTAAGTGAGGAAAATCTTTAACTTTTTGGAGCATCCTTTGAGTTAATGCTGCTCGCCGGATGTGTGGAGGGGCTATGTTTGACAGTACAGAGAGCCAGGGGAGTGGTGTTGAGCGGATTGTTCCAGTTACAGTTCTCATGGTTGAGTTGAGCTGGGTGTCTACATGGTGTGTGTAAGATGACCTGGACCAGACAGGGGCACAATATTCTGCTACAGAGTATGAAAGGGCCAGTGCTGAGGTGCGCAGGGTGGACACTGCCGCCCCCCATTTTGCACCAGCGAGCTTGCAGAGCAGGTTGTTTCGTACTTTCACCTTAGCAGCCGTCCCCTTTAGATGTTCCTTGAAGGATAAGGTCCTATCAAGGGTCACTCCAAGATAAGTTGGATTTGGGGCATGCTTAAGCTCGAGTCCGCTCAGGTGGATGTTTAGTTCTCTGGCAGCTTTTGCATTGTGGAGATGAAATACACTGGAGACGGTTTTTGCTGGGCTTGGTTTTAGGCGCCAGATTTTGCAGAACTGGTCCAGTTTAGCAAGATCTTCCGTGAGCACCCGTTCCAGTGGTTCAAAGTCTGGTGCTTGGAATGCCAAACAGATGTCGTCTGCATAGATGAATTTGCGGGATTTTGTAGTAGGCAGGTCGTTTATGTAGAGGTTGAACAGAGTTGGAGCTAGAACTGATCCTTGTGGGAGTCCGTTTTTCTGCATTCTCCATGCACTTGTGTTCTGACTGAGGTGGACTCTGAACCTTCGGTTGGTCAGCAGGGTTTTTATAATTGCTGTTGCCCAAGCAGGGATCGCCTTTATAAGTTTCAGGAGGAGGCCTTTGTGCCAGACCGTATCATAGGCGGCTGTAAGATCGAGAAACACAGCCCCTGTCTTCAGTCTGCTCTCGAAGCCATTTTCAATGAAGGTGGTTAGGGCCAGTACTTGTTCTCCTGTACTGCGGTCCTTGCGGAAACCTGCTTGATCCACACTTACAATATCCTCTATTTCTGGGGAAATGCGTTGCAGTATTAGGCGCTCCATGATTTTGTAAGGAACGCTGAGTAGGGAGATTGGGCGGTAGCTTGCTGGTAGTTTGTGGTCTTTGCCAGGTTTTGGGATGGCAATGACCTTTGCTGTCCGCCATTTCTTTGGGATCGAGTTCGTTTGTGTGATCCTTGTGTAGAATTGTGTCAACCAGGTTAGGGCTCGGGGGCCAAGATTTTTCATGAATTCTGGGAAGATGTTATCGTATCATCGGGGGCAATGGATCAGCGTTCTCGTCGCGCCCTCCGCCAGTACCCGGGCTCGCCTGGGGAAGCTAATGATCCTACCAGCAGACTAAATTCGAAGAGACGACGCCTCTGCGCCAAGTCAAAGAAGAATCCTAGTCACAGTCCTAAAGCCGAAAGCAAACAGCCCCGAGAGCACTTTGTGGTAGGACCTGCCCTTCGCATATTACAATTACAGCTTGGTAATGAAGTCACAACACTCACCAGAAAAGTCAAATTTACATCAATAAATCTGCAAATCTTTAAGAAAAATTATGTGAAAAGAGAAAAATTTGCAGATTATTGTGGGGAAAAAAGGGGTCCTAAGATTTTATAAGAAATATAGCAAAATTAAGGAGAACAAAAAACGCATAAAGGAAAAATATCATGTTTGTAATCCAAAAATAAACTAATAAGGAAAAAGAAAAGCTGCAAATTTATGGAAAAGGTTCTAAATTTCTAAGAAAAGTCCAATTTATGCTGATGCAGTTTACGGTGGGCCTCAATTTAAAATTTGCTACAAAGGCAAAACAAATTTTTACTCAATTATGTAAGAAGAAACAATGCTTAAGGGAACTTAAAACAAAAATAATTTGACCTTCCCTGCATAAACTTAATTCTTTTCAAAACCTTTGCATGGATTTCATTGAGTTAAATAAGTGTGAAGGCAAAAATATTGTTTAGTGATTAACATATTTACTGAATGGACAAAGGCCTTCCCTTGCACTCATCAAAATACTGCCACGGCAGCACAGAAAACTTCAACTGAAATAATGTCAAGATTTAGGATACCTGAAGTGATTTACTCAGATAATGGACTACACTTTGTGAATCAAATCATATCACACTTAAGTAGAGTACTCAACATTTACCTGAAAAACCATTTAGCTTACCATCCACAATAGGGATGGGCATAATTTACCGATTAACCGATAATTGATCATTAAGAATTTCACCGAGGAAGTTCATTTTCGTCGACAAACCGTTTTTTTTTTTTTTTAAACAATCCGAGGTTATTAAGGCCTAGTGCACGGCCGTCCTCAAACAATGCAATGGCAAAATTTGGGCACCAGGGGGCAACATTACACCATCGCCGTACCCTGGCGTGCCTCCGTTGATACATGCGGGCTTCCGTAGGGCGATCGCCAAATCATGAGGCGGCTACGGCGAAGTGTTGCGTGGGACCATTTCAATTTAAAAAATGACCAGGTGTACTGCAATCACTGCAATGCAGCATACAAATATACCTCATCGACAGGGTCCATGGAACACCCTTATTACGCGAAGAAACCGCCAACAGTGGTTGCGCGCTGAGTAATGGCGGTCGTGAAGATTCTTTTTTTTTTTTTCAGAAACTTTATTGAGAAGGTCATTAAGATTCGGTGTACACACGTCGAGGGAAGCTGCAGGAGGCGGTGTAGTGCCTCGACGGGAAGACTATTTCGCACAAAATGGCACAAGAGAACAGCAAAAAGTTCCATGCGGCTAGACTAAGCAATACGAGCGATAGAGCAATGAATGCGGCCTTCGTTTGTTGGGTGGCCGCTCGGCAGGGAGAGAGAGCTGGGTAAAACGTCTCGGCCAATCAGCTTGCGAGATTCCCGAGCCGAGCAAACACGAGAACAGAGAGAGAGAGATTTGAGAGAGAGAGGTAGATTTGAGTTGTGCGGCTCTCCGTGCCCTCCGTGCTGATACCTGATGTTCTAATTTAGTCTACCTACCTAAAAATGTTAATGATTAACCGATTATTAATCATTAATTCTCCCGGCGATCGGTGAAGAAAATTTCACCGAATGCCCATCCCTAATCCACAATCTGTAGGATTAGCATAACGCAAATAGGATTATTAAAGAAGGCTTAGGAAAATAGTGACACAAAATAAGGAAATAATGAATGGCAAACCCTACCTACTCTCACCATTAAGGCCATTTAACTTAGGTGATGAGGAAGGGGTTTTGGTTGATTACATGCAAAAAATGTTAACTGACAGAGATGTTATCCATGTTGCCCTTCCCATAAGGGACCATGTGACGGAGGAACCACAGGGGTGCACCCATTTTGGCTAGACCAGGGGATCTGGTCATCAAAAAGGAAAACTGGACCAATATTCCCTGGCAAGGAACACACAAAAGTTATCCTGGTGACACCAACAGCTGTGAAAGCCAAAGGATGTGACTCTTGGGTGCATTTAATACGTTACAGACTTTACCCCACTCAGAACCCTCAGCAAGAGACTGTTTAATACATATTGCAACCTTTATCCCACTAAAAAATCCTCAACAAGTGACTGTCTAACTGTTTTTCTGTACAAGTGTCAGCTGACGGTGCCCTTGTGGTGTCCAGTAATGGCTTGTATAGTGAAGCAACTGTTTATCATGGAAAGGCAAAATGCAAGAGAAAGAAAGTTGGCAACCGAAGGGTGCGAATGGTATTGTTGCATTTTCATCCTCATCATTCTCATGGGAACACTTTTATTTTGGTTATTACCTCCGCCAGGAGGTTATGTTTTTGCCGGGGTTTGTCTGTCTGTCTGTTTGTCTGTTGGTTAGCAAGATAACTCAAAAAGTTTTGGACAGATTTCGATGAAACTTTCAGGCGTTGTTGGAAATGGTACAAGGAAGAACTGATTAAATTTGGGGGATGATCCGGATCACCGTCCAGAAGAAAACCGCCATTACGGAAAATGCCATTTTCGTGAATAACTACTGAACCACTAATCCTATCATTGTCAATCCAATTGCTAGTCATATGTTTTCATGGTCAAGGAATCTGAAAACGTACACACAAACACTGTATGGGGGGAACTGTGGTGCTTGGCGGAGGTCTGCGCTCTCCGAGTGCTTTTCTAGTTCTTAGTTGTTCCACTGCCTATACACCATAGAGCAGGATTCATTACACACACACACCATGATTGGTTGGAAGGCCCAGGTCATCATGATCATGTTTATGCTGGCAATGTTTGGTGGAGATATGCTAATTACACAGCTAAATCAGCTAATCGTTCCAACTGTTATGTTTGCTCCTTAATGCCATAATCAGCTGGGCAGATATCTGTTACTGCTAAAATAATGGCGCTACCACAGGCTGTATTTCTTGAAAGAGGCTATGTACAGAAATAACACAGCAAACATTACTTTGACTCACACCTGTCACAACACTTATCACTCCACTGATTGGAAACACAATGACACTCCTTACTCTGTGAAGGCAAGGTTAATTTCATCAGGGAACTTCTCCTTTTGTCTAAAGGGAAGAGGTGATGTCCCTCTGGGCAGCTTACCACCCTCTAAGTGTGCAACGGTGCACAGCGCGTCTCTCCCCTGTACTGCTACCTATTTGACCAACGAAGTGGGCAAGTGTCCTGAAGATCCACACTGTCAGTACAAGGGGATGGTGGTTATGTGGTCATCAGGGCATACTCACACCTGCCCAGGAAGTGGGTGGGATTGTGTGCCCCGTTTTGGCGACTGATCATAACCTCATTATGTTGGCAGGCCAGGTGGGCAGGGTGGAGAGATGCTTTCTTACCACAGGATGCCACCTTTGCACAACATGATGCCATTTGGGGCACAGATATGCCAGAGCAATTCAAGATAAAGAGCACAGGAGCAAAGGTTCTTCATTCACTGTTTCCTTGGGTGGGAGTGGGCAAGAACACCTTATGGATTGAAACACTTAATTATAGGCTACAATCATTTGTGAATTTTTCCTTATCTACTTGGTCGGGTGTAAGGGAAGAAATGACGGCTATGAGGCTTATGATGACACAAAATAGAATGGTTCTTGATCAATTAACTGCCGCCCGTAGGGGCGTGTGCACTATTGTAGGTGATAGAGTTGGTTATTCTCTTCTTGGAGAGGTCTCATCATGAATTTATTAGTGATTTTTGTAGTGATAATTTTGGTCTTTTCCTGTGTCACTCCTTGTATCAGTAGTATGATGATGAGGCTTGTTCATGTAAACTTAGTGATGTATCATGACGCAATTACTGAGGACGATGGAGATGGTAAAGGGGCAGTACCTACCTAAGGTGTCTCTCCATGAGTCAAAGTACAGAATAAAAGTGTGACTGACATGCGGAAAACTGACAGGAGATGCATGATCATGATGTAAAGTTTAAATGTACTATTTACACACTTATGAAGTCGGAAATATTTTGTTTTGAGTTTTTCCATATCATTTTCCCCTTTGTTTTTTTTTTAATCACATTACACTTATTACCACATCATTAATTAATTGATTTTGTTTTCCATAGATTTATTTTTTTATTATATCCTTACACTTATTCACTTTTGTTACTACACATTTTATCATAGCTTTGTTTTAAACTACCTCACAAATTGCTGCTAATCTGCCAACACATAACAGCACATACATCATTATATATACATATCCTCTTATCATTATTCATTATTATTCAATTTACTTTATTATTACTTTGCTTGATTATTTCTTCTGTTGCTTTTATTTACACTGTGATGCTTTATTAAGCATCAAGGGGGCAGTGAAAGAAAAATTCCATATTATTCTTTTATATTTCCATGTCTGCTATGCTTGTGAGTTTTATATTGTTCAATGTGTGATTCATGTGGCCTTCAGTTTGCCCCAGGATCAGTGTGTGTGAGAAAGTTCAGCAGAAATACTGATGAAACAGCTGGTCTTTGTTTAGGCTTGTTTTGTACATTCCTGTGTGACTGAGGAGTATGTGGGTTCCTAGATTAGAGACACCCTGTTTGTCTTCAAGAAGCTCCAAGGATGTTCTCTCCCTCTCGTGCATCAACATTTGGTACTATAAAGGACTGAGAAATGGATGACCTAGTTAGGATGACGAGTGAATGGGTCCTGGGGCCATCTCTTGTCATACTCCTGACCAGAATAAATCTTCTCATAACTCAAGATCCTGCCTGTTGAATTTTTCTGGCTCAGACTCATTTCAATCCAGATTTTTCTAACAGAAAATAAAAACAGTAACTAAACTAAGTCTCTGACCCCAAAGTGCAAGAAAACACATCCATCATACATATCTGTGATGTCTTTAGAAAGCAGATTTAAGGACTGACTCATTTTTAAGGATGTTTAAGGCCTTGATTTGGATCTGCAGACACCCAGATGATCGTTTGTTCTGCAGGAACTGGGAAGGAGCATCTGTCAAATGGTTCAGGCACATAAATAAGTTCAGGCCGTATAGTAACAGAACAAGGCTTTATTAAACCACTATTATATACATGTTCTCTGCAGTCCCATGCTACAGCATCACATATTCAAAAGTGCTAAACCATGCCCTGAATACAGAAATATTCCAACAAATGTTTCCACAAAAGGTTAAAGACAACAGTTAAGTAGCCTTTAGATCTGTGGGGATTTTATAGGAACTTAAAGTTGGAGAAAAAAAAAACAAAACCCTTAATATAACCTCAACTGTAGTGCTCAAACTAAAAGATGACTTATGAAGAGATGAGTAACAATCGTAGCCAAATCACACCGAGTGATTTCTACATTACATTAAAGGAAGGACAAATCATATGTGGTTTGCTGACAAGACAGAGATTTGAGAGGTACATAAGAGTGGATCTGAGGTAATGGTTTTTAATCAAAAAAGTGACTAAAATATACTATTCACATCCTTTATCTCTCAGTAGTCAATATTTCAATATGAGCAACAAACAACTGAAGGTTTAGTGCATCTGTACAGTATCAGTAACAGGAAATCACCGGCATGGTCAGGAAGTATGGTAGGTAAAACGCATCAGCAGGGATTCAGTCAGGAATAGTCACTGCTAGGTTGGCAGGCTGATGGAATGGATCATTGTCAAATGTGAACCTATAAAAACTGTTACAACAGGATAAAAGTCAGTTCGACCCATGAACTGAGGTTTGCACCATATTGAAATAAGTTACAGAGTTACAATACTGGACTCTTAAACAATACAGTTTGTTAGAAAGTGGACATTGTAAAAGATTGCACTTTCAAGACCAAAAACACCCACGTATCCATGAGAATATAATAGAGTAAAGCCCTCTTCACACTGGATGAAGACCCCGCTGTGCTCTCCACAACGTACATGACCTATCAAAGTAGCTGGATCACAGAAAAAACCTTCAGTGCACGTTCGGATATTTCATATCACTGTTTTTTTGGGGGGGGTGGGGGCAAAAACAGAACATTTTCTCAAGTAAAGATTGAGGGAGACACTATAGTTGTTAGTGTAGTGAGGGCCCTATGCAAGATTCTGTTTAGGGGCCCCTATATTTAATAACAGAAGTGTTAAAATCCTTAAAGGGGTCATTCACTGCACTTTTTCCACATTTTAATAGTTCACACATCTTAATGAAATGTTTGTGACATATTTTGTTCACATTTTCTGTAATCTTTTTAATTACTGAAGTAAATTTGTTTTTTTTAATTTTTCCTGGCTTTCTTTAAACACTCTGATTTAAGGCCTGTCACTTTAAGAACCATCCTTCACCGTTTCAACTCTGCCCTCCCTCTTACATCAGTTAGCCATTACAGCTGGCTAGCTTCTAGCCTCCTAGCTCGGTTGAGCAGTGCTTTGGTTCACTGATCCACAGTCGATTGTGTATCTCGTGTCAGTCCAGTCTATCTCCCAACACATTTTGCAGTGATTCCACAACAAATCACTAGCACCGCGCGCTGGTTGACTGCTGCAACCCGAGGTGAGCTACTGAGCCAAGGGATCTCAAAGGGCAGTGTGGCTCTGTTGGACTCCGCTCTGCTCTCACAGCCAGCTGAAAGATGGAGCAACAATGCTTCCTGTGAGAGCAGAGCGGATCCACGGAGGATGGTGGGGTTGCTGGGCGTGACAGCCAGCAGCATCTGGTCCCGGAACATTTTTATTGGAGGGAGCCGTAGGCTCCGTGTGATTCTACGACGGATTGCATGTACCGGTGTTATGGTCCATGTCCACTGGTCCGTATTTTTTCAGAATGTATCGGTCACTGGCCCAGTTCACATAGCACCATGATCCCTCCTGCAGGTGGTGAACCCACTGAAGGGTGGACCCATGTGCCTCCTTTGGGTACACTGGGTCCTTGATGTAACCTTCTTCATGGGATCAACTGGACTGCTCTTAGGGTCTCCCAAGGCAAATAAGTCCTGGGTGAAGGGCCAGACTACCACGGTGAAAATCTGGGCTACTCTGCCTGGACTGATGCCCCCGCAACCCGGATCTCTGGATAAGCAGTAGAGGATGGATGGATGGAATTGGTCATCGGTACCGGTGAAGTGTGGGCAGGGGGCGTGGGGCTGGTAGAGTTCTCGGATAGGTGGAGCCAGAGCAATGTGGAAGGAAATACTGGAATAGTCATTATTAACCATAAGCAGATTGATAAGTCTGTTTTTAATAGTGCTGGTATATTTGCGCCACAAAAGGCGACTTTGTCGTCGTTGCTGCTGGTTTTGGGTTCATCCAATCTTACAGACCCGCACAATGCATGACAAATTTGACTGCCTGGTTGGTGAGCTTCAGCTGGATGAGCCCATGTTCCACTGCTCTCCACGCCTCGTTCCGTTGTATGTTGTTTCTATATGACGGCAAGGACTGGCCATATAGTATCGGGTTGCCTGAAAAAGCAGTTATTAATTTCTCCTTTATGTCTTCACAACAACAGGTAACGTACAGATCTGCTTCTCTTCTCCACCCCTCCTCTCTCGTCTTTTCCTACAGCTGGCTGGTTCACTGGATTGGTCGACAGATCCATCCGTTGGCGGTCTTCAGCTCCCAGCTGCTACCAGACAATATGGCGTTGTTGGTCTCCATATATTTAAAACAAACCAGCGAAAAGTGTTTCTAACATCACTTTGTGCAAGAAATAGTAGGTTCAATTAATCAATCTGTCACTATTTGACACCAAAAACTGCTGGTTTAAAAGTTCAGGACGAGAGCGCTGCCTCCGGTACATGACGGTATGGGAGAAAACTCATGACCGATTGTAATGTTTATGCAAGTGAGCTGTAGGGGAACCCACAGGCGACTCAGCACACCGCAGTCCGGTTTTCACCGGTCCGGACCCAAATGATTTCCGTTGCATTTCCAATACACAATGAATGGGAAGCAGAAAAATGACGGAACCAGTGGACACGTAGCATAACTCCCCTGCCAATCCAGGGGAGTTCTCGGCATAACACCGGCAAGTAGCTCTGGTCCTGGGCCATAAAAGTGACCGGTGTGCCATAGCAGCGATCTGCCACGGAATCATGATGAAACCACTGGGAGATGGGCCGGAGTGAACCAGGTGGTAAGATCTGAAGAAAATAATATAAACTGCGCTTGGCTTGAGCTTCCCATTACTGATGTTAGCTTGGGGGCTAATAGCTCAGGTGCTAAAAGGCTATCTTTAGCACTACTTCCATATACATGACAGACAGCTAAGTGGGCCAATAATAGAGCAGTGGGCTGGTCTCAAGGACGGCGATGGGTTGGCTTTTACTAAATGTGATATTAATGAGTTCCACAAAAAAGTCAGAAACATTTCTGGGAGAGATAAACAAGATAAAGGCTATGTGTGTGCTTTTAAAGAGAACTGACTGTTTTGAAAATTTGGGGATAATTAGGTGACCAGTAGACTCATTTCAGACAGTTAAAACCTACAAACACCATTTTTTCATTCAATGTCCCCTTTAAAAACAAAAACTTGAGCCATTATCTAGATGAACAAAGAAAATTTAATCAATTAGAATAAAAATTAAACCAGTATTCATATGAATGTTGCAAATTTGGGGAAAAAAAGTCACAAATTTACAAGAAAATAGTTGAAGATTTGAAAGAAAAAGTTGCAAATGTACAAGAAAAAATGGAAAATTTCTGAGGAAAAATTTGCAAATTTACAAGAAAAAAGTTGCAGATTTAAAAGAAAAAGTTGCAAATTTACCAGAAAAAGTTGCAAATATATGAAAAAGTTGCAGAGTTACAAGAAAAAAATTGCAGATTTACAAGAAAAAAGCTGCAAATGAGAATTTTTTTTACTTTATAAGAAATGTCGTAAATTTACAATAAAAACATCAAATTTCTTAGAAAAAGATTTAAATGTATTTACAAGAAAAAGTCACAGATTTAAAAGAAGAAAGTTGCAAATTTATGAGGAAAAAAATTAGATTGAGATAAAAGTTCAAATTTACAATAAAACACTGCAAATTTATGAAAAAAGTTTTAAATATGAGAAAAAAGTTGCAAATATATGATAAAAAGCTGCAGATTTACAAGAAAAAAGTTGCAAATTTATGAGAAAAGTTGCAAATTTGTGAGAAAAACATTTAAATATATGAGAAAAAAGAAGCAAATTTACAAGAAAAAGTTGCAAAATGAAAGGGAAAAAAGTCCCAAATTTATGAGAAAAAAATTGCAGATTTACAAGGAAAAAACAAGCAAATTTACAAGAAAATAGTTGATTTAAGATTGGTGATTCAGATGCATTTTTTTCTGTTATCTAACATGATTTAAAAAAAGGTTTATGATGAATGGGAAGGGGGGGCAGTTTTTTCCAGGTTGGGGGGGGGGGGGCATGTCCCCTTCATCCCCCCCCTTGATTTATGCCTGTGCTTCAGTGTGAAGGCAATCATGAAGCTGCTACACTTTTCCCCTGCCATTTTCCGTTATTTTCCACATTCCCAAGACGCTCTCCTGCACCCTCCACCACGTTCTATACGTCAGCAGCACAGTCTCTTGACGATCCTACCACGCATTCCCAAACTCACCCTGGCGCAACCGCCTCGAACCCCGTCAGTATGCAGCTATGCATCGGAAGATCATGCCACTCTAGCATAAAGCTACATCATGATTCATGACCAAGCCACACTGGTGCACGTGGGCCCCACAACTCCACAACAGGACCCTGATACGATACCACCATGATCATTAACTACCACAGCCTCACTACCAAAGTTATGTGCGTGCTTAAAATTCTCCAATGTGGATCACAGTACGTCTTAGCACCTCGCCAAGCTCCCAGTGAAGACCGTCCACGTTCTGGCTGATTACTTAGATCGTAGCAGGAGTATTCATCCAGTGTGTGTGTTGGGGGGGGGGGGGGTGAAACCACATCATACAGTTGGTGAATTGTCTCGGTATACAATGTCATGTAACAGCTCATCAGTACAAACAACAAAACATACAAAGTCAAAAATCTGCCCCTAAATGTCACATATAAAATTCAATGCAGCATTTTGTTGTTCAACTGTACAAGAAATGGATTAAAGTTTAAATCAGAATGTGTTCCCGATTCTCATGCTTCATGGAACAGAGACGTTTAGGGCTCTTCTCCGCTTGTTACATTTTTTTTAAACATGATTTTTCACCACTTTTATGAGAAGATTTAGACTAAAAACATGCGCTGTAACAATCAAAAGCAGTAATAGCGGGGGATGGAGGGTCAACATTATGGTGACCCCTCCGCAGTGTTACCACCCTAAATGAATCATGCACAAGCGTCTTTGGATTACACCATTTATGCTCAGTTTTTTTTCTTTAAATTAGTCTTGATCGATTTATATGTATAAAAAACAGAGGTTGCATCAAAGAAGGAAGACGACAGCTGTTCATAAAACAGACACGAACACAATAGGTGTAAGTGGGAGAGTACTGCACCGAGGTGAACATCCCCCCCCCCCCCCACTGCATCAGCGCTGTTACAATAAAGGGTTGATTTTCTATCTAAAAATGATAAATTAGAACAGTGGGGATTGATTATTATGTCTTTGGCCAATTATTAGTTTCAGCAGCTATGAGTGTCACGATCAATAAAGAGTAAAACAAGATGGCCCTGAAGTGCAAATCACAACAGCAAACAAAACAACAACAAATGAGAAAACACAACATTAACTCAAAACTAGAAATGGTAGATACCCAATACTGATGAGGATCATTGCTGATTGGACGGACACAGTGTTCGTCTTTTAGACAGGAAGTAAAGGCTACTTGACTTGTGTCCTTTAATCAACTATGATCCTTGTCAATAACAGGTACTGCCCTGGTTTAAAGGTCCCATCCACTGAAAAATAGTTTTTTTTTTTGTAAGTTTTAACCTTCTGAAATGTGTCTATTGGTCAAGTGATTATTGAAAAAACATTAAAATGCACACTTCTTTAAAATAAACACGCTGCTTTTATATTCTTTCTGTGTCCGATAATCCGTTTGTCTGCAAATGTTGGCGAGCAGCCCAGGTTTCAGAGCTAACACTGCTAGGGAGTTAGCTTACCAAGCGTGGTTTATATTGTCATTTTTTCTATAGATTTCAGTTACCCTTACAGACATCCGCATTTCCACCTGGTTCACTAATCTACAGTTGATTATATACCTTGCATCATTCTGGCTTATTTTGTTACATTTGTGCCATGATGCTACATCAAACTGTTAGCATTAGCTTGGCTCGGTGGTCGAAGATGCTGACAGACCGGCCACCTGGTGGTAGCTTAACTGTCAATCCAGCTGCTTTTGATCGCTATTTTCTATAAATTTGATTCACTGGAATCCTTGTTCATCTACCAACCACTTCATACTTAGACGTTATTTTGAGCAGTTAACTAACACTAGCAGCTAGCCACCATTCAGTCATTCGTGAATGTTTCTGGGCTTATTGTACTCCAGGGACTGGTCATACTCTGACCACTAAAACCACACACACCTGCCCACGAGTGATGCTTTATTTCATTCAGTCTTCAAGACAAATTTAGATTAGTTCTCTCAGGCTCACTAACCAAGCGATGAGCTAGCCAGCTAAGCTTAGCAGACTGGAGATACACGCAGCTCTTAGAAATTTAAAGAGACGTGCACTGAAATAAGCTGTTCTGGGGAAAGCTGCAAAAGATGGTTCACAATGCTGCTGCAATATGTAAACATTTAAACGCAAATTGACCAAAATATGTCAGACATTTCATTAATAAGACCCGTAGCAGCTGTCAAAGTGTGGGAAAAGTGTAATACATGGGACCTTCAGGTTAATGTTGTGTATTGATTTTTGCCATTATGCTTTATTATTTGCTGCCGTGTTTTCTCTTTTGCGGTTACGCTTTATATTATTTGCCGTTGCGATTTGCATTTTGGGGCCACCACAAGTAAAGGTCTAAACGAATTTAAAGCAGAGGTTGGCAATCTTAATTACAGACAGAGCCATTCTGAAGAATTCTACATTTAGCTGGAAAACACATTTGAGCATAAAAAGTTAAAAGCAGGACCTGGCATGTCAAGAATAGTAAATGGGTGATTTTTTTCCTTTTACATAATGCAACTTTTTTCAAATAAATTTGTAACATTTTAATATAATAAATTTTCACTTTTCTTAGTAACGCCTTAGTTTTTCTTCTTAAATATACAATTTTTCTCTAAGAACTTGGCATATAATTTTGACACATATGGGACTTTAGCATAAAACTGCACTGGTAAATTGGCTGCTTATTTCTAATAAGTTTGCTATTTTTCTCAAATTTATTTTGTCATTTTTCACATAATCTATGACTTTTTACTCCTAAATTAGTTACCTTTTCCTTTAACTATATAGCCATTTTTCCACATAAATTTGTACTATTTTTCTTGTAAATCAGAGTTTTTTTTATTATTATTATTAAAAATCAAAGTCTCAGAAAGCCATTGGGTATGGAGCTACATGTGGTTCTGGAACACCAGGTTGCAAACCTCTGCTTTAAAGGAATGGTTACAATTTTTGAATACAAAACAATGTTATATTATGTAAATAAAGTCTAAAATGTTCCTTAATTATTATTGGCTGCACACTTCTACTGCCAGAAAGAAGCTATAATGGATCAAAGGCAGTCATCTTTAATCAACAAAGATATTTGAAGAATAGTCAAAATAGTTTGCGTCATTATCAAATATTATTTCAGTTTCAAATGTCAATATCTATCATAAAAACAGAAATATAATCTGGCATTGATGAGCATGTGTTCTGTAGGCACCCATGTACAACCACAGCACACTATTTGCAATTTTTTTGGCCAATTAAGAAGTGAAATTACAAAATTTTCCACCAAAACCTGAACATTCCAGGGACCCCAAGTTGGGAACTACCGACTTAAACCATCAATATCAGCCAAAATTTTCAGTATCTGTTCATCCCTAAAACTCATTCAACTGTACTTCACAACAAGAAATAAACTTGTAACACATCTGCACTCCTATTAAATATTACTACATAATGTCACTACATAATTATAAATTACTACATAATCTCTAGTTAACAGCATTTTTCCATGTCCTTGAACCACAATTTTAACTTTAAAACAACACCATTACTCATTAACATTTAGTATCATCTCTGGAATGTTTGATCATAGCTCAGCATACTTTAGTAAAGGTTTATTCTAGAATTGAAGATGTTCATACTTAAACGTCTTTGAGATGCTCTAAAACAGTAACTACAGGTGATCGATCGCTGAATCATCCAAGCATCATGGACATATTGATATTTTATTCTTTACCTGTCCTCGAATTTGAAGTGGGCACTTAATCTGTTTTATTTGTACTGAAAATGAAAAGTTCACTAAAAAAAGAGTTTAAAGCTAGAGAATGGGTATGAATTAAAGGTTTGGTGGGGAGCAGCAGGTTTTGAAGGGCATCGACACACCAGGTCTGAAAGCTCCTTTAGCTTTTATACTACCGACTGGAAAAGTGCACATCAGTCACCGAGCTCAATCCACAATGTGGTACAGACCTCACCACGTTAAAACCACAAACAGATGGGTAGTACGAGCTTTCACACGGCCTCACGCTCACAACTACAGAAGGCAGCAGGCTCGGAACAACGTCATCCCTGACTGGGAGGTGATGTGCAGGGAGACGCTCTCATTGGCCGAGACGAACAGGACCGTGCCGCGCCTCAGCACGATGTCGGAGAGGGCGGCGGTGGAAGTGGCCGTGGCTTCGCCTTCGATGACCAGGAGGATGCTGGCACTGTCGACCGGGGCGACGATGTACTGCTTCACTGAGGCTGGAACCTGCAGAGGGACATGAGATTGTTTTGCTTTATGAAACCAAACCAGCAGCTCAACCTGTGACCTCATGTACGCATGCATAAACTCAAAAGAGAAGCAGCATTACACTCAAGTTCGTTGGGCTGGGATATCAACACGGCTGTGATGCTTTCAGCACAAATGCTTACACCTCATCATAGCCATGCTGATATCCCAGCACAACGTCATGAACTTGAATGTGATATTGCCATTATACAACAGTTCCAAAGCGCAGTTTATTAACTGGCAGCAATACATGATAAAACATTATGATTAAAACATTATGATTATTTTTTGTTCAATAAGTTATTTTGCTTCGCTGAGGAAAAACGGTCCCTCCTGACTGTACCTACAATTAACTGTTCATTAGCGCCAGAGTAAGCATAATATAGAATATAAAATAGGCCTACTCTCATTTAACACACATGTACTACAAAATTTGATATTGTGCAGTGCACAAGTCTTTGTTTTTATACTTGCACTCTTCCTCTTGAGCCTGTTTGGTAAATGGCATTCACTTATGTAGCGCTTTTAACTCATCTCTGGATGACCAAAGCACTTTACAGATCCTGCTATCCACCCATTCATACACACACTCGCACACTGATGGCGGTGGAGCTGCCATGCACCGGCACTGGCCTGACCCACCAGGAGCAGCTGAAGATTCAGTGTCTTGTTCAAGGACACTTCGATATGCAGAGTACAGACAGAGTGAAAATCGAACCCCTGATCCCCCAATCAGTAGTCGGCCACACTACACCTGCACCAAAGCCGCCCACAGGTGAGTCACGTGCCGGCTGTGTCATAATCGCCTTAGTTCAGACAAGGGACGACGCCAAGCGCAGATGGTAAGTTTGCACGTTTTAGTAACAAAGATGAACAAGAACCCAAAATACAAAAACACAAAAACTTACTGAAGACGGTGGGGAACACCCGGGGAGAAATACACAGACGAGGGAAATCACATCTGAACGCAAGACCGCTGCAGTGAGATAACTGCAGCGGTCCGCTTAAATAGGGCTGTGCAGGTGGTCAACAGGTGCGAGTGCATGAGTGAAAACGTAATCAAACTGACAGGTAGCAGCTGTGCAGCCCGCGAGACAGTTTGACAGTGAAGGCTGCACAGCATTGTCCAAATAAAAGTACAGACCAGAACTAAATAATACAACTCCAAAAATAAACAGACAAAATACAACAGATCCAGATAAATAAGGAAACAAACAAACAGAAAAAGACTTAACTAGAGACAGGGCACGGCCCCCACCTGTGCCCAGGATCATGACAGGCTGCTAGTTAGCTTAATGGCTGCATTGAAGGAGTCACTCACTACATAGTGTTCTACATTTGAATGGTAGTGAATTGCAGTGTAGGGCACTATGTAGTGAACGAGCGGGCATTTCAAACACAGCACTGGATAAAGCTATGATTATGTTATTAATACATAGGATAACATGAGGGGCTGACCTGAGTGCCTCAAGTTTTTTCAGCAGCTTGTCCAGTGGAACTGGATGAGCTAATGCAGATAGCGGCTAATGTGGTTTAGCTTCCGCCCATTTCCACATTAGTTTTTGGGCGCTTCATCTGCTTTTTCTTGACGTCTTCAGATGAAATAATCTATCACCCCACAAGTATTGTGGTTAATCGGGAAGATCAATCCAACTTCATCTTTCCCATTTTGATGTCAGCAGATGTGGCATCACACCAAACATACTGTAAATGCTAAATGTCAAGCTAGTAGTGTTGTAGTTGAGATCAGACTGAGACCAGAGTGTAGAAAGAGCAAGACTTTAAGGGGTCAAGACCAAGATCAACCAGGCAGAGATCAAGACCACTGGATATGGGGGGGGGGGGGGGGCTGAAAAGTTCATAGGCTGACTAAGAAGGAGTTATGCCTTTGAGGCTCAAGAAGAGAGCTTCTATACCGCAGGGATCCAAGTACTGCAACACCAATGTTGAAATGTTGAAAAATAAAACCACATTTGGTCAAATTTGACCACTGCATTATGGTCAGCCTATGACCTTTTCAGACCCCCCTCGTATGTAGGTCTTTGTGGTAGACTGCAAGTCTAACTTAAAACATTACTGGCACATGCCTCTAGGGGGAACTATCTGTGTTGTTCAGCACTGCTACTAAGGGGACACATTAGAATAAGAGTGTGAAAACCCCGCGCAGAATCCATGTTCAGTCTTATATGTGTGTTGCAGAATAAACGGCAGAGTTAGCCAAAGAAATAACTCAAGTGTGATCATTGCTACACGGTAGGATATCACACAATTGGCGACGAGGATTAAAAAAAAAAAATTAGCGGCGAGAAACAGAGAACATTGCAAGTGTGGCGAACTCAAGTGACTCCAGTAGTTCGAGTGCAAGTTCAGAGGAGGAAAAACGAGGTTTCCCCACCACGACGAGCAATGGCGGCTGTAATCGGAACGGTAACCCCTTTTGATAACTCGACTCAGTCATGGGAAGAATATAGTGAAATGTTGGACTTTTTCTTCCAAGCTAATGACATTGAGGAGCCAGACAAAAGGAAGGCTGTACTGTTGAGTGGAGTTGGTGCAACTACTTACAGCTTGTTGAGAAATTTAATAAGCCCTGCATTACCGAAAGATAAAACATACGACCAGCTTACTGCTGAGCTTCAGAAGCACTTCAGCCCCAAACCGAGTGAAATCGTGCAACGATTCAAATTTAATTCACGCATAAGGAGGAACACTGAGTCCATAGCAGAGTATGTGGCAGAATTGAGGAAATTAACACTGCACTGTGATTACAAAGACTCATTGGAAGAAATGTTAAGAGACAGACTTGTGTGTGGAGTGAATGATGACCGAATGCAACGGCGACTTTTATCTGAAACAAAACTCACTTTTGTGAAGGCTTTGGAATTATGCCAAGCGATGGAAACAGCATCTAAAGATGTGAGAGAGATGCAAGGGAAGCTAACAGAGGACACAGCAACGCATGTTCGTGTGCCTAAGACCCAAGTAGGTGTCCACAAAGAGTTGACTGACAGGGCTCAGCACAAATTCCCCAGTTGTTATCGCTGCAAAGGCCAGCACAATGCCGCCGAGTGCAAATTTGCCACTGAGCTGTGTCATAATTGTGGCAAGCGAGGGCACATTAAGAAAGCATGTAGAATAAAGGTGGACAGCGCACAGGTGCTGAAAGCGACAGTTAATGGGCAAAAGTATGAAAACAAGGGCCCAGGAAAGGAACAGCGAGCGAATCAACTGAGAGGGGAGGGAGAAAGTGATACAGAAGACATGGGTTTTCACACAATTTACAACACGTCAGAGGAGCTGACCAAGGTAGCGCCCATCACGCGTACCATGAATGTTAATGGAATGAAAGTAACATTTGAAGTTGATACAGGCTGTGGAGTAACCATATTAAGTAAACAGCAATATACACAACTGTGGAAGAAAACAGACACAGCAGAATTAAATCCCTGTTCATTAAAATTAAAAACATATACAGGAGAGAAGCTAGACGTGCTAGGCATGGCACAAGTGAAGGTGCAGCACGAAAACAAAGAAAAGGACTTACCTGTAGTAGTAGTTGGGAGCGAAGGACCAAATCTACTAGGGCGAAGTTGGCTACAAGAACTGGCCATGATTGATCAGTTGGTGAATAAAGTGGAATCTCAGCCCAAATTGCAGCTGGAGGAGATCCTCGAAAGACACGCTGAGGTGTTCAAAGAAGGCTTAGGACAGCTAAAAGGTGTCACTGCAAAGATTAATGTGGACAAGGAAGCCCAACCACGATTCTGCAAACCCCGACCGGTGCCCTATGCAGTCAAGCCACTGGTCGAAAGCGAGCTACAGAGGCTGCTGGATGACAAGATCATTGAGCCAGTGCAGGTTGCAGAATGGGCGGCGCCCATAGTCCCAGTGAGAAAGCCGGATGGCTCCATTAGAATATGTGGAGATTACAAACTCACTGTCAATCGAGCATCACGGGTGGATCAGTATCCAATTCCTAAAGTGGAGGACCTCTTCGCACAGCTGAATGGCGGCCGACACTTCACGAAATTAGACATGAGTCACGCTTACCAACAAGTAGTCTTGGAAGAAGAATCAAGAAAGTATGTAACCATCAATACACACAAAGGCTTATATACCTACACACGCTTACCATTTGGAGTAGCTTCCAGTCCTGCTATATTCCAGAGAACTATGGAGGGCATCCTAGGTGGAATTCCGAATGTTGCCATTTATTTGGATGACATCCTTTGTACAGGACCAAATGAACAAGAACATCTGAAAACGCTGGAGGAAGTGCTTCAACGGTTGGAGAAAAGCGGTCTGAGGTTGAAAAGAAGCAAGTGTGAGTTCATGGGAAAAGAGGTGGTGTTCCTAGGCCACAAGATTAACGCCAGTGGTCTACACCCTCTAACAGACAAAGTGGAAGCCATTGCGGAGGCGCCTGAGCCACAAAATGTTACTGAGTTAAAAGCCTACCTGGGCTTGTTGAACTATTACCATAGGTTCCTCCCAAAGCTCTCCACGCTGCTGGCACCACTACATACCTTACTTAAGAAGGAAGAAAAATGGTCATGGGGGGTCAAGCAGCAGAAGGCGTTTGAAGAGTCCAAAGCGCTACTTCAGTCCTGTAGTGTGTTAGTGCACTATGATTCAAACAAACCACTCATCCTGGCGTGTGACGCATCACCCTACGGTGTGGGTGCTGTACTCTCTCATCGTATGGAGGATGGCTCAGAGAGACCCATAGGGTTCGTCTCAAGAACTCTTAGTGCAGCTGAGAAAAACTACTCCCAGCTAGACAAGGAGGGCCTTGCAGTAGTATTTGGTGTAAAAAAATTCCACAAATACCTGTACGGGAGACAGTTCGCTATAGTGACTGACCACAAGCCACTAATTTCACTGTTCAGTGAAATGAGAGCCATACCCCAGATGACATCTCAGAGAATTCAGAGATGGGCCGTTACATTAGCAGCGTATGAGTACACCATCGTTTACAAAGCCGGACGGGACCATACGAATGCTGACGCGATGAGTAGGCTACCCTTGGATGGAGGAAGAGACAGCACGCCTGAGGAGGAGGAGAGAGTGCTATTGTTTGAAGATATCGGCGTGCCCCTGGTGAGCGCACAACAAATAAAGAAGTGGACAGACAAAGACCCTGTTCTAGCAAGAGTGCGAGAATACATCTTGCGAGGATGGCCGAAGATGAACAGTCCTGAGTTCATTCCCTATGCCCGACGACAGGATGAGCTCAGCACCCAGGAAGGTTGTATCCTGTGGGGAGGACGCGTGGTTGTTCCACCACCTGGTAGGAATGCCTTACTGCAACAACTACACCAAGCACACCCTGGCATCACTCGCATGAAAGCGTTGGCGAGGAGTTACATGTGGTGGCCCAACATGGATGCAGAGGTGGAGGCGCTTGTGAAGTCATGTGCGGCATGCTAGGAGAACAGGAACAGTCCTCCAGCAGCCCCACTACATCCCTGGGAAGTTCCAGATAAACCATGGAGAAGAATTCACATTGACTACGCAGGTCCATGGATGGGAAGGAAGTTGAGGTCAACATTTGACTTAATACATCCAGACTTCAGAAACAAAGTGCATGACAAACAAGAGAAACAAAAAGGTTATCATGACATGCATGCTAGAGAGAGAATACTGAGAGAAGGAGACGTGGTCTACACCCGCAACTTTGGCTCAGGACCAGCCTGGGTACCAGGAGAAATAACGGAAAAAAACAGGCCCTGTGTCATTCAAGGTGACATTAGGCCATGGACAAGTGGTGAGGCGACACATCGACCAAGTTCGTGGTAGGAGCTCCATACCCCTGCCGATGGCACCAGAGGTGTTGTCTGACACCCATCCTGAGGAGAGCATCAACGAACCACCACTTCAGGTGAAACCTGAGGTACCCGTCTCTGCAGATTCTACGGGCAGCACTGCAGCAGCCGAAACAGTGGAGCAGTCTGAGTCTTCACCTGCAGTTGGCTCACCAGCCGTGAGAAGATCTCAGCGAGCTAGGAAAGCTCCAGACTACTTGAAGGACTATACTTAGTCAGTAGTGAGTTCCCCAGCCACAGGACAAGAATGCGTCCTGGAACCTCACTGGGATGCGGTAGTCAAACCAATTCCCCAGTTAGACTGTTATGTGTGTTATACATGTAAAAAAAAAAAAGAGAGAAAGAAATTATGTGTATGGCACATGTGTTTAAGAATAGTTTAATCTAGAGGGGAGGGATGTGGTAGACTGCAAGTCTAACTTAAAACATTACTGGCACATGCCTCTAGGGGGAACTATCTGTGTTGTTCAGCACTGCTACTAAGGGGACACATTAGAATAAGAGTGTGAAAACCCCGCGCAGAATCCATGTTCAGTCTTATATGTGTGTTGCAGAATAAACGGCAGAGTTAGCCAAAGAAATAACTCAAGTGTGATCATTGCTACACGGTAGGATATCACAGTCTTGGTCTTGACTTGGTCTCAGCTTGGTCTTGTCTAGTCTTGGTCTTGACTACAACACTATGAGCTAGCACCATTTTTGCATTAGTTTCCACACACTTTGCCCACTTCTTGGGATTTTCAGATTAAATAGTCAAAATTACACATTATGCTGTGAGGCTTTAATAGAAACTATAGGATAAGGGCTGTCACATCCAGATCTTGAGGACTGTTTCTAGTCAGACAGCTCCCTGCTAGGGAAAGGAAGGTGCAGTATACACCATGGTATGTACATGTTCACATTTCAGTAACACCAGTTAGGCTCTTAATAATAATCATCCATCTTCTTCCACTTCCTTTTCGTGTTGGGGGGGGGGGGGGGGCTGGAGCCTATCCCTGCATCTTTGGGCGAGAGGCAGGGTACACCCTGGACGGATCGACAGTCCATCACAGGGCCAACACAGAGAGACTGACAACCATTCACTCTCACAGTCATACCTAAGGACAATTTAGAATCCCCAGTTGATGCTCATTAACCTAACTTGCATATTTTTGGCATGTGGGAGGAAACTGGAGAAATCCCAGAGTAAACCCACGCAGACATGGGGAGAACATGCAAACTCCACACAGATCACCGTTGGTCGGGGGCTGGAATCTACATTGGATATAAAAAGTCTACACACCCCTTCTCAAATGCCAGGTTTTTGTGATGTAAAAAATGAGACCAAGATATCATTTCAAAACTTTTTTCTGCCATTAATATGACCTATAACCTGTACAACCCAATTGAAAAACAAACTGAAATCTTTTAAGGGGAAAAATTAAAAACTTAGAATAACATGGTTGCATAAATATGCACACCCTCTTATAACTAGGGATGTGGCTGTGTTCAGAATTAACCAATCACATTTAAACTCATGTTAATAGGAGCTGACACAAACCTGCCACCATTTAAAGTGCCTCTGATTAATCCCAAATAAAGTTCAGCTGTTCTAGTAGGCTTTTCCTGACATTTCTGTAGTCACATCTTACAGCACAAACCATGGTCTGCAGAGAGCTTCCAAAGCATCAGAGGGATCTCATTGTTCAAAGGTATCAGTCATCAGAAGGGTACAAAAGAATTTGCAAGGCATTAAATATACCATGGAACACAGTGAAGACTGTCATCATCAAGTGGAGAAAATATGGCACAACAGTGACATTACCAAGAACTGGATGTCCCTCCAAAGTTGATGAAAAGACGAGAAGAAAACTGGTCAGAAAGTCTGCCAAGAGGCTGACAGCAACACTGAAGGAGCTACAGGAATTTCTGGCAAGTACTGGCTGTTTAGTACATGTGACAACAATCTCCTGTCTAGGGTGGCAAGACGGAAGCCTTATTTTACAAAGAAAAACATCCAAGCCCGGCTACATTTTGCAAAAACACATTTGAAATCTCCCAAATGGATGTGGAAAAATGTGTTATGGTCCGATGAAACCAAGGTTGAACTTTTTGGCCATAATTCTAAAAGGTATATTTGGCGCAAACACAACACTGCTCATTACCATAAGAACACCATACCTACAGTGAAGCATGATGGTGGCAGCATCATGCTTTGGGGCCATTTTTAATTCAGCTGGAAGTGGGGCCTTAGTCAAGGTGGAGGGAATTATGAACAGTTCCAAATACCAGTCAGTGTTGGCACAAAACCTTCAGGCTTCTCTTAGAAAGCTAAAGATGAAGAGGAACTTCATCTTTCAGTATGACAATGACCCAAAGCACACATCCAAATCAACAAAAGAATGGCTTCACCAGAGGCCAGATTAAGGTTTTGGAATGGCCCAGCCAGAGTCCAGACCTGAATCCAGTTGAACATCTTTGGGGTGATCTGAAGAGGGCTGTGCACAGGAGATGCCCTCGCAATCTGACAGATTTTGAGCATTTTTGCAAAGAAGAGTGGGCAAATATTGCCACATCAAGATGTGCCACGCTGAGAGACTCCTACCCAAAAAGACTGAGTGCTGTAATAAAAGCCAAAGGTGCTGCAACAAAGTATTAGTTTAAGGGTGTGCATATTTATGCAAACAGGTTGTTGGAAGTTTTTTTATTTTTTTTTCCCCTTAAAAGATTTCAGTTTGTTTTTCAATTGGGTTGTACAGGTTATAGGTCACATTAATGGTGGAAAAAGTTTTGAAATGATTTATCTTGGTCTCATTTTTTACCTCACAAAAATCTGGCATTTGAACAGGGGTGTGTAGACTTTTTATATCCACTGTATGAGGCGAAGTGATGCTATGCTCCAGCTTGCACTCAAGGGAGGCCTATTGTCTAATCAAATTGCTCGGCAAGAACTAACTTATATATTTTATGTTCACCTGAGTACAATCCTATAGCTGATGATGTTTTTGTGTCTTGAGTTGCCTTAAGTAGAAACAAATGCTGTTAAGGATATTATAGCATGAATTTTGTAAAAAAAAAAAAACATAACTGCTAAAATGAATACACCTCTAATATTGTATATTTAATGTTGAGTTTTTTTCTTTTCATAATGATATGATGACAAATTAAAGGTAAAATCTGTTTATTCACCAGAGTCCTACAGCTCACCTGTATCCTCATAACGGTGAAGTCTGGCACTGGGGGGTCATACAGGGACACACAGGGGTCTGATGGGTCCTGAACACATGGGAATAGCTTGGAGGAGGAGGGGGCAGGGGTGTAGTTCAGCATTTCGCACAGCGTGTTGACGTCGATGTATTTCGGTGTCAGTCCGGCCCTCACTGTGTTGTCTGAGCAGGCCATGCACTCGATACAGTCTACATGGGTAAGCAGAGAACAGAGGAGCACCGTCTGAATACTCAGCCCACGCTCGTATTCTACTATATGAAATAAAATGTACAACAAATGTCCCTCACTGACCGCCGTAAAGGTAAGCGTGAGGCTCGTTGGCTCCCAGGAACATGGCTTGGCCTGGATTCAAGACCATGTGATTGAGGAAGTAGATGGAGAAGCAGCCGATGTCTCCGGGGTACTGGGAGTGGAGGCGGAGCAGAAGGTCACCGTTGCTGCTCGATGTGTCCTTCCCTGCTGCACCTGTGGGGGTCAGACATCCATAAATCCCTGTGGGTGGGGCTATGTCACTAGATGATGTTAAAGAGATCAGAGTAGCTCCCTTTTTTATTTCTTGTGTCTGATTAAAGCCCTGTATTTGTAGGGGCATGGATTAAGAATTATTGGCCGACTTTGCTGCCACCTGTTGGTTAGTTCAGAAAAAGATACACAGTCCATGAATGGACCTTGATAAACATGATGCAAGCCTTTAACCGGAGTCGTCAACTACATTTGTCCAAGGGCCAGAATTCTTCTCAGCAGACACTGTGAGGGTCACATGCTCTCATAAAATAAAATAAAATGAATACTGTATCCTAATTAATATATTATTATTTGATATATTAATTTTCCTTCCAAATTTATATATTTTTTTAGCCTTTGTCAGCGTTAACAGACTCATATTACCTGTACTGCAGAAAGCCACTAGGGGGTGATTATGATATTTTAGGCTTCATATTTGTGAGGCTGTCAAGCTGTCCATCACTGTCACATGCAGTGTTGTAGTTTGTGGAGAACACTGGCAGGAGAAAGGCCTTCTGAATATATTTCAAAGCATGAAAAATGGTACTCTCAAAAAAGTGGAAAGTTGATGCAGAAATCCGCAGCTTTAATGAAGAATGGACTGATAAGTATGTATTGATAGTGCCAACTTTTAAAAATGCTGTACCAGGGCTGAGCAGTTTCACTTTGAATTAGTATCACAGTTATTTGAAGTTTTCAAGTCGGTTTCATTTTTTTTTCTCGCACGCCTTTCTTCTTCCTTATAGTTTACTGACAAAGCTCTTAATTAAACCACAAGAGTGCGGCATCAATGAATATATCACTGTTGTGATTTGGTCAGAAATGAACATAACATAAAGAATACGATCATTGATACCCCACACACATACAACCAAACTAAACACTGTTCAGTGCAGAAGTCAGTGTCCACACACATACCTCTTAAGGCCCCACGGCTATGCGACTTGCACCAGTGGCCAGCCAGCTGCCAGCTGCTCCGTTGGAGCACTTTGCGCAGCCATGGCCATACCATCACCTCACAGGAACCATGAATCTCTGATCATGTTCTTAAATTTATTTAATTTTTTATTTTGTATACTTTATTAATCCCAGAGGGAAATTCAGGGCATCCACGTGGATGGATGAGGCAGCCACGGTGCAGCGCCAATCCCTTCACCATTCACACCTTGGGCCACTTCAGAGTCTCCAATTAACCTTAACGCTCTGCACTGGGTGTGTTTATATTTATATATCTATATATTTATTCCATCTAGCTACAATGCTCCGCACTGTGTTTTTATATATCTACATATTATTCCATCTAGCTACATTGCTCCGCACTGTGTGTGTTTATATACTTGCATATTTATTCCACCTAGCTGCAATGCTCCATACTGTGGGTGTTTATATATTTACATATTTATTCCATCTAGCTACAATGCTCTGCACTGTGTGTTCATATATTCATATATTTATTCCATCCAGCTACAATGCTCTGCACTGTGTGTCTGTGTGTGTGTGTGTGTGTATATATATATTTTATAGTAATATGTACATATGTATATTAGCTGCTCTTGCTTGCTTGTTTTTTCTTGCCTTCTGATTGTTGCTCTGAGTGTTGCTATCCCTGTGCTGTTGCAATCCTGGAATTTCCCCGTTGTGGGACTAATAAAGGCTTATCTTATCTTATCTTATCTTAACCTAACTTTCATGCTTTTGGCCTGTGGGAGGAAACCGGAGTACCCAGGGTAAACTCACACAGACCCAGGGAGAACATGCTAACTCCACACAGAAGGGTCACTGATGGTCAGGGGGTGGGATCAAACCCACAACCTTCTTACTGTGCTGCCACAGTGCTAAATGCAGGCTTAGCTCGTCCACCCCCACTGCAAAAGGGCTGATAACATGGACAGCAGTCACAGGTCAACAGGACACAGCCTTGGTGCACTGAAGCCAGCCTCCTTGGACCCCGCTCACGCCCTTCCAGCATGCCCAGATGAAACGAAGAGCCAATAATCTCACAATATGTGGATGGACACCGCATTTTCAGTACAAGCCATTATATTTTTTTTCCGCCGTGTTTTGCTGCTTCCGGACAGTGCCGACTGTGCTGCTACCAGGTTGCATAGTCACGCGACCGCATGCATGACACGTCTTAAGGGGGCAGTACATGAAAGCTCTCATACACACACACACACACACACACACACACACACACACACACACACACACACACACACACACACACACACACACACACACACACACACACACACACACACACACACAGAACAGGAAGAAGGGAAGAACCGAAAAAAAAAAAAATGACATGAGCAAGATTTTGTCAGTTCTGTATCCCAACAGTTGGTTTCGGTTTGAATTCAGTTAATCGCCCAGCCCTGTACTGTACCTGTGTGCTTTATTTGCCACAAAAGTATTTCTGAATTCAATATTATTCTGGGGGCCGTATGGAAAGATCTGGTGGGCCAGATGTGGCCTGCGGGCCGCCAGTTAGCATTCACGACCACAGAACTTTACACTGCTCTGGCGTGAACAAACATGGCAACAATGAGGCTTCAAACCAGTGGGCGGTTTCAGGGTAGCTACAGCTATGCCCATCATATAATCTAGCTTTTGTTGTTTTGTTCCAAGCCCCGCCTTCACTTCACATTTCTCACCTTCTTCAGTAACTCTTTTCACCAGCATATTGAGCTGATCTACAAACAGTTTCTTCTCACAGTTCATCATCCTGGTGAAGCACCTCTTCAGAGCCTGGCTCGTTCGGCCCGGATCTCCCACGCTGCGCCGCAGTTCCTCTGCTGCCTCCTGACCCACCAGAGTGTGGAACTCAGGCACCGCTGTGGCATGCACACAAACATGGCTGTGATTGATTTTTGTTCCTAGTACAGCACAAGCATGTTTCCCCCTTGTTCTTATAGGATGAAAAAAAATTAATCACCCTGTGGAACTTAGAGACTCACATTTTAGAAACCCAAGAATCTCCTCCACTGGCCTGAAGCCACAAAGGCCCTGGAAGCGGGTGAGTGCGATGGCCATCTCTGGTTTGTGGTTGCTGTCTGGATAGTGCTCCGGAAACTGGGCATGGAGACGAGCGGCTAACTCCTAACCAAACCATCATGACAGAAATGGAAGAGAATGACCACAGAGCAAGCAGAGACGATGCAGCTAAACTCAGCTGATACACGAGTTACTGCTAAAGTGCTCAACAACGTAACAAAAACAGTCTATCATTCATCCTGAGACAGTTACAATTCTGATAAATATTTATGATACGTGTGTACAAGAATGTAAAGAATTCTAGTGGTAACCAATTTGAATATGGAGCTAAATTTGGATTTACACATTTTTACACCAAGGTATTTTGGGGGGGGACTGGGCACCAGAAAAATATCATTTAGTTTCACTAGGTAGACATCTCTGGTGCAGATATTTTAAAAACTGGCCAACTCACATAAAAATAGTTAACGATGTCAACGATTTGGAGAAAATTTCAATATCAAATCAAAATAATGAGCCAGTTTGTGTTGAATCTGTGTACTGCGCAGCTGTAGGCGTGTGTGTGCTCACCCTGTTGGGATGGGCCTGTATGGACAGAGCCGTGTTGACAGACAGGACTTTGAAGAGGAAAGGCAGCTGACCCTGGAAGGTGTCTTTCACCTTGGAGCCCAAGCAGGCGGGAAAATGCTCGATCCACTGACCCAAGGTGGTCTGTGCAATCCTGTTATCCTTGATCTGGGCGTCGCCCTTTGGGTGGGCACCCATCCACAGCTGCAGCAGATGAGGACACTCTCAGGTGGACTGTGGTTATGTACATGGAAACACTGACTGATTTATAGTCAGTGAGAAGCAGGCAGTGTAATACTGTATGCATCTCATTCATCCTCACTGACTATAGATCAGAGGGTTGCTATTTTTTTCAAATTTTACAAGTTGAAGTAAAAAAAAAAAAAAAAAAAAAAAGACCTTTTCAGTGCCAAATCAGTATTAATGAGAACTTCTGTGCCAAATCAATTCATCTACCTGACAAGTATGACATATTACAATGCTCATTAAACATCTGGATTACTGCATCGCTGTTCCTTGGATGGTCACAATAAAAGGTCACCCGTTAAACCTCGTTTGTACCAGGGGTACAGCTTGGTTGAGCTGGTTTGTAGAAGTGTACACCCTGATCTGGTTTGCATTTCCATGGCAGCGTATGAAGACCAGGTGGCGAAAGGTGAGACAGCTATTTAAATATCACGACAAAGTGAAGCTCAACAATAAATTCAATGACTAAAAAGGGTAAAAATGCAGGTCATTTTTCTTTTTTCTGTAAAAAACACATACAGCCTTAAATGATTTCTGTCGTACAATATTATTTAGAAATAGCACATTTCACTGATTGGTATTCAGTGTGTCAAACACAACAACCTTCTACAAGCTCCAAGAGACGGGGCGAATTTGGCTGGAAGAATTTGTGTTTAATGTTTATTTGTTTATAAAAAAAAAAAACCCAAATGGTTATGTAAGAAGATTCAAACGCTTTGGGAAGGTTTTACTTGGATTATCCAGGGGATTTCAACCTATGCAGTACCTATAAACCTCAGATCTTTTACCTTGAACATACGTACACCAATGGATATGATTCATAAAGCAGCATTATGTAACTTTCTTGTTCCAGGTAGGAACACCGTAAAAGGCACTGCACAGATGGTGACTATGATCTCAGACCCAAGAGTTTAGTTTAATGTTTATTTGAAAGGGACATTACATACTAATGAACATTAATACAAATGTAAGTATGCCAGATTTAGCAATACTGCTAATTTGCATCTCCAGCCCCCCAGCGGGTCACAAAAATGCACAATCATACACGAGAAGAACAACTGCAATGACAAACTGTACAAAGTGGATATGCTAAAGTGCAAGAGTTAAGGTGCTACAAAACACAACATTCAAATGTCACACAAGTGAAGTGCTGTACACACACACACGCACGCACGCACACACACACACACACACACACACACACACAAGCACCTCACAGCAACAAACAAGAGGCGGGGCATGTGTGTGATGCACGGGCACATATATATATATATACAGTGCATCCGGAAAGTATTCACAGCACTTCACTTTTTCCACATTTTGTTATGTTACAGCCTTATTCCAAAATGGATTAAATTCATTTTCCCCTCAATATTCTACACACAATACCCCATAATGACAACATGAAAAAAGTTTGGTTTTTTTTTAGATTTTTGCAAATTTATTAAAAATAAAAAACTAAGAAATCACATGTACATAAGTATTCACAGCCTTTGCCATGAAGTTCAAAATTGAGCTCAGGTGCATCCTGTTTCCACTGATCATCCTCGAGATGTTTCTACAGCTTCATTGGAGTCCAGTTGATTGGACATGATTTGGAAAGGCACACACCTGTCTATACAAGGTCCCACAGTTGACCGTGCATGTCAGAGCACAAACCAAACATGAAGTCAAAGGGATTGTCTGTAGACCTCCAAGACACAGTTGTCTCGAGGCACAAATCTGGTGAAAGGTACAGAAAAATTTCTGCAGCATTGAAGGTCCCAATGAGCACAGTGGTCCCCATCATCCATGAATGGAAGAAGTTCGGAACCATCAGGACTCTTCCTAGAGCTCGACAGCCGTCTAAACTGAGCGATGGGGGGAGAAGGGCCTCAGTCAGGGAGGTGACCAAGAACCCAATGGTCACTCTGTCAGAGCTCCAGCATTCCTCTGTGGAGAGAGGAGAACCTTCCAGAAGGACAACCATCTCTGCAGCAATCCACCAATCGGGCCTGTATGGTAGTGGCCAGAAGGAAACCACTCCTTAGTAAAAGGCACATGGCAGCCTGCCTGGAGTTTGCGAAAAGGCACCTGAAGGACTCTCAGACCAAGAGAAACAAAATTCTCTGGTCTGATGAGACAAAGACTGAACTCTTTGGTGTGAATGCTAGGTGTCATGTTTGGAGGAAACCAGGCACCGCTCATAACCATGCCAATGGTGGTGGCAGCATCATCCTGTGGGGATATTTTCAGCGGCAGGAACTGGGAGACTAATCAGGATAGTGGAAAAGATGAATGCAGCAATGTACAGTGACATCCTGGATGAAAACCTACTCCAGAGTACTCCTGACCTCAGACTGGGGTGATGGTTCATCTTTCAGCAGGACAACGACCCTAAGCACACAGCCAAGATATCAAAGGAGTGGCTTCAGAACAAATCTGTGAATGTCCTTGAGTGGCCCAGCCAGAGCCCAGACTTGAATCCAATTGAACATCTCTGGAGAGATCTGAAAATGGCTGTGCACCGATGCTTCCCATCCAACCTGATGGAGCTTGAGAGGTGCTGCGAAGAGGAATGGGCCAAACTGCCCAAAAATAGGTGTGCCAAGCTTGTGGCATCATATTCCAAAAGACTTAAGGTTGTAATTGCTGCCAAAGGTGCATCAACAAAGTATTGAGCAAAGGCTGTGAATACTTATGTACATGTGATTTCTTAGTTTTTTATTTTTTATTTTTTTCCACAATATCTTTATTGAACCTTTTTTTTTTTAAACTAACATGATACAAACAGTCAAACACTAACACTAAAGTACTACAAAAAAAAAAAAAAAATGCACTAAAAAACACCAACAACCACCAACAAAATCAAATCTTCAACAATGCTCCTCTGTTTAGTCTAGACAATCCAACACATAAGTATACATATTGTGTTCACCAGTTTGGAATTTACAAGGTCCACACATATCATTCACCTTCTTCTTCAAGAGTTATGTTTAAATTTTTTACATAATCAATAAAAGGTCTCCATATATTCTCAAACACAATTTCCTTTGATTTCAGTATATATGTTATTCTTTCTAATGGAAGGTTTGTTAACATCTGTCTTAACCACTGAGTCACATCTGGTCTATGAGTCTTTTTCCATAATAGTGCAATACATTTTTTGGCATTAAGCAAACTGAGGTTTATGAATGTTCTTTCACTTTTATTAAAATTATGCTTTTCTGGGTACAGACCCAACAAAAACAGTTTAGGATTCAATATGATTTGTTTTGAGATTATTTTTTCAATTGTTACCCTCACCTCTTCCCAAAACATTCTTATTAATCTACATTCCCATACACAATGAAATAGAGTTCCTTTACTTTCCATACATTTTGTGCACGTATCTGGTATATTTTTGTTATATCTATTTAACTCCTCCGGTGTAACATACATCCGCATTAACCATTTGAAATGTATCAATTTAAGGCGTACATTTATTGATTTGGTTTGAGCTTCTGTACAAGCCAATTCCCATTGTTCCTCTGAAATTTCAGTTTGCAGATCTTCTTTCCAGTAGTTTAATCTTTTCAGTGAATTTTCACTTGAAAATAGTGTCAATGAGTTATAAAACTCTGAAATAATACCCTTTCTTTTACTATCTTTCATCCACATTTTTTCCAAGGATGAATAGATAGGTCGAGTGAGAGCTTTATTTTGATTTGATCGAATAAAGTTTCTAAGTTGAAGATATTTAAAAAAATGTGTTCTATTGAGATTAAATTTGATCCTCAACTCTTCAAAAGACATTATGTTTTCTGCACATGGCAAATATAAATCCTGAATCTTTTGTATCCCTTTTAAATTCCATACTTTAAATACAGCGTCCGCTCTCCCTGGTTTAAAATATTGATTACCCCATATTGGACTAAATTGTGACAATAACTGTGGTTCTTTTAAATAGTTTTTAGCTTCACACCATATTTTGATCATATGCTTTACAAATGGATTTTTAACTTGTTTTTGTAATTTTTTTGCCGAATCTGAGTATATGAATATGGGAAGAGGTAAAGGTAAATTGTATGATTCCATTTCAGTCCAGTGAGGGAGATCATTTGATGAAAAATAATATGTCATAGACCTCAGTTGTGCCGACCAATAATACAACATAAAATTTGGACATTTCAGACCTCCACAATCAAATGGTAAATATAATAAAGACAGACGTAATCTAGCTCTCCTGTTGTTCCATATAAATTCCACTAACTTTTTTTTAATTCTTGAGAATAAATCTAAAGGTGGTGGTAAGGGAATGTATTGAAATAAATAAAGTATTTTAGGTAAAGATATTACTTTTAAGTATATTAATTCTCCCGATCATCGACATTGGTAGTGACATCCATCTCTGAAGTAACTCATCAATATCTGTCATTAAGGCTTCATAATTGACACTGGTGACTGATTCTAGCTTAGGCACAATTTGGATTCCTAAATATTTGAACTGATTTACAACATTGAATTGATTTACCTCAGGGGCTGGGTAATTTCTCTGGGTCTCATTTAGCATTAATATTGAAGATTTAGTTTTATTTATTTTATATCCTGATATTTCCCCGAAATTCTTTATTAAATTCAACAAGGTCGGAATTGATTTTTTAAGATTCGACAAACAAAATTATGTCATCGGCATACAGGGAGATTTTATGTTCTGTTGGTCCAACTTTAATTCCATATATTTGTGACTGTAGACGTATCGCCATCGCTAAAGGTTCAATTGCCATAGTAAACAGTAAAGGTGAAAGTGGACAGCCTTGTCGACATCCTCTATTGATTTTTATTGATTTTGAAATATTGTTATTTGTTAGAATTTCTGCAGTAGCATTATTATATATTATCTGAACCCATTTTATGAAATTATTTCCAAGTCCAAACCTTTGTAAGACTTCAAAAAGAAAGGGCCATTCAACTCTATCAAAGGCTTTTTCGGCATCCAGTGATAAGAGAGCTGTATCCGGTGCTTCTTTATTAGAATAAATAATATTAAATAGTCTTCTTACATTATGGAAGCCTTGTCTTCCCTTTATAAAGCCATTCTGATCTCGATTAATAATATTTGGTAAAATTTCTTGTATTCGTCTTGCTAAAATTTTACAAATTATCTTAAGGTCGGCATTTAATAGGCTTATTGGTCTCATATTTTCACATTTATTAGAGGGCTTACCTGGTTTTGGCAACAGTATAATTAAGGCATTATTCATATATGATGGTAAATTACTATTTTGAAATGCTTCTAAAACCATTTCCAAAAAAGGTTTTGTTAATTTATTCTTAAATTTTTTATAAAGGTCAACTGGAAGACCATCTGGTCCTGCACTTTTTCCTGATTTCATATTATCAATGGCTAGTCCAACTTCTTCTTGACTAATTTTAGACTCCAGTATCTCCCTATTTTCATTTGGAATACACAGTATAAATAGTTCATTCAAAAACCCATGTAGTTTTGTTAAGTCAGATTCATTTTTGGTATCATATAATTTTTCATAGTAATCTCTAAAGGCTCTATTAATTTCTGAAGGATCTATAACTACCTGTCCGTTACTTATAATACTGGTAATTGGTGTTTTAGATTCTAATTGTTTAATCTGCCATGCCAATATCTTTCCTGATTTTTCACCTTGTTCATAAAAAGATTGTTTCAATCTTAGAAGACTCGAGGCAGCTCTATTCGCTGATTTTTTGTCCATATTCAGCTCTCAAAATCAGTAATTCGTTCTCCAACCTTGGATCTCTTCCTGCATATACTCTTTCTTGAAGAATTTTTATTTTATGTTCCAATTGGACTCTCTCCTCTCGAGTCTTCTTAGATTTTGAACCTGTATAACTAATAATATGTCCCCTAATAAAAGCTTTGAAAGCCTCCCACTTTACACATGCTGATGTTTGTGTAGTATTGATATCAAAGAACTCATCTATCTGTTTTTCTATATACTTAACAAATTCCTCATCCTGAAGCCATTTATGCTGAAATTGCCATCTACCTGGTTCCTTTGTCAATTTCTTATCTACATACATTAGACAGCAGGGTGCATGATCAGAGATCACGATGTTATCATAAAAACAGTTTTGAATCTTGGACCTTAATTCTGTGGAGATCAAAAAATAATCTATACGTGAGAATGTCTTGTAGGTATTGGAATAACAAGAGTATGCTTTAACTTGTGGTTTCATTTCTCTCCATATATCTATCAATTTCAATTCTTTCATAAAATGATTAATGGTCATCCTACATCCATTGTGTGTACAGTCCAGTCCTGTTGATCTATCTATACTGGGATTCAATGTACAATTAAAATCCCCTGCTATTATATGTTGCCCTGTAAGTGATGATAAGATAAGAAATAAATTGGCAAAGAACTTTTGATCATCTATATTGGGACCATATAAGTTCACCAAATTTATGTTTTCTAATAGCAAAGATCCTTGAATGATTACATATCTTCCAAATTTGTCTCCAATTACATTTTTCACTTGAAATGGAACTGATTTATGTATGAGAGTCATAACTCCCCTGGCTCGGGATGAAAATGATGAGGTGAAAACATTTCCTTGCCATCTACTCCTAATTCTTTTTACATCTTGCTCTATTAGATGAGTTTCTTGTAAAAACACAATTTTTGAACCCATGTCTTTTATTTTATTCATAACTTGTTTAAGTTTTTTTAAATTTTGTAGACCTCTGCAATTCCATGAAGTTAAATTAAGATTAACGCTTTGATTTATAATCAATAGGGAGTTTGGGATTACCTTGCAGTGTAAACATGCTCAAACAGAAAAGCAAAAAAATGAGTGGTTGAACATTCACCCTACAAACTACACACAAACAAATTCCCCCTTCCCACATTTGTGGCAATCCCCCCAAAAGCAAAAGAAAAATTCCGTCTCCCGATATAGCCATCGACCGTTCCACACCCACGAGGATCAGCCAAAGCCACTCCTTCATCCTCCCAATCACCCTAACTCTACTGCTTTTAATAACGTAACATTAACTCTCTTCCGTAATTTTCCAATTTAACTCCAAAATTTTTTTTAGCAATTTTGTACCTTTTTTTTTTTTTAATATGTAATACATTCTATATTTTGTAATCTTGTTATATGCTTCTAATCAGTTAAATGCTCAAATATTCTACCCTATATTCTGTTCATGCTTAGCTCCCACCAGTCTCTTCCTGGATCTTCTTGATGAGCTCCTGCGCCTCCTCGGGGGTCTTGAAGATGCGTGTTCTGCCCTCATATGTGACCAGAAGTCTTGCAGGGTGAATCACTCCATGACGAATCTCAAGGTTGCGCAGTTCTTTGCGGATGGGGTCAAACTGCTTCCCTAATTGTTGGATTCCTGAGGCCAGATCTGGGTAGAACCGCACCTGCTGATCTTGGTATTTAATTTCTCCTTTGGCCCGCACCGCGTTGGAGATCGTCATCCTGTCTCTGTAGCTGAGAAACTTCATAATTAGCGTCCTCGGTGCTGCCTTGTTACCTCTCGGTGGGCCAATTCGGTGGGAGCTTTCCAAGACGACTGATGATTTTAGCTCCGCGTTGTTCAGCGCCTCCGGGATCCACCCCTCCAAAAGGGAGCATGAATCACGACCTTCGGCTCCCTCCGGTAAACCCACCAGCCTCAGGTTGTTCCTTCTGGACCGAGATTCCAAGTCCAGAACGCTATTTTCCAGATCTTTATTTTTTTTTTTCCAAAGTGCGCACCTTTATTTGAAGTCCGCTAATTTCATCCTCCGCACTTGAAACACGAAGCTCCGCCTGCGTCACTCGCTCCACGCAGTCACCCAACTCCTTTCTCATTGCATCCAACGCTGCCATAATCCCATCAAGTTTAGCGGAAAAGTCTGCTCTCATTGAGCTAATGGCAGCCAGCACTGCACCTGTGCCGCCATCGTCAGCAGCAGCAGTTACCGCACCACCGCTAGTTTCATCCGCCATATCCGCAGCTTCTTCTACTGCGCCACAAACTTTAAAGTCCGTTAATTTGGACTGCTTCGGCGATTCAATTTTTCCCCCTCCTGATTTCCCAGCCTTAGTCTTCACCGGCATATCCTCACCCAAACACTGGGAAAAGTTCTGTTCCAAATGAGAGAGTTATTTGCCGAATTTTTATTTCCAGGGGCAGAGCAGAGTGATACGTGTCCTTCTAGGCGGCCGCCATAACCGGAAGTCCAGTTTTTTATTTTTAACTAGAAAAGCACTTGGAGAGCGCAGACCTCCGCCAAGCACCACAGTTCCCCCCATACAGTGTTTAACATCATAAATATTAATCCTACATTTATTTTGTGTAACTTTATAGATTCCTTGACCATGAAAAAAAAATGCCATTCGCAAGTGGCATATATTAGCTATACTGTGATGCTTGTTTTGTTTTGTTTTTTTCCAGACGGTGATGCGGATCACCACCAAAATCTAATCATCTGTAGAATACCCCATTTCTGACAATCTCTGAAAATTTCATGAAAATCCGTCCATAACTTTTTGAGTTATCTTGCTAACAAACAGACAGACAGACAAACCAACACTGATGAAGACATAACCTCCTTGGCGGAGGTAGTAAATTTGCAAAACTCTTATATTTAAAAAAAAAAACAAAAAAAAAAAACAACTTTTTTTCACATTGTCATTATGGAGTATTGTGTGTAGAATTTTGAGCAAAAAAAATGAATTTAATCCCTTCTGGAATAAGGCTGTAACATAACAAAATGTGAAAAAAGTGAAACACTGAATACTTTCTGGATGCACTGTATGCGTATGCCGCAGAGCAACCACTAGTTACGGGTACAGTTTTGGTTGTTTAAAAGCCAGCTTCTACAAGGAGTCTTAAAAGTGTTTAGTGTGGTACGTTCTCTGATTGCAGGTGGTATATTATTCCTTCTTTTAGATTTGATTGGCAGTTGGCAACCAGCTTACAAGTGCATTACCGCCACTGGCTTGATTATCATCACTCTCTCTTTTTTTTTTTTTTTTTTAATTACTTATTTTGTACCCGTAGGTAGATTTGTTTTGCAGTCTGGTGACAAGCCACCAGCTGCCGGTCGCTGCGTGCGCAAGCGCCCCTTATCCCTAACCTGCATGTTTTTGGCATGTGGGAGGAAACCGGAGAAATCCCGGCGTAAACCCACGCAACACGGGGAGAACATGCAAACTCCACACAGATCACTGTTGGCCGGGGGCAGGGATCGAACTCACGATCCCCGCGATCCCCCGGCCGAGGGTAAGCTGTGCTGCCACAGTGCTAACCACTGCGCCACAGTGCAACCCTTTTGTATAAGGAGTTCTTATAAGGAGTTCTGAACAACACCTTATGTGTGAAAAAATCCGTCCTTGGACTGTGTCCTACTGCCACCAACTTGGACTCATAGCAAATCTTCCAGATCTTGGTGCCCCTCACTGTTAGTACAGATTGAGCAAATGTGGTCCATCTGTGGGGGACCTCAGAGTTTCCTCTAGTGATTGCTCTGGTGGTTGTACTAGTGACAGTTCTTAGTTTAACATATTCTCCCGGGGGGGTGGGGGGTGCATAGCCATTTAATAGTTATTAACTCAACAGGCAAATATGAGAGTTTTATAATTTTCAAAAGACAGGAAATTGTATTTCTTGTAAATGTGACAGCAATGGTATGTGGGAGCTTTCTTAACAAAGATTTTAGTGGCCAATCACAGGGTGCTTAGTTGTTAGTGGCTACAGTTGTGCCTTGTGATTGACTGTTGGGAATGAGGTCATAGTCACCATTGTTGTAGTCTTTTCAGTGTTCCTGCCAAGAACAAAGCCTGTTAAAGGTTGATCTACCATCAAAATAATTTTGAAAATATTATTTTAAGGTGAAAATCGTACACAGTGTTGCTTTAAGGTGGAAGGCTCAGATCTTCAATCAACACTTTAGTGTATAAATAGAATATTACAGACATGGTGGGCTATCCCCCCATGCCTTTATACAATTGTTGTGTAATTTGATGGTGGTACTGAAATTTTTTTTAGATAAAGAGTTCAAAAAAAGAAATTGCACATTTAGTGTTTTCCCCATTTCAGTCCTATTGCTGCACAGAAATGACAATTCTCTGTCGACCAATCAATGGACTGCTGTGTGTCTAGCTCCACCTTTTAGGTACCAGACCACTGCACCTCAGCAGAAGGAGGCCAAAATGTGGGAGAGTTTAGGTTAGTTCAGGTCAGTTATTTTGGTATCGTTCACATTCTCAGACAATCAAAATACAAATAATTGCCCAACATGCTGGCCTGAACCAAACTGTACCACTTGAATGAGGCTTAAAATGTGCTGTGTGACCAAGAGTTAACGGCACAGAGATGGGTCACCAAATGAATATCTTGTCAAGGTAGTGCTGCACAAAAGTTATGATAAAGATTCTTTCATATGAATATAAATATGGCTTGAATTTATTAGCACACAACACTTTCTTTTCATCTTGAAGCTGACATTTTCATTACTGTTCTAAAGACACAAGAACTATCACAAATCACCAATTTGTTTTCTCTGATATTCAACATAAAACTTAGTAGTGATCAACCTGTTGTAATGGACATTTATCTTGCTGCTAGTTTAAGTCGGTTTTGCACTTATGTATTGAAGTGTGCTTTAAAAAATATCAAAACACCCAATATTACCTAAAGGAAAAAAAAAACAAGTATTCACAATTAAGGTAATACAGCTAATTACATGTTACAGCAAAATGTCACACATTGAACCCCACAACCCTGTGTAGATCAACGTGACCGGGCCATGTGGCATTAATGTTGCTTGTTCTCTCTCTGTGTGTGTGTGTGTGTGTGTGTGTGTGTGTGTGTGTGTGTGTGTGTGTGTGTGTGTGTGTGTGTGTGTGTGTATAAATATCACCAGAGCCATGACCTTCACTTCAAACCCTGCTGTGGCGGTACAACTAAATAAAGACAGGCTTGTGAAAGGCATGTAGAGAACAAAACCCTCTGACGTGATATGCTAACACCAACAAAACTGCACTACTGCCATACAGCTTAACAAAACAGAAATTAAAAGTGCAGTTATGCTAATATACAAGGTTAAAACTGGTATAAAAATATTACTGTGAGTGTGAACAATCTCAAAAACCTTATCTTATTCAATAGGTCATATTGTGCTTTGTGAGAGTGAATAAGGGAGTAGTGATCTGGTACAAGCTGATATTTAATGTATTTAATAAGTCTCGATGCAAAATGCAGCAGCAGCAGCAGCTCCTGTTTAGCTCGCATCTCTTTTCATTCAAATTTATCCTGATAAAAACAAATTCACGTGCTAGACAAGAAGAAAATCAGCTGAAGTGGTCAGAGAGGCCTTTGGCGCAGACTGGCAGTCACGTTTCCGTCAGCCTGCCCCAGGGCAGTTGTGGCTACAGAAGTAGCTTACCACTATCAATGTTTGTCTGGAGTGGATGAATAATGGACTCACTGTAACCACTTTGAGATGTCACTTGACATATAAAGCGATATATAAATCAAATCCATTATTATTATTGAAGTGACATGGCAGTACTCTAGGAGGATAGCCCACTGTTTCAGCGACAGCAGAGACACTCGGAGTCTGTGGCGGGGGATACAGACCATTATGGACTACAAGCCCACACCACAGACCTGTGACAGCTCCACCTCTCTGCTGAACGAGCTGAACGACTTCTTCCCTCACTTCGAGGCACTCGACAGTAGCCCTGCACAGAAGTCACTGCCTCCTCCTGGTGACCAGGTAATTACACTGTCCCTGGACAACGTAAGGAGATCCCTTGGAAGGATCAATGCACGCAAAGCTCCAGGTCCTGACAACATACATGGTTGCGTACTGAGAGCCTGTGCAGAGGAACTCACAGGTGCCTTCACGGACATCTTCAACATCTCACTGAGACAGGCTGTTGTCCTCATGTGTTTCAAAACCATCACCATCATTCCAATCCCCAAGAAGTCGTCTCCCTCCTGTTACAATGACTACCGTCCGGTTGCACTCACTCCCATCATCATGAAGTGCTTCGAGCAGGTTTGCCCTGCCCCCCTCCCTGGACCCATTTCAGTTTGCATACTGGTTCAATCACTCGACCGATGATGCCATTTCTACTGCCCTCCACTCAGCCCTCACACATCTGGACACAAAGGACTCCTGCGTCAGAATGCTGTTCATAGACTTTAGTTCAGCATTCAACACAATCATCCCCCAACAGCTTATTCACAAACTGGACCAGCTGGGGCTCAACACTTCACTGTGTAAATGGTTGTTGGACTTCCTGAAGGGGAGACTGCAGGCAGTACGGGTTGGCAGTAGCACATCCAGCACCATCATCCTGAACACAGGGGCACCCCAAGGATGTGTGCTGAGCCCCCTCCTCTTCACTTTGCTGATCCATGACCGTACACAGACACACAGTTCCAACCTCTTCATCAAGTTTGCGGACAACATAACTGTGGTGGGTCTCATCAACAAAAGAGACAAGACAAATGCTTAAATGTTTCAGATCATTGAACAAATTTAAATATTAGACAAAGATAACACAAGCAAACACAAAATACAGTTTTTAAATGAAGGTGTTCTTTATTAAGGGTTAAAAAACAAAACAAACCTACATGGCCCTGTGTGAAAAAGTGATTGCCCCCCCCCGTTAAAACATAAATTAACTGTGGTTTAGCACATCTTTGGAAAGCTGAGTTCAATTTCTCTAGCACACCCAGGCCTGGTTACTGCCACACCTGCTCTCAATAAAGAAATCACTCAAATAGAACCTGCCTGACAAAGTGAAGTAGACCGAAAGATCCTCAAAAGCTAAACATCATTGCTGTGATAAAAAAAAAAAAAAAAAACCAGGAACAAATGAGAAACAAAGTAATTGAGATCTATCAGTCTGGAAAAAGATGTAAAGCCATTTCTAAAGCTTTGGGACTGCAGCGAACCACAGTGAGAGCCATTATCCACAAATGGCAAAAACATGGAACAGTGGTGAACCTTCCCAGGAGTGTCCGGACGACCAAAATTACCCCAACAGCGCAGCCACGACTCATCGAAGAGGTCACAAAAGACCCCACAACAACATCCAAAGAACTGCAGGCCTCACTTGCCTCAGTTAAAGTCAGTGTTCATGACTCCACCATAAGAACGAAGCTGGGCAAAAATGGCCTGCATGGCAGAGTTCCAAGATGACAACCACTGCTGAGCAAAAAGAACATAAAGGCTCGTCTCAGTTTTGCCACAAAACATCTTGATGATCCAAGACTTTTGGGAAAATACTCTGGACTGACGAGACAAAAGTTGAACTTTTTGGAAGGTGTGTGTCCCATTACATCTGGCGTAAAAGTAACACAGCATTTCAGAAAAGGACCATCATACCAACAGTAAAATATGGCGGTGGTAGTGTGATGGTCTGGGCTGTTTTGTTGTTTCAGGACTTGGAAGACTTGCTGTGGTAAATGAAACCATGAATTCTGATCTCTACCAAAAAAATCCTGAAGGAGAATGTCCGACTATCTGTTTGTGACCTCAAGCTGAAGTGCACTTGGGTTCTGCAGCAGGACAATGATCCAAAACACACCAAGTCCACCTCTGAATGGTTTAAGAAAAACAAAGTGAAGACTTTGGAGTGGCCTAGTCAAAGTCCTGACCTGAATCCAACTGAGATGCTGTGGCATGACCTTAAAAAGGCGGTTCATGCTCGAAAACCCTCCAATTCTGTAAAGATGAGTGGGCCAAAATTCCCCAACAGCACTGTAAAAGACTCACTGCCAATTACTGCAAACGCTTGATTGCAGTTGTTGCTGCTAAGGGTGGACCAACCAGTAATTAGGTTTGGGGGCAATCACTTTTTCACTCAAGGCCATGTAGGTTTGGATTTTTTTTTTCCTTAATAGTCAACACCTTCATTTGAAAACTGCATTTTGGGGACATCATGGAGTGAGGTCGCATCGCCCATGGCTCTGCCAAGAAATGGCATAAATATATTTATTCAAGGAATAGTTCAACTTTATTTTATCTTCCTGTCATCTTAAATCCTTCGATGATGTCTGTCTATCCTTGTTACCCAGCTGAATTCACCTAAACAGCCGTTAACGTCTACTGAAGGAGCATTGCAGCAGGACGGTACATGGGCATTTGACCTTCTGAAGAAACTAGTGCTGGCGTCGCACTAGCAGAAGTTCGTCAAGATACATCTGAATTTGTCCTTTTTATCAAGCCCTTTGAGTCCCTACTACTTACCTTTATCCCACTGCGTTGGACACTCACCCACACCCTCCAACCTTACTGCAAAAGTAGTGAGTAAATACCTGTGCAATACGAAAACTTTGTGCTTCGGCACTAACTCGGCTAGCTAACTTCTGCTGCATGGGGCTATTTTCCGAGCACTCCTCGCATGGACTTTGTTTTCCAGCTCTAACACCTTTCATCAGGTAGCCCTTTTAAAACTTAATACTTTTTGAATGTTGTGTGCCCTGTGAGTCATCGCAATGTCTGATAAAAAAGAAATGTCCAAGCAGCGGTCTAAGAGAAATCTCACAGAAGCGGGCCTCAGCGAAGCCCCAGCCTCCCTCAGACATTCACCCCCGCATACTGATGCACTGGTGGGTGGGGAAAGTGCTGTTGACAAGGGCGCCCCACTCACTGTGGAAATGTTTACCAGCACGCTTGAGGGGTTAAAACAGACCATTTGTGATAAACTGGACTCAAAAATTTACACATTTACCAAAACCCTCCACACTGAAATAACCTTAATGGGGAAAAAAAAAAAAAAAAAAAGTTAAAATCATCTGTAACTGCCCTACAGCTAATAGTGGACTCTCATAGCTCAACTATGAAAGATCTGGAGGTGTCAGCTACCACCTGCAGTGATGACATATCAACCATTTCCAGTAATGTGAATATACTCAAGAGTAAAATTAAAGTACTTCAAGCTAAGTGTGAGGATCTAGAAAGCAGGTCCAAATGGAACAGTATTCGCCTGGTTGGTCTTCCTGAGGTCCTGGAAGGTCCTCATTCCAGAAAGCTCATCTCCAAACTTCTGCAAGATCCTCTTCAATCTGGATGAAACATCTCTCCTGGACTGGGCCCATAGATCACTTCAAGCAAGACCTAAAGATGGGGTGCCTCTGCATCCCAACATTATCCGAATCCACTATTTTCATATCAAGGAACATATCCTGGAGACCTGTCCCCGCTTCTTCACCAAGGCAAAAAAACTCTCCATTTTCCCTGACTTTGCTCCCGCAGTGGCTAAAATATGCTCAGAGTTTGGGAACGCCAAACATCTTCTTCGTACCTGCCCAGGTATCAAGATTGGTCTTTTTTATCCAGCTGAGCTGCGGCTTACCCTGCCAAATGGAACACTCCACAAGTTTAGTGATCCAGATGCTGCAGTTGCTTTTATCAACGGTAACTTGAGGAGATCCACTTCCCCAGTCACAGAGGGACTGGATGGATGGTGCTGACATTTTGGCACCCCACATGTATCCGTAACTATATTTGTTCATCTCACAAAACAAGAACTTTTCTACAAAATACTGAACTGTGCTTCAACAGTATCTACTTTAATAGTTTTTGTCTACTACTGCCAGTATCATTATTCATGTCATTAATTACTTGGTATCCCTCTTTATGATGCTGGACTTAGGTTTGTTTTTTTGTTTTTTTTAGGTGGGTGTGTATATGTATGTACTGTTTATACATGTATACACATTTAGTTTGCTTTACCCATTTTTGTTATCTTATCCCCCTTTTTTTAAATTATTATTATTTTTAAACTTTACTAGTATCACATGCATATTTTTTTTTTCTCTTTTCTATATATATCCTTCTTCTTGGTTCTGTTTTTCTGTTTTTCTCTTTTCTATATATCCTTCTTTTTGCTTCTTGGTGTTCTTCTTGGTTCTTTTTAGGAAGGATCCAGGAGCTTGTAGGGTGAGTACTGGCATCTTGTTTGGGAAGATGCCTCGGTGGGTGGGTGGATGAATGGGGGATTATTAGTTCATTTGTTTTTCCCCTTTGTTTTGGTTGTTATGTTTGGTCCTTTGACACTTGAAATGTCGCACTATGCTCAGACTTTTTTCTCTTTATTTTTCAGGAATGACACAGCAGTTTAACTCCAAGAAGCAGCCAGCCGGGAGATTACTTAAAATTTGTAGTTGCAACTGTAAAGGTTTGAACCAACCAATAAAGAGCGGTAAAGTACTCCAACATTTCCGCCACTTACAAACCCATGTTGCTTTTTTGCAAGAGACACATTTAAAGATCTGAGATCACTCTAAGTTGAGGAGAGGTTGGGTGGGCCAGCTTTATCATTCCACATTAACAAGCAAGAGGTGCTGCCATCTTAATTAATAAGTCTGTTCCTTTCAGATCCCAATGGTCAATATATCATTGTTATGGGATATATACACAATACTAAATTGATCCTTGTTAATGTATATGCACCTAACTGGGATGATGCAGATTTTTTTCATTCCCTCTTTGCAAAACTTCCTGATATGTCCACACATTTGCTCATCCTTGGGGGAGACTTTCACTGTTGGTTGGACCCCTCAGACCGCTCCTCTAACAGGCCTAGTAGCCCATCTAAATCCTCTAAAGTTATTAAAAACTTCCTCCAGGAATTCTCTATCACCGACATATTGCGTTTTTAAATCTTACAGGTAAAACATACTCGTTATTTTCTTCCGTCCATCACACCTATACCTGTATCGACTATTTATTTTTGGATAATAGACTTCTGCCCTCAGTGCTTACCTGCTCTTATAACCCTATTGTTATTTCAGACCACGCCCCGTTAACTTTGGAGCTGCTGCTGAATGGATAATCAAATTCTCACCCATTGTGACGTTTTAACATAAGCCTCTTATCTGATGACGACTTTGTTTCCTTCCTAAATCCTAAAATCCTTTTAGGGATTGTAACGAATCACCAGAGGTCTCACCAGCTCTCCTCTGGGAGACTTTTAAAGCCTTTTTAAGAGGACAAATTACAGTATGTCCTACATGAGTTTTGTGAACAAGCAAAAGAAAAAGCGGCTATCCGAACTGTTGACCCAGATTTCACAATTGGTTAACGCATATGCAACTTCCCCTTCTCCAGATATCGCCAAGGATCATTTACTCTTTCAAGCAGAATTTGACAACTTATCAACATCTCAGATTGCTGACATGCTTCTTAAATCCAAACACACTCATGATTAAGGTGGAGATAAGGAAAGTAAACTACTTTCACATTAAATCCCTCAGGCATCCATATCCCATCAAATCCCTAAAATTCAAACTCCCCTGGGTGTGACAACTGACCCTCAAATAATGATCAATTTAAACACTTCTATTCCACCCTCTATACATCTGAGCAATCGACAGATCATACAGATTTTGATTCTTTTTTCAGCAGTATTACCGGTGCAACTGCTAGCTGTACTTCTAAACTTTGATTAGAGGAACCTATAGCAGTGGAGGAAGTTCTATAGGCAGCTAAATCTATGCAATCTTCCAAATGTCCAGGCCTGGATGGGTTTCCTATTGAGTCTTACCAGAGGTTTATGGACAAGATAGCCCCCCTTTTCATTAATATGTTGAACCACTCACTTGACCAGTCCTCCTTGCCTCAGTCCCTCTTACAGGCCTCTATTTCATCCATCCATCCATCTTCTTCTGCTTAATCCTTTTCGGGTCAAGGGGGGGCTGAAGCCTATCCCAGCATCTTTTGGGCGAGAGGCAGGGTACACCCTGGACAGATCGCCAGTCCATCGCAGGGCCAACACAGAGAGACACACAACCATTCACTCTCACAGTCATACCTAAGGACAATTTAGAATCCCCAGTTTGAGGCCAATTAACCTAACTTGCATGGTTTTGGCATGTGGGAGGAAACCGGAGAAATCCCGGAGTAAACCCACACAGACACGGGGAAAACATGCAAACTCCACACAGATCACTGTTGGTCGGGGGCTGGGATCGAACCAAGGATCCCCCGGCCAAGGGCGAGTTGCTGTGCTGCCGCAGTGCTAACCAAGACCCTCTTCTTTGTACATCCTATCGCCCAATTTCTCTATTAAATGTCAACTACAAAATATTAGCTAAATTATTGGCTACTCGCCTGGAAACAATACTTCCATCTATAATCTTGTCTGATCAAACCGGCTTTATTAAAAATAGGCACGCCTTTTTGAATATCAGATGACTCTTTAATGTAATTTATAGTCCCTCTAACTCAAATAATCCTGAATGTATGATATCCTTGGATGCCGAAAAGGCATTTCATAGGGTGGAGTAGAGCTAGCTTTTCCACACTCTGGGAAAATTTGGCTTTGGGAGAGATTTATAACCTGGGTAAGCCTACTGTACTCCTCACCTGTTACATCAGTTAGAACTAGTAATACTTATTCAGACTATTTTCCGCTTTTCCGGGGGACGAGAACAGGGCTGTCCGCTATACCCTCTTCTCTTTGCTCTTACTATTGAACCCTAGGCCACTGCGCTCCGATCTAATCCTAAAATCTTTGGTGTGGTCAGGGGTGGTTTTGAACAGAGGGTATCTCTCTACGCTGATGATTTACTTTTATATATTTCGCAACCTGACATATCAATCCCAAAAGTTCTCTCTGTTCTTAATTTGTTTGGTACAATTTCCGGTTACAAGCTGAATTTTGACAAGAGTGAATTTTTTCCGATCAGTGTTGCAGCTTGCAATCTTCCATCACATATAATCCCATTTAAAATAGTTTTGGACGGGTTCACGTATCTGGGGGCTCAAGTTACAGAAAAGTTTAAAAATCTTTAAGCATAATTTTGCCCCACTTCTTACCAGAAGATTTTGAGAGATGGTCTATGCTTCCTTTGTCTATTGCTGGTCGCATTAATTTAATCAAGATGAATGTTTTACCAAAATTCTCTTTTTTATTTCAGTGTATTGCAATTTTCATCCCAAGATCATTTTTTAAGAAACTTGATAGGATTATTTTAAGGTTTGTTTGGGTTAAAAAGCCCCCCCAAGGATCCGCAAAATATTTTTACAGAGTCCCAGAAGGCAGGGAGGAATGGCTTTGACAAATTTCAGCTTCTATTATTGGGCGGCAACCTTGCGCACGTTACACCACTGGCTGCATACAAGTAATTCACCGGACATTCCAGAGTGGCTGAGACTTGAGAGCTCCTCCTGTGAACCATCATCTCTGGCTGCTTTGGTCTACTCCTCCAGCGGCCCTGATTGTACAGAGTATAGCAGCAACCTTCTGGTAAAGACAACTCTTAAAATTTGGAACCAGTGCAGACACCATTTTGGCCTACGGACATTCTCCTTGCAAGCTCCTATTTGTAAAAACCACATGTTTAAAGCATCACTGGAGGATGGAGGGTTTGCTTTATGGTCTGGCTGAGGTGTGTTGGTAAATTTCTATGATGCCCTTGTCTGTCTGAGAATGTTGGATATTCTGCAACTATGTTTCTCCAACCTTCATCCTGCTTGCTTTGAGAATGTCAGTTATTCTGAAACTATGGTTTCAGCGCCTGGTGAGGGAGATCGCTCAGGACTTCAAGACCGTCCTGCGTTTCCTGAGTTTCGCCGTCATGGCTCTGCAGGAGACCAGCGAGACCCACCTGGTGGTCTCTTCTTCACTAAGGGGGTCACCATCATGCCCAAAGACTTCCAGCTGGCCCGCTGCATCCGCGGAGAGAGAGCTTAGACTTTCTGCTGCACATCCACCAGCCATAATGCTCTGCACTGTGTGTCTATATATATACATTTATAGTAATATGGACATATGTTTACTAGATGTTGTTTTTTCTTGCCTTCTGATTGTTGCTCTGAGTGTTGCTATCCCTGTGCTGTTGCAATCCTGGAATTTCCCCATTGTGGGACTAATAAAGGCTTATCTTATCTTATCTTATCCTTCATCCTGCTTGCTTTGCACGCCACACTGCCGCCTTTAGATTACACCCAAGGATTCACTCACTGAAACCAGATAGAATCAGCTCTGCCCTCAGCTAAGCTGGCACATAGTAGAAGGATGCTAATACACGTGAGGGGAGCCCTCCCTCCTGCGTGAGGGAGTGGCAGAGTTCTATAAAAACCATAGGACCCACTGTTAGGGTAGCACTCTCTCTTGATACGTCTTGAGAGTAGTGCTCCGGCACTGTACCTTGTACTATAGCTCAGCTTCTGTAAAATAAGTGAAACTATACTTCACCTCTCAGTCTGGTTATTTGGCCTTCGTACCAAAAAAACCGGAGGTTAAAATATTTAGCACAACAGGTGTAAATTCATTTAATGACCTGTACATTGAGGGTGTTTCCTCATCTTTCGACCAAGTTGTATCTAAATATGGGATCCCTAAAACCCATTTTTTTCCCCCAGGTATTTACAGGTTTGTAGCTTTGTCAGAGAAATGACGCCCCATTTTCCATCTCAGCCTTTGATTTCATCGAATGATACTCTTCTGCTTCCATCCCCAATTAAAAAAGGTGCCATTTCAAGCAGCTATGAAAAAATTCATTTTCCTCAGGAATGCCCCACTTTCACACATCAGGTCTCTCTGGGAGCAAGACATGGACCAGGAATTTACTCAGGACTTATGGGAGGATATACTCCTCTGGATCCATTCCTCATCTATTAGTGCCAGGCATGGTCTTCTCCAGTGTAAGGTGCTGCATCGTGCCCACTGGTCAAAACTGAAACTTTCTAAAATCTACCCAAACATTGATCCGGCCTGTGATAGGTGTAAACGAACTCCAGGCTCATTAATTCATGCGTTCTGGTCCTGTCCTTCCCTTTTTAATTATTGGGCGAGAATTTTCAACACTCTGTCCAAGGTACTTAAAGTACACTTACACACAGCTCCCTTAGTTGGTTCATTTGGGGTTTTATCTGCTGAAATAACTTTGCCAAAATTCAAGGCAGACTTCTTGGCTTTTTTAACTGTTAGCCAGACGATTGATTGCAGTGAGGTGGAAATCACCCTGTCCTCCCTCATATGAGTCCTGGGTTAGAGATGTTCTTTACTTTAGTAAGTTGGAGAAGATAAAATATACTCTTTGTGGCTCAACTGTAAAATTTTCCACGACATGGAAACCTCTCCTTAAGCACATAAAGACATCACAGTTCGTCAATATACCTCAGTAAAGCTTGCTGCCCCTTACCCCTTATTTGGGTTTTTCCCCTCCTTTTTCTCTTTCTCTGTTTTGAATATGTAATGCTGTTTCATGGTGCTACTGATCTTGATGATGGTTTAGTATTGGGACCTTGTTTTTGTTGTTTTGGGTTCTGTTTGCAATGCCACATCACTTTTGATGCTTGGGAAGACACTTTGTGTTTGATTCTTGACAGGCACTGTGGGAATCCCTGAAACTGGATTTGTACTGCAAGTTGTGGTGGTATTTAAAAATAAAGAGGTTGGGAAAAAATAAAATAAAAACTGCATTTTGTGTTTACTTGTGTTATCTTTGTCTAATATTTAAATTTGTTTGATGATCTGAGACATTTAAGTGAGACAAACATACAAAAAACATGACAAATCAGGAAGGGGGCTTTTTCACACCACTGTATGCGCTTTAAATTGCTACATGCCGTCTTAATTTTTATCGTATTTAGTTATTTTGTACACCTTTAGTATTTTTTAGATGGAGGGATGGTTTTCTTTGCACTGATGTTTGATATTTAATGTTTGGTGTTAGATGTTATACTTTATATTCATATTTCTTACTTAGTGTTTACCTTGTTGCACCGTGGGTCTCAGAGTAACGTAATTTCAATTCTCTGTATGTACTGTACATATGGCAAAATTGACAATAAAGTTCACTTTTGACTTTGACATAGAGCTACTGTAGAGCCCAGCCCTAGCTTGCAGATACAGTATATTAAGAGATGTTGTATGTAAACCCAGAATAAACCCCACATAGGATCTTACCTCTGCGTATGGTTTACCAGCCTCTATGACAGCCAGTGGGTCCCCACCAACCACCAGTTTGGCCACCTCGCTGTCCAGACCAACCTTCCCCCAGGCATAATTTTGCACAGCACAGGTTAGGGAAAACACTGAGGAGGGAACACACAGAACATTGATACAGAGATATAGGTTCTTCCATCCATCTTCTACCACTTATCCGGGGGCCCAGGTGGTGTAGGAGGCAGTCTAAGCAGAGAAGCCCAGACTTCCGCATGGTTCACATAGCACCAGGATCCCCATGATCCCTCTTACAAGTGGTGAACCCACTGGAGGCTGCACCCATGTGGCTTGCTCAGGCTATGGACCAAAACCCAGTTGGAAGGTGCTTACCCTCAAGCCCTAGCAACCACACTAGATCCTTGTTTTAACTTCTTCATGGGGGATCCACTAGACAACTCTTAGTCTGGCCCTTCACCCAGGACCAATTTGCCATCAGCGACCCTAACATGGGCAAGTGGATCCCGACAACATACAGTGGGGTAAAAAAGTATTTAGTCAGCCACCAATTGTGCAAGTTCTCCCACTTAAAAGATGAGAGAGGTCTCCAATTTTCATCATAGGTATACCTCAACTATGAGAGACAAAATAAGAAAAAAAAAAAAAAATCCAGAAAATCACATTGAAGGATTTTTAATAAATTAATTGATAAATTCCTCGGTAAAATAAGTATTTGGTCAATAACAAAAGTTCATCTCAATACTTTGTTATATACCCTTTGTTGGCAATGACAGAGGTCAACCGTTTTCTGTAAGTTTTCACAAGGTTTTCACACACTGTTGCTGGTATTTTGGCCCATTCCTCCATGCAGATCTCCTCTAGAGCAGTGATGTTTTGGGGCTGTCGCTGAGCAACACGGGCTTTCAACTCCCTCCAAAGATTTTCTATGGGGTTGAGATCTGGAGACTGGCTAGGCCACTCCAGGACCTTGAAATGCTTCTTACGAAACCACTCCTTCGTTGCCCGGGCGGCGTGTTTGGGATCATTGTCATGCTGAAAGACCCAGCCACGTTTCATCTTCAATGCCCTTGCTGGTGGAAGAAGGTTTTCACTCAAAATTTCATGATACATGGCCCCATTCATTCTTTCCTTTACACGGATCAGTCGTCCAGGTCCCTTTGCAGAAAAACAGCCCCAAAGTATGATGTTTCCACCCCCATGCTTCACAGTAGGTATGGTGTTCTTTCTCCTCCAAACACGACAAGTTGAGTTTTTACCAAAAAGTTCTATTTTGGTTTCATCTGACCATATGACATTCTCCCAGTCCTCTTCTGGATCATCCAAATGCTCTCTAGCAAACTTCAGACGGGCCTGGACATATACTGGCTTAAGCAGGGGGACATGTCTGGCTGGCACTGCAGGATTTGAGTCCCTGGCAGCATAGTGTGTTTCTGATGTAGCCTTTGTTACTTTGGTCCCAGCTCTCTGCAGGTCATTCACTAGGTCCCCCCGTGTGGTTCTGGGATTTTTTGCTCACCGTTCTCGTGATAATTTTGACCCCACGGGGTGAGATCTTGCGTGGAGCCCCAGATCGAGGGAGATTATCAGTGGTCTTGTATGTCTTCCATTTTCTAATAATTGCTCCCACAGTTGATTTCTTCACACCAAGCTGCTTACCTATTGCAGATTCAGTCTTCCCAGCCTGGTGCAGGTCTACAATTTTGTTTCTGGTCTCCTTTGCCAGCTCTTTGGTCTTGGCCATAGTGGAGTTTGGAGTCTGACTGTTTGAGGTTGTGGACAGGTGTCTTTTATACTGATAACGAGTTCAAACAGGTGCCATTAATACAGGTAACGAGTGGAGGACAGAGGAGCCTCTTAAAGGAGAAGTTACAGTTCTGTGAGAGCCAGAAATCTTGCTTGTTTGTAGGTGACCAAATACTTATTTTACTGAGGAATTTACCAATTAATTTATTAAAAAATCCTTCAATGTGATTTTCTGGATTTTTTTTTTCTCATTTTGTCTCTCATAGTTGAGGTATACCTATGATGAAAATTGGAGACCTCTCTCATCTTTAAAGTGGGAGAACTTGCACAATTGGTGGCTGACTAAATACTTTTTTGCCCCACTGTAGCTCCTGGGGTCATTAGGGCACACAAACCCCTCCACCATGATAAGGTGGTGATCCACGGAGGGGGATAGGGACCTTCAAAAAAAAAAAAAAAAAAAAAATCCTTTGTGTCTTTCTACTACCAGGAGCATGCACTCTCAATCAGTACTTTACCACACACACAGATAATACTCTTTTGCATGAAAATACAACCGTCCTGCATCCACTGAGAAAGTCAAGGCCAATAGCAATGTTGTTAAAAAAAAGTAATTTGGCAAAACAATAATTTCCAAACATCTTTAAAAATATAGGATTTATTATACTTACAGGTTCAGCTAATAAAGGAGTAATATTTTACCTCCATTCTTGTGTCTTATAGGAATGTTGACCGTTATAAACATATTGGTATAACAACTGCCAAAACTGAATATCCACCCTGAAGCAGTACTGCAGGCTGAGCAGGTTCCTCTGGGGTTCTTCATTTAGCAGCTCTGTCGCTCATTGACAGAATCACACGGCAGGCACATTTACCTCTGCGAGCTTCTGAAGCTAAGATGTAACCAAACTCAACATAACACCGGACACGTCTCCTACGTTGTTAAAATGCCAGCATTGTTTTTCCTCCGCGTCAACGCTAACAGATTTTCGAATCAGCTGCACATACGAGGGAACAGGACACATCGCTAACAATGGGCGCATTCTCTTCCGTTTATCATTCAGATGAACCGCCTAAAATTTGTGTAATGGCAGTAAACCATACCAGCGTCACCTGGCTGAATAAATATCAGGCGAACAATGGGATTTACAGAAAACACGAAGGAGAAAATCTGCCTCACCTCTCACTTCCTCCATGATGGGACGTCGGCTGTCAGACCGTTGGTGACGTCACGGGAAGGCTTCATTTATCAGATGTGAATAAATAATAAACGTCTTTCAACAGTTCATTCAGACTTTGAACCTTGGCTCAAATTTCAAAGCGATAAAAACTGTATCTCTTCTTGAAAAACTGTTTTAAACCCTCCAGCATTACTTTGATTTTAATGTCTGAATTGTGTTTACTAGTTTCCCAATAGTTATTTTTAAAAAATGAATAAATTGTAAATTGACATTCATAATAAAAAACCTTAACCTTAACTTGTAATAATAATAATAATAATAATAATAATAATTATTATTATTATTATTATTATTATTATTATTATTATTATTATTATTATTAAGCAGTGTACCGGGGATGCAGACAGTTGCCTCATTTAAAAAAAATTATGAGTGAAGAACTTGCATATTGACAAGATTAAAGTCCCGCATTTACAAGAAAAAAGCAAGATAAGAGAATCCATTTTTCAAAGAATAAAATCTCAAGTGTACAAAGAAGTCTGAATTTATTAAGAAAACATCTCAAGTTGTTAAAAACTAGTACATACCTGTGCATGCCCATCAAAACCAAGTATAAGCAAGTATTTCTGCATGCCCGTAGAAAGCAGGTTTAGTAAGCAAGGTTGTAAGCAAGCACTTCAGCACATTCACTGATGCCTGCCTTTGATCTTTGATGGTGTCTTGAGTCCAATGATCTTTGATGATGTCATAGCGAGTGCTATGATCATGAGTCATGCCTGCGTTTGATCTTTGAAGATGTCCTATGTCCTATGATCTTTGATGATGGCATAGCCATGATGCACTGCTTCAAGTGCTGTGTCCTATTGCGTATATGACGGCATGGTCCTTTTGTCTATATGACAGCATCGCGAGTCCTGATGTTCACTGTATATGACATCATAAAGACATCAAGGACAGCATCATATCATACGCTGTCAGGCAGGCATCACTGTATATGACATTATAAAGACATGACGGCAGGCTTGATGTCCTATGATGCAGACAGCATAGGGACATCATAGGCACATCATAGGCCGTCCTATGATGTCCCATGATCATGACACACAGACAGACAGACACACACACACACACAAAGATTTCTTGAATTTATAGAGCAAAGTCACAAAAACAGAAAACAAAACAAAACTGCAAATGGAGAAGACAAAAGTCAAAAAACTGTAAAGACAAATGCTACAAATTTTCAAGAGAAAATGGTTAATTTACAAGAAAATGTGTCCAGTCTATTGGATAAAAGTAATGAAGCACCCACAGTGAAATTTTGGACCACTGCCAATGATTAAAATGGTAAGTCGGTCAATGTCCTATCTGATCAATATCAACATCAAGGTGAACATTGGCAGATACTGATATTATCACTTGTGATATCAGTCATTTAATAATAATATCAGTCATAATAATATCACTAATAATAATTATTATTATTATTATTTTCTCTTGTAAGAGAAAAGCTGCAACTTTACAAAACAAATCCACACACCCACAAGAATAAAGCAACAGACTGAATAGAAATAAACATTTGTGCAAGAATAATCCTACAAATTTGTAAAAATGACTAAACAGAAATGTTGCATACTTTAGATCGAAAAACCTCATACTTTTGTTTTCATATGTGACTGCTTTACATTTATTTTAGAGCTGAAATGCGTTTCAATGCCCCGTGTGGGGAGACTTGAATAACGAAACCGAATTGCCTTTAATTTCAGTTTATTTCAAGTAACCATTCCACTGTCTGCTCTCATTCCTGAGCAGCGAACAAAGAGAGTGAACACACCAAAGTTCTCTCATTTAAACATTCTCACATCAAACCATTTCCCTCGCGGGGGAAATCACACATCTATATCAAAATCTCTTTATTCACATTCATTAACCTTTTATTTACATAACTCTCCCTTCTCTCCTCTCGAGCCTCAGCGGTCAGGAAGTCTTCTGTCCCCTGTCCTCTGCAGGGGGTCCAGGCTCTGTGGCTCCGCACCGCAGGGGGCTGGCTCTCCTTCATCGTGAGGTTAAATCACATATGCAGTGTCCAACATATACATGTCTCACAACACAGCCATATAACCCCCCCCCCCCCAAACGATGAAGAACAGACTAATTCCTAAAATTTAATAGCACCTTGCTCACTACTGAATAATCAACACCAACATTCAGTCTGTGCGCCGCTTGGGCTTCAGCCGTCTGCCGAATCTGCTGTGAGTTGGCCCCGCCTTGCCTGCGGTGCTTTTCTGCTTCGGCTCTGTTGACTGAGGAAGAGAGTGATTAATTGCCCTTTGCGGGGGCCTGCCTCGTCGAGGCGCCACTGCGACCGGTACAGACACGTCCTTCATGACAAAAGCAGGTTTTAGTCTGTCAATACTGACTGTCTCTTTTCTGTCTCCAAAATCTAGCACAAATTGCTTATCACCTGCCTCCAGCACTCGAAATGGCCCTTCGTAAGGTGGTTTGAGCGTTGCTTTTAGGGCTTCGCGCCTGACAAAAACAAAGTCGGCATTTTTCAAAGCCTTGGGGACGAAAACTCGTGGAAAAGCGTGATGAACCGGACCCGGGAGCGTGTCTGCTCCCGTGCCGACTAACGGTCCCAGAGCAGAGAGAGGTGGGGGCTCTGGGTGCTCTGGTAAAAACTCGCCCGGCAGCCTCAGAGTTTGTGCGAATACCAGCTCCGCTGGGGAGGCGTCTAAGTCCTCTTTAGGCGCAGAACGCAACCCTAATAAAACCCATGGCAGTTTATTTACCCAATCTGCATCCGTGAGCGACGCTCTGAGTGCTGCCTTCAAAGACCTATGAAAACGCTCGCATAAACCATTGGCCTGAGGGTGGTAAGCCGTAGTGCGGTGAATTTTGGCTCCTAAGCCGTTGGCCATCGCTGACCACAGCTCAGAGATGAATTGCGGTCCTCTATCGGACGTAATGTCCGACGGAACCCCGAAGCGCGCCACCCAAGCCGTTAAAAAAACGCGAGCCACCTCCGCGGCCGTGGTCGTCGCAAGTGGGACCACTTCCGGCCAACGTGTGGTGCGGTCCACCATTGTCAAAAGATACGTGAACCCCTGTGATGCCGGTAGGGGGCCCACAAGGTCGACGTGCACATGGTCGAACCTTCTGGCCGGAATGCGGAACGGTTCTAACGGGGTTCTTGTGTGCCTGTGAATTTTGGCCCGTTGACAGGAAATGCAGGTTTTTGCCCATTCCTTCACGTGCTTGCGCAGGCACGGCCAAACAAACTTTTCCGCCACTAGTTTCACCGATGCGCGCACCCCCGGGTGCGCCAGTGAGTGGACCGAGTCAAAAACACGGCGGCGCCACGTGGCCGGAACCACCGGACGCGGGCGCCCCGTCGACATGTCGCAGATCAGGGGGGGCATACCGGTTTGTAAACACTTGCTCTCCAGCCTCAACCCTGTTGGTCCAGACTGGAGCGCGCGCACGTCTGCGTCCGCCCCCTGGTCCGCTGCCATGGCTGCGTAATCTATACCCACGTGCACCGGGGCTGCGCGCGCCACCGTGCCGCTCTCCTGCGGCGCGGTCACGGTGGCCCGTTCTGCCTCTGCGCGTGTTGGGGTCGTGAACGCGCGCGAGAGACAATCCGCTACTACATTGAATTTGCCCGCGACGTGCCTAATGTCAGTGGTAAATTCCGAGATTGCGGCCAGCTGCCTCTGCTGCCTGCCGGACCACGGATCTGAAATTTTGGCCATGGCGTATGTGAGCGGCTTGTGGTCCACATAAGCGGTGAAGCACCGTCCTTCCAGCCAGAACTGGAAATGACGAATAGCCAAATGCAGCGCCAACAGTTCTCTGTCGAACGTGCTGTATTTTCGTTCAGCCGCGCTTAAAGATTTGCTAAAGAAAGCCAAAGGCTGCCAAACTCCGGCTACCTGTTGCTCAATAACGGCCCCTATGGCTAAATCTGAAGCGTCTGTCGTCAGCGCGATACGTGCTGCAGGGTCTGGGTGGGCCAGGAGCGCAGCGTCAGCCAAGGCTTTTTTAACCTCTGTGAACGCGCGCTCCCGCTCCGGGGACCATTCGACCGCCTGGGTCGGTTTTTGTTTTTTGAGCGCGGCATATAACGGTTGCATGAGTTGAGCTGCGTGGGGCAGGAATCGGTTATAAAAATTCACCATCCCCAAGAATTCCTGTAGTGATTTGACCATTTGTGGACGGGGAAAATCCGCTACCGCGCGTACTTTCTCTGGTAACGGAACCGCTCCCTCCGGGGAGACGCAGTGACCCAAAAAATCGATCCGCTCGACGCCGAACTGGCACTTGGCTGGGTTAACTATTAAGCCGTGCTCTCCCAGCCTCCTAAAAACTGCTGTGAGGTGCGTTTCGTGTTCGTCCTCTGAAGTACTCGCGACCAAAATGTCGTCGAGGTACACAAACACGAAAGGGAGATCGCGTAACACGGCATCCATCATCCGCTGAAATGTTTGCGCCGCCCCTTTGAGACCAAACGGCATGCGTAAAAATTCGAAAAGTCCGAACGGGGTTATTACCGCTGTTTTAGGAATGTCCTCCGGTTGGACTGGGACTTGGTGATAGCTGCGAACTAGATCAATCTTTGAAAAAATGCGCGCCCCCGCCAGGTGCACCGAAAAATCCTGAATGTGCGGGATGGGATAACGATCGTGCGCCGTAGCGTTGTTTAGCCTGCGGTAATCCCCGCACGGTCTCCAGGAGCCATCGGCTTTCGGTACCATGTGCAGCGGCGAAGCCCACGGGCTCTTCGACCTACGAACGATGCCCAGCCTCTCCAGGCTGGCGAACTCCTCACGCGCAATGGCGAGCTTAACTGCATCAAGCGCCGAGCTTTTGCAAACATGGGAGGACCAGACGTGGGGATAAAGTGTTTCACCCCGTGCTTCGCGACCGTCGCTGAAAAAGTGGGCACAGTGAGCGCTGGAAATTGGGTGAGGAGTGTGTGAAACTTACCACCTGCTGTAGCGACGTGGGTCTGTACTGGTGGCGGGGACACTCGAGCTGAACAGGGGAGAGAGTAAAAAGAGAGTGCATTTACCAGCCGTCTATTAGCAAGATCAACTAACAGATTGTGTGAACACAAAAAATCCGCGCCCAACATGTTGAAACTCACCGCCGCTATTACAAAAGTCCATTCATATGTGCGGCCATGTAAGCACAAAGGCAAGGTCCTTCTCCTGTAGGTGTTGATGTTCGAGCCATTTGCCGCTGTAGCTCCGCAACCGTGGGGTCCAGCCACCCGGTCCGCGTATGTTGGGGTGATGAAGCTCACTTGTGCTCCGGTGTCGATGAGGAACTCTCGTCCGGAGCGCGCATCCGTGATGTAGAGCAGCTTGCTGCGTTCTCCGAGGGTCGAAGCTGCTAGCGACCCCCGGTCTTGCCGTTTCCCGAACTCCTGAAGATGCAGGGCGGCACACACCTGCGTGCCTTCTCTGCGAACCTCCGATGGTAAAAGCAGAGATCTTCTCCTCCGCTGTGTCGTGTCCGCGCCTCTGCCGCCGGGCTATTGGCTCCACCTCGTCGCGGCCGTGCTGCCGCCGTCGTCGGCCAGTCTGGTTCTGCCGCCTCTGGCTCCCCGCTGTCTCGGGTCGCCGCTGTGGTTGCTTGCCCGCCACAGGCGTCCAGGATCCCATCTGCCTCCTGGGCCAGCTCCCGGAACTCCTCCAGGGTGTGACACTTTTTGCCGGCCAGCGTGCTTCTCGCATGCGCCGGGAGGTTGGAGAGGAAGATGAACTGAAAAATGAAATCATCGTTGTCCAACCCTCTCAGCTGTATCATCTCCTCCATCAGGGCGCTCGGCCTGTGTCCACCTTGGTCTAGCAAAGACAGGATCCTCCTCGCCCTCACTTCAGCCGAGGGGGTGAAAAACTTGATGAGGGTGGATTTCAGCTTGCCGTACCTGTCGGTCGCGGGTGGCTGCTCCACCAAGCTCTGCACGCACCGAGCTGTGCTGTTGTCCAGTTTAGCGATGACATGGTGGAACTTAGTGTCATCCACCGTTACTCCTGCGAGCGCGAACTGCGACTCTGCTTGCAGAAACCACGACCGTGGGTTATCCTGCCAGAAATCAGGCAGCTTAATGGCCACTGCGCTCGCCAGCTCTGAGCGCTGTGAGTCCGGGACCCTGAGAATTTCTTCGTTCATTCTCAACGTCGTCAGTCACCAATGTGGGGAGACTTGAATAACGAAACCGAATTGCCTTTAATTTCAGTTTATTTCAAGTAACCATTCCACTGTCTGCTCTCATTCCTGAGCAGCGAACAAAGAGAGTGAACACACCAAAGTTCTCTCATTTAAACATTCTCACATCAAACCATTTCCCTCACGGGGGAAATCACACATCTATATCAAAATCTCTTTATTCACATTCATTAACCTTTTATTTACATAACTCCCCCTTCTCTCCTCTCGAGCCTCAGCAGTCAGGAAGTCTTCTGTCCCCTGTCCTCCGCAGGGGGTCCAGGCTCTGTGGCTCCGCACCGCAGGGGGCTGGCTCTCCTTCATCGTGAGGTTAAATCACATATGCAGTGTCCAACATATACATGTCTCACAACACAGCCATACCCCGTGCATTTTTTTTTTTTACATCAGTTCTATTTTTTTATTTTTTTTTTTAGAAATTCCAGAGTATTGATTCCGTTAGTGTTGTGTGAGGGTGAACTTTTTCTTTATACAGCCTGTATTACAATATTTCAATATGTGTTTACTTACTGCTTGTGTTTGTCAAATGTAATAAATTATCATATCTATGTTCAAACAAAAACGTTAATTTATGATTGAGCCAAGTGAAAACGTCACTGTCAAGTTGGCTCAGTGCGCATGCGTATTCAGCTTCATTCGAGGAAGTAGGTTGGACGGGCAGCAAGACGCGACAGCAGGGAGTTTGTTGTTAATTCTGCTTCCAGAGAGGATAAAAACCCCTCGTAGCCTTTCCAAAATGTCGGAATTTGATAACAACCCGTTCGCGGATCCTGTTAACGTCAACCCTTTCAATGTAAGTATCCGGTTTATAGCCTTTAGGCACAATCGAGGCAGTTAAAAGGTAGTCAGGAAACTTGTTCGGTGGAAGTCGGGGTGGGAGGGACGTTATACTCTTCTTCTAAAGGCTATTGGACAAAAGTTGTGTGAGAGACAGACTTTTAGCCAATCGCTGAGTGTTTTAGGGAAACGAGGGCGGGCTGACTTGCGAGGTCATTAGCAGGAAGTTAAAATGTGGCCAGTTGGCAGTGTGTGTCAAACATAATTTTTAGCCAGAAGATTACCTTGTTAATCATTACATTTAAAGCAGATGTGTTATTGCGGTTGTTTCTACAGTGTCATGTGGTTTATTTGTAATTGTAAAGCCATGTAATGTCTACATTGATACTGCAAGTTTCTATCTAACAAGGTGTAGCCTGGAAGCTCGTAAAGTCCTGTACTTGAACAATTTACATCCCAAAAACTAAATCTGCTTCGAGTTTTTTCAGATTAGATTGACACATATCTATCTATAAATTCAAGAAATCTGTCAGTTTGTGTGTGTGTCTGTAACGTTCATAGGACATCATAGAACGTCCTATGATGTTCCTATGATGTCTATGTCATAGGACGTTATGCCTGCCTTGATGTCTTTATGATGTCATACAGTGATGGCTGCCATGATGTCTCCATCATAGGACGTCATGCCTGCTTTGATGTCATATACAGTGATGGCTACCTTGATGTCTACATGAAGTCATATAGACCATGAGGTCCTATGCCTGCCTTGATGTCTTTATGATGACCACCAGGACTCCCAATGCCGTCATATACACAACAGGACAATGCTGTCATATACACAATAGCACTGGCTACCTCAATGCTGTCATATACACAATAGCACTGGCTACCCATGATGTAAGCATGATGTCCTAGGATGCCTGCCTTGTCCAGGACACAGTCCAAGGACGGTTATTTTTTTTCACACATAAGGAGTTGTTCAGAACTCCTTATACAAAAATATAGAGTGATGATAATCTAGTCAGTGGCGGTAATGCACCTGTAAGCTGGTTGTCAACCACCAATCAAATCTAAAAGAAGAAGAAAATGGTGATCACGCTACTACGAAACTTTGATGTAGACCATCAGGACTCGCAATGCTGTCATATAGACAATAACTAACTAACTAACTAACCTGCACTTATATAGCGCTTTTCTAGTCACAAAGACCACTCAAAGCGCTTTCACTAGTACTAACCCTCTATTCTAACCAATTAACCTAACATGCATGTCTTTGGATTGTGGGAGGAAACCGGAGCCCCCGGAGTAAACCCACACAGCACAGGGAGAACATGCAAACTCCATACAGAAAGGTTCCAACCCCTGCCAGCCTGGGGATTCGAACCAGGAACCTTTTAGCTGTAAGATAGGATGATGCCGTCATATAAACAATAGGACTGGCTACCAACGATGGAGGCATGATGTCCTAGGATGCCTGCCTTGCAAATGGTCATCATGCTACTGCGAAACTTTGACCAACCAAATGGACATTGCAATGCCTCAAGATACATCATTGAAGAAATACAGTCTCACCTGTTGGTTGCAACATCTGTGATTGGTGACAATGCTGGATGCACTCTCCTCATTCCACAAATCGCACTCACACCATCTGACAACATGTTGCCATTCGCTTGCTTTACAGCCCGTTGGTGTTTTCTAAGCACAACAGATTGCTTCAGCCATGCCCAGTTCTACCTTGCTGCGAGCAGAGTTGCCAGATCAAGCACTCTTTGTATTCTTGCTCAAGATGAAGAAACTAAGCAAAAGTGTCGCTTTCTGAGCAGTGTTCTTTTAAAACAGGTGCTGACACAGTAAAAATGGGGAACTAACTAACTAACTAACTAACCTGCACTTATATAGCGCTTTTCTAGTCACAAAGACCACTCAAAGCGCTTTCATTAATACTAACCCTCTATTCTAAGGGCCTATAGGAAACAGATATCTAGGGACAATTTAGAACAGCCAATGTGAAGAATAGCAGTAAATGATCATAGGACTTGATATGACATCAAAGGGAGGCTGCCTCACAATCACAGGACTCGCTATGACATCATCAGAAATCAAAGGCAGGCATTACTCATGACCATAGCACTCACTATGACATTATCAAAGATCAAAGGCGGGCATCACAGCTCAAACACAGGCATCAACGAACCGAGTGGTGACGTCAAAGATCCAAGGCAGGTTTCACCATGCTTGCTGTTGCCATGGTAACAGTAACTTTCTACGGCCGTGCAGAAATGTTTGCTTGCACTTACTTTCTATGGGCATGCACAGGTATACACTAGTTAAATAATAATTAAACCTAGGCTTTACAAAGTTTAGATTTTCTATAAACCTCCACTACAATCATTCAATCAAGTCATTTTAATGTGTGTGTGTGTGTAACTCTTTATTCAGACTCACAGGTCCAGTTAAAAACAAATGCATAAAGAAGAAAAAAATACACAAAATTCACAATCAACACAAACAGGTGTACCAGTGCCTACACAGCAGGGATTGATAACGCATGGTACTAAATCTTAACCCTGTTAAAGATAAAAAAAAATCATTCTCAGAGGCATTAAGCCTACAAATACATTTAAACATAAGGTTCCTTAAAATGGCTCCAAAAGTTCTAATTGCTGCAGTCACAAAGAGCTCACTTGCACTAGACCATCTAGGCCTCTTCAGTAGCAGTCAAAGGGCATCATTATAGGCAACTTGAAGTCTCCCCAAACTCCCTGCCTTATAATTGGCCCATAAATGTGCAGTATACATTGGGTGTACAGTATGCTCTGAAAAGAGACAACTTCATGTGAGCATGTAGTAAACCTCTGACACAAAATGTTGGCCTGTGCATACAACAAACAACACTGTAGATATCTTCATCATCAGTCATTTGGTCAGTGATGATATGTCCCAAGATATTTGGTCTTATTACAGACCGGCAGAACATTCCCTGATAATTTAAAATCAGGAAATATTAAACATGTGTCCTCCTTGGTTCTACATATCATGATAGCACTTTTTGTAGCTTTATATCTAATGTCATGTTCCATACCATATATAGAACAGACAGACAGAAGCTGGTGAATACCAGCACTACTTGATATTACTACCGGAGCCACAGCTCCGGTTCCGCCGGACCGGTGGCGCCACACGAGTCGGCTGCCCGTTGCAACAGCCTTTTTTTTATCTTCCTCCTTCTTTCTACACCTTTCACGCTGTGTATATATATCACGGACGCACGGATCGCCCCGGGGGTCTCCCGGGTCGGCGGACGGAGCCACTGTTTGCAGCGGGAGACGTTACAGCGGGGAGGAGCTGGTGCTAGCTAGCACTTGGCCGCCGCCCGGTGCTAATGGGAAACTCGACATACCGGGAGCTGTAGCGAAAACGACGCGGGTGCCGGGCTGGAGTTTAGGCGGCGTGCAAGAAATATAAGACAGAATAATAAAGAGCGATGGCAAGAACCAAGCAGACCGGCCGTAAAATCTACTGGAGGAAGAAGCCCCCCAGGAGACAGCTAGCCACCAAGGCTGCTCAGAGAGGCGCTCCGGCCACTGGCAGAGTGAAGAGGCCTCGCCGTCACAGGCCCGTGGCTCTGAGAGAGATCCGTCGCTACCAGAAGTCCACGGAGCTGCTCATCCGTAAGCTGCCCGTCCAGCGCCTGGTGAGGGAGATCGCTCAGGACTTCAAGACCGTCCTGCGCTTCCTGAGCTTCGCCGTCATGGCTCTGCAGGAGACCAGCGAGGCCCACCTGGTGGGTCTCTTCTTCGCCAAGAGGGTCACCATCATGCCCAAAGACTTCCAGCTGGCCCGCCGCATCCGCGGAGAGAGAGCTTAGACTTTCTGCTGCACATTCACCAACCAACCATAATGCTCTGCACTGTGTGTCTATATATATACATTTATAGTAATATGTACATATGTTTACTAGATGTTCTTGTTTTTTCTTGCCTTCTGATTGTTGCTCTGAGTGTTGCTATCCCTGTGCTGTTGCAATCCTGGAATTTCCCCATTGTGGGACTAATAAAGGCTTATCTTATCTTATCTTATCTTATCTTATCTTATCTTATCTTACTTGGACTAAGAATCATACATAATGATTGACAAGAGTGCTACCAATCATGTGTCCAGTTTTACAAGCGCTTAGTGATCCAGACAGATCATCAACATAAAAATTAAAAAGAGCTGGAGACAAAATTCCCCCATCTGACTCCGTTGCTAACCCCAAATGGATCTGGAATACAATTGCCCCATTTAACCCTCATGGTCTGGTTAGAATACCAGTATGACAGAATTCTTATATTTTGGCACACCTCTAACTCAATTTCTTAAAAAGCTTCCCATGGTTGATACGATCAAAAGCCTTGGAATCATCAGTAAAACACATAGAAACTGATGAGTTTTCTGTTTTGTATTTGTTCATTATTTCCTTTAGTGAAAAAATACACATCAGTGCTATGCTTGGCTTTAAATCCAAACTGATTATCAGTGGAGTCAATATACTTATTCAGTCTGTCCAGGAGATTCTTTTCTAAAACCTTAGACAACACACTAGCAAAGGCGATTGGCCTATAATTATCAAGGTTGCCTACCTTGTCCCTTAACAAGACATCATTGACAGACATCATTGAGTCTGGCAATAATCCATGGATCATAAATCCAGTGAAACAAATAGAAAGCAGAGGAGCTAATCTTAGGCTGGCATATTTTAAGTGCTCTGTAAAAATGTAATCTATACCACATGCTTTATTATCAGTCATCTCGTTTAAGATAAGATAAGCCTTTATTTGTCCCACAGAAACAAATAGAAAGCAGAGGAGCTAATCTTAGGCTGGCATATTTTAAGTGCTTTATTATCAGTCATCTCGTTTAAGATAAGATAAGCCTTTATTTGTCCCACAATGGGGAAATTCCAGGATTGCAGCAGCACAGGCATAGCAGCACTCAGAGCAATAGTCAATAAGATAATAAGATAATTGGTGAGCCAAAGCAGTAAATAAATATACAAATGTATACAGTTATATACACAGTGCAGTGCAGTGCAATTGCAGCTACATGGTATCAACAGCATTACAGCTAGTTGAATTACCTGGCAAAATATAAATGTGGACCCAACAGTATATTTCACATTTGAGTGAACAGTGTTGTTAACACCCTCAATAATAATTGTAATTGTCTTAATTGTGTATTGGAGGGGACAAGCTCTATTGTGCAGAGTTGTGATGTATAATATGGCCTCTGTGAGCAGCACCAGTTAGATTATGAAGTCTGACAGCCATAGGTAGGTAGGAAGGACCTGTGGAACCTCGCCCTCGAGCACTTAGGATGGCACAGCCTACCGCTAAATGAGCTCCTCAGTGCGTTCAGCATGTCCTGCATGGGGTGGGACTTGGACTCCAGCAGAGATGACAGCTTAGCCACCATCCTCCTCTCTCCTATCTCCTCCACTGGGTCGAGGTGTCGCCCCAGAACAGAGCTGGCTTTTTTGATCAGCCTGTTCAGTCTCTTCCTGTCGGCTGCCGTGATGCCGCTGCCCCAGCAGACCACTCCAAATGTGATGGCTGATGCCACCACGGAATTGTAGAAGGTCTTCAGGAATGCCCCTTGCACTCCAAAAGATCTGAGTCTCCTCAGGAGGAACAGCCTGCACTGCCCCTTCTTGTAGAACACATTGGTGTTGTGTGTCCAGTCCAGTTTGTTGTTCAGGTGAACACCCAGGTACTTGTAAGATGACACCATCTCAATGTCTGTTCCCTGGATGTTTGCTGGTGCTGTGGGGGGTTGTCCACACCTGCAGCAGTCCACCACCAGCTCCTTAGTTTTCCTCGCATTGATCTGGAGGCAGTTCCATTGGCACCAGTCCACAAAGTCCTGGATAAGTCCTCTGTCCTCCGCGTCATCCCCGTCGGAGACGAGGCCGACAATCGCAGAGTCATCAGAGAACTTCTATAGATGGCAGTGTGGTGTGTTGTGTGAAAAGTCAGCAGTGTAGAGGGTGAACAGGAAGGGAGTCAGAATTAAATGCAACCATTGTGTTATTTACCATTATTTATTCATTCACCCCTTTCTAATATGAAAGATGTAAAGTTTAGACACTGGCCTACATACATAGCTACCTGTGTTATATAATAATTGTTGTTCTTTTCTGTAAAGTCAGAGATGTATTGTCCCACTGTTCTGCAGATTATGCTGTTTCTATTAAGCAAATGGTGTTAAAAATTCCCAAGATGGACATTTTATGAATGTTGTTTGCTAGCTAGGAATGAAAGTGTAGGGATGCTCACAAAAAATGTACAAATTTTAACATGTGACACAATTATCATACAATTTAGCCTGCCGGACAATCTGAAAACAAAGCCATAATGTAGTTTAATAGTGTACAAGATAAGATAAAATCCAGGATGTAAGCTCATGTTGATGTGTCTGATATTCTCTGTGCATGGTTGCAAACAAAATTTAGGCAACACAGATGTTACAGTATATTGTAGTGTTGTAATCAAGACTAGAGTGAGACCAGGGTTTAGAAAGACCAAGACTTTACAGGGTCGAGACCAAGGTAATATTAAGATCAAGCCAGGCAAAGACTAAGTTGAGGTCAAGACCATTGTGTATGTACTGTAAGTCTTGGTCTTGTCCGGACAAAGTCTTGACGACAACACTAATATATTGTGTGCAATTTGATCACAATAGAGGGGATGCATTGGAACAGAATTTTTGCAGTTACAGGACAGTTACCCCAGCTACCCAGCACTGAGTGGCAATCACACATGCTTTTTTAACTGTAGATGTTAATACCACACTGTTTACTTGAATGTAGTGACGTGTGGGTGAGAGTACACATGAGTGAAGAACTGGTTTTGAGCCTTTAAATATTTATTTAACTATTTTTTTGTCAATTAATACAAGATGGAATAATAAGATTAGCACTCTACAGTGTAAGAAGGTACTCTGTGTACTGCTGTGACTGAATGCTGTGTGGGGTTTTTGTGTGTGTTTTACTGCACCCAAATGCTGCCACTCATTTTTGCCACTCAGTGTTTTGTAACTGCCATGAGTTCTGTTCCATGACATCATGTGCATACCCTCTATTAAGAAATGTAATCCTTTCAGTCATATTTTAATGCCGTGCTCTAAATTTGTGGCCCTGTAAAATAGTGGGTACCAGACCTGCGTTCAGTTGACAAAACAGCCTCACCGGCCACTTTATTAGGTACACCTGTCCAACTGCTCGTTAACACTTAATTTCTAATCAGCCAATCACATGGCGGCAACTCAGTGCATTTAGGCATGTAGACATGGTCAAGACAATCTCCTGCAGTTCAAACCGAGCATCAGTATGGGGAAGAAAGGTGATTTGAGTGACTTTGAACGTGGCATGGTTGTTGGTGCCAGAAGGGCTGGTCTGAGTATTTCAGAAACTGCTGATCTACTGGGATTTTCACGCACAACCATCTCTAGGGTTTACAGAGAATGGTCCGAAAAAGAAAAAATATCCAGTGAGCGGCAGTTCTGTGGGCGGAAATGCCTTGTTGATGCCAGAGGTCAGAGGAGAATGGCCAGACTGGTTCGAGCTGATAGAAAGGCAACAGTGACTCAAATAACCACCCGTTACAACCAAGGTAGGCAGAAGAGCATCTCTGAACGCACAGTACGTCGAACTTTGAGGCAGATGGGCTACAGCAGCAGAAGACCACGCCGGGTGCCACTCCTTTCAGCTAAGAACAGGAAACTGAGGCTACAATTTGCACAAGCTCATCGAAATTGGACAATAGAAGATTGGAAAAACGTTGCCTGGTCTGATGAGTCTCGATTTCTGCTGCGACATTCGGATGGTAGGGTCAGAATTTGGCGTCAACAACATGAAAGCATGGATCCATCCTGCCTTGTATCAATGGTTCAGGCTGGTGGTGGTGGTGTAATGGTGTGGGGAATATTTTCTTGGCACTCTTTGGGCCCCTTGGTACCAATTGAGCATCGTTGCAACGCTACAGCCTACCTGAGTATTGTTGCTGACCATGTCCATCCCTTTATGACCACAATGTACCCAACTTCTGATGGCTACTTTCAGCAGGATAATGCGCCATGTCATAAAGCTGGAATCATCTCAGACTGGTTTCTTGAACATGACAATGAGTTCACTGTACTCAAATGGCCTCCACAGTCACCAGATCTCAATCCAATGGAGCATCTTTGGGATGTGGTGGAACGGGAGATTCGCATCATGGATGTGCAGCCGACAAATCTGCGCCAACTGTGTGATGCCATCATGTCAATATGGACCAAACTCTCTGAGGAATGCTTCCAGCACCTTGTTGAATCTATGCCACGAAGAATTGAGGCAGTTCTGAAGGCAAAGGGGGGTCCAACCCGTTTCTAGCATGGTGTACCTAATAAAGTGGCCGGTGAGTGTAGTTTGCAAGGCGAACTGACCTAGTAACTACGGCGTAGACTGTAGCCTACTTCAGCTTTATATTACCTAAGAATTCTCCATTATACCCCCACCAAAAACAACATTTTCTGCGTGATATTGTTTTACTTACAAAATTACATAACCTCGACTCTTAAATTGATGGGATTGCTCTGAAAATAAAAGAAAACAAAAGAATATCGCAAACTATCTTACCTAGCTGTCATCTTTGTTCGCTACGCGAGTCACCTCCAAAAGAGTTCGGCCAAAGAGAAAACGGTTTGTAGCAACCGTGTTGTTCAGTTATGGAAACTAACAAACTGTTCCGTCAACTGAACATGCCCCAGTGTTGCCTCATAGCTAGAAGATCCCTGGTTCAAATCCTCATGCTGGCAGGGGCCGGAGCTTTTCTGTGTCGGGTCTGCATATTCTCCCTGTGCTTTCACCTTTACTCTGGGTTGCTGCAGTTTCCCCCCACAGTCCAAAGACAAGCATGTTAGGTTAAATGGTGATTCTAATTTGGCCCTATGCATCTGTCTCTGTTAAGCCCATAGAATAGAGCAGTGGTCCCCAAACTACGGCCCGCCTCCACATTTGGCCTGGCCCCCTGAACAATACCAGAGACGCATTATGATTTTTTTTTTTCAGTCTGGCCACGCGATCGAGACTAATACACGCATAGAACGTGACATTCTATTCCACCCTTCTGCAGTCTGTGCCCCTATCTGAACCCCCCCCCCCCCCCCCTCCGGAAAAAAAAAATCCTAGTGTTAACCTTTCCTGCTTTGGTCTCCTAACCGTGGTTGGGGAACGCAGGGGAGATCTGTCTTCTCCAGGGCCGGAGGCAGCTTTTCCTCCAGGGTTAACTCCCGAGTAAACCTCACGGTTGTTAACAACAATATGGTGGTACACCGAAGAACAGGCCGTTTTGCTGAAGAGCTGGGGGCTTTATTATCAGACTGCACTGTTAATAACAGCAATTCTAGTTCGCTACCTGCTCCGGTCGCCTCTCTCTCTACTCACCCGCACACTTCACACACACTGTCCGCTCCGCGGGGCCATTCACACAGGGGCGCGCCTCGGCTGGTGATTGTACTCGCCAACAGACACACGGCATTAAAGACATCTTTCTTCTCGGGACACACCTCCTCCGCGACAGCATTCAAGCATTTCTTGACAAATTCTCCATCAGTGAAAGGTTTACCGCTGCTTGCTATCAGTTGAGCAACCCGAAAGCTGGCCCGAACGGATGACTGGTTCAGCTGAGCTTGGCGTACAAATGTATTCTGCTGAGATGTTACCTGTTAAGATTGTGCACGGCACAACAGAAAGTTAATGTTCCATGGACTTTTTTCTGTGAAGAACCCAGAGATGGTTATTTGGTTATTATTTATTTCATAAATAGTGTTATTATTTATTTTCTGACTTTTTCTCCTGTGAAGATCCCGGAAAGGGTTATTATAAATATTTGGTTGTGTGTGGCTTTCTGGAAAACAATAAATGTTTACGTTTAGGCACCCCTGCGATCGTCACACTTTTTCTGTTAGAAACTGACCCCAGCCCCCATCAGAGAAGGCAAAAGTTATGTGGCCCTCACAGGAAAAAGTTTTGGGACCCCTGGAATAGAGGGTTAATGTAGTTATAAATTAAGTGCATTGAGTAGTCGTTGAGATCAGAAAAATGCACTATGTAAAAAGGTCTTATCCTTTAATAGCTGTGACAGCAGCAGAGACCACTATTTGTTTGATGGGTGTGTAGGAGGCTGAATAAATATCCCAGTAGATGCTAGAATAGGCTGTCATGCTGCGTCAAGCCCTTATATCTATAGTAGTCGCTAGTCTGTAGTTTTCAGCTTTCACGCAAATAAATTTGAATTTTCTGACTTTAATGACCATCCAGTGTGCCTTTGTGTAAAGTGCATTTTAAGCATGTTTGGTAGCAATATCTAACTGGAGTTATAAAATGGGACCAACAGCCACACCGATGCAACCAGTAGTCATCCCAGCATGTCCTGATTCCTGGTGCAGAGGTGTTAACGTCAGGATGTTGTCTGTAAATCGTCCCGTGCTTTCATATTAAAATATACTTTATTTCACTGTTTTTTGAGTCAAGGAACCCATTTTACCTTGAAAAGAATCTCACAGCACCCTGCTAACCAAAAATGTTACAAAATGATACGTTGTAGCCTATTACAGCATATGTAATGACAATTTAATCTTGTAATTAGTTTATACTCTGTGTGAAACCTGGCTCTCTTCAGATGAACACAAAGATGATATCCTGGCATGAACTGAAGAAAGGCATAAACAAAGCTCTTCTTTCACAGTTCTCAGTCTCACTTGTTTTTTAAGTTTTTATAGCAGTCAGGCTTAAAAAGCCCAGTTTTTTTCCTCATTAAAGTTACCCATTTCTCTGTGGGCTCATGGAGATGAACAACATAGTCTGTGTTCTTATCTTGAAGTTACGGGTGTGTTGTTTGGAGATGCTTACATGGGGCCATGGTTCTGTTGGATAGCTTTTCCCCACACACCAAGCATAGCAGCTTGGTGCAGTGGGATCCCCAGTGGAAGTAAATCCAAAGGAAAGGTAACACTTGCTGTGCTGCCTTGTCTTCACTGTCTTAGCTTTCTTTCGGCAACCACTTGGTCCTTCACCTGCATTGGAATTGTGTCCAGGGCCCAGTTCAGAGTCTGAATCTTTACTCTTAAAATATTTGTCCATCTCTGTTTTTCATCTACTCCCCACGACCTAGCACATCTTAACAAGTCATTAACCTCCATAAAACACATGAAGAAGAAGAAGACCGTAACCATACTGCATTCATACTGTCACCTACTGACATGGAAGAGCCACTACACAACCCATGCACAAAAATGACAAATTATTTGCATTTTTTTTTTTTTTTTTTTACCAATTAAGTGAAATTCGACAATTTCCCACAAAACCCTGAACATTTTCTCACAGAACCCCTGGGTTCCTAGGAACCCTGGTTGAAAAACAGTGCTTTATTTGTCCCTCTAGGGAAATTGGTAAACAGCATAATCACAGCAGTGTGATTATACACACCTGGTCATAAGAGAAGACTGGGATGTATTTGATATTTAATATAATGTATTTGATTTGTTATACATTTGAACTTCCCATACTTAGAAACTGAAAGATGCTTGTCTGTGTGCCCCCGTCTTGTTTAAGCTTGTCCCAGCTTAGACCTTATTTCAGAGATAATTAGTGGATGCTATCAGCTTGTTTTTGCGCACGCACGTGTGTGTGTGTGTGTGTGTGTGTGTGTGTGTGTGTGTGTGTGTGTGTGATCATAACTCATAATCTATCCCTTAGTTTGGCCTCAACTGAAGACATTATGCATCTTAAAGAAGTAAACATGTTTTGCATAAAAGTATAACTGATCATTTAAGTTCCTCTTTAAGATTATAGACTCATGGTTCGTTGATGTAATATTTCTCCTGTAATGTCAGATGTTAAGGAGTGATTATATTCAGATGTCTACCTGGGAATGTTTACAGGTGTGTCAACAGCAGAAAAAGCTGAGGTCACACTCACGTGTTCAGTGAGGGGCGTGTTGGTTATCATGTGATGTACTGGAATCTGACCATTTTTAAAGTGCCAGAACATGATTTACTGTTAATCCTTGGTTTGACTGCTCAAAATTCTTCCAATATGCTAAAGCTATGATAGAGCATGACACAATTATTTCTCAGTACAGGTATCACTAAGAAAATGTTTGCTTTTGAGGTAAATATAATAAATTTGAGTAGTTTTTTTTTTTTTTTATATTATGAAATGCTTATGTGTCAGTTAAAGATTATCTTCAGATTTTTATCATTATTGGTTAATCACATTTTGCTGCAACACACTCCAGACAAAACTATATTATTCTAATGTTTATTATTAAATTTGTTTTATTAAAAAAACAAAACAAAACTACAGCTTTGGAAAAAAAGAGACCACTGCAGAATCTTTCCTAATTTAACATCTTTACTTGTATGGCAGCCATTCTATTTGAGTGAATTCCAACACTAGGACAACTCAGTCTTCTTAAGGAGGTACTGATTAAGTAATCATCTAAACATGGAGGGATCATCTAAGCATGATAATATACATACATTGAAGCTATGAATAATAATCAGAGTTATTACACAACTACAGATGTCTGAATTCTTCCTCAATTAAAACTAGAGTATTGTAGTGTTGAAGAATGAACACAAATTGTTTTCTTTACATTATTTGATCAAAAAGCAACATCTTTTTAGTTGTTTTGGCCAGTTGTCATTTTCTGTAATTAAATGCCGTAAATGTTGATATTTTGACTAAATAAAACAAAATTGTTAATTTTATTCACATACGTGTAAATGGTAAAACCAGATGAAGTGATAATTTTGCAATGGTCTCTTAATTTTTTTCAGAGTTGTATTTCCACTTGTATTATACAGTATATCTTTCAATATATTATTGCGTCAACTCTCATTTGTTATATACTTGGCTTGGTCAAAGGTTTATACCAGATTTATAGTTTGGGCTGACTTATTTTTGTTGTTGCTTTGTCAAACATAAAACTGAAAATGATAAATACAGTGAGGAAAATAAGTATTGAACATGCCAACATTTTTCTCAAACATATTTCTGATGGAGCCATTGACCTGAGATTTTTTACCAGATATCAGTAACAACCCAAGTAATCCATACAGACAAAAAAAATCAAGGCAACTGTGTTCACAAAACAAGTTGTATTTAATAAAGTGGAATGACACCGGGAATAAGTATTGAACACATGAAGAAAAAGAGGTGCAAAAGCATAGAAAGCCATGAAATCAGCTGAAATCCATTAGAACTTAGAAAGCCATCCCATCTCCCATCAGTGCAAATTAATTTCAGCTGGTCAAGTCCTGACTGATAGCCTTTGAAAAGGTCCGTGACTATCAGATTGTCACACCACACAGAACTCATGATGGGTAGAAGCAAAGAGCTCTCTTAAGACCTTCGCAACCTTATTGTTGCAAAACATAAAGATGGCATTGGTTACAGGTGCATTTCTAAACTGTTGAATGTTCCAGTGAACACTGTTGGAGCCATCATTTGGAAGTGGAAAGAACATCATTTTACCACAAACCGACCACAACCAGGACTTCCTTGCAAGCTTTCTGACAGAGGAGTCAAAAGAATTATCAGGAGTTATCCAAGAGCCAAAGACCACTCGTGGAGAGCGCCAGAAAGACCTGGAGTTAACAGGTACTGCTGTTTGAAAGAAAACGATAAGCAATGCACTCAACCGGCATGGGCTCTATGCCCGCTCACCTCGCAAGACTCTGTTGCTGAAGAAAAGGCAAGTTGAAGCTCGTTTAAAGTTTGCTGCACAACATTAGGGCAAGCCAGTAAAATACTGGGAGAATACAGTCTGGTCAGATGAGACCAAAATTGAAGTTTTTGGATTCCACAACACACAGCATGTTTGGAGGAGAAATGGCACTGCACATCAGCCCAAAAACACCACATCATCAGTGAAGTTTAGAGGTGGGAGCATCATGGTGTGGGGGTGTTTTTCAGCACATGGTACAGGCAGACTTCATATAATTGAAGGAAAGGTGAATGGACAAATGTACAGAGGCATCCTTGATAAGAACCTGTTGCCATTTGCCATGATGCTGAATATGAAACGAGGGTGGACATTTTAGCAAGACGATGATCTCAAACACAGCCAAGGAAACTCAACTGGCTCTAGAGAAGGAAAATAAAGCTGCTAGAATGGCCCAGTCAGTCACCTGACCTGAATCCAATTGAAAATCTATGGAATGAACTGAAGATCATTTCTACTGCATAATTTAATTATAAGATGCATTATATGTTATGGTATTGTATAATGAATGTAATTATGGGATGGATAATGACTATAATGATATTATAATTTATTGGGTATGGAGAAGGGGTGGGACTATATAAGCGCTGGCTTCTCCCCACTCCTTTTGAACAAGTACATTTTTTGTTATGTTTATTTTTTTGGTTTTGATTCCTTGTTTTTAATTTTTTTGTTTTGATGTTCAAATCAATCAATCAGAGACACCTGGAAGCTGTCATTACCGACAAAGGCTTTTCTACTAAATATTAAATGAATTTCACCAAGCGTGTTCAATACTTATTCCCTGTGTCATTCCACTTTATTAAATATAACTTGTTTTGTGAACACATTTGCCTTGATTTCTTTGTATATATGGATTACTTGGGTTGTTACTGATATCTGGTGAAAATCTGAAGTCAGTGGCTCCATCAGAAATATGTTTAATGAGAACAATGTTGACGTGTTCAATACTTATTTTCCCCGCTGTATTTCTAAGGGACATGTCCTCTATAAATAGACTAAATGGCAGTAAATATTGGTTTGTGTTTTTTCTCTGTTTAAGGGCCAACATATTCTATAATTACAGTGGTCTTGTTGCTTACCACAGCGTCTTTTATATTTGTATTTTTGAACATTTACACCAGTGACTTCTAATACCAGCAGAAAGCAACAGTAAGCAGATTTAAGATTCATTATAGATAAAGTCTCAGACAGGATTTCTGATAATATACAGCTGTGTGCTGTATGGAGTGACAGTTATTTTCTTGTTTGCAGGATCCTTCTGTCACCCAAGCCACTCATTCTACGGTAGAACCAGTGGATCAGTACAGCCCTTTCACTAAAAATGTAAGATGTTTCAAATCTGTCACTGCTTTGTTGTTTTAGTTTTAGTCTCACATAGAAAGAAAATGTCATCTTTCTCCTTTACTCTGGTCTGAACTTATTTTCTCATCATTTCATTTATTTTCATTTTTGTTGTCTTTTATTGAGCTTCTTGTCCCATCAGTAATATCGTTTGATTATTGTTTTCTTCCAGGATGGCCTAGCTACTCACACCACCCCAGCCACCACCTCTCCCTACCAGCCTGCAGTGCTGCAGCCGTCCACAGAGCCCAGTCCACAGGTGAGCTGACATACTCCCTGCTGATCTGCTGCAGAAAGTTACTGCATTGTAGTAGGGTGAGGCAGAGCACTTCCCTGTATACCCTTCCTATTTACATGCATCGCGTATGCTTTTATTATGCCCCGTTATTCCATACATCATTGGTGCAGGTGTTCTCCCCTAAAAACACCAGATATTTTAAACACAATCATCATCACTCTATTAAAGCAAGAAATCTCTGTGTGTCTGTCATGTTTATAGGACATCATAGGACGGCCTATGATCTCTGCCTGATCATCATAGGACGTCCTGTGAACTCAGGCATCATAGGACTCGCAATGCCATCATAAGGATAAGATGTCTATATGGTGGCACATAGACAAATGTGTCTTTATGATGTCATATAGACCATCACTCACGATGCCTAGACTAATGTGTCTTTATGATGTCATACGGCTCATAGACAAATGTGTCTTTATGATGTCATATAGACCATCACTCACGATGCCTAGACTAATGTGTCTTTATGATGTCATATGGCTTATAGACAAATGTGTTTTTATGATGTCATATAGACCATCACTCACAATGCCTAGACTAATGTGTCTTTATAATGTCATATGGCTCATAAAATTGGCAAGGTGAGTAAGTCACAGGGCCAGTCTTTATAGCGCGTTCGTGTTTTCTGCACAACAGATTTCTGCAGCCATGGCCAATTCTATGTTGCCGTGAGCAGAGTTGCCAGATCAAGCAGTCTTCGTATTGTTCCTCAAGATGAAGAAACTAAGCAAAAGCGTTGCTTTCTCAGCAGTGTTGTTTTTAAAGAGGTGCTGACACAGTAAAAATGTGTAACTTTGAAGAATGCCAGTCTACACTACAAATGTGTAAAATGCCAAGCAAAGCGCTCATTTTCTCCGGGTGCTCCGGTTTCTTGGTTTCTATGGGTATGCACGGGCCTTCCTGAACAGGGTCGAAAGCCACTTTTTGCTCAGATTTATTTTCATGATCTTGCCCATGAACTGGAATTACGACACACCCATCCCTCAACCAGTGGTCTGAACGAAGAAGAAGAAGACCCATGAGATGGAGAGCAATAGAATGAGGAGAACTGCTGCACATCAGAAAAGATGCCGTGAACATGAAGTATCTTCCTTAATTTTACTGCATGCAATGCAGGTCTGCACACTTTCCTTGTTCGAGTCCACTGCCACTTTTTTAGCTGGCATCTTTTTCGCAGCTTCTGCATATGTTAATCCCTGGGAGACTTTTATCTGCTGAATTTCTGCTGCTCTTTTTGCTGGCTTCACAACCTCAATATGCAGTGTTCACCACCACAGTTACAGCACTTTAATTTGGCTCCTCTTTCACACTTGCCATATTCATGTTCACCGGAGCATCTGGCACATCGTTGTCTACCTTTGCATATCGCTGCTACATGACCAAACTTTTGACATTTGAAGCGTCTGAGTGGAGGAGGAACGTAAAGTCTGACTTCATAGCTCATGTAGCCAATATACACCTTACTTGGCAGTCTTGTTTCATCCAATTTTAACATTACCGACAGTCTATCACATTTTTCGCCATTTCTTTTAGCTTTCAATCTCCATACCTCCGTCACTTTTGCGCCAGTTAAGTTCCTCATTATTTCATCAGTTGAGACAGCCATTGAAATGCCTGATATCACTCCTCTCATTGCTTTATTTCCTTCCAGTACTGAACACTGCACATTTTTCCCTCCCATCTGAGTGACTATGATTGCTTTTCCTTGTTGAACACTATCTTTACATGTAACCAGCAATGAACCACTACGAAGAACCCTTGCATTTAAAACTTCTCAAAGTAACCCATTAATTGCATTTGTATGCTTAATTGGGTTCCACTCATGAAACGATGCCCCTTCCTGAGTAAGTTTAATGATGACACTCCTTCTGTTCATTCCAGGATCATTCATCCTCTGATTCCTCAGCACTTGATAACGGTCTTGATTTTCTTGATGTCTACGTTTGTTTCTTGCTGATGTCATAGCAAGTCCTATGACCGTAAGTGATGCTTGCATTTGATCTTTGATGATGTCATAGCGAGTTCTATGATCATGAGTGATGCCTGCCTTTGTTATATAGGAATGTCATAGGACATTTCACACACAAGGAGTCGTTATAGGTACATCATAGGACGTCATGCAGACATAATAGGAACATCATAGGCGGTCCTATGATCTTTGGCTGTGACAGACACACACTGACACACAGAGATTTCATGAATTTATAGAGTGACTAGTGCATACCCGTGCATGCTCGTAGAAACCCAAGTATTTCTGCATGCCTGTAGAAAGCAGGTATAAGCAAGGGTGTAAGCAAGCACGTCAGCACTCGTTCAGTGATGCGTGCCTTTAATCTTTGATTTTGTCATAGCGAGTCCTATGACCGTGCACATTGACTGGCTTTGATCTTTGATGATGTCACAGCGAGTCCCATGATGCCTGCATTTGATCTTTCCTGATGTCATTGCGAGTCCTGTGATCTTTGCTGATGGCATAGCGAGTCCTGTGATCGTGAGTGATGCCTGCGTTTGATCTCGTTCAGTAATGCCTGCCTTTGATCACTCTATACTATGGTGTCTTTATGACACCATAGTATAGAGTGATGGTGTCTTTAGGCCTATCATATAGACATCATGTAGAGATCATAGGCGCATTATAGGCGATCCTATGATCTCTTAGCGAGTCTATGGTCGTGAAAGTGTCTATATGATGTCATGTAGACATCATAGGAACATCATAGGAGGTCCTATGATCTTTTAGTGAGTCCTATGGTCTATATGATGTCATATAGACATGTAGAGATCATAGGTACGTCAGTCCAATGGTTTATATGATGTCATATAAACATCATAGGAGCGTCATAGGGAGTCCTATGATCTTTTAGCGAGTCCTATGGTCTATATGACATCATGTAGAGGTCATGGGATCATCAGTCTTACGGTTTATTTGACGTCATATAGACATCATGTAGACATCAAAGGAACATCATAGGCGGTCCTATGATCGTCGACATCATAGGAACATCATAGGCCGTCCTATGATCATGACACACTGACAGACATTGAGATTTCTTGAATTTATAGAGTGATATAGTTCAAGAAATCTCTGTCAGTGTGTCATGGCCATAGGACCGCCTATGATGTTCCTATGATGTATACATGATCCTATGATGTTCCTATGTATAACGACTGCTTATGTGTGAAATGTCCTATGATGTTCCTGTGTATCAAAGGCAGGCATCACTCACAATCATAGGACTCGTTATGAAATCAAAGTTCAAACGCAGGCATCATAGGACTCGCTATGACATCATCAAAGATCATAGGACTCTCTATGACGAGAGTGTGTTATAGACATCAAGTAGACATGACGGGGTTCCAAGGTTGTCATAGCCAGGAGCGGCACTGGGGTTAAGCTCCCAGTGCTCATAAAATGCTCCTTACGGCGTGCGTCTCGAAAAGCCTCTGACAACTAAGTCCAACTCCTAGCCTGCCCGTGTGGTTTAGTCTCTAAGCTCGGCGGAACTGCTTTTACTAATAGGAGAAGGGGCGAGGGCGGATCTCTGGCGCCTTAAAACCAGATGCTTCGGGTAGATGGTGGCTCGTCAACCTGGGAAGGTAGCCCATCTAGGGGAAGGTAAACCCTGATCTCAAACCTCCGCTGCCTTGCGGCACACCCGGTCACGGGAAAGGCTTCGGGAGTCAACCCTGAGGAAAAATCCGGAGTCGGAGCCCCTAAGGCAGTTCTCTGTTGTGCTCAACATCGTTCTGGCAGGTCCTGCGACGGCGCTGGTGCCAAACTATAGCAGCCCTGCTGTTCGTTTGGATTCATCAGTGACGTGGAGAGGGGGGACATGCTGCATGGGTAACATCTTGTCCTCCATATCTTCCTGCCCAGGCTTGAATCCTACCAACGCCCAACGCTGGAAGGTAGAACACCAGTGCGCATCGGCCTGTTCAGCCACAGGCGGTGCTGTTCCAGCAGAGTAGATGTTTAGGATTCTCTTCCATGGTCATCATAGACCGATGGAGGCCAACGACAAGACATGACGGATACATTTTTTTCGCACGTAAGGAGTTGTTCAGAACTCCTTATACAAAGATATATAGTGATGATAATCAAGTAAGTGGCGGAAATGCACCTGTAGGCTGGTTGCCAACTGCCAATCAAATCTAAAAGAAGAAGAAGAAGATAGAAAGACTGCAGCTCCTGACCCAGATAGCGTGATGATATAGAGTGAAGTACGAGGAGACGAAGAAGAGTGATGTCTGAAGATGGAGTTGAGGTTCTATTGGACACAGCAATGATGATAGAAGGACTACAGCTCCTGACCAGATAGCGTGATGATATAGAGTGAAGTACATGGCGGTAATGCACCTGTAAGCTGGCTGCCAACCGCCAATCAAATCTAAAAGAAGAAGAAGGAAATCTCACTGTTTGAAGAAGAAGAAGATTGTTCAGAACTCCTTATAAGAGCTCCTTGTACAAAGATATAGAGTGATGTAGAGTGATGATAATCAAGTCAGTGGCGGTAATGCACCTGTAAGCTGGTTGCCAACCACCAATCAAATCTAAAAGAAGAAGAAGATGATATAGAGTGAAGAAGATGAAGAAGAGGTTGCCAACCGAGAATTCTGACTTTTGATATATAGAGTGATGTTTCCTGAGTGAAGTACGTGGTGTAAGGACTACAGCTCCAGACCCGATAGAGTGGTGATACAGAGTGAAGTACGTGGCGGTGATGCACCTGTGAGCTGGTTGCCAACCACCAATCAAATCTAAAAGAAGACTCGCTATGATACAATGAAAGATCAAAGGCAGCCATCACTGAACGAGTGCTGACGTGCTTGCTTACACCCTTGCCTCACACCTGCTTTCTACGGGCATGCAGAAATACTTGCATATACTTGGTTTCTACGGGCATGCACAGGTATGCACTAGTTTCTTTAAATTCTGATAAGCCCCACTTCACCCCACCCTCGATGTTTCATCACTGCTGAGATCCATGGTTAATGCAGCTCCAAAGTTAGCTGTTAGCTTTAGCTGCCTGAGCTAACTAATGTAAAATTGGCTGATTGAGAGAATGTAAAAGCCCAAATCAGGCATCACTGGGGACAGGGGTGTGTGGTTGGAGTGGTCCATAGGATAAGACCAGCTCTGGGGTTATAATAAGCACAGAAATAACCCTGGATGACTGAATGGTTAGCTGTGCTTACTCAAAGGGAGGTACAAGCTTTAGCTAAACTAAGCTAGCCATCAGTGATATTACAGGGCTGTCACCAAGATAATTAAAAAAAAAGCACAGAATGATGAAAGATTTATTATTAATTGTAGATAAAGAAGCAGTCTGCAGCACACATGTTTAGTGGGTTGACTAGAATTTACAGAGAGAAGCCATAAAATTCCTGATTGCGCTGCTGAGCTAGCTGCTAACAGCCCAACTTCCTGGACCATCCCGGCCAGAAAAAGGCCAGAATGATGCAAGACATGTAATCGACTGTGGATTCACCTAGAGGGTGCGTGAAACCTATAGAGCAGGGGTGCCCAGCCAGTCGATCACGATCTACTGGTCAATCTTGAAATGCTTATAGGTCGATTGCAAATTGGTCCAGACCCAAATGCATGCCACTTTAGGATATGTGTGCCTAGCTGTGCCACCAACTTTGCTGTGCTACTAAAGGGACCGGAAATGTTAGTGTTGTGTATGTGCCAATACCGTAGCTCATGCGTGAGTGTGCCTGTCACACACAATCGCCTGACCACTGTTGTGCCACAAACTGATGGTCTGCCAGAAACTGATTGGCCCGCCACAGGAGCGCACCTCGTTCAGCCGTTTTTTCTCAGTTTAGCTTACGGCTGCTTTCTGCCAATGTAAAATGTCACCATGGGACCATGCACGGCCATCCTGAACAGAACCATCCACACCGCACAAAGTGAGGACAGGAAAACAACCCATCACACCTCCGTACACAGGTCCAATGCATTGGCTCCAAGCAAATGGTGCCGTTTCTCACAGCATCCCGAATCACCATGCTGTGCCACGGCTGAACGGGCAGTCAGGCTGTGTATGGAGGTTATTTTCAGTCATAAAGCCAAGAGCATTTTCCTCTGATTTGAGAGCACAGGCTCCATAAAAAAAAGTTATTTTATACACTCAGTTTCTCCCTTTGCACAGACAGCTTGGTGACCTCTCAGTATGCCATATGCACAAATAAAGTAGGTGGGGTTAGGTCCCCAGACCTGGAAAAAAAGGAGAGAATTGCCCCCCCAAAATCATCACAGTCCCCTCCATACCATGCTCCACAACAGAACAAAATGTATTTGAAGCACCAGTACTGAGCATAAATGCATTTTTTCCCAAATTTGTAGATTTTCTCATAAATTTGTAACTTTTTCCTATTAATTTACTACTTTTTTTTTGTAAATGTACAACTTTGTTCTTGTAAATTAACCACTTTTGCGTCTTAAATTTGAAACTTTTTTGGGTAATTTTTAAATTTTTTTGACCGGTAGATCTTGTGATGTTGAAAAACCTAAAAGTCGATCTTAAGCATAAAAAGGCTGGACACCCCTGCTGTAGTGTTTCCATAAGCTAACTCTGTGGTAACGCTGTTTGTGTGTGGACTTGGATGCACATGGGGATACTTTCACCGTCATTAAAATGGGTGGAGATGAAGCTGGGAGGGTGGTATCATTCCAGTGAGCTACAGTTCTCCTATCACAGCCGGAGCAAAATCAAAACCGTACATTTAATGGGAGGTAGTGGAACAAAGGTGGGACAAGGTTGTGTTTTTGTGTTTTTCTATTGGTAGACTCTCCAGATACATAAATTGATTTGCGAAAGCACTTGAAAAAGTTAAGTTTTCATCCTCTGTCCACTTCAGTGTTTCTTGTTGATTCTTTTTAAAACGACTGAAAGATTGTAACTGTTGAAAATTAACATAACTTACAGTGGTGGCTGAAAAATGCTGAGTGCAACTGTATATGGAAAAGATGCACTTTTAGAATTATAGATAATCTTTTCAAATTGGTCCAACTTTTAAAAAATGCTAAAATTTGTGCAGATAATGAGTCAAAACTCATGAATCAGACTACTCTAAATGCTGTTTTCAGTGTTTTGTTTTTTCACTCTTTGAATGTTTTTAAATGCATTCGTCTTTAATTTGGTCATTTTGATCCAACAGCACCCCTATCAGGAAAAAAAAATGTCTTTAAATAAAATGCGTAAATACAGTAGATGACGAGAAACTCTTTCTTCTTGTCCTATAGGGGGGAGAAAAAGTATCTCCAATCAGAGCTCCAAAACTTTACCTCAAACGCAATATCCACCTTTCTGCTTGACTAAATTTGACTAGAGGCTTAATTTAACCCTGTAATTGTTTTCTGAAATGGTTAACATTCTAAGCTATTTGAGTTTTATTTACAGAAGGGGTGTTTTGTTGTGATTAGCCATCCATGCACTGTACAGACAATGGACCTCAGAGGAACGTTACACAAACACCTTCTCAGTTTGCACGTCATAATGAAGAGGCTTCTTTTTCCATGGCATAAGTATTCATGAATAGCGTCACAGATCACCCATGCCCTTCCTTTTCTGCCATGTTAGACATCAGATATTTACCACAAATATGCAGTCACTATAATGTGGTTTAAAGATTCAGATTTACCCTCAAACATGCATAAAAACAATGATAAACCAGAGCAACTTTTTATATACGCATCTCTTTAACTGCACACAGTGACACAACACTGGTTTTTAAATTATTGAACTATAATGCGGCATGATATATAAAAGTGAATCATTTTTTTTAGTACATAGAGCCCTGTTTGACAGTTGCTTTGGGCAGATGTTGAATAAAGTGTCTCCTCCTTTTTTCAGGCGACTGCTGCAGCAGCTCAGGCCAATCTGCTGAGGCAGCAGGAGGAGCTGGAGAGAAAAGCTGCCGAGCTGGACCGCAGAGAGCAAGAGCTACAGAGCAGAGGCCCGACAGGTCATTAGAGACGAAAACCCCTGCGCAGCTTACTGACAAAGGGAAACATTGTGCAATGTGTGCATTATGTATCATGGAGGAATATAAGACTCCCTAGCTGTGAGGAATGCCCCGAGGTCTGCAAGTCATAAATTTAATATAAAACTCATCATGTTTAAATTGGAAAACAACCGATCACTCAATCAAACTTTATTTGTATAGCACTTTTCAAACATTGGATGCTGTGCAAAGTGCTTTACATGGATAATGTGTTACATGCAGCCGTGTCACTGGAAATGCAGGTTCATTTTCTGTGTCAAGTCAAATTCTCTCGTATGTTATCAGTGATCTGTTAATGTACTTGGCAATAAATTTTTTCTGATTCTGATAAAAGCAGTAGACAAATTTAAATACATATATTTGCATGATACATCTCACACACACACACACACACACACACCGCGCGCGCGCGTGCACAGGGATATGCGCCACTCCTTACTTCTCACACACACACATAAAATAGAAGAGACATAGCTCTGCACTGAGGCACCATGTGAACATATGAAGGAACACCATCCTGTGGAGCTCCCCACGCCAGGAGATCACACAGCCCATGACCACAGGGCGTTCCACAGAGGCCACGCTGACCAGGACATACCGGGGTCCACACCACAGTTTTAAGGCAATGGCATAGCGCCCCCACCAGAGCGACCCACGAGACCAACACCCCTGCAGATGGGCCAAACCGTATCCAGCATGAGGGGCCCCACTGACGAAAACACTGGAGCTAAAACACACAAAGAACACAATGAAACTAAGAACACATAAAACCAGAGGAACTGAAAACCCATACTTACAAACTGAGCTAAAAACATATTAAAATAAAAAGCGATGAGAAAATCTAAAAACAAATGGAGCTAAGAAGAAACAACGGAAAAACAACGGAACATAAATGACTACTTCAATAATAGTAAACAGGTTTGTTAAAAGCCAGATTAAACAGGTGACTCTTGAGCAAGTGTTCTTAAAAACATCTATTGACTTTGCGGCCCCGAGGCTCTCTGGCAGGCTGTTCCACAGACGAGGACCATAGTCATGAAAGGAGACTTCACCGTAGATCTTGGTCTTGACTTTGGGAACCATTAAAAATTCAGTACCAGAGGACCTCAGGGTCCACGATGGCTCATAAGGTAAAAGCAGCTCAGATGGATTAGAAAGCCAAAGACCATTGAGGCATTTAAAAACTACTAAGAGAACCTTAAAATTGATCCTAAAGCACACGGGGAGCCAATGCAGCGATTTTAAAACTGGTGTAATTGCGCCAGCTGGTAGATAATGAGTTAGGCTTTAGTGTTGATATAAAAGATAAACATGGTCACATTTTTAACATGTTGTCTTGACATTTTTTTTTAATTTGCTATTTTGGATCCAGATATGACCCAAGTTTGGAGTGGAGTTCTGTTAAAGCTTGCAGGACTGTATAAAAAGCTCTGTCAAATAGTTAATTAGTATCCTCATATGATGAAGTTTAATTTGCAAAAGTAGAGTTGAAAAGCCTAGTGTATTCACTGAAGTTAGTAACGGTCAATTAAAGTGATCATCCTACTAACATTTGGATGCAATGTTGTTTAAATGGGTAGTTATTTAAACATTACCTTTTGTGGACTTGTTATAAGGCAAGAAAATAAACTCTAAAGCTACGTGTCCACCTAGGCATCTGTTGACGGAAGGTCCCCATGCCTCTTCCACATCAGGGGTCCGTTGGGAGCGTGAATGGGGCGTAACCAAGCAAGAGTCACTAGTCCAATAGTCCGCAGCCACAAACTGCACAGCAAGTATCACCGCCTGGTCAGAGAACTTCTGCTGGTGTTCAAGCAGTGTTTTTAGCTACAAAAGTGCAGTTTAATGAGCTTCTACTGTCCTCCCTAACCTGCACGGCCTGCATATCACTGGTCGAGACGACCCCATATCTTCAAAAATGAACAGCAAAACATGTTTCTGAAAACTATCGAGACGAGAGTTAAACATGTAGTTGCTGAATATGTGGTTACTTTTTCTAACGACTGCTATTTTAAAAGTTCAGCATGAGTTCCAGGAAGCGATTGCTCGCTCCTTATTTGCATAAATGGGACCGGAGCGGAAATGGGAATGAGGAGCGGGCATCTCCACGAGACAGCTCGACATTCTTTGCACGGCGCTACTGGAATGCATGCGGGGCATGCTACATACACAACGAATTAAAAGCATGAAAACACCTAGGTGTACATGTAGCTTTACGTGGGAGTCTATTGAGTTGCTTTTAGAGGTGCTTCAAGTGGCCATTCAGGTAACTGCAGTTTGTGTTGTTTCTTTTGAAAAGATTTTTTTTCCTTCACAGTGGAGGATGACTGTTCACCTTGCTGCAGTAGGAATGTTCTGTCTGCATTATACACTAGATGTATTGCACGTTAATTACTGTAAGAAATAGTTTGGCAAAAGTTAAATCTTTATCTAAAGGTTTTGATTTCTTATCAGTTGTAGAGGCTAACCCAGGATTTACACTGACTCCGGATACAGTATGTTACGGCGGCAATCCAGCCTCCACAGCAAATGGTTCCCATTCTCATCAATTTTCTAATCCCCACCTGGTCCGGACCTTTGCAGAACGAATCTGGCTCATCAAATTCAGTTCACTAATGAAACGCAACAAGTCTTGTTTTTGACAGATGCCCAATCAAATCTGGAAGGAAATCCTTTGGTATCTTGCGGTATTTAATAGCTGTTTGTTCATTAAAAATGATTTGAGCTGTTTTGAAGATGGCGGAGGAGTAAGACGTGCATGGTGTGGGCTCTCTGCTAGTTCAATTTTGTTATTATCCTGTGCCATCCAACTGTAGCGGACTGTGTAATAGCTTGTTAAAGTTATATTAACTAAAATTAATTGTTTTAAAGCTTAAATGGTGGCAAATTTATGAAAATATAAGTATGTGGGGCCTGCGGTGACAAAGCCCAATGCATCCTCGAGCCAGAGTGTCTCTCAGGGCCAGAGTGATTCGCCTCCGCCCTCGCCATGGAAGGGTGACCTGGATGTGTTGAAACTCAAACTTCTGGATGCTATTAAGGCTGACATCAGTGATTAAAATGGAAATTAGAAATGTCCTGGCAGAAGATCTAAGTTCCCTCAAAAATGATCTGCAGGCTGTGAAAATTGAAATGATTAACAGCACGGCAGCTCTCTGCACGGACACTGACCAGGTGAGAGCGGACACGACAGAGATGGAGAACGGTCTGTCCTCCCGGTCCGATGAAGTGGTCCAACTGCAGAATGAGGCGAAAGATTTGAGAAAGGAGCTCAAGGAACTCAAGAGAAGTGTGAGGGCATGGAGGGGTATATGAGCAGTTCTAACGTCAGAATCCTTGGTGTACCTGGGACACCTGGCTCCAGCTCTTCTGCAGCGGTGTCTAAATTGCTGCTGGATGTGCTTCACCTGGAGAAGGGGCCGGGCCGCTGGTCGACCGTGCACACCGGGGCTCTGGCCCGCGGAACAGGAGTGGCAAACCGAGAATTATCATCACTAGATTGCATTACCACCAGGAATATCTTGAGATTCTACGCCTGGCACGGAGCAGCGGACCACTTCGCCTCAATGGGGAGCCTGTTGCTATTTTTCCTGATTACACCACGAGTGTTGCTAAAGCACGGGCGGCTTTCACCGAGGTGAGGAAGCTGCTGCGGGACCGAGAAGGTGTCCGCTATGGCTTGTTGTTTCCAGCACGGCTCTGTATCACACACGGAGGAGAAGATGAGGAGTTTACAGACGCCAAAAGAGCCATGGACTATGTGAACGAAAAAATTATTACTACCTCGGATGACACACCATAAACTGTAAGATAAATTTTTTTAAGTTGATTTGCTCCACTTTATTGGCCACCCTTTTTGTTGTAGAAGATGTTAAAATTGAAGTGGACAATAGTTTTTACTGTAAATATCAGTTTGAATTACCAGAGGTCAAGTACCCAGGCTGGTTCATTCATTTATTGATTCTTTTTAATTTTCTCTTTCCCTTTTCATAATTATTTAAATACGAGTTATTTATGCAGAGTTGCAATAATGGGGCAACAATTATTTTCTCTTTCTCACATGGATCTAGTTGATTTTCACATATTCCATTTGTTTTTATTTCTTAGTTTTAGGGATGTGCATTTGGTTATATAATAGAGGGTTGGGAGAGAGCCTGCATAAGCAGTAACCTGAGTTTTAGTCTCATGCAAGCACTGAATGTGTGGATTTTTGTTAGCTGGGTTTGGGGTTCACCAGGTTCATACAGGTGAAAGGGGAGGGATGATACCAGATCTTTTATTCTTTTTGTTTTGTCAGACTACTGTTTATGTTGTTCCTTTGCTATCATGGTTTTTCAATATGTATGGGCAAGTACATTTGAACTTTAACTTTTTTTATGGCTTACATGAACGCTATTAGGCTAAACGGTCATCCAGTTAATTTTGTAAGCTGGAACGTAAAATCAGTTACCCACCCTGTGAAATTTTAAAAAATTACCACCCACTTGAAACAGCTTAATGCAGACATTTTTTTATTTTTTTTTATTTTATTTTTTTTTACAAGAGATTCATATACAATTAGCTGATAATCTAAGCTTTGGTAGAAAGTGGAAAGGTAAAGTGTTTCAGTCTAATTTTCACTCAAAGTCCAGAGGAGTAGCAATCATAATTAGTAATATATACAGTTCTCTGTATCCAGTGTCCAATCTGATTCAGCTGGACGATATGTGATTGTGGTTGGAAAATTATATATGCTGCCAGTTACATTAGCTTGCTTTTATGCACCAAATTGGGAAGATCCTGTATTCTTCAGCAACTTCTTCTCTCATTTACCAAACTCTGCAGCAGACAACCTTATAAGATAAGATAAGATAAGCCTTTATTAGTCCCACAACGGGGAAATTCCAGGATTGCAACAGCACAGGGATAGCAACACTCAGAGCAACAATCAGAAGGCAAGAAAAAAACAAGCAAGCAAGAGCAGCTAATATACATATGTACGTATTACTATAAAATATATATATATACACACACACACAGACACACAGTGCAGAGCATTGTAGCTGGATGGAATAAATATATGAATATATGAACACACAGTGCAGAGCATTGTAGCTAGATGGAATAAATATGTAAATATATAAACACCCACAGTACGGAGCATTGCAGCTAGGTGGAATAAATATGCAAGTATATAAACACACACAGTGCGGAGCAATGTAGCTAGATGGAATAATATGTAGATATATAAATATATAAACACACCCAGTGCTGAGCATTGTAGCTAGATGGAATAAATATGTAAATATATAAACACACACAGTGCAGAGCATTGTTGCTAGATGGAATGAAACAGCATAACCGTCTACTTAGTTATCCTACATGGTATGATTATGTGCCCATACATATTCTCACCCTCCATAGCGACCGGTAAGTTCCTAGTTGTATGCCGGAGGCATTGTGCACCATAGTTGGTGCACAATTTGCATCACCACCATCTGCACTTGATCGTAGCGTCCCAGGGAGGGCGTTTCTGTCCAAATTGGCTCAAGCTGTTCACCTACTTTTGGAAAATTATGCCATAGTTGATGTTTGGCGCTTTCGTAATCCTTCTTCAAAACATACTCCATTTTTTCATTGGTTCATAAAACTTATTCACAGATTGATTATTTCTTTCTTGACAAAGGACTCTTAAATCTGGTGAGGGAATGTGATTATAGCGGTATAGTTATTTCAGATCACGGGCCATTGACAATGAAAATGCTTATTCTTAATACACAACATATATTTTGATCATGGCATCTGAATCCTTTGCTTCTTTCAGAGGAAGAGTATGTTAAATATATATCATCTGAAATTAATTTTTTTGTGGAGACAAATCAAACACCGGATATGTCTTCACTTACAGTTTGGGAGTCTCTGAAAGCTTATTTAAGGGGTATAACAATTTCATACTGTGCTAAGAAAAATAAAAAGAGTAATATTCATCTTAAACAACTCACTGAAGAAATTTTGAATTTGGACAGACTGTACAGTAATTCTCCAACAGCAGAATTGTTAAAAAGACGCCTGACTCTAAAAACTGAATTTGACATTTTATCTACACAAAAAGCAGAATATCTTCTTTCAAAAATGAGATGTAATTATTATGAGTATGGGGAAAAATCAGGGTGAATACTTGCAAATCAACTGCATGAAAAGTCTGTAAGACAAACAATCTCGGTAATAAAGGATGGTCATGGCATCCCTCATACAGATAACAAAGAAATTAATTCCTGTTTTAGAGGTTTTCATCAGTCAGTTTACACCCCAGATTCATCTACTAAAGCATCTAAGATAAATGACTTCTTTTGATCCTTGAAAATTCCATCTGTTGATTTGGATCAGTCTCTGGAGCTTGAGAGAGATTGGAAAATCTCCAGGCCCAGACGGTTTTCCACCGGATTTTTTCAAAAAATTTTCAGATCAACTTTCCCCTTTGCTGTTATCTGTATTTGAGGAATCTCTCACCTTAAAATCCCTGCCTCCTTCCATGCATCAAGCAGTTATATCTTTACTGCTCAAAAAGGACAGAGACCCCCACTATTGCAGTTCGTACCACCCGATCTCCTGGTTGAAGTCAGATGTTAAAATTTTAACATTTAATCTAATTGCTGAAGAACAGCCCGATTGCAATCTCAGGAGCACGGACTTCTGAGAGAATCTGTCTATCTGCCTCTCCATCAACAGAATCCACGGACATCCAGCTGAATCAAGGTTGGCACATGGGGGCCCTGCTGCCACCAGGGACACAGTAATTCTGCTTGGCTGATGGTCTGTTGTTTAATTTAAACAATTCTTCAGAATATTCCTGGTATAAGTTCTTTAAGCTTAATTTCATGCAAACCCCCATCAGAATTTCAAAATGCATTTTGTCCTTTCATTAGTTTACGTTCTTTTTCAGAGTAACACCAATTTTCTATTTTTATAAATAGTTTACTCATCATTTTCTTCATAAAATTGCATCCACTTTTCTTAACCAATGCTATTTCATGGTTTTTCAATTTCCAGTATATCACCAAGTTAAACTGTGCTTTATTTGGTTTCACAAATCCTTGATTCATAAGTAACTCAGTAATAGTCTATAATGTCCATAATACTGTACATGTTGAATTCTCTGTTTTAAAGTTATCCATATATGTTAACCTATTCTGACATTTCTTATTACACCATTGAAAGACATGGAGTTATTGTTTGATTTCATGTCCATCTTCTTGATTATCAGCAGACAAGAACTCACAAAAGGTTTTTTTGAGACCGATTCATAATTGGTACAAATAAAGAATTGTTAATAAAATTGTCCATTATCTGGACTGGTGCCCTACGAGGATATGAGAGTAATGAAAGGAAATCTTCATTCCTACTCACATTCATTTTTACATTAATACTTGTACCAACAAAAAAAAAAAAACACCTATAAAACCCATAAATCCGCTACAAGAGAGGTCTGGACCACTGGGATATTCTTCCTTTTTCTTTAGGAGGAAGAATGAATTCCATAAAGATGTGTGTGCTGCCTAAATTTCTGTATTTCAAAGTTTGCCCATTTTTCTTAACCAGATCCTTCTTTTTTAACCTTAATAGACAGATGTCAAGTTTTATATGGAGTAAGAAGCAACCAAGGATAGGGAAAAGTATATTGCAACTGCCATGAACAATGGGTGGTATGTCATTTCCAAACTTTATCCATTACCACTGGGCAGCAACTATTAGAACACTGTTACAGTGGGGCGAAAAAGTATTTAGTCAGCCACCAATTGTGCAAGTCCTCCCACTTAAAAGATGAGAGAGGTCTCCAGTTTTCATCATAGGTATACCTCAACTATGAGAGACAAAATGAGAAAAAAAAATCCAGAAAATCACAGTCTGATTTGTAAAGAATTTATTTGCAAATTATGGTGGAAAATAAGTATTTGGTCAATAACAAAAGTTCATCTCAATACTTTGTTATATACCCTTTGTTGGCAATGACAGAGGTCAAACGTTTTCTGTAAGTCTTCACAAGGTTTTCACACACTGTTGCTGGTATTTTGGCCCATTCCTCCATGCAGATCTCCTCTAGAGCAGTGATGTTTTGTGGCTGTCGCTGGGCAACACGGACTTTCAACTCCCTCCAAAGATTTTCTATGGGGTTGAGATCTGGAGACTGGCTAGGCCACTCCAGGACCTTGAAATGCTTCTTACGAAGCCACTCCTTCGTTGCCCGGGCGGTGTGTTTGGGATCATTGTCATGCCGAAAGACCCAGCCACGTTTCATATTCAATGCCCTTGCTGATGGAAGGAGGTTTTCACTCAAAATCTCACGATACATGGCCCCATTCATTCTTTCCTTTACACGGATCAGTCGTCCTGGTCCCTTTGCAGAAAAACAGCCTCAAAGCATGATGTTTCCACCCCCATGCTTCACAGTAGGTATGGTGTCCTTTGGATGCAACTCAGCATTCTTTCTCCTCCAAACACGACAAGTTGAGTTTTTACCAAAAAGTTCTATTTTGGTTTCATCTGACCATATGACATTCTCCCAATCCTCTTCTGGATCGTCCAAATGCTCTCTAGCAAACTTCAGACGGGCCTGGACATGTACTGCCTTAAGCAGGGGGACACGTCTGGCACTGCAGGATTTAAGTCTCTGGCGGCGTAGTGTGTTACTGATGGTAGCCTTTGTTACTTTGGTCCCAGCTCTCTGCAGGTCATTCACTAGGTCCCCCCGTGTGGTTCTGGGATTTTTGCTCACCGTTCTCATGATCACTTTGATCCCACAGGGCGAGATCTTGCGTGAAGCCCCAGATGGAAGGAGATTATCAGTGGTCTTGTATGTCTTCCATTTGCTAATAATTGCTCCCACAGTTGATTTCTTCACACCAAGCTGCTTACCTATTGCAGATTCAGTCTTCCCAGCCTGGTGCAGGTCTACAATTTTTTTTATCTGGTGTCCTTTGACAGCTCTTTGGTCTTGGCCATAGTGGAGTTTGGAGTCTGACTGTTTGAGGTTGTGGACAGGTGTCTTTTATACTGATATGGAGTTCAAACAGGTGCCATTAATACAGGTAATGAGTGGAGGACAGAGGAGCCTCTTAAAGAAGTTACAAGTCTGTGAGAGCCAGAAATCTTGTTTGTTTGTAGGTGACCAAATACTTATTTTCCACCATAATTTGCAAATAAATTCTTTAAAAATCAGACAATGTGATTTTCTGGATTTTTTTTTTCTCATTTTGTCTCTCATAGTTGAGGTATACCTATGATGAAAATTGGAGACCTCTCTCATCTTTTAAGTGGGAGAACTTGCGCAGTTGGTGGCTGACTAAATACTTTTTTGCCCGACTATATATTGGATGAAGGGGGGTGCTCTTGATTCCAGCTGGGTGGAATTGGAAAGGGCTTCAGTTAAAAATGCCTCGCTGGCAGCTTTATTAGGTTCCAGCCTACCTTTCAAACAGCCCATTTCATCTTTTTCATCTAATCCTGTTATTCACATGGTCAAAATTTGGAATCAGTTTCAAAGAAGCTTCAGTGCTACCGGAATGTGGCTTGCTGCACCACAAACTAGAAACCACATGTTTACACCTTCAGTCATTGATGAGGCCTTTGATAGCTGGTCAAAATCTGGGACATTGTCACTATGATTTGTATGTAGACAATAAATTTGCTTCATTTGAACAACTCTGTCAAAAATATAAAATAAGCAGGTCACAGTTTTTCAGATATTTACAGTTCCAATGTTTTGTATCATCTAACTTAAGCTGCTCCCCCCAACGTTGTCAATCAATTCTGCTAGATTTAATCTTTGAATGCAAAATTGATTAAAAAAAAATTGTATAATACATACACTGTTTTGGATGCGCATCAATTGACTACTTTAGAAAAGCTTAAACACAATGGGAAGCAGACTTGGGAGAATCAATATTGGAGCTGACATGGTCCAAAATGATAAATAGGATTCACACCTCCTCAATCTGCCTTTGACACTCTGTAATGCAGTTTAAAGTTGTTCATCGTCTCCATTGGTCTAAGGAGAAGTTATCTAGTATCCAGCTTGATCTGGATCCTACATGTGACCAATGTAGAAGGGATCCAGCTACATTACTGCACATGTTTTGGTTCAGTCCAAAGCTTTATGTATTCTGGAACTTGATATTTGAGGCCTTCTCTAAAATATTTGGACAAACGATGCATCCATTTGTTCTGATTGCATTGTTTGGTGCGACCCTGTCAGACTCCTCTCTGAGCAAGTCTCATTCAAATATGATCGCTTTTTCTACTCTGTTGGCCAGAAGACTGATTCTTTGTGAATGGAAGGACACTCGGCCCCCAACTTTTGGACAGTGGCGAAAAAATCAAACTTACAGTTAAGGGGTCTGTTGGGAAATTTCATGCTACATGGTTACCTTTCATTTCCTTTGTTAACAACACAGCTCCGTCAGTTATTAATACATGAATATTGTGTTGTATTACTGTTTTCCATGATCAAGTGTGTGTTAAGAATGTCTGACTGTTGTACCCTTGATCTGGTATTGCGGGTGGGGGGGTGGGAGGGTTAGTTCTGTTTTATGTTCTCACTCACTCACTCACTCACTCATCTTCTTGCGCTTCTATATCTCTTTTTTTTTTTTTTGTATTTTGTCACTGCTAAGAACAATAAAAAGACTATGATAAAAAAATGATATAAGTTTCTGAGGTCTACTCCGCCGCCACTATTTGAAGGTAAAAACTTGACCTAACATACAAATGCTTCACAGAATTAAAGTTAATAGGCTATTTACATTCTATTTAGAACCCAAAAATCCAGGTGAGGAGCCGCTACATCACACTTATTTGTTATCACGTGATCGCAATCGGTTCATCTCAGTCACTCTTGGGTCTTTCTCGAGATCTCACGTTATTTTGTATAATTCTTGCACAATCTTGTATTTCAAACTCTGTTCTCATCCATACCACTGCAAAACACAAATGGATTTGGTAGGGACAGACACAAGAGTCCATCCATACTGCATCTGCACCGTACTGCATCCGGAATCAGCGTAAATCCTGGGTTAGCAATAGTCAGATACATCTTTTATGATTAAACACAATCAATTTATTAACAAATGAGTTATAATGGTCAGTTTATTTCTCGTAAATGTCAGAGTTGATAATGATTAAAGCTTTCTCATCAACACAAGCAAAAAACATTTGCAGCATAGAGCCTCTTCAGTGGTCAAAAACGGTTTACCTTCTGGACAGAACACCCGACCGTTGGAAGGCTAATTCCTTTTGAAAACACTTGGCACTCCTAGGTCTTTGGTAGAGCTGGCCTGGTTTATCTCTTGTACTGTAGAGATTCAGGGTTGATGTTTTCTCTTATCCTGACAGGTAAAGAGAACAATTGGCCTCCACTTCCCAAGAACTTCCCCATTAAACCGTGTTTTTATCAGGACTTCGCAGAGGAAATTCCCCAAGAGTACCAGAGGGTCTGCAAGATGATGTACTATCTCTGGATGTGTAAGTACACGTTGTGATTCATTTTTAGGATTTAAACTTTGAAATTAAGTTTGTGATTTACTTGCCAAGTGGTCAGATGAGAAAATCCACCAGCAGGTATTCTTACAAACCAAAGATAAACTTTTCCTGGGTTATATACAGTACAGTACTGTGCAAAAGTTTTAGGCACCCCCTCATTTTTTTATATTTTCTTGGAAGATGGGGAAATATATGCAGTGATTTATTAAAACGTGCAAGCTTGATCTGACCATCTTTATTCTTCAATACAGCCTAAACTTTCTTAAGTTTTATAAGTTGGTATAGCTCAGCTTTTTCTCCCAGTTTCCCTTCCTAAAGAACAGTATTGATTTTGTTGACAAGTCATTTTCGTCACAGTCGTAGTCAACGACGTACACTACTCACAAAAAGTTAGGGATATTCGGCTTTTGGGTGAAATTTCAGGATGCACCTAAAATGCGCTATAACCTTTACAGGTGAACTTAATTTGACCTTCTCTAACCTTTTGAATGCACATGTCCAACTCTTCAATGTTTCAGTACTTTTTGCTTAACTTGCTGTTCTCTAACAAGTTGCTTAATGGCAAAATTCACAACAGGTGTTTGATTCATGAATCAACCAATAAATTTTATGGTTCAATTAGAATTGGTATTTAAACAGTCCTCTTCATCATGTTGACATTTTGTTATCATGAGACCAAGACGACACCTAACAATTGATCAACAGTACCCTGCCATTGCGAGACTTCAAACAGGATGTTCTCAGAGGAAAGTGACCACTGAGCTTAGAGTGTCAGTGTCATCAGCCGGTTGCAATAGAGAGAGAGACTGGAAGAGTCACAGAAAGGTATAGAAGTGGCCATCCTTTGGCCATATCCCACGCTGATGACCACTTCCTTGTCAACAGTGCTCTGCAGAACCGGATGATGAATGCCACTCAACTCCAGGCATATTTAAGGGAGGTGAGAGACACCCAAGTGTCACGTCAGACCATTCGAAACTGTTTACATCAGCGTGGTCTGTGTGCCAGACGACCTGCAAGGGTACCTGACCACACCACCAGGCATAGGCATCATTGCTTGCATGGGCAAGAGAGCATTTACAGGGGACCAGTGGGCTTCAGTGCTGTTCTCTGATGAAAGTCGATTCACGTTGAGCAGAAATGATGGCTGCCAACGATGTTGGAGATGTCAAGGAGAGCGCTATGCATCGGCCACTGTTGTCACCATGTTACAGTCTGGGCAGGTGTGTCTAGTCAATACAGAACTGCCCTACACCTTGTGAATGGTACAGTGACAAGCAATACTACCAGAATAACATCATTAATCCAGTCATTTTGCCTCTGCATGAACAACACAGGCCTAATTTCATCTTCATGGCTGACAATGCTCCAGCTCATCAAGGTCACATCACTAGGGAACGGCTGCTGGAGGCTGGGGTACCTCAAATGGAGTGGCCTGCATTTTCTCCAGACCTGAATCCCATAGAAAACCTAGGGGATCAGCTGAGTCACCGTATAGTGGCTTGTAGCCCTGCACCCCACAACCTCAATGACCTGAGGGCCACCCTTCAAGAAGAGTGAAATGCCATGCCTCAGCGGACAATAAGTCAACTTGTGAACAGCATGAGATGCCGTTGTCAAGTTGTAATTGATGCTCAAGAGCACATGACAAGTTATTGAGATAATGACATTTTTTGTTGTGGTATATCCACCACTGTTGTTGGCTTTTGTTTCAATAAACTGTGACCCGTGCTGGCAAAATGAGTCGGAATGCGCACTGCGTCATTACAAGCTACAGGCACACGAAGTCATAAATTATGACTCTTTCTTTGTTTGCTAGCGGCAAGTCCCGGGAAAAACCCCATGAGTGCCTGGTATCATTGTAAAGCTTAGAAATCGTACTTTCTAAAAATACATATGTTTTGGCGGAAGACGTAACTCCTGACCGATCGAACTCGAGATTTAAACCTAGCCAAAATATAAACACGTCGGATTTTTCCGGGTCCGTTTTTGCGCACTTCCTACAAATTAAATATCATTTTAAAGGTCTTTCAATACAGAATATGGAAAAAAAAAGTTACCTTAGTTTTGATAATTTCCTCAAAGTGACTCATTTTGCCACCACGGGTCACAATTGTTTGAGATGAGGAAATCACCATTGCATGCTTATACTTAAATGCCCTACTTTCATGATATTATATCATTGGCGTGAACTTTTGATATTTTCCATAAACTTCACCCGAAAGCCAAATATCCCTAACTGTATTTCTTTCTGATGAAAACGAGACGTTAACTAAATAAAAAGTGACTCATGAAGCTAAAATTCGGACTAAATGTATTGACACTTTTCATCAATGTATAAAAGTGAAACGAAAATGCAGTTGTACAAACGTTGAGTTTTCTTCCGAAAGAAAAAAATGACTTTGCTTTAATTGATTACATATTCCTGTGAAGAACAAATGAAGCTTCTTCTGAGGTTAACTAAACCCCAAATACTGTCGGCTGTTTTTATGGTTTAGTCCAGGGGTGTCAAAACATACAGCCCGTGGGCCAAAACTGACCTGTCAGTTTGTATGGTGTGGTGAGTCTGTTCAGGAGGTGGATTGATTAAGATTGACTGATGTGGAAATGTGTGTAAATTTAAAATAATTCCTTGATCTTGACAAGTTGTTTTTATTGTAAAGTGAAATACTATATTTTTGAGTTCCCGATGGTGTGTTAATGTGTTGTGCCTTTTGTAGATCCACTGTGAAGTGAAAGTTGTCATGCACATATTTTGCCCTTGGGTAGGGGTACAAATGGGAATTGGGACAGACCCTCAAAATGCATTACCCTTTATATCACATAAGAATTTACTTGGCTAAATCTATGCTAGATTTAGTCGACTAAATTCTTATGAAATGGTTTAGATAACTAAATTATGACTAAAAATAAGTGACATTTTAGTCAAAAGACTATGACTAAAACTAAATGGGGAAAAATTGCTGTCATAATTAACACTGCAATAAAGTGACTTCTTGTCAGCCATCCTTCATTGAGAAAATTCTGATGAGGCTTCTATCACTAGTAGATGGATGAGCTGAAGGACCAGTTGCACTTCTTAAGTCCTGTGTTGGGCTTTTTCTGGATTTTTTTTTCCCTATTAAAGGACATGAATTTCAGATACTGTTCATCTGCTGTAGATCATTAGACCGGAAAGTTCTTTTTTGTCTTCCATTGTCCAGTTTTGTTTTGTTTTGTTTTTTGGGGGGTGGGGGTGGGGGGTAAGAAAACTACACAATGTTCAGGTACAAGTCCTAGACTAGGATCAGTGAAAAAGCAACCAACATCCAAAGAAAAAAATGAAAGACTCAGAAAGCCTGGAGGACTGTTGCTCAAGACCACTTTCAAAATTACAAGAAAGTCTGGCTCCTTGGAAGCAAAGTATAAAGAAATGAGGGGGTGCCCAAAACCTTTGCACAGTAGTACATATAGAATGCACATGCTATCTTTCTGAATATAATCTTTGAAAAACATATAACTAACCCTAATCCACAAAGGCTGGGTGAATAACTGAAAATCAACCAAAAAAACACATTCAAACCCTTAAACTGATGTAATTTGGCCCATGTTGGATATTTTGGTTTTTTTTTTCCGCCTCAATTAATACTTTCCTACTATGTGTGTTTCTGTGCTCTCCCCCTTTACATATATATATATATATATATATATATATATATGGACCTAAATAAATGCTTTATTAAATGCAGTATGGAATAATAGTACTTTATGACAGGGAATAACAGAGTAACAATTAGATATAAGCTGATACTAACTGCATTAACACTCACCGACCACTTTATTAGGTACACCTGTCCAAATGCTCGTTAACACTTAATTTCTAATCAGCCAATCACATGGCGGCAACTCAGTGCATTTAGGCATGTAGACATGGTCAAGACAATCTCCTGCAGTTCAAACCGAGCATCAGTATGGGGAAGAAAGGTGATTTGAGTGACTTTGAACGTGGCATGGTTGTTGGTGCCAGAAGGGCTGGTCTGAGTATTTCAGAAACTGCTGATCTACTGGGATTTTCACGCACAACCATCTCTAGGGTTTACAGAGAATGGTCTGAAAAAGAAAAAATATCCAGTGAGCGGCAGTTCTGTGGGCGGAAATGCCTTGTTGATGCCAGAGGTCAGAGGAGAATGGCCAGACTGGTTCGAGCTGATAGAAAGGCAACAGTGACTCAAATAACCACCCGTTACAACCAAGGTAGGCAGAAGAGCATCTCTGAACGCACAGTACGTCGAACTTTGAGGCAGATGGGCTACAGCAGCAGAAGACCATGCCGGGTGCCACTCCTTTCAGCTAAGAACAGGAAACTGAGGCTACAATTTGCACAAGCTCATCGAAGCTTGTGCAAGCTTTCTAGTTCTACATAAACGAGTTCTACATAAACGAAGGTTGGTGTATTGATGTCACAGTGTTGAAGAAGTTTTGTAGCCCTAACCTAGAGTCACTGTTCATAAACTGTAAACCCTTTTATTCACCGCGAGAGTTCTCCTCATTTATTCTGGTCGGAATTTATATCTCGCCTGCTGCTTGTACAACAGAGGCCCTGCAGCACCTCGCTGACCAGATAGCAGAGGTGGAGGAAAAACATCCAGACTCTCTGCTTATCATTCTGGGTGATTTCAATAGAGCTAATCTCACAAATGAGCTTCCTAAATACAGACAGCATATTAAATGTCCCACCAGGGACACAAATACACTTGACCACTGTTACACAGTTTTAAGAAACGCCTATCATGCCGTCCCCCGTGCAGCTCTGGGTTTTTCTGACCACTGTCTGCTCCATCTTATTCCAACATACAGACAGAAACTAAAAACTTCCAAGTCTGTTGTAAGGACTGTGAAGAAATGGACTGAGGAATCAAAGCTGAAGTTACAAGCCTGCTTTGACTATACAGATTGGAGTGTTTTTGAAGCTGCAGCCATTAACCTAAATGAACTCACTGACACTGTGACGTCATACACCTGTTTCTGCGAGGACATGTGTGTGCAGACCAAGACCTTCTGCATATACAACAACAATAAACCCTGGTTCATTCCTAAACTGAAGCAGCTACGTCAGACCAAGGAGGAGGCCTACAGGACTGGTGACTGGACTCTGTACAAGCGGGCCAGAAACATGCTGACGAAGGAGATCAGGCTTGCTAAGAGGAGCTACAGTGTGAAGTTACAAAAAAACTTCTCAGCTAACAACTCTGCTTCTGTCTGGAGAGGCCTACGGAATATCACCAACTACAGGAGACCATCCCCCCACCCTGCGGAAAACCTCCAGCTGGCTAATGACCTAAACAGCTTTTACTGCAGGTTTGAAAAGAACCTACAGTTCTCACCTCCCACCCACACAAAAGGATTATCTGCAGCCCCAGGAACTCCATCCCTCCTCCACTCTGACCTCCCACCAGCACTAATGATCTGTGAAGAGGAGGTGCGCCGGGTCTTTCAGAGACAAAAGATCAAGAAGGCTGCAGGACCTGATGGTGTGTCTCCGTCCTGCCTGAGAGTCTGCTCCAACGAGTTGGCCCCCATCTTCACCCGGATCTTTAACAGATCACTGGAGCTGCGTGAAGTGCCTTCCTGCTTCAAACGCTCCATCATCATTCCAGTTCCCAAGAAACCCTCTATTACAGGATTAAACGACTACAGACCTGTTGCCCTGACCTCTGTGGTCATGAAATCCTTGGAGAGATTGGTGCTGAACCACCTGAAGGTCATCACAGGCCCCCTGATGGACCCACTGCAGTTTGCCTACCGGTCAAACAGGTCAGTGGATGATGCAGTGAATATGGGACTACATTACATCCTGCAACACCTCGACTCCCCAGGGACGTACGCCAGGATCCTGTTTGTCGACTTCAGCTCAGCGTTCAACACCATCATCCCAGGCATTCTTCATCAGAAACTCCTCCAGCTCAAGGTGCCCCCCTCCACCTGCCAGTGGATCTCCAGCTTTCTGACTGACAGGTGGCAACAGGTGAAGCTAGGGAGATTTACATCCAGCTCCCGAAAAATTAGTACTGGCGCCCCCCAAGGATGTGTCCTTTCCCCACTGCTCTTCTCCCTCTACTCTGACTGCACCTCAGAGGACCCTTCGGTGAAGCTCCTGAAGTTTGCGGACGACACCACAGTCATCGGTTTGATCCGGGATGATGATGAGTCTGCATACAGGCGGGAGGTGGAGCAGCTGATCCTCTGGTGCAGCCAGAACCATCTTGAACTTAACCCAGCCAAAACGGTGGAGATGACTGTGGATTTCAGGCGACACCCCCCTTCATTCCCCCCACTCACCATCCTCAACAGCACAGTGTCCACTGTGGACTCCTTCAAGTTTCTGGGTACCACGATCTCCCGGAACCTGAAGTGGTCCTCCCATATAGACACTGTCCGGAAAAAGGCCCAGCAGAGGTTGTTTTTTCTGCGTCAGCTCAAGAAGTTTGATTTGCCTCAGGAGCTGCTGGTTGTCTTCTACACCGCCATCATCCAATCTGTCCTCTGCTTTTCCATCACTGTCTGGTTTGGATCTGCCACTAAACAGGACAAGACCAGACTGCAGCGGATCATTAAGTCTGCGGAGAGGATCATTGGTACCGACCTACCCTCCATTGAGAACTTATATCGGTCCATAACCAGGAAACGGGCGGGAAACATCTGTGCTGACCCATCACACCCCGGCCACAAACTGTTTGAACTTCTATCTTCTGGTCGTCGTTACAGATCACTGAAGGTCAAAACCACCCGTCACAGGAACAGTTTCTTTCCTCAAGCCATCACTCTGATGAACTCCTAACATTCACCTAGTCCTACCTGTTTGCTGTACTCATGACCTTTCATCCATTATTACATTGCACATAACTCTCACACTGCTTTTTACTTCATTCACATTATATCACTGAATCTGAGTCCACATTGAAATACTGTGTGATTGTATATTTTTTCATATATTTCTGCAAAGTGTGGTTAGTCCGAGTAAATAACTGCATATATTCCTGTATATATTTGCATCCTTTTATAGAAACGTGGACAGACTGTAATTTACTGTACATACTCTGTTTGTCATTGAATCCTTATTTAAATCCTTCACCTGAACAACGAGAGCAAGTTTTTAGCCAGAGTCAAATTCCTTGTATGTGTTGTGCATACTTGGCCAGTAAAGCTGATTCTGATTCTGATTCTGATTCTGAAATTGGACAATAGAAGATTGGAAAAACGTTGCCTGGTCTGATGAGTCTCGATTTCTGCTGCGACATTCGGATGGTAGGGTCAGAATTTGGCGTCAACAACATGAAAGCATGGATCCATCCTGCCTTGTATCAATGGTTCAGGCTGGTGGTGGTGGTGTAATGGTGTGGGGAATATTTTCTTGGCACTCTTTGGGCCCCTTGGTACCAATTGAGCATCGTTGCAACGCTACAGCCTACCTGAGTATTGTTGCTGACCATGTCCATCCCTTTATGACCACAATGTACCCAACTTCTGATGGCTACTTTCAGCAGGATAATGCGCCATGTCATAAAGCTGGAATCATCTCAGACTGGTTTCTTGAACATGACAATGAGTTCACTGTACTCAAATGGCCTCCACAGTCACCAGATCTCAATCCAATAGAGCATATTTGGGATGTGGTGGAACGGGAGATTCGCATCATGGATGTGCAGCCGACAAATCTGCGCCAACTGTGTGATGCCATCATGTCAATATGGACCAAACTCTCTGAGGAATGCTTCCAGCACCTTGTTGAATCTATGCCACGAAGAATTGAGGCAGTTCTGAAGGCAAAAGGGGGTCCAACCCGTTACTAGCATGGTGTACCTAATAAAGTGGGCGGTGAGTGTAAGCTGATACTAACTGCATTAAATCAGTCTCTCTGTACACAGAGCGACAGCAGCTGCAGCATCCTTGGTATACAGTGCATCCGGAAAGTATTCACAGCGCTTCACTTTTTCCACATTTTGTTATGTTACAGCCTTATTCCAAAAGGAATTAAATTCATTTTTTTCCTCAAAATTCTACACACAATACCCTATAATGATAATGTGAAAAAAGTTGTTTGGTTTTTTTTTTAAATTTTTGGGAATTTATTAAAAATTAAAAACTAAGAAATCACATGTACATAAGTATTCACAGCCTTTGCTCAATACTTTGTTGATGCACCTTTGGCAGTAATTACAGCCTCGTCTTTTTGAATATGATGCCACAAGCTTGGCACTCCTATCTTTGGCCAGTTTGGCCCATTTCTCTTTGCAGCACCTTTCAAGCTCCATCAGGTTGGATGGGAAGTGTCGGTGTATAGCCATTTTCAGATCTCTCCAGAGATGTTCAATTGGATTCGAGTCAGGGCTCTGGCTGGGCCACTCAAGGACATTCACAGAGTTCTCCTGAAGCCACTCCTTTGATATCTTGGCTGTGTGCTTAGGGTCGTTGTCCTGCTGAAAGATGAACCGTCACCCCAGTCTGAGGTCAAGAGCACTCTGGAGCAGGTTTTCATCCAGGATGTCTCTGTACATTGCTGCATTCATCTTTCCCTTTATCCTGACTAGTCTCCCAGTTCCTGCTGCTGAAAAACATCCCCACAGAATGATGCTGCCACCACCATTGGCGTGGTTATGAACGGTGCCTGGTTTCCTCCAAATATGATGCCTGGCATTCACGCCAAAGAGTTCAGTCTTTGTCTCATCAGATCAGAGAATTTTGTTTCTCATGGTCTGAGAGTCCTTCAGGTGCCTTTTGACAAATTCCAGGCGGGCTGCCATGTGCCTTTTACTAAGGAGTGGCTTCCATCTGGCCACTCTGCCATACAGACCTTGATTGGTGGATTGCAGCCGAGATGGTTGTCCTTCTGGAAGGTTCTCCTCTCTTCACAGAGCAATGCTGGATCTCTGACAGAGTGACCATCGGGTTCTTGGTCACCTCCCTGACTTAAGGCCCTTCTCCCCCGATCACTCAGTTTAGATGGGCGGTCAGCTCTAGGAAGAGTCCTGATAGTTCTGAACTTCTTCCATTTACAGATGATGGAGGCCACTGTGCACATTGGGACCTTCAAAGCAGCAGAAATTTTTCTGTACCTTTCACCAGATTTGTGCCTTGAGACAGCTGTGTCTTGGAGGTCTACAGACAATTCCTTTGACTTCATGTTTGGTTTGTTCTCTGACATGCACTGTCAACTGTGGGATCTTATATAGACAGGTGTGTGCCTTTCCAAATCATGTCCAATCAACTGAATTTACCACAGGTGGACTCCAATGAAGCTGGAGAAACATCTCAAGGATGATCAGTGGAAACAGGATGAACCTGAGCTCAATTTTGAGCTTCATGGCAAAGGCTGTGAATACTTATGTACATGTGATTTCTTAGTTTTTAATTTTTAATAAATTTGCAAAAATCTCAAAACTTTTTTCACATTGTCATTATGGGGTATTGTGTGTACAATTTTGAGGGAAAAAACTGAATTTAATCACTTTTGGGAAAAAGCTGTAACACAACAAAATGTGGAAAAAGTGAAGCGCTGTGAATACTTTCCGGATGCACTGTAAAGCTCAGCTCTCTGCTATTTAGCTATTGACTGTCTGCTCATTTTCCTTTAGTCAACTGTGTGACTCTGTTCCTCAACCTCCTGGCGTGTCTCGCGTTCTTCATCACGAGCCCAAGTCATGGCATAGATTTTGGCCTCTCCATCCTCTGGTTCTTTATCTTCACTCCCTGCTCCTTCCTCTGCTGGTACCGACCCGTCTACAAGGCCTTCAGGTGAGTTTCATTTCACCATAGGTATACCATGTGTGGTTTTAGTAAAAGTACAGAGAAATGTACTCATGCCAGTTACTCATCTGTGATCACAAGTAATTATTGGAAATTACATGAAGTCTTATAATGGTGAACTGTTTCAGCATCTCTTGCACTGTTGTACACAATATGTAAACCAGTATTTTTTTAATAATATAGCTTGCTTATGGTTTTATACTCTTTGGATTACAGTGTATATTTAATAATCATGTATTCATCATCATAGCAGTCTGTCAGGGGCGACAATGACTGTTTTATTTAGGTCTGATCAGATTCCTCCACGCAGCTCTGTAATTCGCCTTCCACTGCCAGGAATTCCTGACCTTGTTAACCAGGGCGACATCCAAGCCTAGTGTGAGTTGCTCTCTGACTGACCATTTCATGAAACTGCTTGCAAAGCATTTGAGTACCGCTAGCATTTGCTGGACTAGCGACACATTCTTGGCAGAATTATTATCAGTGGCAAGGACGGGCCAAGACAAACTGACTCCAGTATCTGTTGCAGTGACTGACCAGATGATAGGTTTGTTTATCTCTGCTCTTTGTGTAATGCATGTCACGATGCACCGACTGGCAAAAGTCCACCACAGACCTTGCGACAGATTTGCTTATCTGCCAGGATGTCCAGTCTCACCCCATGTAACTGGAAGTGGTCCACCCCAGACCTGGTTTTACCCAAGAGGCATTTTTCTCCCTCCGAGATGCGCAAGACAGTCGACTCTTTTATCAAACTTCTGTGTGGCACAAAAATGGCCATAAAAAACCAGGACTGACCTGTAATACTGAATAAGAGGTGGAATAATGCAACCTTCCCCTGCTGTCTGAAGTACCTCCAGTCAGAGGACACGAGCATCTTTAAACGCAGTGCAATATATTTCTAGATACTTTACAAACTTCTGTTATTTTTGCAGTACATCAAAATGCAGTTAAGTTACAGCTACTGTCATATCCAAAAGTTAGGATACTCCTTGACAGCATATCATACTGATTTTTTTTTTTTTTAATTGAAAAGGGTAATTACTCAGTACATAGGGTACCCAGTAACTGCTGTATTTATCAGGGGTTAAGTTTTCCGGCACCGTGCCGGATTTCCAGCATGTGCGGGGGGGTTTTTGGGGGGAGGGGCGTTGGGCTGCGGGGAAATCTACTTCCTATTTCTGTACACAGAAACACTTTTTGTCCAAAAATTAATGCATGCTGAAGCTGCTAATATCAAGTCTATATTGTTCCAAGGCAGTGTAATGAATGCCAAACAACTATTTGATGTCTTTCTTAAATCGTTAAGCCTTCGGAACCAAACTGGTATTATTTTTTATTTATTATTTTACTTCTTGCAGTCGTATTTCATCTGGTGACATATATGATACATAAATGCCAGATCTGTGACATTCATACAAGTGAAAACATACCTGGTGCTCTTGCGTCTGTACCACCGATCACACCAACAGTCCTTGTTAGTTTTCAGTGCACAATCTACACATTGCCGATGAGAAGCCTCCATTTATACAGTCTACGGCACAACCACGAACACCAGCAACAAGTACCAGAACTACGCCAAAACATTCAAACAATACAAAAACTACAAGTGCTGAAATTAACTGCCACTTGAGTGCAAAACACATATGTGGACTATACATTAAAATGAATTTGAAAAACTTTAAAAAGGCTATTTTAAATGCCCCACTACTCCACTCTTGCTGACTGATTTAACACTACTTCAGCCAAAACCGGAAGTTCCCCCCATAATCATTTCTATAGCAGCACCCTCAGGAATAAGGTGGATAGAAAACCTGGATAGCTCACGGCCCATTAGCGAGTACAGAGCTGAGTGAAGCCACTTGGCCGCCATATTAGTACACCCAAAACACTCAGTACTAATATGGCGGCCAGGTGGCTTCACTTTTGACAGCCAATGATCCATCCAGTTTTTCTATAGAGATCAATGTGGCGTGCTCCTAATCAGACAGTGACAGCGAGAGTAAGTGACTGGAAATGTGAGTGTTTCATCCTTCAACATGAACACAAAACCATTCATACGTTCTGTAGGGTGGAGAGTAAGTTTTTGAAGCCTGGGTAAGATGTCCTAATTGGCAAAGGACTTAAAGACAAATGACGCTGGACGTGGATCGAAGAAATGGGCAGAGATGGCAAGCCTTTTGGTAGCTGGTGCAAAAAGCTTAGAGAACCAGGAGCTTGTTTCTGCCAGTGCCATATGGCGCTGGTTTCTGCATGTTGTGCTCAAAAAAGCTCATGTAGGCTTCCGGTTATGGCTGCCACGTAGGACGGACGTGTCTCGCTCTGCTCTGCTCCTGGAGAAAAAAAATCGGCAAATAACTCTCTCATTTGGGACAGAACGTATCCCAGCATTTGGGCGAGGATATGTCGGCGAAGCCTAAGGCTGGAAAACCAGGAAAAGGAAAAAGCGAGCCGCCGAAACAGTCCAAATTAACGGACTTTCAGGTCTGTGACGCAGCAAACAAAACTCCATATATGGCGGAGGAAGCTGGCGGCGGTGCGATGTTTGCGGGGAATGGCGCAGATGCGCTGATGGCTGCCATGAGTTCAATGAGAGCGGACTTTTCCTCTAGATTTGATGGGATTATGACAGCGTTGGAAGGAATAAGAAAGGAATTGGGTGACTGTGTAGAACGAACGGCGCAGATGGAGCTCCGTCTCGCTAGTGCTGAAGATGACGTCACCCGTCTTCAATTAAAGGTGCGCACTTTGGAAAAAAAAAAAAAATCTCTGGAAGATAATATTTTGGATTTGGAATCTCGGTCGAGACAGAATAATTTGAGGCTGGTGGGTCTTCCAGAGGAATCAGAAGGTCGGGACGTATGTTCCTTTTTGGAAAAGTGGATTCCGGAGGTGCTGGGCAGCGAGGAGTTGCAATCAGCAGTGGTTCTGGAAAAAGCACATCGTATTGGCCCACGGAGAGATAAGGGACCGCCGAGGACCTTAATTATGAAGTTTCTTAGCAACAGAGACAGGATGAAGATCTTCAACGCTGCACGTGCTAAAGGAGAGATTAAACACCAGGACCAGCAGGTGCGGTTCTACCCAGATTTGGCCACAGGAATCCAGCAATTGAGGAAGCAGTTTGATCCCGTACGTAAGGAGCTGCGCAACCTTGGGATTCGTCATGGTGTAATCTATCCTGCGAGACTGCTGACCACGTATGAGGGCAGAACCCACATCTTCAAGACCCCAGAGGAGGCGCAGGAGTTCATCAAGAAGATCAAAGAAGAAGAAGAGACTGGTGGGAGCTAAGCATGAACAAAATATAAGGTAGAATAATTAAGCATTTGCACAGGCATCTGACTGACTTGAAGTAAATAGTAAGTTTACAAAATATAGATTGTATTATATATTAAAAAAACAAAACAAAAACAAAACAAACAAAAAAAAAAAAACTATGATGTACAAAGTTGTTAAAAATTTTGGAGTTAAGTTGGAAAACTACAGAGGAGAGTTAATGTTACGTCATTAAAAGCAGTAGAGTTAGGGTGATTGGGAGGATGAAGAAGGAGTGGCTTAGGCTGTTCCCCGTGGGTGTGGAACAGTCGATGGCTATATCGGGAGACAGAATTTTTCTTTTGATTTTGGGGGGTTTGCCACAAGTGTGGGAAGGGGAAATTTGTTTGTGTGTAGTTTGTAGGATGAATGTTCAACCACTCATGTTTTTGCTTCTCTGTATGAGCATGTTTACACTGCAAGGTAATCCCAAACTCTCTATTGATCATGGACCAAAGTGTTAATCTTAATTTAACTTCATGGAATTGCAGAGGTCTACAAAATTTAAAAAAACTTAAACAAGTTATGAATAAAATAAAGGACATGGGTTCAAGAATTGTGTTTTTACAAGAAACTCATCTGATAGAGGAGGATGTTAAAAGAATTAGGAGTAGATGGCAGGGAAGTGTATTCACCTCTTCATTTTCATCCCGAGCCAGGGGAGTTATGACTCTCATACATAAATCAGTTCCTTTTCAGGTGAAAAATGTAATTGGAGACAAATTTGGAAGATATGTAATCATTCAAGGTTCTTTGCTATTAGAAAATATAAATCTTGTGAACTTATATGGTCCCAATATAGATGATCAGAAGTTCTTTGCTAATTTATTTCTCATCTTATCATCACTTACAGGGCAACATATAATAGCAGGGGATTTTAATTGTACATTGAATCCAGGTGTGGATAGATCAACAGGACTGGATTGTACGCACATTGGATGTAGGATGACTATTAATCATTTTATGAAAGAATTGAGATTGTTAGATATATGGAGAGAAATGAAACCACAAGTTAAAGCCTATTCTTGTTATTCCAGTACCTACAAGACATTCTCACGTATTGATTATTTTTTGATTTCCACAGAATTAAGGTCCAAGATTCAAAACTGCTTTTATGATAACATCGTGATTTCTGATCATGCACCCTGTTGTCTAATATATGTAGATAAAAAATTGACAAAGGAATCAGGTAGATGGCAATTTCAGCATAAATGGCTTCAGGATGAGGAATTTGTCAAGTATATAGAAAAACAGATAGACGAGTTCTTTGACATCAATACTACACAAACATCAGCATGTGTAAAGTGGGAGGCTTTCAAAGCTTTTATTAGGGGACATAATATTAGTTATACAGGATCAAAATCTAAGAAGACTCGAGAGGAGAGAGCTAAATTGGAACATAAAATAAAAAGTCTTCAGGAAAAAGTGTATGCAGGAAGTGACCCAAGGTTGGAGAATGAATTACTGATTTTGAGAGCTGAATACGACAAAAAATCAGCGAATAGAGCTGCCTCGAGTCTTCTAAGATTGAAACAATCTTTTTATGAACAAGGTGAAAAATCAGGAAAATTATTAGCATGGCAGATTAAACAATTGGAAATTAAAACACCAATTACCAGTATTATAAGTAATGGACAGGTAGTTATAGATCCTTTAGAAATTAATAGAGCCTTTAGAGATTACTATGAAAAATTATATGATACCAAAAATGAACCTGATTTAACAAAACTAAATGGGTTTTTGAACGAACTATCTATACTGTGTATTCCAAATGAAAACAGGGAGATATTGGAGTCTAAAATTAGTCAAGAAGAAGTTGGGCTAGCCATTGATAATATGAAATCAGGAAAAAGTGCAGGACCAGATGGTCTTCCAGTTGACCTTTATAAAAAATTTAAGAATAAATTAATAAAACCTTTTTTGGAAATGGTTTTAGAAGCATTTCAAAATAATAATTTACCATCATACATAAATAATGCCTTAATTATACTGCTGCCAAAACCAGGTAAGCCCTCTAATAAATGTGAAAATATGAGACCAATAAGCCTATTAAACGCCGACCTTAAGATAATCTGTAAAATTTTAGCAAGACGAATACAAGAAATTTTACCAAATATTATTAATCGAGATCAGAATGGCTTTATAAAGGGTAGACAAGGCTTCCATAATGTAAGAAGACTATTTAATATTATTTATTTTAATAAAGAAGCACCGGATACAGCTCTCCTATCATTGGACGCCGAAAAGGCCTTTGATAGAGTTGAATGGCCCTTTCTTTTTGAAGTCCTACAAAGGTTTGGACTTGGAAATAATTTCATAAAATGGGTTCAAATAATATACAATAATGCTACAGCAGAAATCCTAACAAATAACAATATTTCAAAACCAATAAAAATCAATAGTAGATGTCGACAAGGCTGTCCACTTTCACCTTTACTGTTTACTATGGCAATTGAACCTTTAGCGATAGCGATACGTTTACATTCACAAATATATGGAATTAAAGTTGGACCAACAGAACATAAAATCTCCCTGTACGCCGATGACATAATTTTGTTTATGTCGAATCTAAAAAAATCAATTCCAACCTTGTTGAATTTAATAAAGAATTTTGGGGAAATATCAGGATATAAAATAAATAAAACTAAATCTTCAATATTAATGCTAAATGAGACCCAGAGAAATTACCCAGCCCCTGAGGTAAATCAATTCAATGTTGTAAATCAGTTTAAATATTTAGGAATCCAAATTATGCCTAAGCTAGAATCAGTCGCCAGTGTCAACTATGAAGCCTTAATGTCAGATATCAATGAGTTAACTCAGAGATGGATGTCACTACCAATGTCGATGATCGGGAGAATCAATATACTTAAAAGTAATATTTTACCTAAAATACTTTATTTATTTCAATACATTCCCTTATCACCACCTTTAGATCTATTCTCAAGAATAAAAAAAAAGTTAGTGGAATTTATATGGAACAACAGGAGGGCTAGATTACGTTTGTCTTTATTATATTTACCATTTGATCGTGGAGGTCTGAAATGTCCAAATTTTATGTTGTATTATTGGTCGGCACAACTGAGGTCTATGACATATTATTTTTCATCAAATGATCTCCCTCACTGGACTGAAATGGAATCATACAATTTACCTTTACCTCTTCCCATATTCATGTACTCAGATTCGGCAAAAAAATTACAAAAACAAGTTAAAAATCCATTTGTAAAGCATATGATCAAAATATGGTGTGAAGCTAAAAACTATTTAAAAGAACCACAGTTATTGTCACAATTTAGTCCAATATGGGGTAATCAATATTTTAAACCAGGGAGAGCGGACGCTGTATTTAAAGTATGGAATTTAAAAGGGATACAAAAGATTCAGGATTTATATTTGCCATGTGCAGACAACATAATGTCTTTTGAAGAGCTGAGGATCAAATTTAATCTCAATAGAACACATTTTTTTAAATATCTTCAACTTAGAAACTTTATTCGATCAAATCAAAATAAAGCTCTCACTCGACCTATTTATTCATCCTTGGAAAAAATGATGATGAAAGATAGTAAAAGAAAGGGTATTATTTCAGAGTTTTATAACTCATTGACACTATCTTCAAGTGAAAATTCACTGAAAAGATTAAACTACTGGAAAGAAGATCTGCAAATTGAAATTTCAGAGGAACAATGGGAATTGGCTTGTACAGAAGCTCAAACCAAATCAATAAATGCACGCCTTAAATTGATACATTTCAAATGGTTAATGCGGATGTATGTTACACCGGAGGAGTTAAATAGATATAACAAAAATATACCAGATACATGCACAAAATGCATGGAAAGTAAAGGAACCCTATTTCATTGTTTATGGGAATGTAGATTAATAAGAATGTTTTGGGAAGAGGTGAGGGTAACAATTGAAAAAATAATCTCAAAACAAATCGTATTGAATCCTAAACTGTTTTTGTTGGGTCTGTACCCAGAAAAGCATAATTTTAATAAAAGTGAAAGAACATTCATAGACCTCAGTTTGCTTAATGCCAAAAAATGTATTGCACTATTATGGAAAAAGACTCATAGACCAGATGTGACTCAGTGGTTAAGACAGATGTTAACAAACCTTCCATTAGAAAGAATAACATATATACTAAAATCAAAGGAAATTGTGTTTGAGAATATATGGAGACCTTTTATTGATTATGTAAAAAATTTAAACATAACTCTTGAAGAAGAAGGTGAATGATGTGTGTGGACCTTGTAAATTCCAAACTGGTGAACATAATATGTATACTTATGTATTGGATTGTCTAGACTAAACAGAGGAGCATTGTTGAAGACTTGATTTTGTTGGTGGTTGTTGGTGTTTTTAGTGCATTTTTTTTTTTTGTAGTACTTTAGTGTTAGTGTTTGATTGTTTGTATCATGTTTGTTAAAAAAAAAAAAAAAAAAAAGGTTCAATAAAGATATTGTGGAAAAAAAAAAAAAAGTTAGTGGAATTTATATGGAACAACAGGAGGGCTAGATTACGTTTGTCTTTATTATATTTACCATTTGATCGTGGAGGTCTGAAATGTCCAAATTTTATGTTGTATTATTGGTCGGCACAACTGAGGTCTATGACATATTATTTTTCATCAAATGATCTCCCTCACTGGACTGAAATGGAATCATACAATTTACCTTTACCTCTTCCCATATTCATATACTCAGATTCGGCAAAAAAATTACAAAAACAAGTTAAAAATCCATTTGTAAAGCATATGATCAAAATATGGTGTGAAGCTAAAAACTATTTAAAAGAACCACAGTTATTGTCACAATTTAGTCCAATATGGGGTAATCAATATTTTAAACCAGGGAGAGCGGACGCTGTATTTAAAGTATGGAATTTAAAAGGGATACAAAAGATTCAGGATTTATATTTGCCATGTGCAGACAACATAATGTCTTTTGAAGAGCTGAGGATCAAATTTAATCTCAATAGAACACATTTTTTTAAATATCTTCAACTTAGAAACTTTATTCGATCAAATCAAAATAAAGCTCTCACTCGACCTATTTATTCATCCTTGGAAAAAATGATGATGAAAGATAGTAAAAGAAAGGGTATTATTTCAGAGTTTTATAACTCATTGACACTATCTTCAAGTGAAAATTCACTGAAAAGATTAAACTACTGGAAAGAAGATCTGCAAATTGAAATTTCAGAGGAACAATGGGAATTGGCTTGTACAGAAGCTCAAACCAAATCAATAAATGCACGCCTTAAATTGATACATTTCAAATGGTTAATGCGGATGTATGTTACACCGGAGGAGTTAAATAGATATAACAAAAATATACCAGATACATGCACAAAATGCATGGAAAGTAAAGGAACCCTATTTCATTGTTTATGGGAATGTAGATTAATAAGAATGTTTTGGGAGGAGGTGAGGGTAACAATTGAAAAAATAATCTCAAAACAAATCATATTGAATCCTAAACTGTTTTTGTTGGGTCTGTACCCAGAAAAGCATAATTTCAATAAAAGTGAAAGAACATTCATAGACCTCAGTTTGCTTAATGCCAAAAAATGTATTGCACTATTATGGAAAAAGACTCATAGACCAGATGTGACTCAGTGGTTAAGACAGATGTTAACAAACCTTCCATTAGAAAGAATAACATATATACTGAAATCAAAGGAAATTGTGTTTGAGAATATATGGAGACCTTTTATTGATTATGTAAAAAATTCAAACATAACTCTTGAAGAAGAAGGTGAATGATGTGTGTGGACCTTGTAAATTCCAAACTGGTGAACATAATATGTATACTTATGTATTGGATTGTCTAGACTAAACAGAGGAGCATTGTTGAAGACTTGATTTTGTTGGTGGTTGTTGGTGTTTTTAGGGTATTTTTTTTTTTTTTGTAGTACTTTAGTGTTAGTGTTTGATTGTTTGTATCATGTTTGTTAAAAAAAAAAAAAAAAAAAGGTTCAATAAAGATATTGTGGAAAAAAAAAAAAAAAAGCTCATGTATGCAACTAGTGGTAAAAAAGCGTTACCACATTACAAACTAGATACTGGCCACAGAGCAGCTGTCCGTTTTTGTTAATTGAATTAAACTGTAGTTTTCTGTAGTAATCTGGCTTTGTGCATTTTCCTTTTTATGTTTTATAGTATTTAAGCAGAAGAAGATGGATGGATGGATGGATGGAATCATGGAAATAATGGAATTTAGAGTATTATATACAGTTCACTGTTGCTGTTTAGAAGAAGAAGACAACGCCATCTCTGTTGTTATTCAGTTCATACAGCCAATCATGTACAGTAGAACGAAATTACATTTCTCTTCTCTACAGTGACCATGTTTACATGGACACAAGTAACTGGATTAAAAGCCTGATCGGAATAAAAATGCTTCATGTAAACATGCCAGTCTGAATATTCTGACCCGATCACGCTCATTCAGATCAAAATTTCATTCCAATTGAGACGGGTGGGTTATGCCGATTGTTATTCCGATTGGTGCGCATGAAAACACTTATTCCGAAGGTTGGGACGAAAATATGTTTACTGTGCATGTCTGTACATCAGCCACACGTCGACGTGACGTATTTCTGCCTTTACAGCAGCTAGCAGAAAACGTGGCAGGAGTCAAAACAAAAGTGGTCTGTATCGTCCTGCTGTCTCCCTCTGTTCATCATATGCAGAAGTATGTACTTTTAGCTTCATTACGGAGACCAGCAGAAGCAAAAGTACAGTCTGAATAACACAATACAGGTCCATTTCAAAAAGAGAAAGACACGAAGCGGGGCCTGCTAACACCAGAAGTTTCTACTATTTTCGGAATGTCGAAATGTCGACGTGCACATGTCAAAATGATTTAGTCCGTTCAAACGTGTGACACATGGAAACGCACGTCCTTATCGGATCAGCTTTTTCAGGATCCATGTAAACAGTAAAGTTCTGATCTGAATCAGAAATCAGTAATCAGACTGAAGAAATTTTGCCCATGTAACTGTGGCAACTGTTAATCACATGTAGAATCAGAGGGGTCACTGCCATGCAAGGCACCGCCACAAACAACTTCTCCTTCCCCTATTTTATTATGCTGAGCACCAACCTAGAAGGCAGGAAGTACCATTTTTATATGGTCTTTGGTATGACCCGGCCGGGACTTGTAGTGGAGTAGCAAGGCATTTAAAATAGTGTTTTTTGTTTAGTTTTTTTTAATCAAATTTGTTTTAATGTATAGTCCACGTATGTGTTTCGCAGTTAAGTGGCAGCTAATTTCCACACTTGTAGTTTTTGTATTTTTGAATGTTTTTGCATAGTTCTGGTACTTGTTGCTACTCGTGGTTGTGCCATAGACTGGATAAACCGAGACTTCTGACAAACAAGCACAGCTACAGTGGGGCAAAAAAGTATTTAGTCAGCCACCAATTGTGCAAGTTCTCCCACTTAAAAGATGAGAGAGGTCTCCGGTTTTCATCATAGGTATACCTCAACTATGAGAGACAAAATGAGAAAAAAAAATCCAGAAAACACAAAAGACTTGTTTCACATTTGCCAGAAAACATCTAGATGATCCTCAAGATTTTTGGGAAAATATTCTGGAGACTGACGAGACAAAAGTTGAACTTTTTGAAAGACGTGTCCTGTTTTATCTGGCATAAAACTAACACAGAATTTAATAGAAGAACATTGTATCAACAGTCAGACATGGTGGTGGTAATGTCATGGTCTGGGGCTGCTTTGCTGCTTCATGACCTGGACAACTTGCCCTAATTGACAGACCCATGAATTCTGCTCGCTACCAAAAAATCTTGAAGGAGAATGTCCGGCCATCAGTTCACGAAGCCCTCCAGTGTGACTGAATTTAAACAGTTCTGCACAGAAGAGTGGGCCAGAATTCCTCAACAGCGATGTAAAAGACTCACTGGCAGTTGTTGGCACCAGTGGTGGCACAACCAGTTATTAGGTTTAGGGGGCAGTTACTTTTTCACATAGGACCAGGTAGGTTTGGATAGCATTTTTTCCCTTAATAAATGAAATCATCATCTACACTCACCGGCCACTTTATTAGGTACACCTGTCCAACTGCTCGTTAACACTTAATTTCTAATCAGCCAATCACATGGCGGCAACTCAGTGCATTTAGGCATGTAGACATGGTCAAGGCAATCTCCTGCAGTTCAAACCGAGCATCAGTATGGGGAAGAAAGGTGATTTGAGTGACTTTGAACGTGGCATGGTTGTTGGTGCCAGAAGGGCTGGTCTGAGTATTTCAGAAACTGCTGATCTACTGGGATTTTCACGCACAACCATCTCTAGGGTTTACAGAGAATGGTCCGAAAAAGAAAAAATATCCAGTGAGCGGCAGTTCTGTGGGCGGAAATGCCTTGTTGATGCCAGAGGTCAGAGGAGAATGGCCAGACTGGTTCGAGCTGATAGAAAGGCAACAGTGACTCAAATAACCACCCGTTACAACCAAGGTAGGCAGAAGAGCATCTCTGAACGCACAGTACGTCGAACTTTGAGGCAGATGGGCTACAGCAGCAGAAGACCACGCCGGGTGCCACTCCTTTCAGCTAAGAACAGGAAACTGAGGCTACAATTTGCACAAGCTCATCGAAATTGGACAATAGAAGATTGGAAAAACGTTGCCTGGTCTGATGAGTCTCGATTTCTGCTGCGACATTCGGATGGTAGGGTCAGAATTTGGCGTCAACAACATGAAAGCATGGATCCATCCTGCCTTGTATCAATGGTTCAGGCTGGTGGTGGTGGTGTAATGGTGTGGGGAATATTTTCTTGGCACTCTTTGGGCCCCTTGGTACCAATTGAGCATCGTTGCAACGCTACAGCCTACCTGAGTATTGTTGCTGACCATGTCCATCCCTTTATGACCACAATGTACCCAACTTCTGATGGCTACTTTCAGCAGGATAATGTGCCATGTCATAAAGCTGGAATCATCTCAGACTGGTTTCTTGAACATGACAATGACTTCACTGTACTCAAATGGCCTCCACAGTGACCAGATCTCAATCCAATAGAGCATCTTTGGGATGTGGTGGAACGGGAGATTGGCATCATGGATGTGCAGCCGACAAATCTGCGCCAACTGTGTGATGCCATCATGTCAATATGGACCAAACTCTCTGAGGAATGCTTCCAGCACCTTGTTGAATCTATGCCACGAAGAATTGAGGCAGTTCTGAAGGCAAAAGGGGGTCCAACCCGTTACTAGCATGGTGTACCTAATAAAGTGGCCGGTGAGTGTAAAAACTGCATTTTGTATTTGCTTGGGTTATCTTTGTCTAATATTAAAATTTGTTTGATGATCTGAAACATTTAGGTTAACAAATATGCAAAAATATAAGAAATCAGGAAGGGGGTAAATACTTTTTCACTGCACTGTATATATACAGTGTGTGTGTGTGTGTGTGTGTGTGTGTGTGTGTGTGTGTGTGTGAGTGACCCTGCCCCCGGAAAAAAGTTCAGGCTCAGGATTTTTTTTTTGCTTTAACACCTGATATATTATTGTTTGCTGGTAATCTTGTTCTCTTTTTTCCATATCCTTCATAATGCTGTTTGTGAATGGGTGCCAACATTTTTGCATGCAACTGTATGTAAAGGAAAAGTAATTTACATGCACAACTACAGCTGTTATTTGAAGTATTGAACAAAAATATAAATAAATCATTGATAAATTAGTCATTTTTTTCCTCTTCTTCTCTAATATTGCAGGGCTGAGAATTTAGCCCTTTAAGGCAGATACAGTATTTGTTGTCATAACTGTAACCTAAACACATCTTGGGTGAAATTTGTGGAAAATGTAAAAAGTTCACGCTGCAGTGATGTTATATCATGAAAGTAGGGCATTTAAGTAGAGGCATGCAGTGGTGATTTCCTCATCGCAAACAGTTTATTGAAACAAAAGCCAACAACACTGGTCGGTATACCACAACAAAAAATGTCACTGTCTCAATAACTTGTCATGTGCCCTTGGCCATCAATTACAGTTTGACAACGAATGTCTCATGCTGTTCACAAGTTGACTTATTGTCTGCTGAGGCATGGCATTCCACTTTTCTTGAAGAGCAGCCCTCAGGTCATTAAGGTTGTTGGGTGCAGGGTTACGAGGCTCTACATGGCAGCTCAGCTGATCCCATAGGTTTTCTATGGGATAGGTCTGGAGAAAGTGCTGGCCACTACATTTGAGATACCCCAGCCTCCAGGTACATTGGAACATTGTCATCCATGAAGATGAAATTAGGCCTGTGTTGTTCATGAAGGGGCACAATGACTGGATTAATGATGTAGGTAGTATCGGCTTGTCACTGTACCATTCACAAGGTGTAGGGCAGTTCTTTATTGACTAGACACACCTGCCCAGACTGTAATACCACTACTACCAAAGGCTCAGCTGGTGACAACAGTGGCTGATGCATAGCGCTCTCCTTGACATCTCCAACATCATTGGCAGCCATCATTTCTGCTCGACATGAATTGACTTTCATCAGAGAACAGCACCGAGGCCCACTGGTCCCTTGTCCAGCATAAATGATCCCTCTCCCATGCAAGATGATGATGCCAGTGCCTGGTGGTACCCTTGCAGATCGTCTAGCATGTAGACCACACTGATGGAAATGTTTCAAATGGTCTGACGTAACACTTGGGTGTCTCTCACCTCCCTTAAATGTGCCTGGAGTTCTTCTTCTTTTAGATTTGATTGGCGGTTGGCAACCAGCTTACAGGTGCATTACCGCCATGTACCTCACTCTATATCATCACTCTATATATCTTGGCCGAGTGGCATTCATGATCCGCTTCCACAGGGCACTGTTCACAATGAAGCAGTCATCAGCGTGGGATGTGGCCAAAGGACGTCCACTTCTATGCCTTTCTGTGACTCTTCCAGTCTTTCTGTATCTCTGTTGCAACCTGCTGATGACACTCTGTGACACTCTAAGCTCAGTGACCACTTCCCTGACAACATCCTGTTTGAAGCCTCATCATGACGAGGCACTGTTAATCAGTTGTTAGGTGTTGTCTTGGTCTCATGATGTCAAAATGTGAACAGCATGATGAAGTGGGCTGTTTAAATACCAATTCTAATTGAACCAGAAAATGTATTGGTCGATTCATGGATCACCTCTTGATGTGGCAATATTTGCCCACTCTTCTTTGCAAAACCACGATCTGTCAGATTGTGAGGGCATCTCCTGTGCACAGACCTCTTCAGATCACCCCACAGATGTTCGATCGGATTCAGGTCTGGACTCTGGTTGGGCCATTCCAAAACCTTAATCATCTTCTGGTAAAGCCATTCTTTTGTTGATTTTGATGTGTGCTTTGGGTCATTGTCATGCTGAAAGATGAAGTTTCTCTTCATCTAAAGCTTTCTAGCAGAAGCCTGAAGATTTTGTGCCAACACTGACTGGTATTTGGAAATGTTCATATTTCCCTCCACCTTGACTAAGGCCCCAGTTCCAGCTGAAGGAAAAACAGCCCCGAAGCATGATGCTGCCACCACCATGCTTCACTGTAGGTATAGTGTTCTTTTGGTAATGAGCAGTGTTGTGTTTGCGCCAAATATACTGTACCTTTTAGAATTATGGCCAAAAAGTTAACCTTGGTTTCACTGGACCATAACACATTTTCCCACATGCGTTTGGAAGATTTCTAATGTGTTTTTGCAAAATATAGCCGGGCTTGGATGTTTTTCTTTGTAAAATAAGGCTTCTGTCTTGTCACCCTAGATGGGAGATTGTTGTCACATGTACTAAACAGCCAGTACTTGCCAGAAATTCCTGTAGCTCCTTCAGTGTTGCTGTCGGCCTCTTGGCAGACTTCCTGACCAGTTTTGTTCATCAATTTTGGAGGGACGTCCAGTTCTTGGTAATGTCACTGTTGTGCCATATTTTCTCTAGTTAATGATGACTGTCTTCACTGTGGTCCATGAACAATGAGATCCCTCTGATACTTTGGAAGCACTCTGCGGACCATGGCTTGTGCTGTAAGATGTGACTACAAAAATATCAGGAAAAGCCTATTAGAGCAGCCGAACTTTATTTGGGGTTAATCAGAGGCACTTTAAATGGTGGCAGGTGTGTGCTGACTCGCATTTAACATGAGTTTAAATGTGACTGGTTAATTCTGAACACAGCCACATCCCCAGTGATAACAGAGTGTGCATATTTATGCAACCAGGTTATTGTAAGTTGTTTTTTTTTGTTTTTTTAATTTTTCCTCTTAAAAGATTTCAGTTTTTCAGTTGGGTTGTATAGGTTGTAGGTCACATTAATGGTGGAAAAAGTGTTGAAATGATTTATCTTGGAATTATTTTTGTACATCACAAAAACCTGGCATTTGATCAGGGGTGTGTAGACTTTTTATATCCACTGTATATAAAGTGAGAAACATTTATATTTGACATTTTTTTGGTTAAGAAGTACAGGAATAGAGATCCACTTTATTTAATAAGAGTAATCATCGGTCATTATTTTCCTGTAGTTGTATTTTGACATTTAATGTGTGCTTCCTAAATTTTAAAGGTACAGTATGTATTTTTTTTTTGATAATCCGAATTCTGAAATTTTAATGCGTCATAAAATTTGTTTCATTGTTATATAATCGCTCTTAAGTACAAGTTGTTGCCTTTTCTGTACCATAAGATAGAGTCCTTCTCCATGTAGGTGGCCATCTTGGAACGTTATAATATCTTTCCATATTTTTATGTCAGTATTGAATGACTCAAAATTACTTCTGCAGGTTGTACTTTATCTTTTGGCAGTGTGTGAAGACTGATAAAATGTGGAGTGGTTGTATTTTTGACTGCTAGTTTGTGCTAAATATTACACACTGCACCTTTTAAATGCCAACACAGTCACAGCTTGTAAATGATTCTTTAATGTTGAAGTTACATCACTTTTTTGTTTATTTGTTTTTCTTTAGAAGTGACAGCTCCTTCAGTTTCTTCTTCTTCTTCTTCGTGTTTTTCGTCCAAGTGGTGGTCTTCATCATCCAGGCCGTCGGCATCCCATACTGGGGAAACAGGTCAGTCTTGAGTTTCTTGAGGTCAACACAACCTTTTTGTTTGTTTTACACCGTGGGCCTGATTTACTAAAGTTTTGGGGTACTAAAACATGATTTACTAAAATCACACAGTGAATTTTGCATCCTTCAGCTGAACGTGATAGTGCACTCTGTGGATTTTGTACCTTTGCCTTAGTGAATGTGAAAAGTGTGGCATTTTCTGAGTGCACAAAATACTGTGTGGGGCATATGCATTCTCTGAGAAGAAGCGGTACAAGTTTGCTTACACTGAAATGAATTGCATCTTTGTATTGCACTCAGATACTGGTTGTTATTCAGGTGTGGAGGATTAATAGGAGAAATTAAATAATGAGTGAAGGTGTGTTTACCACACAAAAATATACATTTTTTTTGTTTTGTTAACTGCTAACATTCATTGATGCAAATTAAACAAAATGACAAAAAAATTCAATTCACTGCAGCATAAAGAAAAGAGATTAGCTTTTCACTGTTGGCACATCCCTCCCCAGTGCACAGTGCACTGCCCCTCCATTAACACCCACGCCCTAGCCAGATGATTTTTGCACCGCAGTGGTGGCCTAGGGGTAGAGCATCCGCCCCGCAGGCAGGAGGACGTGGGTACAAGCCGTAGCTGGGTCATACCAAAGACAATATGAAAATGGTACTGTCCACCTTCTAGCTCGGTGCTCAGCATAATAGCATGGGGGGAGGGAAAGTTGCAGCGGCCCCTCCAATAGGAGAAACGTAATTTCGTTCTACTGTACACACTTGGCTGTATGGATTGAATGACAATAAACTTGGCTTTATTTCTTTGTCGGTCTTTCATTTTTGCGGGTCAGTCTCCCAGCTCTCAATTTAGCAGTGTAACGCATCAAATCCTCTTGAATATGGAGACCTACACCTGTTTTCACCTGCTTTCAAATGCGCAATCTTCATTTTTAAATCACATACAACCCCCCCACACCCCTCCAAAAAAAGAAAACTTAGTGTATCAAGTCATTTGTACACTAGTCTGGCTGTCCAGGGATTTGTTTACCCAACATCAAGGCTGTAATTGTGCTTTAAAATGTGAAATAACTGCTAAATTCCTCCTCAGCTCCTAAAAATACTCCACATCAAAAACACACAGATCAAGTGAAATTTATGTATAATGCCAGATGTGACCAAACACATTCACGTCGTTAGTATCAGTTCTGACACCCACAAAACTTATTGCAGATTCCACACTTCCTGGGCTAACTGAAATTCAAAGCCCTCAAATGCTTCAGTTCAGTTGTAACTATATGAAATACAATCCCAATTATCTGAAGTTGGGACTACAATACACTACAAAGACAAAATATTTCATGTTCAAACTGATAAACTGTTTTTTGCAAATATTCATTCATTTTGAATTTTGATGCCTGCATCACGTTCCAAAAACGCTAGGACATGAGGACTAGAAAAGACAAAAAACGTCTTTCTGGAACATTCCACAGGTGAACAGGTCAACTGGAAACAGGTGAGTGTCATGATTGGATATAAAAGGAGCATCCCTGAAAGGCTCAGTCGTTCACAAGCAAGGATGGCGCGATGTTCCCAACTTTGTGAACAACTGCATGGGCAAATAGTCCAACAGTTAAAGTACAATGTTTCTTCTTTTTTTTCCCACAATATCTTTATTGAACCTTTTTTTTTTTTTTTTAACAAACATGATACAAACAATCAAACACTAACACTAAAGTACTACAAAAAAAAAAAAAAAAAAGCCCTAAAAACACCAACAACCACCAACAAAATCAAGTCTTCAACAATGCTCCTCTGTTTAGTCTAGACAATCCAATATATTAGTATACATATTATGTTCACCAGTTTGGAATTTACAAGGTCCACACACATCATTCACCTTCTTCTTCAAGAGTTATGTTTAAATTTTTTACATAATCAATAAAAGGTCTCCATATATTCTCAAACACAATTTCCTTTGATTTCAGTATATATGTTATTCTTTCTAATGGAAGGTTTGTTAACATCTGTCTTAACCACTGAGTCACATCTGGTCTATGAGTCTTTTTCCATAATAGTGCAATACATTTTTTGGCATTAAGCAAACTGAGGTCTATGAATGTTCTTTCACTTTTATTGAAATTATGCTTTTCTGGGTACAGACCCAACAAAAACAGTTTAGGATTCAATATGATTTGTTTTGAGATTATTTTTTCAATTGTTACCCTCACCTCCTCCCAAAACATTCTTATTAATCTACATTCCCATAAACAATGAAATAGGGTTCCTTTACTTTCCATGCATTTTGTGCATGTATCTGGTATATTTTTGTTATATCTATTTAACTCCTCCGGTGTAACATACATCCGCATTAACCATTTGAAATGTATCAATTTAAGGCGTGCATTTATTGATTTGGTTTGAGCTTCTGTACAAGCCAATTCCCATTGTTCCTCTGAAATTTCAATTTGCAGATCTTCTTTCCAGTAGTTTAATCTTTTCAGTGAATTTTCACTTGAAGATAGTGTCAATGAGTTATAAAACTCTGAAATAATACCCTTTCTTTTACTATCTTTCATCATCATTTTTTCCAAGGATGAATAAATAGGTCGAGTGAGAGCTTTATTTTGATTTGATCGAATAAAGTTTCTAAGTTGAAGATATTTAAAAAAATGTGTTCTATTGAGATTAAATTTGATCCTCAGCTCTTCAAAAGACATTATGTTGTCTGCACATGGCAAATATAAATCCTGAATCTTTTGTATCCCTTTTAAATTCCATACTTTAAATACAGCGTCCGCTCTCCCTGGTTTAAAATATTGATTACCCCATATTGGACTAAATTGTGACAATAACTGTGGTTCTTTTAAATAGTTTTTAGCTTCACACCATATTTTGATCATATGCTTTACAAATGGATTTTTAACTTGTTTTTGTAATTTTTTTGCCGAATCTGAGTATATGAATATGGGAAGAGGTAAAGGTAAATTGTATGATTCCATTTCAGTCCAGTGAGGGAGATCATTTGATGAAAAATAATATGTCATAGACCTCAGTTGTGCCGACCAATAATACAACATAAAATTTGGACATTTCAGACCTCCACGATCAAATGGTAAATATAATAAAGACAAACGTAATCTAGCCCTCCTGTTGTTCCATATAAATTCCACTAACTTTTTTTTATTCTTGAGAATAGATCTAAAGGTGGTGATAAGGGAATGTATTGAAATAAATAAAGTATTTTAGGTAAAATATTACTTTTAAGTATATTGATTCTCCCGATCATCGACATTGGTAGTGACATCCATCTCTGAGTTAACTCATTGATATCTGACATTAAGGCTTCATAGTTGACACTGGCGACTGATTCTAGCTTAGGCATAATTTGGATTCCTAAATATTTAAACTGATTTACAACATTGAATTGATTTACCTCAGGGGCTGGGTAATTTCTCTGGGTCTCATTTAGCATTAATATTGAAGATTTAGTTTTATTTATTTTATATCCTGATATTTCCCCAAAATTCTTTATTAAATTCAACAATGTTGGAATTGATTTTTTTAGATTCGACATAAACAAAATTATATCATCGGCATACAGGGAGATTTTATGTTCTGTTGGTCCAACTTTAATTCCATATATTTGTGAATGTAAACGTATCGCTATCGCTAAAGGTTCAATTGCCATAGTAAACAGTAAAGGTGAAAGTGGACAGCCTTGTCGACATCCTCTATTGATTTTTATTGGTTTTGAAATATTGTTATTTGTTAGGATTTCTGCTGTAGCATTATTGTATATTATTTGAACCCATTTTATGAAATTATTTCCAAGTCCAAACCTTTGTAGGACTTCAAAAAGAAAGGGCCATTCAACTCTATCAAAGGCCTTTTCGGCGTCCAATGATAGGAGAGCTGTATCCGGTGCTTCTTTATTAAAATAAATAATATTAAATAGTCTTCTTACATTATGGAAGCCTTGTCTACCCTTTATAAAGCCATTCTGATCTCGATTAATAATATTTGGTAAAATTTCTTGTATTCGTCTTGCTAAAATTTTACAGATTATCTTAAGGTCGGCGTTTAATAGGCTTATTGGTCTCATATTTTCACATTTATTAGAGGGCTTACCTGGTTTTGGCAGCAGTATAATTAAGGCATTATTTATGTATGATGGTAAATTATTATTTTGAAATGCTTCTAAAACCATTTCCAAAAAAGGTTTTATTAATTTATTCTTGAATTTTTTATAAAGGTCAACTGGAAGACCATCTGGTCCTGCACTTTTTCCTGATTTTATATTATCAATGGCTAGCCCAACTTCTTCTTGACTAATTTTAGACTCCAATATCTCCCTGTTTTCATTTGGAATACACGGTATAGATAGTTCGTTCAAAAACCCATTTAGTTTTGTTAAATCAGGTTCATTTTTGGTATCATATAATTTTTCATAGTAATCTCTAAAGGCTCTATTAATTTCTAAAGGATCTATAACTACCTGTCCGTTACTTATAATACTGGTAATTGGTGTTTTAATTTCCAATTGTTTAATCTGCCATGCTAATAATTTTCCTGATTTTTCACCTTGTTCATAAAAAGATTGTTTCAATCTTAGAAGACTCGAGGCAGCTCTATTCGCTGATTTTTTGTCGTATTCAGCTCTCAAAATCAGTAATTCATTCTCCAACCTTGGGTCACTTCCTGCATACACTTTTTCCTGAAGACTTTTTATTTTATGTTCCAATTTAGCTCTCTCCTCTCGAGTCTTCTTAGATTTTGATCCTGTATAACTAATAATATGTCCCCTAATAAAAGCTTTGAAAGCCTCCCACTTTACACATGCTGATGTTTGTGTAGTATTGATGTCAAAGAACTCGTCTATCTGTTTTTCTATATACTTGACAAATTCCTCATCCTGAAGCCATTTATGCTGAAATTGCCATCTACCTGATTCCTTTGTCAATTTTTTATCTACATATATTAGACAACAGGGTGCATGATCAGAAATCACGATGTTATCATAAAAGCAGTTTTGAATCTTGGACCTTAATTCTGTGGAAATCAAAAAATAATCAATACGTGAGAATGTCTTGTAGGTACTGGAATAACAAGAATAGGCTTTAACTTGTGGTTTCATTTCTCTCCATATATCTAACAATCTCAATTCTTTCATAAAATGATTAATAGTCATCCTACATCCAATGTGCGTACAATCCAGTCCTGTTGATCTATCCACACCTGGATTCAATGTACAATTAAAATCCCCTGCTATTATATGTTGCCCTGTAAGTGATGATAAGATGAGAAATAAATTAGCAAAGAACTTCTGATCATCTATATTGGGACCATATAAGTTCACAAGATTTATATTTTCTAATAGCAAAGAACCTTGAATGATTACATATCTTCCAAATTTGTCTCCAATTACATTTTTCACCTGAAAAGGAACTGATTTATGTATGAGAGTCATAACTCCCCTGGCTCGGGATGAAAATGAAGAGGTGAATACACTTCCCTGCCAACTACTCCTAATTCTTTTAACATCCTCCTCTATCAGATGAGTTTCTTGTAAAAACACAATTCTTGAACCCATGTCCTTTATTTTATTCATAACTTGTTTAAGTTTTTTTAAATTTTGTAGACCTCTGCAATTCCATGAAGTTAAATTAAGATTAACACTTTGGTCCATGATCAATAGAGAGTTTGGGATTACCTTGCAGTGTAAACATGCTCATACAGAGAAGCAAAAACATGAGTGGTTGAACATTCATCCTACAAACTACACACAAACAAATTTCCCCTTCCCACACTTGTGGCAAACCCCCCAAAATCAAAAGAAAAATTCTGTCTCCCGATATAGCCATCGACCGTTCCACACCCACGGGGAACAGCCTAAGCCACTCCTTCTTCATCCTCCCAATCACCCTAACTCTACTGCTTTTAATGACGTAACATTAACTCTCCTCTGTAGTTTTCCAACTTAACTCCAAAATTTTTAACAACTTTGTACATCATAGTTTTTTTTTTTTTGTTTGTTTTGTTTTTGTTTTGTTTTTTTAATATATAATACAATCTATATTTTGTAAACTTACTATTTACTTCAAGTCAGTCAGATGCCTGTGCAAATGCTTAATTATTCTACCTTATATTTTGTTCATGCTTAGCTCCCACCAGTCTCTTCTTCTTCTTTGATCTTCTTGATGAACTCCTGCGCCTCCTCTGGGGTCTTGAAGATGTGGGTTCTGCCCTCATACGTGGTCAGCAGTCTCGCAGGATAGATTACACCATGACGAATCCCAAGGTTGCGCAGCTCCTTACGTACGGGATCAAACTGCTTCCTCAATTGCTGGATTCCTGTGGCCAAATCTGGGTAGAACCGCACCTGCTGGTCCTGGTGTTTAATCTCTCCTTTAGCACGTGCAGCGTTGAAGATCTTCATCCTGTCTCTGTTGCTAAGAAACTTCATAATTAAGGTCCTCGGCGGTCCCTTATCTCTCCGTGGGCCAATACGATGTGCTTTTTCCAGAACCACTGCTGATTGCAACTCCTCGCTGCCCAGCACCTCCGGAATCCACTTTTCCAGAAAGGAACATACGTCCCGACCTTCTGATTCCTCTGGAAGACCCACCAGCCTCAAATTATTCTGTCTCGACCGAGATTCCAAATCCAAAATATTATCTTCCAGAGATTTATTTTTTTTTTCCAAAGTGCGCACCTTTAATTGAAGACGGGTGACGTCATCTTCAGCACTAGCGAGACGGAGCTCCATCTGCGCCGTTCGTTCTACACAGTCACCCAATTCCTTTCTTATTCCTTCCAACGCTGTCATAATCCCATCAAATCTAGAGGAAAAGTCCGCTCTCATTGAACTCATGGCAGCCATCAGCGCATCTGCGCCATTCCCCGCAGACATCGCACCGCCGCCAGCCTCCTCCGCCATATATGGAGTTTTGTTTGCTGCGTCACAGACCTGAAAGTCCGTTAATTTGGACTGTTTCGGCGGCTCGCTTTTTCCTTTTCCTGGTTTTCCAGCCTTAGGCTTCGCCGACATATCCTCGCCCAAATGCTGGGATACGTTCTGTCCCAAATGAGAGAGTTATTTGCCGATTTTTTTTCTCCAGGAGCAGAGCAGAGCGAGACACGTCCGTCCTACGTGGCAGCCATAACCGGAAGTCCACAATGTTTCTTAATTGGCTTTGGCATTGTTGTGCATGAAGATGTCTCGTGCTGTTCATGCAGGGGCACGATGACTGGATTAATGATGTTATTCAGGTAGTATCCGCTTGTCACTGTACCATTCACAAGGTGTAGGGCAGTTCTGTATTGACTAGACACACCTGCCCAGACTGTAACACCACCACCACCAAAGACTCATCTGGTGACAACAGTGGCTGATGCATAGTGCTCTCCTTTATGTCTCCAACATCATTGGCAGTCACCATTTCTGCTCAACATGAATCGATATTCATCAGGCAACAGCACTGAGGCCCACTGGTTCCTTGTCCAGCGTAAATGCTCTCTGGCAGACAATGGAGACCACGGACTGTGATCTGAAGTTGTACATCAAACAAGAATGGGAAAGAATTCCACCTACAAAGCTTCAAAAATTAGTGTCCTCAGTTCCCAAACATGTATTGATTGTTGTTAAAGGGGAAGGTGATGTAACACAGTGGTAACCATGCCCCTGTCCCAGCTTTTTTGGAACATGTTGCAGGACTCAAATTCAAATTGAGCGAATATTTGCTAAAAAGCAATTAAGTTTATCAGTTTGAACATTAAACGTTTTGTCTTTATAGTGTATTCGTTTGAACATAGGTTGAAAATGACTTTTATTAAATCATTGTGTTTTGTTTTTATTTATGTTTTACACAACATTCCACCTTCACCAGAATTGTGGTTGTTCTTGACTGTTTTGCACATGTAAAGTTGGAAAGGTAAGATTTGGAAAGGAAGGTCTTGCATACAGGTCTTGGTGCTCTTACTATATAAGTGCTAGAGAGTAGAAGGCCTTAAAAAGTCTTAAATTTATCTTCCTTAAACCTGCAGACACCCTGCTAATGCTTGCTGCATGAAGCACACATTTTGACATCCTGCTTTATTTATAGAATAGTAATTATCGGTGTATTAAAACCTGTTCATGTTCTGACTGGCATAAAAAACTTATTTTCCTTTACTATCCAAATTATTACTCGTCAGCTGATCTGTCAGCTGTCGTCCTTTCTTTTCTTTCCCCTCATTCTCTGCATTCTTTCATCTCTTCTCACAGAGACTTTCCATTCTTCAGCCTCTAGTCTGCTTCTGTCTGCTGGTAACTGTAAGTTTCTGCTGCTCCTCTTTACTAACTCACCCTGTCTTTATTCTCTTTCCTTCAGCTTGTTTTCATACTTCTATTTGGGCCTGGGGGAAAGCATGTGAAACTCCAAATTGAATCGGAATATTTGTTCAGAGTTTAAAAAGTGTAGGTAGCCTGGCATTAAGCTACATTTAGATGTCTGATAGTTCACGTTTTCTTCATCCTAATATTTTCTCCTCACCATTTAAGATTTAGATATTGTGAATTATCTGTAATAATTGTTGTAAACTAAAGCCTGAATTAAATTTTACTAAATTTGGTTTCACACGTTTAAATGAATGAGAAAACTATAATAACAGAAGGCTAATTTTAAAATGTCAAATGTGGAAAAATACAGATTAGAAAGCTACTAAAATTAAAGGTATGTATGTTCATGAAATATCTAATATAAACAGACTAATTTTAGGCTAATTTCTGTCAATTCTGTTCTTATTTCTATGCTTCCTATATGTCTTATTTAATTTCAGTAATTTAAAGTAATTATTTGTTAATGATTCTACCACATTTATAAGTGTAAAGCCACATTTTAAACTGTCCAGTATGTTGGTTTGGGTGTTAGAAAATGAAGATAAAGTTTAGAAAATCTCTGATTTTTACAGTGGCTTTTCCAGAATGAACCTTCTCCAACTGGAGTTTAAAGTTTGGTTGTAAAAGTATTGAAAGTCAATAGTTGTGAAATGTAAGCCTAAGATTATTAGGAGTGATATAATAATGATAAATGACATTATTATTCAATAATTGAAAACATTTGTCCTCTCTTTGTATGTTAACACAGTACAGTGTACTCTGATTGTACCTGTAAATACACATTTCATCCTGTGAGAGGTGATGTTTAACTAACACTGTGTACAAGTTGATCAAAAACTGCTCTGCTGTTTGTTGACTGCAGTGGCTGGATCTCTACCATCAATGCCTTCTCCGCTAGTAAGGCCGTAGGAGGCATCATGGTCATAGTGGCCATCCTCTTCACTATGTGCGCCGTGACATCCATCGTCCTGCTCAAGATGGTAAGAGCACAGCTGTTTACTGTGCATTAAAATCTCAGCATTATTCTTTTGTGAAAATGTATTTTTCTTTTTAAAGTACTTTGTTGCATTTTTAGGCTGCGTGTCCACCAAATGCATTTTTTGTCACCCGACCGCCCTGAATGTCTTTTTTTCAGCGTTTGTGCACTGCGCTCTGGAAAACAAAGTCTGTGCCCTATATCCCAGCAACAGCTTGCTACTCACAGCTCAGCACTTCTTTTCCTATGGTCAGACTTTCTACTTATTTTTTAATAGCAGTCTCTAAATAACAATGGACAGGAAACATTCTAGCATTGGTAGCAGCTCTGGATGCAAAATATGATTACACGGAAAACAGGAGTCTGAGTACACGCTGTACCGGCATCCTCTGTCCCACCCTTCCTTATTCTGATTAGCTGCTTAGAAAGGTCTGACACTGACAAGCTCAGCTGTAGTCTGAAAAGTTGAAATTTTTTCAACTTGGAGCACCCTGAGCGCCGCGACAAAAAGTGGCCACCACCGAGAGCGTTTCAGCGCCAAGGGGGCTCAGCACTGTAAATGCTGGACTACATAGAGAATGAATAGGAAATAGTCGCCCACAGTAGAAAAATGCGTTTGGTGGACACGCAGCCTTAGGAATTTTAGTGACACCTTGTGGTCACTACATTATTTGTAGCTGCAAATCATGTAGTGACCACAAGGTGACTGCTGAAGATGCTCAGTGGTACTTACTCCAGCAGTCATGTTTGATGTGGTCTTATTCCCGCAAGCAGCTGATGACCACATAGCCAACTTGCAGCATTGCTACACCACCAGTGCCTCCCTTCTTCACGTTGATGTATTTGTTGAAGTATCTGTCATGGTCCCTGCGAATGGCTGACAGGAAGCCATTGGGAGTGAAGTCTCGACCTCCGAGCCAGCTCACCGAGCTTCACATCCATTAGCCGCTTCTCAATAATGTGAACTGGCCTATCCACCATGTTGCCTGGTGCATAAAAGATGGTGACAGGCCAGTCACAGGGACCAGTGACATGTTCAGTTACCACAGGAGCTCAACTCTGCTGTTTGCAGATGATGTGGTCCTGCTGGCTTCATCAAGCAATGGCATACAAGTCTTACTGAGATGGTTTGTACTGTGAGATGGCCAGAATGAGAATCACCACCTCTAAATCAGAGTCCATAGTCCTCAGCTGGAAATGGGTGGATAGTCCTGCCCCAAATGGAGGAGTTCAAGTATCTTGGGGTCTTATTCATGAGTCAGCGGGGAATGAAGCAGGAGATTGACAGACTGACTGGAGACTGATGCGGCTGTTGTACCAGTCTGTTGTGGTCAAGAAGGATGCAAGCTTTAAAAACAAGACAAAGATGTCGATTTACTGCTCATTCTACATTTCTGTCCTCACCTGTGGTCATGAACTTTGGTATTGACCGAAAGGATGAGATCACAGATATGGATACAATAGATTCAAGTGACTGAAATGAGCTTTCTCTGTAGAGGTTGTTAGCGATAGAGTGAGGAGCGCAGTTATCCAGGAGAGGCTCAGAGCGGAGCCATTTCTCCTCCACATCGAAACGAGCTAGTTGAGGTGGTTTGGGCACCTGATTAGGATGCCTCCAGGATGTCTCCCATGTGAGATCTTTCGAGCTTGTCCCACCAGGAGGAGACCCCAGGACACATTGGAGAGACTGTTTTCCAGCTGGACTGGGGACGCCTTGGTATCTTCATTGAAGAGCTAAAGGAGGTGGTTAAATGGCGTAAATGGCGTTCACTTATATAGCGCTTTTTCTCATCTCTGGATGACCAAAGCGCTTTACAGATCCTGTAATCCACCCATTCACGTACACATTCACACACTGATGGCAGAAGAGCTGCCATACACACACAGGCACTAGCCTGGCCACCAGGAGCAACTGGGGGTTCAGTGTCTTGCTCAAGGACACTTCGACATGCAGACTGCCGACATCGAACCCCTGACCCTCCAATCAGAAGTTGGCCATATTACACCTGCGCCACAGCTGCCCCTCTGGTTGGGCAGAGGGAAGTTGGGGCTTCTCTGCTTAGACTGATGCCTCTGCAACCCGGACTTCCCAGAACAGCAGGGAGGGATGGATGGATGGACTATTCAAGGATTATTTTTTTTTTTTTGTTTTCATTTTTCAACATGCAATATTCATCAGCAATGGTGAAAGGAAGGGCTTAATGTCTTACTGCAGCCAGCCACTAGAGGGTGATCAAGATATGTTGGCTTCACTTTTGGAGCTCTCTCTAATGGTTCATCTTTATTTAGTCTGTGGTCTATTCATACTGGTCACAGTCTGAACTATTTTGGTGAGGAAGCCAATACACTGATATAATGTCCTCAGACACAAATGCACTGAATGGGCTACATTGTATTTATGTCAAGAAATCCAAAGTCTCCAAAATGTCATTACATAACTTAAACAAAACTTCTGTACAAAGGAGAGCAGATTAGGACTGGGTGATATTAGGAAAACATGAAATTTGCAATATTGTTGTTGAATATTGTGATAAAAGTACGAGCTGCTATATCTAAACATGTACTTGTCATAAATTTGTGATTTTTGTTTTCAAAATAAACTAGCACTTTTTTGCATAAATTTTGCTGCTTTTACTACTTTTTTGTCATAAATTTGTGACTTTTTTATATTGATTTTTTAATATTTGTCTAAAAACGTGATTTTTTTTTTTCTGTAAAGTTTTTTTTTCCTCAAAATTTTTGGTACATTTTTTCCCTCATAAATTGGCCACTTTTTCATGTCAATTTGTGACTTTTTTTAATGTAAATTTTCCAACTTTTTTGTCATAAATTGCTGGCATTCACTGTGGCTCTTCTTCGGCATTAAGGCGTAGTACCACCACTTTTTTTGTCAGAGTGTAGTGACACATTGGCCGTGTAAATGCCACTCCAAAATGGTGGCGCATGAATGCACAAGGACATGAAAAGCATACTCTTATTGCTGTCTTTTGCAGTCCACATGTTCCACACACTGATATTGCAATAATGGTAAAATCTCAGTATATTGTGCAACCCTGTTAATAAATAATGCATTTTACACATTTTGTTGATGTATGTAATGGGAATGGTGTGGACTGCCTAACTTGTAGAATCATTTCCATTTGGAACTTCTGGTCGGTGACTCAGAAATTCCAAGTCCAGGAACACAGCAGTAGATCATATTCTCCCATAAACTGATGCTACTAGAGTGATCAATGATATGAGCATTGTACAAAGTGAGAAAAATATATACAGTATATATGACACACTAGTCAATCAACTGTACAGTGTTGCCACTGTGTACTATGGATAATTTTGGCAGAGTAGCTTTGAGCTGAAGTTATACAGTAAGTGTAAATGCTTGTTTCTCAGAACGAAATGTCATAGTTGTGGTAAGCGTGCTGCTATCCCACCTCACCTTGCACCAGAGCAACCAGTTTCCTCACAGTTTCCTCTCCTTAAATCCCAGGTCCACGGTATTTACCGCCGTACTGGAGCCAGTTTCTTGAAGGCCCAGCAGGAGTTTTCTCAGGGCGTCTTCACCAGTAAAGGCTTCCAAACAGCCGCCGCCGGAGCAGCCTCCTCAGCTGCCCAGGGTGCTTTCCGAGGAAATAACTAATGATTTATTAAGCTCACCTCCATTGTAATAGGTCAGGATCTCTACGTTATCAGGTCTGGATATTAATCTAAACAGTAGCTGAACAAATCTGAGGTTTGTTCCTGAGAGTTGTGTGTACTCTGGGAACAGAGCTGGTGGAGCAAGTGGTTTGGTTTCTGCAAATTATCTGACCTTATAACGTACCGACCTTGATCTAGATGAGGTTACGTAATTAACCTTGATAATTTCATCCTCACCATCGGTACAGGTGAAATTCCCCATTTTGCCTCTGGCTTTTCTGGGTGTAAAAAGCAGCAGAGGGGGTGTGCACCATGGGGTGTAAAGCATGAAGTTGACTGATTGCTGGTTCAGCATGTCTTTGCTTTGTGTATTATTTTTTTTGTTTATGCTCTTCATTGTAATGTGTGACCATGTGTATGATGGTGTATGGTGCCCTGACTACATGTGTTCATGTGGGTGTTTGTGTTTTTCCACACCGATGGTGGATCCTGATCCTGTATTATATCTAAGATGAAGCGTGTGTTTGTCATTGATTGACATTCATTTGTGTCTGAAGTCTCACCTTGTAAGGCCCCATTCACACTGGATGAAGCCCCCGGTATGCTCTCCAAGACCTATTAGGATGTGGCTGGATCTCAGAAAAATTGGAAAACCTCCCTCAGTGTGAAGGCAATCATGATACTGCTTTGTTTTTTTTTAACTGCCATTTGTTTTCCGCATCCCCAAGGCCCTCTTCTGCTCCACCACCACACTCTGTACATCAGCAAGCATGACCCTACCATGTATATCCATGATCTCACCACGCTGCAGACACACCCTAGCACAACCTCCTTGAGACCGTGTCCAGATGCAGCTGTGCGCTAAAATGTCACACCATGCTGCAGCCATGTTCATCAACACAGTCGGACCTGCTTAAAATCCACGCCGGTGCACGTGGGCCCCACAACTTTGATGCAGTACAATCACTGAGACTAAGCTCTACTCAGGACCCTGATATGATGCCACCGCAATCATCAACCACCACGACCTTGCTATGGAAATCTGGTGAATGTTTAAAACTCTCAAAGACTATCAGGCTTTGTCACACTTCATCAGTGTTTTTCAACTGGAGTGCCACATCATCCTCGAGTGCCATGGAAGATTGTTCTGGGTGCTGTGGAAAATTGTTAAATTTTACTTAATTGGTCCAAAAACTGCAAATAATTTGCCTTTGTTGTGTGTTGTTGCCTGTAGTTGCTCTTCCATGTCTGTGGGTGGCAGTATGAATCCAATCCTCCTTCTTCTTGATGAAAAACTCACCCCTACAACCTCTGCAGCCAATCTGCATGCTCCACGGAAATTTAAAAAAAAAGCTGCCATGCTTGAGCCCACAACACCCCAGCCTGGAGAAATATCACCATCTCCTCCAGAAACTGCATCCCGATGCCGACTGCCTTTAATACCAAACAAATGATGGACAACACTCTCATGGAGCTCCAACAGTCCATTTGTCCACCCACCCCCCCTCCCATAAGTCTCATTTTAAATAATTTTTTTATTCTGGTAATGGCAGAATATTAATGCCAATTTATATGTAATCACGCCATGTTTCACATTGAGTGTAAACGGATTACAACATGAGCACAGAAGGACCGTGGTTGAGTTTTCTGACAGCTGCACAATTCCAGCAGGTTTGGAGGGATAAATAGAAAACTGAATTCCAAAGCCCGGGTGTGGGAGCATTCTGAACGGAAGCCAAATCGGCAAGCAGAGCAAAGTAATGTCAATGAGCCGGTATGTGGCCTATATTTGAACAGTTGTAATGAAGACTGAAAAATGCATTAAAGACGTAACCATCCCACTCACGTTTTCACTCAAACATGCAGAGCCTCCATTTCCCCACAGTCTGGTACAAGGGAGCCTTTGCCCAACAATGCAGATATAAACATGGCAGTGATAATTTTAAAAATTTACTATTAAAAATTTATTGTCTGACAAAATGTGTTGTCATTACAGGCCCAATTGCAAGACTAAATTGTCAATCTATATGCCACAATAAGTCATGTCATTTTATATTTTGGGCTGGTCAAGTGCCGCAGGATTTTTTTTTTCAATGTAAGAGTGTCGTGGCTCAAAAAAGGTTGAAAAACATTGCTCTATCATATGTAGTGGGGATCCCATTACATTCTTAATATGTTCTTGAAGACCTCAACAATTCCCTGCAAAGACCATCCACGTTCTGGCTGATTTCCTAGGTCGTACCAGGGTCTTCATCCAGTCTGAATGGGGTTAAAGGAATGGCTATAAGGTGTATCACAAATTTCACTCTGACGATGAAGAAACTAAACAGATAAATTCTGTGGTTGATTCTGATTTGTGCGAGTAGGATGTTTATTGTAAATATTTACGACAAGGATAATTGCTGGGCTCTCGTTGGTGTTCAGTTAATCGTTTCTGCGAATGTCACATCCTCAGAAAATGCCAGAATGTTTTTGCTTTGATTATTTTCAAGCTTGTAAATGCAAACCTAGAGACTGTAATGCAATTTCACTTTTGGTCTTAACTTCCTTCTGAATTGAAAATGTTAAGAATCATCAGTATCATGTAAATGGAAGTTTCATCTCTATCTTAACACTGTCTTTCCCAAGTTATTTTATTGCAAGGAAACCAAAAGAGTCCTAACGCATCACCAATGAATTAGCAAGTAGATTCACAACAGTTTGTTTTAAAGCAGAAGTTTCATGCTGTTCTCTGGCTCCATTTATAATTTTTTTGGTTCTGCCTGACTAGCTTTACATTTACAGTCAGAAATAATCAATTTTTCTTCTGATTGGCTGCTTCTCTTAACGAAAACATTTTAACAGCACGTGGATGAGCAGTGCTTTTATTTAGGAAGTCTCCTGTGTATATTAATATGAGTTTCTATTTTTTCCATGGGTCATAGCCAGCCTGAGCCATTCCCCTTCTACTTCCGCACATGGGACCTTCAGAAAAAAAATCTCCATTGGAATGAATGGCAAGAGAGAAATTATCTTTTGATCCTGATCACATTTTGCTACGTTACATATATGATGTTTGTCAATTTGAAAGATAATTTTTCACATAAAAAAAGTGTAAGTTGTTGTCTTACTGTAAAGTATAAGGTTGAGAAAATACGTAAATTGAAAGGCTACCATCTCAGACTCGTATGCATTACATTGTTTTCTAAGAGAGCCCAAGGGAAAGTAACCAACAGTCCTTTGGATCAGCTGCAGCTCTCAAAATACAATACAATGCTTTTGTGTTTTTGTTTTCTTTGGATGCTTCTTTCATCGATCGGGAAAAAAGGAAGTGAGCTTTGAGATGGTAACGACATAATCGTGTTTGGTGACATACATAGTTCGAGAGAAGGAGATGTAGTCCACTAAACAGTTTTACAATAATTAAATATTATGCTTTAATTATATGACAATGTACAACTTTATTTATGTGAAAAATTATCTTTTAAATTGATAAACAACATATGTGTAACTCATGACAATGTTCAGTTAGGATAGAAAAATAACTTCTCCCTTTCCATAGACTTCAGTACAGATTTTTTTTCATAAGTTAGGTCCCATATATGGAAGTAGAGGGGGCATGGCTTAAGCAACCCTGAGACTAAGATGGTTGCCCCCCAGAAAAGATAGCTACTAGTTAGCTGTAGTGCTAGTTGTTGCAGATTGCTAATATATACTGGACAGAATCAATCAGAGGAATGGCTCTTCACAAATCCGTAAGAAAAAGCAAAGCCCCATTGGTACACGGTTTGTTTTTCATCTGTCTACGTAACGTTTTGACCACATTAGATGGTCCTTCTGAACCAAGAGTGGTCTTGGGTTACAAGAAGTTCACCCTGTCTCAATGTGTTTTACATATTTCACGTCTGTCAGATAACTGCCAAAGTGGGGAGAATTTATGGCGTCTTCCTCAGATGTTTACCCCCGCACTGCTGATATGTTTCTGCTTCTCAGAAACAGCGACATGTTCTGGAATAATTTAACTTCTTAAACTCTTCCCTGTGACCACTCGGCTCTAAATTATTTTCTTATCGGTGTATATTTTCTGTTTGATTGCTTACATTGAAAAGCATGTGTGAGTTTATTTAAAGGAGTGATTTAAAACATTTCATTGGATGTAAAATAAGTTAGCATTCATACAGTATGTGGCTAATCGGATGATCTGTATGATGTTCCTGCAACACAGATCAGGCTAATATTCACGGTTGATGTTTGCATGTATTATGCAGTGTAAAGATGTTTTTTCATTCATATATGTATGGACTGGGAAAACACACTTCAGTGCCTTTTATATTTCAATTCATAGCTAATAAATTGCTTCACCGTTAAAGCAGCACCTGTATTCTGTTCTTTCAAGCAGTAGTTTTAAAAATTTTATGAAACGCGCAATGGATTTAGATTAATTGGTTTATAGGTGTTTTATCAATGGTACAAGTATTACTGTAAATATGAATGTAAGTAGGGATGAAAATTTCCTTTCATTACACAAACATGCTCGGAGCACCAGTTCTGATGATGGACAATTTTATTAACAATTTTTTATTTGTACCAATTATAAATCAGTCTCAAAAAACCCTTGTGAGTACTTGTCTGCTTATAATCAAGAAGATGGACATGAACTCAATAACTCCCATATGTCTTTTAATAGTTTAATAAGAAATGTCAGAATAGGTTAACACATTTGGATGATGTTAAAGAGTTCAATATGTGTCATGGGCATCATAGACGGTTACTGAATTACTGAGCATCACGTGAATCAAAACATTCGTGGAACCAAAGAAACCATAGTTTAACTTGGCGATATAGTGGAAATTGGAAAAACCATAAAATAGCACTGGTAAAGAAAAGTGGATGCAGTTTTATGAAGACAATGATCATTAAAACTACTTTATAAAAAGGAAAATTGGTGTTACTCTGAAAACAAATGGAAATTAATGAAAAGACGAAATGCATTTTGAAATTCTGATAGTTTGCATGAAATTGAATTTAAAGAACTTACACCAGGAATATTCTGAAGAATTAAGTTTAAACAACAGACCATCAGCCAAGCACAGTCATATTGCATCCCGTGGCAGCAGGTGGTCCATTTTCTTGTTCCATCTGGATGGGCGTGGATTTCGATGGAAGAACTGGCAGACGGATTCTTTACCACAACTATGGCCTGCTCCCGAGATCACATCAGCTGATTCTTCAGCAAAGCTGGGCAAGGTCTCGTGCACTGAAGAAGGAATTTGTTTATTGTACAAGGTCCCATCAGAAAGTGTAATTGAGACAAAAACACACCACAGATCTGCTTCTTCCGATGTTTGTGGTTTGAATAAGTTGGTTTAAGCTTTAAAAAAAAAAAAATCTTACACGGTAATTTAAAGAAAAGGATAAAATAAGAAAAAGTAAACTTTAAAGAAAAGAAAAATATTTTTTGCTGAGTATGGGAGGCTCTGGGCCTACTTGGGAAAAAAAAAAATGGCAGAGCAGGAAATTCTGCTCCTTACAGGCTGACTACACCCCAAAAAACTGAACAAAGGGAAGTTTTTTTTCGGGTGTGGCAGAATTTCACTGACTTTCATGAAAACTGAGCTGGACCAATTACATGGAGTTTTTTTTACCTCCGCCAAGGAGGTTATGTTTTCATCGGCATTGGTTTGTCTGTCTGTTTGTTAGCAACATAACTCAAAAAGTTATGGATGGACGGATTTTCATGAAATTTTCACAGATTGTCAGAAATGGGGTATCCTACAGATCATTAGATTTTGGTGGTGATCCGGATCACCGTCCAGAAGAAAACCGCCATTACGGAAAATGCGATTTTCGTGAATAACTACTGAACCACTAATCCTATCATTGTCAATCCAATTGCTAGTCATATGTTTTCATGGTCAAGGAATCTCAAAACGTACACACAAACACTGTATGGGGGGAACTGTGGTGCTTGGCGGAGGTCTGCGCTCTCCGAGTGCTTTTCTAGTTTTGTTCTGCAGCAATTATAAATGGCCAAAAAAGGAAATGCAATGCAATTGCTGAGCTGTCCACCAGATGGCACTGTAAAACTGGTTGTTTAATGAAGAATCTTGACTTCCCAGCCTGGGCTATATCAGCCATAAATTTGTCATTTTGGGTATTCCTTTGCCAAACAGAGAAAAGGGAGAATGACTAAGTCCTGGAGAAGGAGTTAACTTCCACTTTATGGCCGATGGGTCGTGTTACAACTCTGGTCCTTGGGTGAGAAAAGCAGTTCATGACCAGACTTTTGAGTTGAAACAATCTTCAGCAAAGAATGATTTTATAAATTGGAACCAAAAGGGGTTAACGCTACACATGTTCATCCTGGTACAAGGATGTATTTATTTCATTGTCAATCATATTATAATGCAAGGACTGGGCTGCACGGTGGCGCAGTGGTTAGCACTGCGGCAGCACAGTTTACCCTCGGCCGGGGGATCGTGAGATCGTGGGTTCGATCCCTGCCCCCGGCCAACAGTGATCTGTGTGGAGTTTGCATGTTCTCCCCGTGTTGCGTGGGTTTACTCCGGGATTTCTCCAGTTTCCTCCCACATGCCAAAAACATGCAGGTTAGGGAAACGGGGCGCTTGCGCACGCAGCAACCGGCAGCTGGTGGCTTGTCACCAGACTGCAAAACAAATCTACCTACGGGTACAAAATAAGTAATTTAAAAAAAAAAAAAAAAAAAAGGAATCTCTGTGTGTATGTGTGTGTGTGTGTTCCATGCGTATCTCCCGAACCGTTCATCAGACTGGCCTCAGATTTTATACGTGCTGTGCTGAGGTTACAAGGGTGTGCATCCCAGAATTTCAGCCTCCCCAGATATGTGGAGGTTTAGGAGGGGAAATCTTTAATGGACGTCCATAAGCGAGTGTTAAGACGCTGACCTTGTACCCAGACTTTGAGGTCAGGATTACCAGCTGCAGTTCCTAGAAGGGTTTCTTTATAGAGATTTCTGTCACACTGTGTGACTGGTAATTGAAGGATTAACCCAGCTTCACTGTCTTCATCTACAAGGCGATCTCCTCTTACCTGAACCCAGAGCTCTGATTAAGTGACCTGTCCAGCCAGCACCCCAAGGCGCACCCCTGTATTAATGACAGCTTCTTTGTGGTCTAATTGCTCTTGGTAATCTGAGTAGTTGTTTAAGATCAGGAAAACTATAGGAGACCCTGTTGTACCTCTTTAAAAATACTACACTACAAATGTGTAAAATGCCAAGCAAAGCACTGATTTTATCCGGGTCAACCGGTTTCTTGGTTTCTACAGGCATGCACGGGTCTTCCTGAACAGGGTTGAAAGCCACTTTTTGCTCAGATCTATTTTCATGATCCTGTCCATGAACTGCAATTACGACGCACCTATCCCTCAACCAGTGGTCTGAACGAAGAAGGAGAAGAAGACCCACCACATGCTGCACAGTTCCAGCAGTACGCCGCAGGCATGACTGTGAACAACACAGCCGTCTGACACAGGAGGAGACCCTTCAGCAATGGGCATGCAGAAATACTTGCTTATCCTTGGTTTCTATGGGCATGGACGGGTATGCACTGGTATGTACTAGTGCTTTACCAAAATCTGTCCTTTCTGTTGCTGTTATGGTTGAAGGGACTAACTATCAACAAATACTGTACATATCCATGGCTCGGTGAGGGTGACCTGTGCCCCCCCCCCCCCCCCCACACACACACACCCTTCACCATTCAGTACACCCCTGGAAGTAGCTCACTTCCCGGGCCACAGCTGGTCACCTCAATCCCAGTGCGCCTTCTCCTCCACACCTCCGGAAGTTCCAATAGTCTGGGGCCATGCCCAACTGCCTTCTTAGTGTGCCGCCACGAGCCATCCGACAGCTGAAGATAACCATCCTGCCACTCGCCCATCATCTGCAGCCGGCCATGGTACTGCTCCATCTTCCGCTTGGCTCTCACCCGCCTGAACCTCGCCTCCGCCCGAGCCCAAACCCAGTCCACGACTCCAGACGGGGCCCTGCACGGCCTGCGGTGTCTCTGCCTGGCACTCGCTCTCCCAGTGCCACTCAGTCCTGCCCTGGCTGCTTGTAGACCCGCTGCGGACCCTGCCGATGTGGCCCCGTGTTCACTGGCCCGCCACGGCCGTGCTCTGGAAACACCTGGGACCATCTTTTAGGCATCGCTCACCTCCACGGGCTCTCCCCTGTGCCGCCCGGTACCCTTGTCCAGGGCGACTCGGACACTGGCACCGGGGCCCTCCCGCAGCGAGCCTGAGTGCGGTAAGGCCTGTCCACTTTCCGGAGTGCCCAGCAATTGTTCATCCCACACAGCGTCGTCCCGAACTCTCGGAACCGCTCAGTCCCACAGTCCACAGCCCGACCACTCTTCCCCAGCGTTGCTCCTGATGGAAAACCCGAGGCCATAGAACAGGTTGCAGCCCATGATGTTCGTGTTGCGGGCCATCACGACGAACTCCACATTGGCCATCTCTGCCAACTTCAACTGAGCTGTCAGTCTGATGGTACCCACCGTGGCCAACCGTCCTCCTCCATAGCCGCAAAGCAGTGCTGAGTCACCTCCAATTCTGTAGTGGGGAAAACACTAACGGTATCCCAGTTCAGCAGAGAACTCTCCGCCCCCGCGTCGATCAGCATTGGTACCAGTACTCCATCCAACACTACCATGCAATGTGTGCGCCCACTGGTACTTGGGGACACAATATGTATTACCATCAGGGCAGGAGGGGTCGAATTTCTGCGCAGGCTCTCCTGTTCTGCTGACTGGCATACTCTCGCAAAGTGGTGAAGACGGACACACTTGCCACAGTACTTCCCTCTTGCCACACACTCTCTGGCCTTGTAGCAGTGCTTCGTGGACCCGCAGCCCATACACCTGGGCTTTCCCGGGGCAGACCTCATCCGTACAGCGTTGGCGCCCTCAGTATCCTCCTCGACGCTCCCATCACTGTCCGGGTCCACTACCTGTGTAGCCATGGGGGATCATAACTCTCGCAGTGACAGACGCTCACTCCACTCCCGAGTCAGCTTATCCACTGCCTCCAGCTGAAGGGCCACCTCGACTACTCCAGATAGCGTCAATTCACCAGGAAATATGAGCAGCTTAGACTGGACTGCAGCACAGTTGGTATGTTCCACCAACTGGTCGCAAACCATTTCTTCCTCCAACAGTCCGAATCAACACTCAGCGGCTAGTTGTCTCAAGTCTGACAGGGAACCGCTGAGTGGATTCGCCTACCTGTCGGCGGTGCTGTCGAAACTTAATCCTTCGGACGATGACGTTGTCCGGTGCCCTGAAATGGTACGCCATCAGCTCGACCACTTCTTCATAGCTGTCCGCGTCACCAAGCATGCCCAAATCCTTTGTCCTTCCATGCCCAGGTTGTGTACAAACAACGCACGCGCCCTCAACTTCTCCATCCTTCCCAGGCGCCGTACCACCGAGGCCACGGTACAGGCGGCTCATCTGGGAGCTCCAAAAACAGCCGAATTGGTGTCCCACACACTTCCATGTCTTAGGTATTACCCGCTTTTATTCTCATCGGGAAGAAAGGCACATTTAAAAAATAACACAAAAAGTACAATACCTGGAATATCATGCCAAGCTTCTCTGCTGACATGTCCTCTAATCCGACTGTCAAACATCGACTCCCCCTGAACAAGAAGAAACTCCATTTTGGCTGGATTTTTCTTTTTTTTTTTAATCTTCTTCCCGTCAATTTACCGCCAGTTTTTGCTTCTTTTTGCATAGCTTCCAGCACTTACTTCCGCCTGTGACCGAAAGAATAAAAAAAACAACACCAAACAAAATCAGATCCGTTATGTCGTTTTTGCTCAGTTCCGATTTTATTTTGACAAGGAGAGAACGATATAATGACTATTTTCGGACGAAAACAACACAAAACGAAATCGAAAACAGCACAAAACGAAATCAGATCCGTTGTTTTTGCGCAGTTCCGATTTTATTTTGACAAGGTGAGAACAAAACAACGGCTATTTTCGGTAGTTGTTTTCGTTTCACAAAGGAAATATTAACAGAACAAAGAGTACACGGATTCAAGGACACGGCGCCTCAACATTTTTTGTGAATGAACGAAAAAAAAAATCACAAAATGGACCGTTCAAAGGAAAATTTAAAGGGACCATACAACGCCAAACTGAACAGGACTGCAAAGGCACACTATTTGGCGAGGCTTTAAGGAGCTGGATCCCTACCAACATACAACGTGGAGTTCAGACATAAACATTCTGCCTAACTCCGACCATGCTTTCATTTATTTTATTGTTGTGGAGGATAAGATAAGGGTCACCAGTGTGGAGGCACAGAATAAGTGCAGGCAGGACATGGGGAACTGAAGTTTAAAAGGTGTTTTATTCATCCTCCATCACGAGAGTCGCCCCAGCGCTGTGACAGCGCGCTGGAGCGATCCCTCCGTCTCTAGTAGCAGCAAGTCATCAGAGTGGTCAAAAAGCGAGAATAAGAGAGAGAGCAAGCGATATACAGTTGACTTATATACCCAGCTAGACAATGCATGCATGGCACATTAGCATCACAGTAAACGGCAGGAAGGCATGGACATTTGCATTAGAGTCACACATATCAATAGCAGGATTACTGGCACCGGAATTAGACAAAGAGAGGCTGCCTATTGATATCAGTCCATACATCTCACTGTTCTGCTAATTGCTCCAGCTGAGCGCTCTGCTTGACCCGTAGGCTGTGGGGGTCACCCACACCACTCCCCCACAGAGGGCTCAGCAGGGGGCTGAGGCATCGATCGTCCGGCTTTGGAAGCGAGCTGTGGGAAAAGCTCTGTGCAAGCGGAGGTGGAGGGAGGGGGGTGGGGGTAGCAAGTGCCGGCCCGGGACGGCAAAGTTGTCCGGGCCGCGCAAAAATTGCATGTGGATCCACGATGTTGAGGGGCTGTCCCGTTAAACGTGGCGGAGATCCACAGCGGCTGTGAGAAGAAACATTTGTCTCTGACTCCTCTCGCGGCTAAGTCCTGCGAGGATGCGTAGTGGCCATGAAGAAAAACAGGAGCTGAAGCTGTGTGAGGGACTTGGCGTGTTGGCTTTAGGTGCGCGCGCAGCCCTAAAGCCCTCGGGGACCGCTGACGGCTGAATTCCCATTGTGCGCCGTGGCTGAGACCCATACAAAGTCCTGTGTGCTGCGTGTCTGCTTCAGGTGTGTGAGCAGCCCTGAAGGTTCCGAGGATGGCGATCAGCCGTGTTTCTCGGGCGTGTGCAGTGGCGGAGGACGATGGCAGTCTGTGGAGCCGGCATTGTCCCGTGCGTGGTGCGCTGTCCTTGTAACCCCCCGGTGTGCGTGCGGGGGTTCGGTGCGTGGGTGGTCCGCTGTTGAGAGGTGCATCAGGGTCAGGGAGCTTGATGGAAATCAGCGTCGTCGGCGCCGATGGTCCTCCCTGTTCGGGCTGTTGCTGTCATTCGCTCATGCCGGCTCATGGTGCGTTCTGGTCCACGCGCTGCATTCTCCGTCCGGCTCTGGAGGTCGCCGTCGTGGAGAGAGGACGAGGTGCGTGCGCGCTCGTGTGGATGCGGAGGAGCGGTGAGAGGGAGTAGACATTCTTTATCCCTCGGCCGGCCCCAGCGTGGATGTCCAGATCTCAGGCGAGGGTCGCAAAATGACGCCTTCTGCAGCTTCCCAGACGTGGATGATCTCCGGGGGAGTTCGCCTGGTGTTGGCTCTGCGTCGAGGTCTCCCACGTGGCAGAAGGGAGGGCAGTCCATTCGCATCAGGCTGCTGCGTTCATTCGTCGTCGGAGTCACTGCCGGGGGCTGCGTTCGTTCGTCGTCAGCGTGTTCTTGTATTCGGGGTCACCAGTGTGGAGGCACGGAATAAGTGCAGGCAGGACACGGCGAACTGACGTTTAAAAGGTGTTTTATTCATCCTCCATCACGAGAGTCGCCCCAGCGCTGTGGCAGCGCGCTGGAGCGATCCCTCCGTCTCTAGTAGCAGCAAGTCATCAGAGTGGTCAAAAAGCGAGAATAAGAGAGAGAGCAAGCGATATACAGTTGACTTATATACCCAGCTAGACAATGCATGCATGGCACATTAGCATCACAGTAAACGGCAGGAAGGCATGGACATTTGCATTAGAGTCACACATATCAATAGCAGGATTACTGGCACCGGAATTAGACAAAGAGAGGCTGCCTATTGATATCAGTCCATACATCTCACTGTTCTGCTAATTGCTCCAGCTGAGCGCTCTGCTTGACCCGTAGGCTGTGGGGGTCACCCACATTGTATTTATTTTAACTGTAAGGCTAACCGGAGTGGTGGCTCAGCTGGTAGAGCATCCGCCCCACACCCGGGAGGCAGGAGTTCAAATCCTGACCGGGTCATGCCGAAGACCATATAAAAGTGGAACTTCCTGCCGTCCAGCTTGGTGCTCAGCAATAATGAAATGGAGGAGGGAAATCTGTGGCGGTGCCTTGCATGGCAGCGGCCCTCTGATTCTGCACTTGGGGTGTGTGTGATTAACACAGTAGATAGGTAAACACAATCTCGTTCTACTGTACATGATTGGTTGTACGGTTGAATGACAATAAAGGGTGATTTAATTTAATTTAAGTCCATATACACAGAAAGTTTTCAGTAACTTTAGGTCTTTGCAGCAGCCCAAGTGCAGTTCACAGATGGATGGGTGATGACTGGAGATGTACAAGGCAGACCTGAAGACAGCTGTGAACACAAAGGTAGGTTTCTTTTTATTTCCTCTCGTTATGCTAAACATTGTTCTTTTCCTATACAACCAGATGAAATTAAAATGTGCAGCACTCTGAATATATTTTTCAAAATGTACAGAAATTATATCATTTTCAAGTACTGTGAAAAAAATGTGTGAACTATGAAACATTTATCAAATTGTTTACTTTGTTTTGATTATGCAAATTAGCTTGTTCTGATTATAGCTCTGCTGCTTAATCTGTTGTAATTGTGAATGTTTTGTGGTGTACTTGCAGGCAGCCAGAAGAGCTGGATGACATGGTTGCCCGTCAAAACCAAAACTGTAATCCAGTGGTTCCATCTAGGATGTGGGACCTCATGTGCACACTAGAATACTATAGCATGAGTCTGGTTATATTGTATAACGTTGTGTGAAACACATTGATGCATGTCATTTTATATTCCTGTATTTGTTTTTTTTTTTACTACAGGTTTTCCATAATCCTGGGCTGTTTTTATTTCAGTTGTGTGTTTTGTAACTGTTTTATCTAATGCTCCTCTTATAGTTAATTGTGCAGTAGCCTGGTGGAGCAGCCACAATTTGGTTGTACTGTACAACTGTACAATGACAGTGAAGCCTATTCTATTCTATTATGACTTGAAAGTGTTCCACATTTTACAGAGCTTTTGAAAAGTATTACAGCCAAAAACACCCATTTTTGGACTGCACTTTGCACACATTCTGTACAGTGTTTCTCACAACTTAAGTTACAGTCAGAATTTTGCACCTTATAAATAAAGAGCTGGAGTTTGTAAACCATTGTGTCATTTATTTTCAAATTATTACAAAGCTGTTAAAGACATTATGTCTGAAGGGGTAAACCATATCACAACATGTGTTGACATTCTAAAACTGTAGCTTTATAACGACATTTGGACACGTATTGGTCAAAGCACAGGTTGCAGCAACAATCTTATCCAGTAAAGTCATGTCGTCGCCCTCACATGGTACCACAAAGGCCAGAAGTATCATTCAGTACTGTATATTTGGAGCACATGCATCCTATTACTCTCTCAATTCAATTTGTTTATATGGCTCCAAATCACAACACAGGGTTATTTCAAGGCACTTTACAAAAGAGTGGATTTAGGCCACCCTCTGGCATCAAGATGGCTGTGGCCGGCACCTACAAGGGCAATGCTTTCCTTAATATCAAATCCACAGTCTGCCAATACTGTCTCCTGGTGACAGCTTCTGAAGAAACACAAAGTCCCACAATTTCTTTGTGCTGTACTACTGTACAATGACAATAAAGCCTATTCTATTCTCCTCTTGCAAGAGTAAAATTTGATTAAGCCTCAGGTGACACATGCGACAGTTCTGCTGTTCTTGCACATTTTCCACTGGAGCATCATCAGCCTGACGAATCTGTGCTGCTTCAGCAGATGTTCTTTCCTCCGTCTCAGCCAGAGGTGTGGTGTTATCTGTTGGCGATAAGGACAATATACTACTTTAGTTAATATATTTTGTAATTAAAAGGAATCCCAAGACACATTTTAGAAAGAAAAACAGGCCAAAAAAAAGACTACCTGAATATAAAAGGAGCTACATTATCCATCTCAGTCACGGAGCCAGTGATGTTGGGGGCTGTGTTGGGGGATCACTTGCATGCCCTGCCGATTCTTTTTGTCATGATCTTGTCCTTCTGCATAAGCGGTTAAATCTGTCAGGAGTGGTAGCTTGAAGCCCTGCATGGCCAACATTTAGAGAAGGTGCCCAGTCAGGATCACAGTCTAGCACTTCACAGGCTGGTCTGCCTGTTAAAGCAAAGGAAATGGTAAGAAAATACTTTGGTGTAGAACAAATTAAACCCACTCACACACTTTTTCTAGCTACTCGGATATCAGAGTCTTTCTTTAGCTCAGCTTTGTTTAGCTTAGCACTGCTAACGTAGGCTAAAAGCTATGACAAAGCAAGTTTTAACCACTCAGCAACAACAACAGACCTACATACAGTAAATCATAACGTACCTTTATGAAAATGCTCTGAACACACCACCACTGATAAAGGAGTGTGGTTGAAACTTATATTGGGTCTTCTCACTGCTGCAATCAAGGCCAGACGTCGCCTCTTTGTTACATCTGAAACATGGGCTGTGCCATTCTTCTTCCATGCTGGAAAACGATAAAAACCTATTTCGTGGTTTATCTTTTTTCCACGGTGGTTGTAAGAATGACTATAACAGTTACAACACAGCTGGTGAGCTTTCTACTTCCCTATGTCTGCTACGTTGACATGATCGCAACGAACTACCGAGGCCATTTGTTCCCAGAATGCACTTGGTTAATTTTGTAAATGCTACTTCACACTGGCGAGCCTAATTGGATTCAAGTCTGGGCTCTGGCTGGGCCACTCAAGGATATTCACAGAGTTGTCCTGAAGCCACTCCTTCCATATCCTGGCTGTGTGCTTAGGGTCGTTGTCCTGTTAAAAGATGAGCCATCGCCCCAGTTGAAGGTTAAGAGCGCTCTAGAGCAGTACATTGCTGCATTCATCTTTCCTTCTATCCTGACTAGTCTCCCAGTTCCTGCCGCTGAAAAACATCCCCACAGCATGATGCTGCCACCACCATTGACATGGTTATGAGCGGTGCCTGGTTTCCTCCAAACATGACGCCTGGCATTCACACCAAAGAGTTCAATCTTTGTCTCAGACCAGAGAATTTTGTTTCTCATGGTCTGAGAGTCCTTCATGTGTCTTTTGACAAACTCCAGGCGGGCTGCCATGTGCCTTTTACTAAGGAGTGGCTTCCATCTGGCCACTCTACCATACAGGCCTGATCGTGGATTGCTGCAGAGATGGTTGTCCTTCTGGGAGGTTCTCCTCTCTCCGCAGAGGAACACTGGAACTCTGACAGAGTGACCATCGGGTTCTTGGTCACCTCCCTGACTAAGGCCCTTCTCCCCCGATCGCTTAGTTTAGATGGCCGGCCAGCTCTAGGAAGAGTCCTGGTGGTTCTGAACTTGTTCCATTTACGGATGATGGAGGCCATTGTGCTCATTGGGACCTTCAAAGCAGCAGAAATTTTTATGTACGCTTCCCCAGATTTGTGCCTCGAGACAATCCTGTCTTGGAGGTCTACAGACAATTCCTTTGACTTCATGTTTGGTTTGTGCTCTGTCATGCACTGTCAACTGTGGGATCTTATATAGACAGGTGTGTGTCTTTCCAAATCATGTCCAATCAACTGAATTTACCACAGGTGGACTCCAATTAAGTTGTAGAAACATCTCAAGGATGATCAGTGAAAACAGGATGCACCTGAGCTCAATTTTGAGCTTCATGGCAAAGGCTGTGAATACTTATGTACTGTACATGTGATTTCTTAGTTTTTTACTTTTAATAAATTTGCAAAAATCTAAAAAAAACTTTTTTCACATTGTCATTATGGGGTATTGTGTGTAGAATTTTGAGAGAAAAAATGAATTTAATCCCTTTTGGAATAAGGCTGTAACATAAAATGTGGAAAAAGTGAGGCACTGTGAATACTTTCTGGATGCACTGTATGCTGTCCATGATATAATGAAAGTGAAGTGTCTGCAGAACATAGAATATGTTGACAAGAAAATATGCTGTCCATGATATAACTATAATGAAGGAGAGAAGTGTCTGCAGACAGACACACAGAGATTTCTTGAATTATATATAGAGTGATAGAGTGATGTCCGATGAGTAGTGCACAAGAACAACGAGAAACAATGTGGGTGGTGGCGATGCACCTGTGGGCTGGTTGCCAACCGCCAATCAGGTCTAGAGGAAGAAGAAGAGGAAGAAGAGTAGTGCACAAGATATATAGAGTGATGTCTGAAGACGCGATAGAATAGAGTGATGTCTGAAGATAGAGTAGGTGGCAGTAATGCACCTGTAAGCTGGTTGCCAATTGCCAATCAAATCTAAAAGAAGAAAATAAGTTGAGTAGGTGGCGTTAATGCACCTGTAAGCTGGTTGCCAACCGCCAATCAAATCTAAAAGAAGAAGAAGTGTCTGCAGAACATAGAACATGGTGACAAGTAAATATACTGTCCACGATAAACGTATAACTGCTAAAATGACAAGCATACAGAACATGTAGGGAAGAAAATGGCCTACAGCAGCACCTAGAGTACAAAGACGTCTTGCCCATGATATAATAGCTTCATTCAAGCAAAAAAGTGCATGCAGAACACAGAAGATGAGGTGGGCAAACAGACGGAACAAGATGAGAATAAAATGTGCTGTCTGTGATATAACCGCTGTGATGACATTGAACAGAGTCCAAACTATTTTGTTTAGTAAACACTGTGTTCCTTCAGACATGTCTTCCTGTGATTTTTCTGATGTTCTCCTAATTTCCAAAGTGTCTCTTTGCTGTGTTTCGTCATTGTAAATGTCCAAGCTAGAGATGCTGGATTTCGAAGTTGGATCATAAACGTTATTACGATTTTCCATGTCTGTCCGAGTTAAAGTTTGTTGAGATGATTGTGGGGTCTCTTTGGCACTATTATCTCGTATCCAAATACCTTGTCCAACTGAAGCAATTCCAAGTTTCTTTGCTGACCTCACAGTGTGCCTGTCTATAAATGCAAGCAATCTCTGTCAACAATCTAAGGAGTGCTCTGTCTGATTTGAAAAGTTAAAAAAAAATGGCCAAATTGTTATAAAGAGCAGACACTAAAGGGAGGAAGTTTAGGGCAGATAAATAATGAAAGGCTATCAAACTGTACTCAGCTCCAGTTGACGAGACTCCCCCAGAGGCTTGAGACGTGTCCAGCTCACTGAATGGCTTTGCTCTGGTCTGTTGGTGAAATGTCTGTCTTCCTGCTGTCAACTGACCTGCTCAGTTTGACTGGTCACTGTATCTCTGGTAATTACTGCTAGCAAGCTATGCTATACTGTCATGCAGCCGATCATCTGATGATGTGACTGCCTGACTGCCTTTATGACGTAACAATAGGAATTTCATAAAGAATTTGCTGACCTCACAGTGGGCCTATCTATAAATGCAAAGAATCTTCTTCTTTTAAATTTGATTGGCGGTTGGCAACCAGCTTACAGGTGACTGTCTTTCAACAATTTAAGGAGTGCTCTGACCTCACAGTGTGCCTGTGATGTCTGTATGACATCATAGGAGTTGTTCAGAACTCCTTATATGGCATCATGTGACATCATAGGAACATAGTGTGCCTTTGTTGTCATACAGACATCATAGGACTGAGTTTACCAACAGACGTCTGAGCTGTCATTTTGTCATTCTGTGCCGCATTTTGAGCTCCTGAACAACTCCTTTTATGGTCAGGTGACTAGAATTCTATGTGATCTATCTATAACATCATAGAGAGATGATGTCATCTGGCAACAGTAACCATGGTGAAACCTGCCTTTGATCTTTGATGTGTCTGCCTGGCAACAGTAACCATGGCAACATCTGTGCGTCTATGATGTCATAGCTATGAACGCCCATAGCGCCGCTATGGATGTTCTTTAAAGATTTCCGCTCCTAAACTTCCGCATATCCAGGGAGGCTGAAATTTGGGGCTGCACATCCTCGTAACCTTGGCACAGTACGTATAAAATCTGAAGCCAGTCCGACAAACAGTTCGCGAGATACACGCAGAACAGACACACACACACACACACACACACACACGCAGGCATTCATGACAGAATACAGCCACCAGACTCAGACCCAGTTGCTATGGCTGTGTGTTTGTTGTCCTTTTAAGTTTTTTCTTTTTTTCACTCACTTGCTCATCAGAGCTTGTTATGGATTCAGCAGGTGAATCAGTCAGGAGGAGGAAAAGGTGGAGTTGGGACAAGCTGGAGTTCGTGGCCATGATCGAGGACATGGCAGCCGGCGCTTGGAGCTGCAGGTCCTGAGAAGACGAGATGCTGTGTTGGGGTGGAGTGGCTAATCTGCTGGAGGTCAGACCCAGTGTGCTCTTCCATCCCCGGGTGCTTGGTCTCTCCCTGCCTCCATTACCACCTATGCCCTCAGCCTCCTCCTCGCCTCCTCCATCAGCTCCGTGGCGACAGCGTCGTCCCACTCCGGACCGCCGGAAGAAAGCCTCCACTTCCTCGTTTGCAGCCCCTCCTTCGCCGAGGCAGGAAACTCCCGCAGCAGTCTCTTTTTTTGACTCTCTCTCCGGCTGACCCACCAGCCAACCTCTCCGCTGCATTTCTGTCTCCTTCCTCCTCGGCGATTCCTCCCGCTGCGGAAGAACTGGTTGCCTCCCTCTCAGTCCCGTCCATCTCAGTGACTACGGGGCAGCTCCTCCACAATCCACAGAGGGGCCCAAGTTCATCATAGCCACAGAGAAGGATGATGCTCCACACACAGCAGCAGGCAACATCCAGAGCCAGGAAAACAGACAAGTTTTATTTCATTCAACTTCAATTTATAATGATATTCCTTGCCTGATTCCCGGTAGGGAGGCTCAGGAAAAGTAGTCCCCTGAGTTCTCCCCACCTGCAGCTGTTACTAATTGCTCATCAGCCCTCTCTGTGTCCTCTCCTGTGGCCCCTGAGTGTGTGCCGACCCCAGGATTGAGCCACCAGATGCAGGAGGAGCCCCTGTGGCCCTGGAGGAACCAGTTCCAGCGCCAGCGGTGAGCCAACCCCCAGCTGCCATACCAGATGAGCCACCAGCATGGGCCACTTCGCCTGGGGAAACCTGGACTGCGACCACCATCATGCCTGCTGCGAAGGCTACTGCAGCAGAGTTGGAGCCGGAGCTGGACCTCCAAGAGACCGGGCCCGAGTCCTGGACGGTGGTGGAGCTCAAGATCAGACAAGTGCTCTCTTTTGTTTTTCTCTTTTCTGTCATGGAGAAATCTTGCATGGCTCTTGGTGAGGAGAGTCGGATGCAGCCATCAGCTGCACCTGAGCTTACCTTACCGGGCTCCGCCGCTGCCAGTAACCCTGACCCTTTACCTCTGCCTGTTTGTTCTGAGCCTTCTTCCAGGGTCGCCGGGGAAGATCCAACTTCAACAGATGTTCCCGTGGGTCCAGGCTCACCACCCAAGGACGTCATGGGTCCACCTCCCTCTGTTGAGGTCATCGCGGGTGCTCCGTCCCAGCCTGGGACTGCTGTGGGTGCAGCTTCCCCTCTGCCTGAGGCCATCGTGTGGGTCCCTCCTCGGTCTGGGTCTCCGTGGGTGCTGCGTCCCGGCCAGGGACCCTCATGGGTGCTGTGCCCCAGCATCAGTCCAACATGGGTGCTGCGTCCAGCTTGGGCCCGCCATGGGCACTATGCACCAACCTGGGGTCCATCAAAGGTGCAGTGTTGGCCCAGCCCGGGACTACCGAGGGTGCAGCATTGGCCCAGCCCGGGTCCACCGAGGGTGCTGCAAAGCTCCAGCCCAGAGCCACCGCAGGTGCTGCCATGCTCCGGCCCAGAGCCACCGTGGGTGCTACTGTCTCTCACCCTAGGACTACCGAGGACATCGAGGCCTCCTCTCCTCTGCCAGACGCTGTTGTGGGTCCTCCCTCACCACCTGACACCGTCGTGGTTTCCCCCCGTCGGCCCTACATCCCCTCACTGGGCCTCCCCATGGGGGAGCCACCTCCTGGGTCACCCCTCTGGTCTTGGTGGCTAAAGAACTCAGGCCGGTCGGCCGACAGACTGAACCGCTGGGTTGGGTGGTCCATATTCTCCAGCAGGCCACCCGACTCATTCCTTCCTGGCCTGGGACTTTGACCGGCCACCCGAACAGCCGAGTTCCTTGGCATAGGGGGCCCAGGGGCCTGATGTAGCGTGGGTGTGGGCCCTGAGCGGGCTTCACCTTTTGTTCCCCCCAGCCTGTTTTCCCCCACCTCCCACCCTGGGTGTTTTTGTTGTACCTTTTTCTCTTGGGGGGGGGGGGTTCCTTTTGGTGTTACTTGGGGGTGTCTGGAATCCATCCCTTAAAGGGGGGGGGGCTCTGTCATGAGTCTGAGCTCAAATGTTATCTCTGACGTCAGACTCAATTTATTGCATTTCTGTCATTATTATTTTGTCTGTGTATGTGTATATTTTGGGTTTTGTCTTTTGTGCCTCCTCTCTCTAGACACTCCCACTCACTGATCACAGTCTGTTCTCCTATCAGCTGTGAGCAGTTATGCAATCAGGTCACCTACCAGCTCAGCTCTGTACCTGCCACTCATTTGTTGCCTTCTATTTAAAGGCTGCCAGTTCATTGTTTCACTGCGGCTGTATTATTGTATTACCTGATGTTACTGGACCTCATCCTTCAGTAAGTTCTCTCCTTTTCTCCTCCAGAGCTATTCCAGCGCTGGAGTGCCTACCATGTGTGTTTACCTTGTTTACATTTTTGTCTGGTCTGCACAGTTTTTGGATTTTTGTTCTTTTGGTTAATAAATGTCTCAACCACAGTTTAGCGCTTGGGTCTGTCCTGCACTGAAGGGGCATTCATGACACAGGAAAACCTCTGGCAGTTGCAGAACATATGCACAGAATAGCCCCCCATCAGGGGATTTGAAGCAGGAACCTTCCTGCGGTGAGTCTGCAGTCCCAACCAGGACTTTCTAAGAGAAAGTGTCAATCAGTGAAACACAAACATGTATAAACCTTCTGCGGTACAAAATTAGTCAACTTGACAACAAACATTTAAATTGGCCTAACATCACCTTACTAAGTTGGCCTTAAAAAAAAAAAAAAAATCACTGTTGCATTGCAACCAATCATGAGTTCTCATTCAAAAATGGAAATGAAACATTCATGCTCAGGTCAGTCAGTTTTCTTCAAGGCACAGTCCAGGGACACCCAGATCTTCTCTCTGTGGGACTGGGTGAAGCAGCGGCCGATGACCTCCTCTGTTTCCTGAATGCACTTCCGGAAACGGTCGCGGTCTGGTGCCATTTGTTCCCAGGGTCACTAGTGATTAAAAAATTATAATAAGTTAGTTGCATCAGTGTGCAAGCCCTTAAACTGGTAACTCTGTTGAAATACTTTTTGATTTCATTACAGCATTCAGTCTTACTGGGTACACATCTGCACTCAAAGTGAATCTGATTATATCCAAATAACATTCAGTTGTTGTAGTAGTATTTGCCTAGCTGGATGCAAGAAAAATAGTCTGTAAGTCATTGCAGTATCATCCCAGATCATAGAGTGGCGGTCATGCACCTGTGGTTTGGTACCGCCATATACATTTTTACTTCTGTAAACACTGTATATGGCGGTACACTGCATTTTGTGTTTACTTGTGTTATCTTTGTCTAATATTTAAATTTGTTTGATGATCTGAAACATTTAAGTGTGACAAACATAAAGAAATGAGAAATCAGGAAGGGGGCAAACACTTTTTCACACCACTGTAGACATAAAGGAGGATTTGCCTGGCATTTACTCAGCCATGTTTAAAATTGACAGAGAATCATTGCTGAAAGGTATGAGTAAAGACAATGGTACAAAATTTTCCTGTGCATTAGAGATACCATGGAACACAGTGAAGACAGTCATCAACAAGTGGAGAAAATATGGGACAGCAAAGATGTTACGGACAACTGGACATCCCTCCAAAACTGATGAAAACATGAGATAAAAACTGGTCAGGAATGCTGCCAAGAGGCCAACAGCAACACTGAAGGAGCAGGAGGAATTTTTGGGGAGTAGATTGTGTACTAGATGTAAATCGACCTAAGAATGCTAATTATCCAGAATATTTTATTGAAAATGGCAATTTGATAAATAATATGGAGGATGTGGTCAGTGGTTTCAATAAATTTTTTGTAAACGTTGGTCCTGAATTAGCAAAATCAATAGTAACAACAGAAACAAACAACAGTGGTTCTGTAAATGAAATAGAAGATAGAAATCCAAACACAATCTTTTTGGGTGCAGTTACTGAAAAGGAAATTATCGAGACTGTGAGTAAATTTAAGAACAAAAAATCAACGGTGTGGGCTATATTAATCATATATTCCATAACCTACATATGTTGAAGCATGTGGAAATGTTTGGTAATTACATATGTAAAGCAACTTCACACCTCTGAAAGGACAAAGGCTCTCAACCGCCAACTGAAGAACAAAGACGTTCCCAGACACTGCGGTGGAGACCGGAGGAGCTACCCTCACCCCCTGGGCGAGGAGAGGAAATACCAAGACAATGGGGGGATTAAGATAATGAGGGATGTCAGCCTTTGTTATGCATGTCTTTTGTTATGTGCAAGTATAAAGTCAGTGAGCCGGAGATATTCGGTCTCTTTTCCTTCTGCTACCTCTGCACTAGATGACACTTGTTAGGAGAGCTGATAATTAAACTTTGGTTTATATATCAAATCGCCTCATCATTTCAAGCTCTTCTACAAACGGACTGGAATGAAATTGACATGACGATAGTGAAAAAAGTAATTGAAGGAATTGTTAAGCCACTCACCCACATCTGTAACCTGTCATTTCAAACTGGTAAATTTCCAAACAAAATGAAAATAGCAAAAGTAATACCTCTATACAAAACAGGAGACACTCATTGTTTCACAAATTACAGGCCAGTCTCTTTACTCTCACAATTCTCCAAAATACTTGAAAAAATCTTCACTAAGAGACTGGATGATTTCATTGAAAAACACAACCTCCTTACAGACAGCCAGTATGGTTTTAGAGCAGATAAATCTACATCTTTGGCACTGATCGAACTTATAGAAGAAATTACTAGTTGTAGATAGATAGACAGATAGATACTTTATTTCGAACAAAAAAGTATAACAAAAACAAGACAAATGACAAATGTAATAAAGTAACAGTATACACTGTTCGAAAGGGAGAAGGAAGAAGTGAACTGTAGCTTCCAGTCAACACAGAGAAGGCCAGAACTGATGGTTAAATGACTTTATTGCCATCCTTGTGTCATCAACCAATGTAAGAGCTATGGCAAGAAACAAACAGACAATAATCACCACATAACCCTTAATTCCCGCCTAGCTCATACATTAGCCACCTTCATGTTAGCATAACTAATTTACAACTTTTAAAAATAAAAACTTTCTATAAAATCACCAACCTTGTTCCCTTATCGACCGAAGCTAAATCCTTGGGGAAATCCTCGTTTTTTTATCCTTTTTCGTCGTCTTTTCTACGTCTTTCCTTTTAACTCTTTCTCGTCCGTTTGTGTCTTTCCTTTGTCGGTCAAATCAACTTCCGTTAAAGCATATCTTTGCAATATAATTACTATACATGTAAATAGAGCTAACCTTGCTTTATCCACCTTTACACTCCCACCAAATTATTTGCTGTCACACATATAAAACACAAATAATTTCTTCAAATAACTTAACACAGAAACAAAAACTTTGTAAATATGTTATAAGTACAACTTTCAACATTTCAAAAACATTCTTTAGCATTCTACATTTACTTTTCCTTATCTCCTAATAGCAGAACTAACTTATGAACTGGGCGTTCTACTACAGACATTTCATTTACACGCTGACCCTTTTTGGTAAGATTTCTGTCTGCAAAAGCGATTTTGACCTTTCTGACAAGTCCATCTGTGTCCTTTGCGGTGTCCAAGATTCGTCCGAGTTTCCATTGAGATCGTGGTTGCATTTCATCTTTGTCCATTACTATGTCTCCTATTTGCATGTTCCTTTTTGACGTGTGCCATCTTTGTCTGACCATGATGTTTTGAAGGTACTCCCTTTTCCATCTGCTCCAAAACTGTTCGAGTAAGTACTGTACTTGACGCCATCATTTTTGTGCATACAGATCTTCCTTCACGAACTGTCCGGGGGGAGGCAGAGCAGTTGAGGTTTTCATTGTGACAAGATGATTTGGAGTTAGTGGCTCCAAACTGTTTGGATCATTGAGATTGACTGTTGTTAAGGGGCGGCTGTTTACTATTGCAGCTGCTTCGTAGAAGAAGGTTCTGAGTGAAGAATCAGTGAGTCAACCTGGGGTGAGAGCCAACGTTGCATTTAGAACGCTTCTCACGGTCCGTATTTGCCGTTCCCATACTCCACCTGCGTGACTAGCATGAGGTGTGTTTAGGACAAGATCACATTGTTTCTCTGCAAGGAAGGATGTCAGTTTGTCAGTGTCTATTTCACTTAGTGCTGCGTTCAGCTCATTTTTGGCCCCTACGAAGTTAGTGCCCTGGTCACATTTTATTTGCCTGACAGAGCCTCTTAAAGCAATAAAGCATCTGAGTCCATTTATAAAGGCGTCTGTCGATAAGTCTTCTAGCATTTCGACATGAACTGCACGTGAATAGAAACATGTGAAAAGGAGGCCATACCTTTTGTATTCCTTCCATGCTTGTTTGGTCAGGAACGGACCAAAAACGTCCATACCACAGTGTGTGAAGGGTGGAGAGAGCTCAATTCTTTCTATGGGCAGATCTCTCATTCTTTATCCTTCCACAGGTCTCCTTTGTTTCCGACAAAACACACACTGGCGAATGTAGGATGCGACTGTTTGACTTAACTTTGGAATCCAATAGCCATTGGATCGTATCTCACTCATTGTGAAGCCCTTTCCTTGATGGTTGACCCTTTCGTGACAGTGAGTGATTATCAGTTTAGTGATGTGGTGTTCTCTGGGAAAGATTGTTGGATGTTTGAATGAGTTGGGAAGAGATGAGTGTCGTAGCTTTCCTCCCACCTTGAGCACATTGTCCTTGTCCAAGAAAACATCCAAGTTGTACATTTTGTTGTTCTTTGGTAGTTGTTTGCCTTTGCTTAATATCTCTATTTCATTCTGATATGCTTGACTTTGTAAATCTTTGATGATCACAGTCTTTGCATTTTGTCTTTCCGTTACAGTAGTAAGCGTCTTTGATTTGTTTTTGAGCAGATAACGTCTAAGGCGCGCTACTGCGCTGACTGCACGGGACCAGGATGAGAACTTTGTGAGGCGATCGCTAAGACTTGGGTGTTCAACAGTTTGTGTGCTTAGTGTCTGCACCTTTCTCACCTCTGGGTCTCCTACTGCAAGCTCAATCGTCTCTTTGGTGGGAAGTCGTATCTCCTTTTCCCACAGGAACTGAGGGCCTGTGAGCCAGTTGGATGAAAGCAGTCCATTTACTGACGTACCTCTGGATGCCATGTCTGCGGGGTTTTCGCTGGTAGACACATAAAACCATTGTTGTGGAATGGTACTGTTGTGGATTTTCTGCACTCTATTAGCAACAAACGTGTGAAAGCGTCTTGCTTCGTTATTTATGTATCCTAGAGTGACCTTTGAATCTGTCCAGAAGAACTCCTTGGCGTTGTTATAGAGCAGTTCCTCTTTTAGTATGTTGCTCACGGCGACTGACACTGCGGCAAGTTCTAGCCTTGGGATTGTGGTGACCTTTGTGGGAGAGACACGTGCTTTGCCCATAATGAAGGTACAGTGAACGTCTTTGTTTTTGTTTATGAGTCTGAGATAAGAACATTGTCCATATCCTGTGGTGCTTGCGTCGGAAAAGTGATGTATTTCTCTTTTCACTACATCTCCAAAATCTGCAGGAACATAGCATCTGTTTATTTGCAGTTTTTTCAGATTGTGTAGATCTCCTTTCCAGCACTCCCACCGTGGCCTAAGAAGTTCAGGTAGCAGGTCATCCCAATCCGTTCCTTGACGACACATCTCTTGGAGAATTCCCTTGCCATTGAGCACATAGGGAGCAATGAAACCAAGGGGATCGTATATTGCTGCGACTGTGGACAAGATGCCACGCCTCGTTGGTGGTTGGTCTTTCAGTGTGATGTTGAATGTGAAGCAATCTTTCTCCACATTCCAATAAATGCCAAGTGCTCTTTCTGTTTGGGTTTCACCAAATGTTAAATCCTTTGTTTTAGTGTTCGTTGCATGCTCTGAAGTTGGAATACTGTTTAGAACGTCAGTATTGTTGGACACGAACTTGTGTAACCTTAGTCCACCTTTTGCACATAGTTCACGTGCTTCCCTTGCCAATTCGATAGCGTCGTTTACCGTCTCTGCGCTGGTGACTCCGTCGTCTACATAGAAGTCTCTGGTTATGAACTGTGAGCCTACAGGATATGCAAGGCTGTTCTCTTTGGCTAAACGTTTGAGTCCATAGTTTGCACAGCCAGGCGATGAGACGGCACCAAAGAGATGTAGTCATCCTGTATGCTTGTGGTTGGCTGTTTATGCCTCCATCTTTCCACCATAAGAAGCGCAAGTAGTTACGATCATTTTCTTTGACTTGAAACTGGTGAAACATTTTTTCGATGTCGCACATCAAAGCTACTTGGTGTTTCCTGAAGCGCACAAGAACACCAGTTAGATTATTAATCATGTCGGGACCATTTAGTAAATGTTCATTAAGACAGATGCCTTTGTACCTTGCAGAGCAGTCGAAGACAACGTGCAACCTATCGGGTTTCTTTGGATGATAGATGCCATGGTGCGGTATGTACCATGTCTCACCAGGCAGTCCATAATCATCAGCCTCTTCGGCATCACCCTTTCTAATGATGTCACTCATCTAGTTCATGTAATCCTCCTTGTATTTTTCATCCTTCATAAATTTGCGTTTAAGCTGGTTGAGTCTGTTTTCAGCGAGTTGTCTGTTATCTGGCAATTGTGGCCTTTCTTTAAATGGCAACGGCATTTTATAATGTCCATCTTCAGTTTGCGTTATGCCTTGCTCAAGTTTCTGGAGGAACATTAAATCGTCTTTTGACACAGTTTTTTCATTACTGTCAGTCTCTTTAAAATCTCTCTCCAAAGCACGTATTGCATCTGCTGGAGTGGAGGGAGGGATTTCCTTAATGCTCACTCGATGACAGAGACTGCTTGCCATGTCTGTTTCATTGCAGGGTACCGAGTTGCCAACTATGCTCCATCCTAAGTCAGTTTGAATGGCATAGGGATCATTTTCTTTGCCTGAGATTACTCGATTGGGCGCGAGAGCTCTAGGACAAGTATGCGCCACCGTGCAGCACCCGGCTGCACGGTGGCGCAGTGGTTTAGCACTGTGGCAGCACAGTTTACCTTCGGCCGGGGGATCGCGGGGATCGTGGGTTCGATCCCAGCCCCCGACCAACAGTGAGCTGTGTGGAGTTTGCATGTTCTCCCCGTGTTGCGTGGGTTTACTCCGGGATTTCTCCGGTTTCCTCCCGCATACCAAAAACATGTAGGTTTAGGGCGCTCGCGCACGCAGCGACCAGCAGCCGGTGGCTTGTCACCAGATTGCAAACCAAATCTACCTACGGGTACAAATAAGTAACAAAAAAAAAAAAAAAAAAAAAAAAAAAAAAAAAAGTATAACTGATGAGGAGACTTACTTCACAACTGAGGAGTGGGGGAATCTCATCTGCAATAGGCAGCAAGTGACTTCACAATTTTGCTGTTTCACATGTTGGTATGTGTTCTCTGTTGGCAGGTATGTAGTCCTTTGTGTACGCAGTGGGGAGCTTTATGACTGTGGCTGAGTTGTAATCTCTCACCAAGAGATCGAATACTTTTTCCACTGCTTACAATTGCATTTTTGCCCATCATAGTAGTCAATTTCAGCCTTACTGGACAAACATTTGCTTGCAGTTCATGTGCCACATCTTGATCAATGAAGACAGTGTCGCTCTGTGTGTCTAATAATGCATAGACCAATTTTTCTTTATGTGGATTGGTAGCAGTTGACAGCCACACTGGAACTATCATTGAGGTGCTGACTGTCTGCTCAAATCTGGCAACATTAAGTGACATGGCTGTTGCTTTTTCAGGTGAGTTACTTTGAGTTGCGTTATGTGTACTCACGTGTGTTTCTCTTTGTTGACTGTGACTGTAGTTCTCATCGTGAAGACAGGTTGGGTGTCTCTTCGTGCAGATTTCACAAGCGAGGCGGCGTCTGCAGTCCTTAGCACTGTGACCTTGTTTTAAACAACCATAAAGTTTATTGTCATTCACATGTTTCTTTCTGTTTTCTAGAAGAATTTTCAAGAAATCTGGGCACTTGTGGAGCTGATGAGTGTCCTGACATAATGTGCAAGGAGAGCAGTCAGGTGTTTTTGTTATTGTCCAGCTGCCACTTTGTTCAGTGGTGTTTGTGTTAAATACAGTTGCCTTGTTCCTTTTATCACTGTTTGTTCCAGTGCCGCGAAGTGCGTGAATGGAGGTGACTGGGTTGCAAGCGACTTCAGCTTCTAATGAGAGGAAGGATGCAAAATCACTGAAGCTTGGAAACTCACCACCTTTCATTAAAGTCTTTGTAACCTGCCTGTTCCATCTTGCGTTTATCCAATCTGGTAGCTTGTGCAGCAGTTTTTGATTCTCTTCGCAGTCGTTGAGTATTTGTAACCCTTTTACATGCGGCATAGCGAGCATGCATGCGTTTACAAAATCTGCAAAGGTCCTTAATCCTTCAGCGTCTCTAGGCTGCACCTTTGGCCAGTTTGAAAGCTTTTCTCTAAATGCCTTCTGTATCACAAATGGCTGGCCGTATCTTTGGTTTAATTTGTTCCAAGCATCGTTGTATGCTTCTTCATCATTTCTAAAGAAAGTTCCTTCAATGCATTTGCGAGCTGGGCCAGTTACATATCGTTTCAAATAGTACAGTTTATCTGCTGCTGAGGTGCCTCTTTGTTCAATCAGTGATATAAATGTAGATTTCCATTCGATAAACTCTATTGGTTCACCACTAAACACTGTTGGCTCTGGTGTAGGAAGTCTGTTCATTTTTATGCTGTCTTGAATCGCTTGTGCGAGTTGAGTGACACTAGGGGGAGCTGTTTGCTCAGGAATGAAAGCGGGTGCTGGTATGGGACACTTGGGTGTGAATTCTGGCCTCACCTGTTCGCTCTTTATTGACTGTATGTCACCCACCTGTGATAACTCTCTGTCATAAGCTTCAAGCCTGGCTTGAGCTGCTTTCATGTCCTTCTGTGCTTTCAAACGTTCCAACTCTGCTGTTTGAATTGCAATCCTTTCTCTTTGCCTTTGCTCTTCTTTTGCGAACTCATACTCAGCCTCCTTTGCTGCTGGTTCTGCTGCTGCATCGGCTCGTTTTACGGCGAGGTGTGAAGTGGAGGACTGCTGACTGTGATGAGACGTGTCTGATCCAAAAATGGAGAGTGCGTATTAGTGCTCTCGGAGTTCGCGTAAACGAGATTTTTCATGGTCTGCATCAAAATCCCCATCAACACCACTTATCCTTTCCAGAATTATTCTCACTATGTCACGAGTAACGGCATCACATGCATCAGTCTTTCTCCTTATATCAGCTGAAGGCGTCATTTGATTTCTTAATTCTGAGTACAGCTTTAGGACATCATCTCTTTTTTTGTTCTAATATGTCTGCATGTTCTGCCATCTCCCTTTCAGTGATATCGGACTTTAATCTTTCTCTCGTTTCACGTACTTGTATTTTCCATTGTTCATAGAGATAATAGTTTTCTTTCTTACTCATTTCTTCCCTTTGATATATTATCATCTTCTCAGAACGTCTTGGAAGATCTGACATGCTGATCTGTTCATTTATGTCCACTTGACTACCTGATTCAGCCTGTTCACCTTCCATCCCGAGCTCCTTTATTGAACCGCTTTTTTCTGACCAATTCTTGCCCTCTGCTGTACGTCGCGGGTGTTACCATGGATACCTTGAGCCCACGTTGTGCAGCGTGTGGCGGTGGTCAAGCTCTTACTGTAGCTTCCAGTCAACACAGAGAAGGCCAGAACTGATGGTTAAATGACTTTATTGCCATCCTTGTGTCATCAGCCAATGTAAGAGCTATGGCAAGAAACAAATAGACAATAATCACCACATAACCCTGAATTCCCGCCTAGCTCATACGTTAGCCACCTTCATGTTAGCATAACTAATTTACAACTTTTAAAAATAAAAACTTTCTATAAAATCACCAACCTTGTTCCCTTATCGACCAAAGCTAAATCCTTGGGGAAATCCTCGTTTTTTTATCCTTTTTCGTCGTCTTTTCTACGTCTTTCCTTTTAACTCTTTCTCGTCCGTTTGTGTCTTTCCTTTGTCGATCAAATCAACTTCCGTTAACTAACTTCCGCTCATGCGGAAGTTATCAAAATAAAAGCATATCTTTGCAATATAATTACTATACATGTAAATAGAACTAACCTTGCTTTATCCACCTTTACATGAACACTTATTAATTCCATCTCCTCTTTTCCATAAATACACCCATGTGAATTATATACAAATTACCACATTTAAGACCCCAAGTAAACAATTTACTGTATTTTTTACAAATCAACATTAACACCCATCCATCCTAACATACTGTGACGTTTGCAGGGTTCACACAAAGACAATGGAGCAGATGGCTGTGATCAACCTGATTTATTTTTCACACACCCCGACCCCCAACCTGCTTCTGAGCACACAGAGGAGTGGAGGTCATTCCCCCAGACCTCCGTTTCAATCATGGTTACACACACAGATACATCTTGCCCTAATCCTGCTAAACACTGCTGGGTCATTATAATGCAGTTATAATGACACAGCAGTGTAACTCAGAAATAACACATTTAACACACACAGTAACGTTTCAAACTGGCAAAGCATGCTGGGAAATCCCTGCCCCCTTAAAATGGCCCCGACGTTACACTGCCCCCCCCCCGGACTGGTTTCTGTCCCCAGAAAATTCAAAGTCCACTTTCAGAAATCCAACGCGAGTCAGCCCGGTGCCGGGGCGGCATGCACGGGCCATCTGAGTCTCGGTCAGAGCATCTGGTTGGGGTAGGGTTCCGGTTTGGCCATCAGCGGGCGGATGGACACATCTGACAGCCTCTGTAGGACCACGCACAGTCCCTTCCCTGGCAGCGGGAGTCCCAGGCCCGCTCCGGCCGACTCCCACCGCTGCCAGTTCTCCCAAGCGGCCGCTGGCCCGCGTCCATGCGTCCAGCCCTTGCCGTGCCTGGAAAATGGCCGCATCTTCGTCCTGCTCGCTCCGCTGCGTCGCTCCTGCGCCGAGGGCCTCCGTGACGTCACCGAAAGGAAAAGCATCGGGTGGCAGTAGGACACGCACAGTTCCTCCTCTGGCAGCGGGAGTCCCATGACTCCTACCGCTGCCAGGACCTCCCAGTCGGCCGCTGGCCCGCGTCCAGGCGTCCAGCCCCTGCCGATCCCGAGAAAAGACCGGATCTGTCCTGCTCGCTCCACTGCTGCTGCGCTCCAAAGGCCTCTGTGACGTCATCTGCCGGGGGAAGCATCGGCAGGAGGCGGCTTTTTCCCCGTCCATGCCACCTCGCTCTAATTTAACGTCGGCGAGGGGCCAGTTTGTCGTGCGCTGTGTGCGGGACAGTAGCATGCCATGTACCCTGGCGCTGTGCAGCGGAAGCTGTCCTTCCTCGCTTCGCCACGGCTGTTTCCTTCGTGCACGCGCTGCTGTGATCTGCCGTAGCTCCTCCTCCACTCGCTCTCAGCATGGTGGTTTCCTCCGATGATCAGCGCGGCAGCCAACTCGACCTGGGCCAGGCGGTCATCCAACAGGTTCTCGCCGTTGTAGCGGGGAATCTTGGCCCGCTGCTGGATGGATGGGACGGTCATCTCCCGGTCGACTGCCGCTCCTAATCGCTCTGGAATCGCCAGCCCGTCCTGCCCTGAAAAGGGCGGGAAACGGGGCTGGTTTGCTCTGCTCCGTCCATCGCGGCGAAGCTCTCCAGGGGCCGGCGTCTCAGCTCTACACTCCGTTCCCGGCTGAGCAATGAACCGCTCCGGCCGCTGCACCTCCGCCTGGATCCTCATCTTGCTCCATATCCCACTTCTGACACCAGTGTGACGTTTGCAGGGTTCACACAAAGACAATGGAGCAGATGACTGTGATCAACCTGATTTATTTTTCACACACCCCGACCCCCAACCTGCTTCTCAGCACACAGAGGAGTGGAGGTCATTCCCCCAGACCTCCGTTTCAATCATGGTTACACACACAGATACATCTTGCCCTAATCCTGCTAAACACTGCTGGGTCATTATAATGCAGTTATAATGACACAGCAGTGTAACTCAGAAATAACACATTTAACACACACAGTAACGTTTCAAACTGGCAAAGCATGCTGGGAAATCCCTGCCCCCTTAAAATGGCCCCTGTGGCGGTTCGTTTTAACCCCACAACAGACTAAGGACACTCAGCCCTCTTTTCTCTGTTTTTCTGCTGCATTACTGAGAAGCAATGTGCCATTCATGTATTTGTGATGCAAACATGCATGTGTTGTGATGTAATGCGCCATTCTGTATAGTGTGCATATGGCTTGTCCTTACTGTGCTTTTTCTGAGCATCTTAGATGTGCTTTGGTGTATTAATGTCTACAGGTAGACGAGTTTCTTCTGTCTCACCTATGTGATGTTAATCGATGCCTTTCATCCTTTGTACTCATGCGTCCTGTCCTTACTGTGACCTAGAGACTCAGATCAATATGTAGATGTGCTTGTTAGCCTCTTTGTCTTGCACTTAGAGCGAGGTCTAGCTAATCTGCCCATTGTGATGTATGGCTTACAAATGCAAATACCTCCTGCCTGTTCTGTTGTCCCTTTGATCATTCTAGACTGTGGGGTATGTCTTTTTGATGTATTGTTATGATCAAGTATTTAAGGTGCAACTCTGTAACGCAATCTCTCTCTCTTACTCTCTCACTCTGATCCTGCAACTGGCGGACACACTGTGTCTGCCTCTCCTGCTCTAAGAGCCTAGGGATCCCGCTCCGGGCTGCTCCACTATGCACCGGAGAGGGGATTCCGTGACGGTGGTATGATTCAATAAACTTCTTTAAAACTACCAGGTCACCGCTTTATTTCATGCCGCCGCACTGGTGACCCCTTGAACATGCACACGTTTTGTGCGAAAGCAACCTTCTGAGCTGGACAGCTGCACCTGGTGACCCCTCGAACACGCACACGTTTTGTGCGAAAGCAACCTTCCGAGCTGGACAGCCACACAGCTGCGTTGGTGGCCCCTTGAAGACGCACACGCTTTGTGCAACGCAGCCTTCTGTTTTGGATGGCCACGCTGGCGAAGCGACGCTGAAAAAAACGAGCGGCCAGCGAACGCAACACCCGGGCATGAATGCTCCGTCGCAGCGGCCTACTGGTTCCCCCTCCCTGCGGCTTCAGGGAGACTTCGACGCGGAGCCAACACAGGCGAGCCGTTCTCCGGACATCACCCACGACCGGGTAAACTGCAGAAAACGTCATGGCGCGACCCTCGCCTGAGATCTGCACAACTACGCTGGACCGGCCGCTCTCACAGAGAGCGCACGCACCTCGTCCTCTCCCCAGACGGCAACCTCCAGGGCCGACGGGGAGCGCAGCGCGTGGAACTGAACGCACCATGGCCGCACGAGCGACAACGATCGTCTCCTCCCTCTCACCGCTCCAAAGCAGCTGCACGAGCCCGGGGCACAAAGATCGTCTACTTCCTCACACCGCTCCAACGCAGCTGCATGAGCCTGAGGAACAAAAGATCGTCTATTCCCTCCCGCTGCTCCAACGCCTCTGCACGGGCCTGAGGGACTAAAGATCGTCTATTTCCTCTCACCGCTCCAACGCACCATGGCCAATCTACAGCCACAGCTCAACCTGGATTTTACCGGCGCCGTCTGCGCCGTTCTCCACCAAGTTTCTGCACCCTGACTCACCACTCCAGCGGCCCACCCACGCACTGAACCCCCGCGCACGCAACGGGGAGTTACAAGGACGGCGCATCACGCACGGGACAAGTAATGGCTCCACAGACTGCCTTCCTCCTTCGCCGCTGCCTTTCAGGGCTGCTCGCTCACCTGAGGCACGCATGCAGCATACTGGAAGGATTTGTTAACAGTCTCAGCCACGCCACAGACCGCCATCGTCCTCCGCCGCTGCCCACAGAACCTTCAGGGCTGCTCGTTCACCTGAAGCAAGCACGCAGCTCGCCACTGGATTTTTTAATGGTCTTAGCCACGGCACAACGGGATTTCAGCCGTCAGCTGTTCCCGGGAGCTTTGGGGTTGCTTCAGCACCCAAAGCCAACAGTCCCTATGCTTTGTTTACTTTTTTTCTTACAGCCGCCCCTGCTTTTCTTCATGGCCACGAGAGGAGTCAGAGACTAGTTTTTCTTCTTGTGATCTCCGCACGTGCAACGGGACAACCCCTCGACGTCACGGAGCAGCAAGCAATTTTTGCGCGGCTCAGGACGATTTCACAGCTCCTGCCGGCACTTACCACCCCTCCCCTCCCTCCCCCTCCGCCTGCAGCGAGCTTCTCCCACAGCTCGCTCACACAGATGGATTATCGAGGTCGCGGCCCCCTGCCGCATCCTCTGGGGGGGAGCGTGTGGCGGTTCGTTTTAACCCCACAACAGACTAAGGACACTCAGCCCTCTTTTCTCTGTTTTTCTGCTGCATTACTGAGAAGCAATGTGCCATTCATGTATTTGTGATGCAAACATGCATGTGTTGTGATGTAATGCGCCATTCTGTATAGTGTGCATATGGCTTGTCCTTACTGTGCTTTTTCTGAGCATCTTAGATGTGCTTTGGTGTATTAATGTCTACAGGTAGACGAGTTTCTTCTGTCTCACCTATGTGATGTTAATCGATGCCTTTCATCCTTTGTACTCATGCGTCCTGTCCTTACTGTGACCTAGAGACTCAGATCAATATGTAGATGTGCTTGTTAGCCTCTTTGTCTTGCACTTAGAGCGAGGTCTAGCTAATCTGCCCATTGTGATGTATGGCTTACAAATGCAAATACCTCCTGCCTGTTCTGTTGTCCCTTTGATCATTCAAGTATTTAAGGTGCAACTCTGTAACGCAATCTCTCTCTCTTACTCTCTCACTCTGATCCTGCAACTGGCGGACACACTGTGTCTGCCTCTCCTGCTCTGAGAGCCTAGGGATCCCGCTCCGGGCTGCTCCACTATGCACCGGAGAGGGGATCCCGTGAAGGCGACATGATTAATAAAACCTGCTTAAAACCACAGCACTGCTGCTTATTTTTTCATGCTGCTTCACCCCGATACAATACCGTTACAATACATTGATGTCCATACATCAAAACCAGCCTCAAACAACACAGATATACACAGTGCTGTCCCACCCACCATTCCATAGTGTCCCATAATGTCCCAGAGTGAGCATAGTGAATCGTACATATAAATACTACCCTTCTAACATATATCCTTTCAGCAAAAAATGTTTATACCTCTTTTTGAATTGATTTCTGTTTGTACATAGTTTCAGTTCCGGCTCCAGACTGTTCCACAAATCCACCCCACAGACAGATATGCACATACTTTTCTTGGTTGTTCGTATCTTGGGTTTTGTAAAGTTTAAGTCTCCTCTCAAATTATGATCATTGTCTCTTTTTTTAAATATTTTTTGTATATTAGTTGGGAGTTGATTATTAATTGCCCTGTACATTACTTGTGCTGTCTTAAATTTAACTAAATTGATGAACTTTATGACATGTGACTTTAAAAACAACGAATTGGTATGGTCTCTATATCCTACATTGCTTATTATCCTTATAGCTCTTTTTTGTAATGTGCATATTGACTGTAGGTTGGTCTTGTAGGTGTTTCCCCAGACTTCTACACAGTAGTTAAGATAAGGTAAAAACAGTGAATTGTACAGTAAGACCAATGATTTATAGTCCAAGATGTGTCTTGTCTTCCCCAGTATGCCTATACATTTTGCCAACTTGGCCCGGATGTGACTGATGTGAGGTTTCCAGCAGATTTTATTGTCCAGCGTCACCCCCAGAAACTTATTTTCCTGTACTGTTTCTATTCTGGTATCATCTATCGTTACTATTATTTCATGATTTATTTTATAATTTCCAAACAACATAATCTTTGTTTTTTTTTAGATTTAGAGATAATTTATTTTTGTTGAACCACTGCGTTAACTTTTTCATTTCAGTTGTGACCACCTCTAAAACCTGCTGCAAATTCTCACCAGTGCAAAGGATATTTGTGTCATCCGCAAACAAAATAAATTTCAGAATTTTTGATACTTGGCATATGTCATTTATATACAAAATAAAGAGTTTGGGTCCCAAAATTGACCCCTGGGGCACACCACAAGTGATGTCCATGAAGGGTGATTTGTGCTCACCAATTTGTACAAATTGTTGTCTGTTACTTAAATAACTTTCCACCCAACTCAGTCCGACCCCTCTTATCCCATACCTTTCCAGTTTCCTTAGTAGTATTCTGTGGTCAATGGTGTCAAAAGCTTTCTTTAAATCTATAAATACTCCTACAGCAACCTTTATTTTTTATCTATACAACTAGTAATTTCTTCTATAAGTTCAATCAGTGCCAAAGATGTAGATTTATCTGCTCTAAAACCATACTGGCTGTCTGTAAGGAGGTTGTGTTTTTCAATGAAATCATCCAGTCTCTTAGTGAAGATTTTTTCAAGTATTTTGGAGAATTGTGAGAGTAAAGAGACTGGCCTGTAATTTGTGAAACGATGACTGTCTCCTGTTTTGTATAGAGGTATTACTTTTGCTATTTTCATTTTGTCTGGAAATGTACCAGTTTGAAATCACAGGTTACAGATGTGGGTGAGTGGCTTAACAATTCCTTCAATTACTTTTTTCACTATTGTCATGTCAATTTCATTCCAGTCTGTTGATTTTTTGTTCTTAAATTTACTCACAGTCTCGATAATTTCCTTTTCAGTAACTGCACCCAAAAAGATTGTGTTTGGATTTCTATCTTCTATTTCATTCACAGAACCACTGTTGTTTGTTTCTGCTGTCACTATTGATTTTGCTAATTCAGGACCAATGTTTACAAAAAATTTATTGAAACCACTGACCACATCCTCCATATTATTTATCAAATTGCCATTTTCAATAAAATATTCTGGATAATTAGCATTCTTAGGTCGATTACTAATAATCCCACTGAGTACTTGCCATAGTCCTCTTAAGTTATTTTTGTTATCCTCTAATATTCTGTTGTAATGTTCTTTCTTACAGGTCCTCATTATATTAGTAAGCTTGTTTTTATATCTTTTATATTTGATCTCAGCTTCCACCATTCTTCATTTAATGAATTGTTTATATAATGTATTCTTCTTTTTACATGCATTTATTAACCCCTTGGTGACCCAAGGAATATTTTTTGTTGTTGTTGTCTGTCACTGTATTGTTTTATAGGACAGTTTTTATTGTACAATGATTGAAATATTTGTAAAAAATTATCATATGCTTTATTTATGTCATTTTCATCATAAACTATCTTCCAGTTTTGTATTAATAATTCCTTTGTCAGTAAATACATTGATTCTTCGGTTCTTATTCTTTTATATTTAATATTTTTGGTATACTTTTTCTTCCTATAATCACATTGATAGACAACAAAAATCGGCAGGTGGTCACTGATATCATTCAATAAAAGCCCACTCCTGATATTATTTTCCATAATGTTTGTGAATATGTTATCTATTAGTGTGGCACTGTGTGACGTGATTCTGCTAGGTCCGGTAATTGTTGGATGTAAGCCCATACTGTACATTGTGTTGATAAATTCTTCTGTCAAACTATGTTGTTTTGAGTTCATCAGATCTATAATGAAATCCCCACAGATGAACATAACTTTATGAGTTAGTTTTGCATACATTTTTTCCATCCAGTCCTTAAATAAGTCAATGATCCAGGTGTTCTATATACACAGCTCACTACTACATTCTTCACATTGTCCAGACAGATTTCTATTGTAATACATTCAAATAAATCATCCACAGTTACTGACAGATTTTCAACAACCTTGTATTTCAAGCTCTTGTCAACATAAATTGCAACTCCTCCTCCTTTTTTCACTTTTCTATTTATATAATTTAATTCATAGCCATCCATGGTAAAATCCACTCCTTTCTCTTCACTGAGCCACGTCTCTGATATTGCCACAATATTGAATGGCTCTTTAAACTGATGTAAATAATCTTTAATGTTATTAAAGTTGGCATAGAGACTTCTGCTGTTGAAGTGGATCATAGAAATATTGAAATCAGATGTGACCATTGTGTTAAACTGATCATCTGTGTAGTAACTACAGTCATTATTGATGGAGCTAAATAAATTATTATCAGGGTCTATCTATGTTATATTCTACATCCTGTGGGTTGTGATCTGTATATTCAAAAACTTTCAGTTCCTGTTGTTCCCGTTTGTTGATCTTTTGTTTCATGTTGTTAAATGTCTTGTAGCAGATGAGTATATCCCTTCAGTGTCCTACAGTTGTCTGATTGTTGCTGTGACTCCAGTTCATAATATTCATTGATATTTGTCCAGTTCCATAATATTACGGATGTTAATGACCTTGGCTTCTTCAGGTGATCCGTTTAATTTGATGTATATTTTACAGTTTGATGTCCAGGTGTTTTGAATCTTTTTCTGCTCTTTCATGTATCTTGCTTTTCTGGCTATTTCTGCGTTTTCTTTTGTGAGGTGCTCGTTTATGTAAATGTTCGTTCCTTTCAGTTTCCTACCTTGTTTCAGCAGTGCAGTCTTGTGTTTTCTGTTCACAAACCTCATGATCACAGCCGGTTTGTCGCCGTTTTTCCTGGGCAGAGGGTGGCAGGTCTCTATGGTGTTGCAGTCTAGCTGAATTCCTTTGGACTGCATGAAGGCCGCCACTTGTTGCTCCGTGGATTCGTCCTCCAGCTCACCGAGGCTTCCACTGCTGTCCGCGGCCACCGCTCGCGCGTATGATCGGGGTTTAATGTGGAGCCCCGTGATGATCACGTCGTTCACCCGAGTGTTCTGCTCCAGTTTTGACACTCTGCTCTCCAGATACGCCAGCCTCTTTTCCTTCTCAGCGTTCTGGATCCGCAGCGCTTTCACCTCCTCAATCAGGTCCAGGATGTTTCTTTGCTGCAGCTTAACAGCAGAAATCTCTGCCGCCAAAAAATCCAACGCTTTTTTAATTTCGTCCACCTCCTCAGTCTGCTGAGCTTTCTTGGGACCCATGATCCCGGCCGATGATCGTTGATTATGATCGTAGGAAAAAAAAACACGTGGGAGAAATCCCTTTGTTCTCCCTGAGCGTGAGGGGCCTGATTGCTTCACCAGCCACTACAATATTAAGTTATGAGACTGGCAACTTCTCCTTTTTTCGCACGAGCAGGTTTATTCTCCAGCGGTAGTAACAAAAAAAAAAAAAAAACAGCTCAAAACACTAGCTCTAAACTGAGTTTTAAACAGAAACGAACTGGGAGCCTTTACTTGTGCGTCCTCACCTTATAGGAACTGGAAGTGAAGTCAAGTTGTATAGATAAAAAAAAAGTTTGCTGTAGGAGTATTTATAGATTTAAAGAAAGCTTTTGACACCACTGACCACAGAATACTACTAAGGAAACTGGAAAGGTATGGGATAAGAGGGGTCGGACTGAGTTGGGTGGAAAGTTATTTAAGTAACAGACAACAATTTGTACAAATTGGTGAGCACAAACCACCCTTCATGGACATCACTTGTGGTGTGCCCCAGGGGTCAGTTTTGAGACCCAAACTATTTATTTTGTATATAAATGACATGCCAAGTATCAAAAATTCTGAAATTTATTTTGTTTGCGGATGACACAAATATCCTTTGCACTGGTGAGAATTTGCAGCAGGTTTTAGAGGTGGTCACAACTGAAATGAAAAAGTTAACGCAGTGGTTCAACAAAAATAAATTATCTCTAAATCTAAAAAAACCCAAAGATTATGTTGTTTGGAAATTATAAAATAAATCATGAAATAATGGTAACGATAGATAATACCAGAATAGACAGGAAAACAAGTTTCTGGGGGTGACGCTAGACAATAAAATCTGCTGGAAACCTCACATCAGTCACATCCGGGCCAAGTTGGCAAAATGTATAGGCATACTGGGGAAGACAAGACACATCTTGGACTATAAATCATTGGTCTTACTGTACAATTCACTGTTTCTACCTTATCTTAACTACTGTGTAGAAGTCTGGGGAAACACCTACAAGACCAACCTACAGTCAATATGCACATTACAAAAAAGAGCTATAAGGATAATAAATAATGTAGGATATAGAGACCATACCAATTCGTTGTTTTTAAAGTCACATGTCATAAAGTTCATGGATTTAGTTAAATTTAAGACAGCACAAGTCATGTACAGGGCAATTAATAATCAACTCCCAACTAATATACAAAAAATATTTAAAAAAAAGAGACAATGATCATAATTTGAGAGGAGACTTAAACTTTACAAAACCCAAGATACGAACAACCAAGAAAAGTATGTGCATATCTGTCTGTGGGGTGGATTTGTGGAACAGTCTGGAGCTGGAACTGAAACTATGTACAAACAGAAATCAATTCAAAAAGAGGTACAAACATTATTTGCTGAAAGGATATATGTTAGAAGGGTAGTATTTATATGTATGATTCACTATGCTCACTCTGGGACACTATGGGACACTATGGAATGGTGGGTGGGACAGCACTGTGTATATCTGTGTTGTTTGAGGCTGGTTTTGATGTATGGACATCAATGTATGTTAGGATGGATGGGTGTTAATGTTGATATGTACAGTTAATTGTTTACTTGGGGTCTTAAATGTGGTAATTTGTATATAATTCACATGGGTGTATTTATGGAAAAGAGGAGATGGAATTAATAAGTGTTCACTTCTTCCTTCTCCCTTTCGAACACTGTATACTGTTACTTTATTGCATTTGTCATTTGTTTTGTTTTAGTTATATTTTTTTGTTCGAAATAAAGTATCTATCTATGTAACAAACATCTCCTGTATTCTCCATATGTCTGAACAAGAGGTTGCATTAACTGAAAATAGTCTTCATTGGCATTTTTTTAATAGTGATAGAAAAATCTGAAAGCTGTTTCACTCAAGATGATGTAATTAAAATCAATTAAAATGACAGATAATAATAGATTATGGAAGAATTTTACAACCCTGTCCGTCAACGTAACAAATAACAAAAAAGTCTTGTGCAACCTGGATAAGGGCCATGAGATGGACGCCTTTTCTTACAAATAACACTGAGGTTTGGTTAAATTTTGCAAATAAAAAACAAAATCCTGAAAACCATGTGGGAAATGGTTTATGGTCCGATGAAACCAAAATTGTACTTTTTGCCCACAGTTCTCCGCTGCCAATGGTGCACATACCTTGTCGGGGTGCAGCGGCTTGCGTGCCTCAGCAACCCCCGGAGCTATGTCGACGGGAGCCTAGTGCTCCCAGAAGGTTCAACCATGTCGAACAGGTCCGCGTGGGGTAGAGGCCAGACTAAAGAGTGCACCCTGGTCCTCCAGGTTGGGGGTTGTGCAGCATGTAACAAATCACTCACGTAAAACCCAAGTTTTGTTACAGCAACAAGTGTCCCAACGGCGGAACAGGTGGAGAGGAGAGCGAACTCCCAACGGCTGTGAAGGCGGAGGAGGACAGACAGTTGCACGGGAAGAAGGGTCTCAGAAAGCCTTGGCAGGCAACCTTTCTACAGGGTGGACCAAGCTCTCGACAGTCCAGCCATGGAAGGCAGTTGGTCTAGGGGAGGGACCCCCAACAAACGTCCATGGCTGAAGACGGAGATGCAGGACCCCTGTGGTGCCACAAACCTCTGCATCACGCATATTCGCTTCATGATGAGTCACACTGATGTTGCACGTGATGGTGCTCGTCCTCTGGGGATCCTCCGGGGAGGAAGAGTGCCGGGCCCTCAGCCTCAAAGGGGCCCACCCTCAGCTACCGGAGGTCACCTCACCTCATCCTGCATGACCAGGGGACGGGGAACGAGGAATGCTACTGGCCGAAAAGAGACGCCAAAGGAGAGGAACGTCAACATCCTCCAGTGGAACGCAGAAGGAGTCTATAACAAAAAAATATCCCTTGCCGAAAGACTCCACTCAGAAGACATTGATGTAGCCTGCCTACAGGAGACACACCTGAAGGAAAACCAACGCTTCAGTGTTAGGGGATACCAGGTCTTCAGGAAAGACAGAAAAGGAAGAACAAAAGGAGGAGTGGCGATTCTTGTCAGAAACGCCATACCAGCACAAGAGTTTGATGTCAGTACCAACAACCAGGCAGAAATCCATGGAGTTCGAATTATGGTTCACAATGAAAGCATCACGATCTTCAATGTGTACTGCCCTCCAGAGCGAGAGCTCTCACTTGACCAAATGGAACTAACTAACTAACCTGCACTTATATAGCGCTTTTCTAGTCACAAAGACCACTCGAAGCGCTTTCATTAATACTAACCCTCTATTCTAAGGGCCTATAGGAAACAAATATCTAGGGACAATTTAGAACAGCCAATTAACCTAACATGCATGTTTTTGGCATGTGGGAGGAAACCGGAGAAATCCCGGAGTAAACCCACGCAACACGGGGAGAACATGCAAACTCCACACAGATCACTGTTGGTCGGGGGCTGGGATCGAACCCACGATCCCACGATCCCCACAATCCCCCGGCCAAGGGTAAACTGTGCTGCCGCAGTGCTAACCACTGCGCCACCGAACTCCCAGACCACCGATGCTTAGTCATCGGTGACTTCAACAGTCACTCAGAGGCATGGGGATACAGTGAAGCAGATAGAAGAGGAGAGGAGGTGGAAGATTGGCAAGTCGAAAACAGTCTTCTGCTAATGAATGATCCTGATGATCCACCAACGTTCTTCTCCAGGGTATGGCTGAGTAACACCACGCCCGATCTTGCGTTTGCCACCAACGACATGGCCAGGCTGGCAACAAGAACAGTACTTGGCCAGCTCGGGGGAAGTGACCATAAACCTGTGAAGATTGGACTGGACATCAGCTACAAACCACAAGAAGCTAAGACATTCCCCAGGTGGAATTATAAGAAGGCCAACTGGGTGCGCTTCTCAACACTGGTGGACCGGTACTCTGCGGAGATCTGTCACAAGCAGCAGAACCTCAACAAGAAAGTCAGGGTGCTGAACCATGCTATTCTGAAGGCTGCAAATGAATCTATACCTCGGGGAGCCAGAAAGAACTATAGGCCTTACTGGACAGAAGAGCTCCAGCAGCTTGAAGACAGTGTGGCAGAGGCAAGGAAAAAAGTAGAAGCAGATCCTACAGTAGAAAACAACATTGCCCTGAAGGCGGCCACTGCAAAACACAGGCAGACATTTATACAGAAAGCTCGAAAGAGATGGCAAGAAAAGACAGAGCAGCTCAACTTGGACAAGGACGGCAACAAGCTTTGGAAACTGGCTCAAGCCCTCAACGACGAGAACAGCAAAAGCTCGCCGATCACAGTACAGGCAGATCAAGAACTGCTGACTGGCAAGAAAGCAGCAGACCATTTCATCAACCAGTATGTGAAGATGAGCCATCTTCAGATTCCACCAGAAAGAAGAAAGGTTGTCAGAGGAGCCCAGCGAATTCATCAGAACGCACAGATTGAACCAGTGATGAACTCGCCATTCATTCTCAAGGAGCTGGAGGATGCAATGACAACACTGAAGCTGAAAAAAGCCCCTGGGTCTGACAAGATCACAAATGAAATGTTGCTGAACCTTGGCCCCAAAACCAAGAAGAAACTTCTGCAGCTTTTCAATGACAGTTGGAGATCAGGGACTGTGCCTCAGTTCTGGAGAGAAGCCACGATGATTCCAGTGCACAAAAAAGGCAAAGATAAGTTGAAGGCTGAAAGCTATCGCCCCATAAGCCTTACAAGCTGCATAGGAAAGCTGCTAGAGCGTCTCATCAACACCAGACTCATGTGGCACTTGGAAGGAAAACAACACATCGGCCCAGAGCAAGCAGCCTTCAGGCAGAACCGGTCTACAGAGGACCAAATAACATACATCTCTCAAGCCATAGAAGATGCCTTCCAAGAAAAAAAGCACACCCTCGCTGTATGGATTGATCTAGAAAAGGCGTTTGACAGGGTATGGAAAGATGGCCTCAAGCTGAAACTGTGCCAGTGCGGTATCGCTGGGCGCATGTACAAGTGGATTGCCCAATACCTGCACAACAGAAGAGCCAGAGTCCAGGTCAGACAGTACTCCAGCAAGAAGAAGGTGTTGAGGGAAGGAGTCCCACAAGGAGGAGTGCTCTCCCCAACACTCTTCCTTGTATTCATTAAGGACATCATCCAGAGTTTGCCAAGGAACGTACAAGGTGCCATCTATGCCGATGACCTAGCCCTCTGGTGCAGTGAGGAAAGCATCGTGACTGCAAACTACAGAGTGCAGCAAGTTCTCCGGCTGATCGAGGCATGGACCAAGTCATGGCTTGTAAGCTTAAATGAGAGGAAGACTACATACACCGTCTTCACCCTGTCCACCCAACCCCAGAAGGTGAAACTGCAGATCAACTCCCATGAGCTTCAGGCTGATTATGCACCCACATACCTTGGGATCACCATGGATCGCAGACTGACTTGGAAGAACCAGCTGCACAAGAACCAGGCAAGAGCAAAGATCAGGATGGCCCTAATGAAGAAACTGTCAGGAACAGACTGGGGTGCAGACCAGGGTGTCCTGAAGAAGCTCTATGTGGGGAGGATTCGGCCTGTTCTGGAGTATGGCATGGCAGCAACCTCAACAGCTGCCAAAAGCAACACTGAGAAGCTGGACAGACTCCAAAACCAAGCCATGCGAATGATGACAGGAGCCATGCGCAGTACACCTATCAAAGCGCTGGAGACAACAACAGGCCTTGCACCACTGGAAGACAGAAGAAACGTCAAGGTACTGACCCAGGCCGCAAAATTCAAAAGACTGGAAAACCATCCCATGAAGGACAGACTGAACAAGCCAACAAAAGGGAGACTTAAGAGATCGAGCTTCATCCACCAGAGCAGGACACTTGAAAGGAGAGACCCAGAACTGATGGACCACATACCCACACCAATACCACCCATAGCATCTGTTCCCTCCTGGAACCGACAGAACTTCCCAGCCATACGCACAGACATATTGGGCATTGGGAAGAAAGGAACACAGTCAGACCAAGAGAGGAAGTCGCTGGCCCTGGAGTTCATTCAGTCTGCCTACCCTAAAGAGCAGTGGACTCACGTCTACACAGACGGCTCTGCCATGGAAGCAACCAGGAATGGCGGAGGTGGCGTGTACATCAGGTACGCTGATGAGGAGACCCATATTCCCATTGCGACTGGAAAGTACGCCACCAATTTCAGGGCTGAGGCAGAGGCCCTGAGAACAGCAGCGGCCCACGTCAGGGAACATCAAGACAAGGCACACAAGCGGGTCGTCATCTTCACTGATGCCCTCTCTGTCTTGGATGCACTTCAGGACCCCCGACGCAAAGAACTGAATGAACTCGCCCTCACTCTGTCTCAACTAGCAACACAGCTGAATGTATCACTCCAATGGATTCCTGCCCACTGTGGAATCTATGGAAATGAGACGGCTGACAGACTTGCTAAGGAGGGTGGGCAGCAAGACCAGGAAGACAGGCAGGTCTCTTACAGTGAGGAGAAAACCATTATTAAGGCCCTGTCTCACAAGAAGTGGCAGCAGCAACACCCAAACTTCTGCAAGGATGACAACTACTATAGTCTGAGCAGGGCTGACCAAGTCGTTCTGTTCAGACTCCGAACTGGACATAACAGAATGCATGCTCACATGCACCAGAAACTTAAAGTTGGACAATCGGACAGATGCCCATGTGGTACTGCCCAAATGACCAGCGAACACCTCCTCCAAGACTGCCCAGACCACGCTGCACTCAGACGAGCTACGTGGCCTGACCCCACATCGCTGAACCAAAAGCTGCACGGGGATCTCGGGGACCTCCGCAGGACGGCAGCATTCATCAGGGCAGCTGGTGTGACCATCTAGTGATCGACGAAGAAGAAGAAGCCCACAGTTCTAAGAGGTATTTATGGTGCAAAAACACTATACCTTTAGTGAAGCATGATTTTTCAAATTAATTGTGTAATTTGTGGGTCAGATTCAAGGGTGTCTAAATAATTTGTCATGGTCTCTTCTGTCTTTTTTACAGCACAAAAGCCTGGCATTTTCACAGGAGTGTGGACACTTTTTTATATCTTTGCATGGAAGTTATGTTAATATTAAAGCTGCAGTAGGTAGAAAAATTTTGGTTTGATTCCAAAATAAATCAATTTCGTATCTTCCTTTAGCATTTTTGGAGTGCAAGTGGTCTGACAGGAAAACTACACCACAGTATCTCCTTTGGGCTCTGTTCATCCACTTAAAGTTTAACCCCATTACAGTCTGTTTGCCAAATCACAGGTTTTGTCAGGCAGAGGCTTTGAGATTAGCTGCTCTTTAACCATTAGTATACACAGTAGGCGATTTGCTATTTTTTAACGAGGATAGGGATATACACCAAATTTGGCATAAGGTACAAATGTATAAATGTAAATTAGGTACAAATTTGCAAGAATAAAGGTGCAAAGCTATGATAAAAGATGCTAATTTAAAAACTGAAATTGCAAATTACAGTTACACAGAATAAAAATTTAACCAGCAAAGAGATGAACACTGAATGTGTTTGAGAAAAAAGCTGAAAATTTACAGGGAAACAAAATTGAGGAAAAAAAATGAAAATTTACAGTAAACAAATTTTTGAGAAAAAAGTTGCAAAATTATGAGGAAAAAATGAAAAATTACAGGAAAAAATTGCAAATTTGTGTGAAAAGTTGCACATTTATGAGAAAAAGTTGCAAATTTACAAGAAAAATGTTACAAATTGTTGAGGAGAAAACTCACAAATTTATGAAAATAAAAATTTAAAATTTACAGGAGAAAAATGTGCAAATTTACAAGAAAAAACGACAATTGATGAGAAAAATGTCATAATTTTGTAAGAAAAATAGCTGCAAATTTATGAGAAAAAAATTAGCAAATTTCCAAGAGAAGTTGAAAATTTAAAGAAAAAAGTTCACAAATTTTTGAGAAAAAAGTTGGAAATTTACATGGTTTATTGTTGTTTTTGTATTTTTGCTTAGAATTGATTGATCAGTCATTCTATTTAGTTCTGTAACATGATATCGAAAGGTTTATGGTATTGGGGGGGTGGGGGTGACAATTGCCTCTTTTCCAGGTTGATGGGGCAATGTACCTCCCCCCCCCACACACACACACACACCACTCCAAATCCCACCTTAAATTATTACAATACACATATGGACAACCTTTGGAGAGGAAAAGCAGGGGGAGTTGGAGGAGGTTGGCATTTTTTTTTTTCAGATTTTAGTCAATTTTTTTCTGGTTTCTCAGATTTCTGCCTACTCCAGTTTTAAATGTAATTTCCGACATGAGCTAAAATTCCTATTAAACATCAATTAAACTTTATAGAGACAGTGGATTCCTTCCCTCTTCTATTTTATCACAGAGAAAAACAGATTGTAAAAAGCATAAGTTGACCTCTGTGACCTCTCTGTATCTTCAGTCGCCCAGACTGTCTGTGAAGAATCTGCTCTGAAACTTAAACTGCTGCTTCCACCATCTGTGCTCCTCCTTCCTGACTGAATGATTGACCGTGTCTCTCTCTCCAGGCTCTGTCTGGAGCTCAGAATAGCTGCAGCCACTTCCCATCAAATTAAGACTTCAGCAACCGAACCAGACACCAAGGCTACCTGAGCAGACAGGCGCCGGTAAAGTTATAAAAGGCAAAGACAGGGTTTCTCTTTATCAGTGTCTGTGGCACAAAGTGGAAGCTTCAGGAAAAAAAAAACAAAAAACTGAGATTACTGACAGTGTAATCCCAATGGGAGGTTTGTATGTTTCAACATCTGCACAGCCTGTGATGTGGTGGATGAAAACGTGTAGAATCCATCTGATGTCAGTATTGTGGAGTCAGTTCAACAACACAGAGCATTTACTGCACTTTTTGTCATAAGTCAGTCACCAAAAGAAAATTAGGAATTTGAAATCACGCAAAGCAGGGCTACTCCAGTTTATGCTGTACTTAGGATCTTTTAAGTCTGACTAGTGTGAAGAAGATGAAAAACTAAATTTAGAATATCCAAAATGGATGCCATGCCATACAGACCCTGTAGTTTGGTTTGTGTTTTGGGTGAGGCTCTCCAACAAGAACACAAATTCTTTTTGCCAGTCTGAGTGGGCTAATTCTACCTCAAATTTAAACGTAAAAAAAAAAATAAAAAATCAAACCTTCCATGTCTTAGCATTTTAGGGTTTTTACAACTGATGAAACTTTATAACTTTTTTTCTCCACAGGTGAATTCCATCCTTTCAAGATTTTTTTAAGGATCTGTGACAAAACTAAGCTACATTTATATATAAACAAACACTATACACACATTTTGAAATTTATTCAAGCAAAGAATGTAAGTGAACCAAATCATGGCCTCTGTTAGGAAAAAAGTGTCAATTAAGGACGCCGGACGTTTTTTCATGATGTGTAGCTCTGGATTTGTGGCGGAGTGGTTAGCACTGCGGCAGCACAGCAACTCACCCTTGACTGGGGGATCCTGGGTTCGATCCCAGCCGCCGACCAACAGTGTCTGTGTGGGTTTACTCCAGGATTTCTCCGGTTTCCTCCCACATGCCAAAAAACATGCAAGTTAGGTTAATTGGCATCAAACTGGGAATTCTAAATTGTCCTTAGGTATGAAGGTGAGCGTGAATGGTTGTCTGTCTCTCTGTGTTGGCCCTGCGATGGACTGGCGATCTGTCCAGGGTGTACCCTGCCTCTCACTCAAAGATGCTGGGATAGCCCCCCCCCCCCCCCCCCCCACGAGCCAAAAAGGATTAAGCGGAAGAAGATGAATAAATGAATAAATGCCATTTTTCTTATATACATGCATCAACATTGCTGTAATTGTGCCAGTGTTACCCAGATAAGTATGCTAATTTTGAACTGCTAGTTCTTGGTGAGGTGATGAAGTAGCCATTAAAAACAATCAAATTCAAAGTGGGAGAGCCCCATCCCTGCTCTAAACTGCTTCAGTCACTCCTATCCTGATGAAGCCTGGTCTAGATTCCGATAACCTGAGCAACTACTGGCCGACCTCCAACCTTTCTTTCCTGAGTAAAATCTTGGAAAGAGCAGTTGCAGCACAACTTCAACATGTGACCATGAGCTCTATGAGCCCCTTCAGTCTGGCTTCAGGGTCCATCACAGCACAGAGACTGCCCAAGTGATGATTGTCAACGATCTTCTTATCACTGCTGATTTTGGCCATATCACCATCCTTGTACTATTGCACCTCTCTGCTGAAGTTGACACAGTCTCCCACACCATCCTACTCAACTGTCTCTCCACCCACCTTGGCCTCAACTCCTGGTTTCAGTCCTACCTATCCAACCGGCAACAGTTTGTCACCAGCGCTCGGTCCACCTCCAATCCTGCCCCAGTGAACCATGGTGTGCCACCAGGCTCTATCCTTGTTCCCATCCTCTTTACCATCTACATGCTTCCCCTTGGTTGAATCATCCGCCACTGCTGCCATCTGCAGCTCATTTCTACGCTGACAACACCCAGGTGTACCTCAGCACATTATCATCCACTCCACTCCCTCCACATTCCTTCGTCAACTACCCTGTCTTTCGAGTCACACAGTAAATTTGCCACCAAATCTGCCTTTTATCACCTCAAAAATATCTTCAGACTCCATCCTTCACTTTCAGACTCTGTGGCAAAGAACATTATCCATGTTTTCATCAACCTCCCCATTGAATTACTGCAATGGAGTCCTTTTCGGGATCTATAACAAAACCTTCGACAGGATCCAGTTTGTCCAAACTCAGCTGCTGGGGTTCTTGTACTAAGCCTTGGCAACACACCACCCCCACCATAACTCACCTACACTGGTTGCTGGTCAAGTACCACGTCACCTTCAAACTCTTCCTACTTGTTTCTAAATCACTCCACAACCTTGCCCTACAATTATCCTATCAAGAAACCTATGGTCCTCTTTTTCTGACCTCCTCTCCATTCCTTTCACCAACACATGAACCTTTGATGATGGAGGCTTCAGTGTGGCAGTTCCCACTGTCTGGAACTCTCTCGAAATGGATTTCGCTGTATGTTACATCTTTGGATGCATTCAAGTCTGCTTTAAAAAGAGACGTATTCACTCAGGCCTTTGGCAGCTAATTTTGTTGTGTTCCATCTTTCCACTGTACAACATCTTTGGGTCTCTTGAAAGGGGCTATATAAATCAAAGTTATTATTTATAAATATAAAAGAGCAGCATTATTAGCATATTGTTAGAGAATAAACCAAATCAAACTTGGTGGCCTATGAAAGTTACATTTTAGTCCAAATCACTCTGTAGCTTTAATGATAAGCATGAATTTGAAAATAAATAGGGTAAAATTGTAACTTGAGGCTACTGCAGGTTACCGCACACCCAAGTCTACCATCAAAATCTTTTCTTTCAAGGAAAAAAAAAGAAAGTATTTCATTGTATTGTACTGAACACAGGCCAATCTTGGATAATGGCATAGACCTTATGGCACAGTATGAGGGAGATGGGAGCCATTGCACAGATTTGATACAAAATTACTTATATACACACACATGCTACAAGGTTTTATGACAGCTTTGTATGCCCCCCCCCCAACAAAAACTCTACTTATGACGGGATTGTATATCTGCAACTGTCGTGCCATAATTGTAAAGATTTATTAGAACACCAATGACCCTTCTTGGAAGACCTACGGGGAAGAGTTGCCAAAAGAAGAGCCATTTTTGGCAGGCTGAAACATATGGAATACTCAAAACATCAGCAGAAAAACAAAAATAAGACTGTACCAGGCACTAGTTATACCCATCATCTTGTATGGATGTGGAACTTGGAAAATGAACAAAAGTGGTGAAAAAGTGATTGGCACCTTCCAAACAATAGTACAAAAAGAATTGTAAAACTATGATGGCAAGAGAAAATAAGCACAACAGAGCTTCTACAACAAGGCTCTACGGAGCCACTTAGCACTGAGATAAGACACAGAAGGTGGAAGTTCTTTGGTCACCCTAATGATTGCAATGTGGCCATGACATGCTCACAAGAATGGAAAAGGAGACGAAGACCTACAACAACATGAAGAAAAATGGTAGAAAAAGAGAGAAATGAAGCAGGATGGAGAGCCTGGGGTGAGCGTAGTGAAGGGGTTAATACTAGGGAGTGACGTAATGACGTAGCCGGCTGGTGCCGTCATCACGTCAGCCTATATAAGGAAAGAGCAGCCATCTTAGGGTCTCCTTCCCGGCTGACTCAACAATAGATAATAGACCTGTATGTATGTTATCATCATCATCATCATCATCATAGCAGTCTGTCGGGGGTGACAATGACTGTTTCATTTAGGTCTGATCAGATTCCTCCATGCAGCTCTGTCCTTCGCCCTCTGCTGCCAGGAACTCCTGACCTTGTTAACCCGGGCAACATCTGAGCCCGTATGAGTTGCTTTCTGACTGACCATGTCATGAAACTGCTTGCAAAGTATTTGAGTACTGCTAGCTTTTGCTGGACTAGCGGCACATTCTTGACAGATAGAGGTATTATCAGTGGCAAGGACAGGCCAAGACAAACTGACTCCAGTATCTGTTGCAGTGACTGACCAGATGATAGGTTTGTTTATCTCTGCTCTTTGTGTAGTGCATGTCACGATGCACCAACTGGAAAAAGTCCATCACAGAACTTGCGACAGATGTGCTTATCTGCCAGGATGTCCAGTCTCACCCCGTGTAACTGGGAGTGGTCCACCACAGTCCTGTGACAGATAGTGTTTTGAGTTCTGCCAGGATGCCCAGTTTCACCCTCCACACCCTCGGAAGGGCGAGGTTGCCGGTTGAGTCGTCGACGGCCCAACCCATGAGACAGGTAGTACCGGTTTTCATGGTTATCCGGTAACAAGCAAATCAATGCCTGACCTGACAAGTCATTGTAAATGATATTTTCTTTCTACCTGGTTCTGAAATGACACACGGATAGGATGCTGCAAGTTGGACAGCCTTTATTTCTGCATGCAGGAGGGAAAAGCCCAGCCCAGAAAAGCTGAGCACCCCACCCCCCCGTGCTCAGCTTGTGACATTTGTGTTTTAGTTTAGGAGCACGACTGATATTTTTAGTTTGAAACAAAGACTCTTTTAGTTTATGGGTGACAGAATAATCCACCCCGCCATGAGGGCTGTACGGTAGTCCATCTATCAGCCCTATTTTAGGTTATTTTGTGTGAATGTGTTAGGCCATTTTAGTACATTAGTTCCCATTATTTTAGAGCGTGACTAGGGTTCCAAATCGGGGTGGGTTTCAATTGTGTGTGTGGTTTTGGACTTTCTGGGGGGGGGGGGGGAGGTATTGTGTATCAATAATGGCACATTATTGTGAAGTGCAATGTAGCGACATGCACTTCCCGTCATGTCACTGCACCACCCTATTTGAGGCAGAGGGCATCCATATTCTGCCTCTTTTGCCAGATGCTCATGCTGGTGCCTGCCGTGTCTGACTTTGTGTACATAGTTTAGCTGTGCTCGCCAACCATCATTGTGCCTCATCCTTCACCCAGGTATTTCCATACATAAATGAATGAATGAATGAATGAATTTATTTATTTCGGATAGTACATTACAGGTTAAAAGAAACTGTATAATATAACAACAAGGTCAAATTAGACAAAGACTCCTTCTACTATACAATTCCACGTGAGTTATCCGAAATGGGTGATGGCTGAAGCCGCAGCTTATATTGCCCACCCATAACACCCCCTCGTATTCCTAACTTTTAAAGGATGTTCTAAGTCACTTGGTTAAAGTGTAGATGGCAAATCCCCAAGCCCAACACTTTATAACAACAACAATGGGAATATATACAAGAGGGAAAATAAGTATTGAACATGTCAACATTCTTCTCATTAAATATATTTCTGATGGAGCCGTTGGCCTGAGATTTTTACCAGATGTCAGTAACAACCCAAGTAATCCATACATACAAAGAAATCAATGCAACTGTGTGTGATGATCAGGTGAGCGTGCTCCCCCTCCCCTCCTGTTCCTGTCTTCCCGGCTCTGGAGTATCAGCTACACCTGCATGACTACACACCTGCTGCTCCCTGATTAACCAGCATCCTTCTGTCTCTTCAGCTTTGCTACCACCTTCGCGGTGTGTACTAGTGATGTTAAAACCGAGGCCTCATGAAACAATGTGCAACTTTGAGACAATAGAGTGACACAGTGTTTTGAAACATCTAATAAAGACTGCCATCTGGTGACTGACTGTCAGAACTGCATCATAGGAACGGGCGTATAGATACTCGGGCATCGATATATCGATATCAGCTATTCGATACTTTAAAAATATCACGATACCGCTATGTTAATACAAAACGTGCAATTTGTTTTCACTTCTGAGAGTTTTAGGCATTAAATTTGTGTGAAAACCAGCGAAAAACCAGCCCAAGCATATTATAAAGTTGGTCTGCTGTGTCACGTGATTATGGCAGCCTATCAGATGTCAGAGCCAAAGACTCACAGCAGCCAAGCACTCACTCCTGTGCAGAGTGAGCTGAGCAACTTTTGATGCGGCTGAAGTGTTACACCATTCATCCAAATTCTATGGTAATACCTGTTATGTCCATAGCCAGTACTCCAATAACGAGGCCGGAGGTGCAGTAGAACGTAACTTTATTGATGCACTCACAGTGTGTCAAAGGCGCTCCCATCTAGGCAGAGGTCTGATCGTAAAATAGACCGTGCCTCTTCCGCGTCTGCCTTTTATACCCAGGGTGGAGGCGGAACTGGAAAGGTGGAGCCGCCACACATAACACGCAACAATACGAAATGTATCATATTTAATACATCACAATACCAAGAAGCAAAAAATTTGAAAAACAAACAAAATAAGCACTATTTAATTTTGTAAAATAATAGTGTAAAAATAAAATAAATAATAAAATAATGTTGCATTGTGAAAAAAAACACACATATATGAATGGTGAAACATTTCAGAAGTAAAAAAATACTTGAATCCAGTTGAGAATCTTCATCAAATTAAGAAATTGAATTAATTTTGCATTCATTTTAAGTTTTAATTATTTTTATTATAATTTGAAAAAATTATTTTATTTTTATTTATTTTGCGCATTGTTCTATTTTATTATCATTTTATAAGCATTTCTTTCAAGTGTTTATGTTCATAAGTTTTATTCATATTTCATATTGCCCTTGCAATAAAGTTGTTAATGAAACTGCAATCGTTATTTTGAGCAAATAGTATTGGTATCGAAGAAAAAGTCCCATAAATTAATGGTATCGTATCGAAAGGAAAAATGCTGGTATCGCCCATCCCGACTGCATCAGAGTTGAAAAACCTGAAAAAAAAATCTCAATTTTTTTGAGCATTTGGCCATCAGAGGTCTCTTCAGAATTGGATGGCAGGAACAAACAATACAAAGCAAACAAAAAAAAACTAATTCCCTCTCAAACGTCCTGCGAGTCCTCAAGTCACGTGACGTGGCCGACATAACGAGGCCTTGCTTGCTACGGTCACATGACTGTGGGCATGCTGACACAGTGCTCGATACTCTGCTCATGACACCTCCGTGTTATATCGCCCAAGTAAGTCTCGAGTGGGCGGTGTCGAGCATAACATCACTAGTGTGTACTCCGGGGCTGATCACGCTCGCCTGACCAAGATGACTCCGGATGTCCACCAAGGTCACCGTTTTCCCCCGTTCCCCTGGTCCACGAAGGAGTTCCCTACCAAGCTCCTCTGCTCATCGAGTAAGAGTGCTTTCCCATTATTATTCTCCCCTTTGGGAGATTCTGTCCCTAACAACCTCTGTCTGCTCTTTTCCCGTATGCTACGTGCGCTCCAGCGGGCACTGGTTTTTGTATCATTTAAGTGTGTGTTTTTGTGTTGCGCTTTTCCTTAGTTCTGCACCTTTATTTAGAGTTGTGTGTTAGTTTTGGTTTTACAATAAACTGGTGAATATTTACATCTGAGTCTTAGTGTTTGTTCTAGCAGCTCTGCATTTGAGCCTCACTTGCCCTAAATCATGACAGTATGTTCCCAAAACAAGTTACATTTATTAAAGTGGAATGACACAAAATAAGTATTGAACACACGAAGAAAAAGAGGTGCAAAAAGGCATACAAAGCCAAGAAACCAGCTGAAATCCATCAGAATTTAGGAAGCCATCCCATCTCCCATCAGTGCAAATTAATTTCAGCTGGTTAAGTCCTGATTGATACTTTAAAAAGGTCTGTGAATATCAGATTGTCACACCACAAACAGCTCATGATGGATAGAAGCAAAGAACTCTCTCTAGACCTCCGTAACCTTATTTTTTGCAAAACATAATGATAGCATTGGTTGCAGGCACATTTCTAAACTCATCATTCATCATTCAGAAGTGGAAAGAACATCATTTTAATATAAACCGGCCACGACCAGGAGCTCTTCGCAAGACTTCTAACAGAAGAGTCAAAAGAATTATTAGAAGAGTTATCCAAGAGCCAAAGACCACTTGTGGAGAGCTCCAGAAAGACCTGGAGTTAGCAGGTACTGCTGTTTGAAAGAAAACAATAAGTAATGCACTCAACTGACATGGGCTCTATGCCCGTTCACCTGGCAAGACTCTATTGCTGAAGAAAAAGCATGTTGAAGCTCATTTAAAGTTTGCTGCACAGCATTTGGCCAAGATAGTAAAATACCAGGAGAATATAGTTTGGTCAGATGAGACCAAAATTGAACTTTTTGGATGTCACAACATACAGTATGTTTGGAGGAGAAATGGCACTCCACATTCTATCATGGTGGGTGGGTGGGTGGGGGTGTTTTTCAGCACATGTTACAGGCAGACTTCATATAATTAAAGGAAAGGTGAATGGACAAATGTACAGAAACATCCTTGTCAAGAACCTGTTGTCATCTGCAAGATGCTGAAAAGGAAACGAGGGTGGACATTTCAGCAAGACAATGATCCCAAACACACAACCAAGGAAACTCAACTGGCTCCACAGAAGGAAAATAAAGCTGCTAGAATGGCTTAGTCAGTCACCTGGCCTGAATCCAATTGAAGATTTATGGAACAAACTGAAGCTCAGAGTTCACAGAAGACACACACAGAATCTTCAAGATTTGAAGATAATTTGTATGGAAGAATGGGCTAAAATCCCTCCTGAGCAATGCCTGCGCCTAGTTTCTCCATACAGAAGACATCTGGAAGCTGTTATTACCAACAAAGGCTTTTCTACTAAATATTAAATGAATTTCACCAAGTGTGTTCAATACTTATTCCCTGTGTCATTCCATTTTATTAAATAGTGATGTTAAAACCGAGGCCTCATGAAACAATGAGCAACTTTGAGACAATTGCTTCATGAGCGACACAGTGTTATGAAACAGCTATTAAAGACTGCCATCTGGTGACTGACTGTTAGAACTGCATTTGAGTTGAAAACCTAAAAAAAGGTAATACTCTATATCACAGGTGGCCCTACACTTTTTGTTATGTCATTTTCTCAGACAGACTTGTAAAAATTCTGTCAGTGAGTTATCTATCATTTTAATTGACTTTAATTAGATCACCCTCCATATAATCTGTCAAATGATAGCTTTCAGAATTTGTAGTCATTGCTGGAAAAATTCTGTGGAAGGACAATTTTCAGTGAATGAAACCTCTGAGATATATACTGTATATATATATATACACATATATATACATACATACATATATACATACAGTACATATACTGTATATACAGTATATACAGTATATAGTATATATGTGTATGTATATATATATATATATATATATATATATATATATATATATATATATATATATGGAGAGAGAGAGAGAGAGAGAGAGAGAGAGAGCGTATGCAGGGCTTGACATTAACACCGGCCAATGGCTGGTGAATTTCAGCAGTGGCCGGTAAGACAGCTACATTCTACAGCCACTTTGGCCATGTGCAGCCATGAAGGGGTGTCCCAATTCATAGTGGTAGTGATGTGCTCGACACCACCCACTCAACACTGATTCACTCAATATAAAGCGGAAGTGTCATGATGAGCAGTTTTTTTTTTTATTTAATTGAACAAAATACAACATACAAACGCATGATGAGGATAAAGGTTACAAAAGAATTACAAAATCAGAACTTTCACAAAAAATATACAAACAGTCAAACTTAACATTCCAATTAACAAAAAAAAGGGTATATTAAAAGAGAGAGAGAAAGAGAGAGTAAAGAGCACAATAATTCTCTGATAAGTCTTTTTTTATTATAGTAATAGGAGCTGTCCAATGTCTCTTGCAATTTTTTTTCTCATCATGAGCAGGGCATTGAGTGCTGTTTCAACATGCCCACAGTCATGTGACCGTAGCAAACGAGGCCTCATTATGTCGGCCACATCACGTGACTTGAGGACTCGCAGGACGTCTGAAAGGGAATTAATTTTTTTTGTTTGCTTTGTATTGCTTGTTCCTGCCATCCAATTTTGAATAGATCTCGGATGGGCAAATGTTCAATAAAAAAAAGTATTGAGATTTTTTTCCGGTTTTCTACCCAAATGCAGTTCTGACACTCAGTCAGCAGATGGCACTCTTTATTAAATGTTTCATAACACCGTGTCACTCATGAAGCAATTGTCTCAAAGTTGTTCATTGTTTTATAAGGCCTCAGTTTCACACTCACTAGATTAGATTAGATTAGATTAGAGTCAACTTTATTGTCATTACACATGTATGAATACAAGGTAACGAAACACAGTTTAGCATCCAATCAGAAGTGCAAAGGACAGCAGTGCAGTATATACGGTAATTAACAGTATGTGCAATTTAAGCAAATATATGCAAATATATGCAGCAGTGCAGAAAGTAAAGAGTACTGTTATGTGCAAATAATGTACAATAAGTTAGATGGGCAGTTATGTACAGGTGAGGATGGTAAGAAATGATGATAAGAGAGTCAGCGGGGAACTAAGTTCAATAACGTGACAGCTGTTGGAAAGAAACTGTTCCTAAACCTGCTGGTTCTAGTCTGAAGGCTTCTGAAACGCCTTCTGGAGGGGAGAAGCTGGAACAGTCCATGAGCAGGATGGTTGGAGTCCCTAAGAATGCTGCGTGCCCGGCGCAGACATCTTTTCCTGTAGACGTCCTCTATAACTGGAAGTGGAGTCCCTGTGATGCGTTGGGCGGTTTTCACCACCCGCTGCAGCGCCTTACGGTCAGCGACAGAGCAGCTCCTATACCAGACTGTGACACAGTTGGTCAGGGTACTCTCTATCACGCAGCGGTAGAAGTTGCCCAGGATGTCAGTTGACAGATGGTTCTTCTTCAGTGTCCTCAAGAAGAAGAGGCGCTGATGGGCCTTCTTGATCAGGCTGGTGGTGTTAACTGACCAGGACAGGTCCTCCGAGATGTGGGTCCCCAGGAATTTGAAGCTGGGGACATGTTCAACAGCTATGCCATTGATATGGATGGGGTCATGTGTCTCTCCCCTCTCCTTCCTGTAGTCCACTATGAGCTCCTTGGTTTTGCTGGTGTTAAGGAGCAGATTATTGTCAGCGCACCAAGTAGCCAAGTGCTCAACCTCTGCCCTGTAATCTGACTCATCGTTGTCCCTGATGAATCCAGTCACCGTGGTGTCATCTGCGAACTTTATGATGGAATTGGATCCATACATAGGCCTGCAGTCATGGGTGAAGAGGGAGTAGAGGAATGGGCTGAGCACACAGCCCTGTGGTACACCAGTGTTGTGTGTGATGACGGAAGAACGGTTGGGGCCTGACCTAACATGCTGGGGTCTGTTGGTCAGAAAATCCATGATCCAGTTGCAGGTGGAGGTACTGATTCCCAGGTCCTGAAGTTTAGTGATCAACTTGGAGGGGATAACTGTGTTGAATGCTGAGCTGAAGTCAACAAACAGCATTCTTGCGTAGGTGTTCTTGTCATCCAGGTGTGAGAGTACATAGTGCAGCGCTGTAGAAACCGCATCCTCTGTACTCCTGTTGCTCCGGTAGGCAAACTGGTGAGGGTCCAGTGTAGGGGGCAGGCATTTTTTGAGCTGTGCCAAGACCAGTTGCTCAAAGCACTTCATGACTATGGGCATCAGTGCCACAGGGCGATAGTCATTTAGGCACGATGGTGTTGAATGTTTCGGCACTGGTACTATTGAAGTGGTCTTGAAGCACTCTGGTACCACGGCCTGGGCCAGGGACAGGTTGAAGATGTCTGTGAAGACCCCTGCCAGCTGCTCAGCGCATGCCCTCAGCACACGCCCAGGAATGCCGTCAGGGCTAGCAGCCTTACGTACGTTGACATGACTCAGTGCGTTACGGACGTCGGTGTGGGTGAGTGTGAAGTGGTGGAGGTCGTCAGAGGGTGGGAAATTGATGTTCTTTTCGTCATTGTCCTTGTCAAAACGAGCATAGAAGTCATTTAGCTCATTGAGAAAGGGCACAGTCATGGCTATAGGTATGGAGTTGCTGGGCTTATAATCAGAGATAGCTTGAATGCCCTGCCACATGCGTCGGGGGTCAGAGTCCCCAAAATGTTCCTCCACCTTCAGCTTGTAGCTGTGCTTGGCCTTCTTGATGCCCCTCTTCAGATCTGCCCTGGATGAACTGTAGGCCTGTGCATCACCAGATCTAAAGGCATTGTTACGTGCCTTTAGCAGAAGCCGCACTTCTCTGTTCATCCATGGCTTCTGATTTAGGTATGTGGTGATCTGTCTTTCCGTGGTGACACTGTCAATAGTGGTGTTGATATGGTCCAGGACTGAGTGGGTGTAAGAGTCGATGTTTATGTGGGAGCCACAGGTAGCCTGAGAGGTGAACATACTCCAGTCTGTGTTCCTAAACTTCTCCTGGAGTACAGAGTCAACCCCCTCTGGCCACACTTTGATGGTCCTCACTGATGGCTTCACCCGGTTGATGAGCGGTACATACTTGGGGATAAGGAACAAGGATAAGTGATCAGACTGACCTAGGTGGGGGAGGGGAGTTGCTGTGTAGGCTCCCACAATATTGGTGTAAACATGGTCCAATGTTTTGTCCCCTTTTGTGTGACAGGAGACATGCTGGTAGAATTTAGGAAGCACTGTCTTGAGGTTAGAGTGGTTAAAATCACCCGCCACAATAAATGCTGCCTCTGGGTGTGCAGTTTGTTGTTTGCTAATAGCTGCATGCAGTTCTTTCATGAATGAATGAATGAATGAATGAATGAATGAATGAATTTATTTCGGATAATACAGTACAGGTTGAAGAAACTGTATAATATAACAACAAGGTCAAATTAGACAAAGACTCCTTCTACTAAACAATTCCACGTGAGTTATCCGAAATGGGTGATGGCTGAAGCCGCAGCTTATATTGCCCACCCATATTCCATCCAAGAATTCAAAGAAAAAAGAGTATACCATATTAGAGTATATCATAGCAAACTTAGCATTAGCATCCGGAGAAATGAAAGCGGCTGTTATGATGGTACAAGTGAACTCGCGTGGCAGATAGAAAGGTCTACATTTAACCATGAGAAACTCCAGGTTAGCTGAGCAGTGTCTCTCAACAGTGACAGAGTTCGTGCACCAAGCCTTGTTAATATAAATGCACACTCCCCCACCTCTGGTCTTACCGGAGTCATCTGCTGCTCTGTCTGCCCGGAGTGTGTGTAGGCCGGCTAGCTCAATAGCATTGCCGGGTATTCCACTGTGTAGCCATGTTTCCGTGAAAATCATGATATTGCAGTTCATAAGTCTCTTATTGTTGGTGAGCCGAAGCCGTAGTTCATTCATTTTGTTCGCCAGTGACCATACATTAGCGAGGAAAATACTGGGTAGAGAAAGTCGGTACAGTGTTAGCTTTAGCTTAGCTCTTAGCCCACCGCGCTTCCCCCGCCTTTGTTTACAGTCTCTACGCCGCCTGCGAGCACTTCAGGTCGGCCGGGAAGCCTGCCGAGCGTTGGGTGTTCTCCGGAGCTCAGGGATGAGACGTAGGTTGCTGATAAAAAGATCGTTATTGTAGAAGAGCTTGAAATGATGAGGCGATTTGATATATAAACCAAAGTTTAATTATCAGCTCTCCTAACAAGTCTCATCTAGTGCAGAGGTAGCAGAAGGAAAAGAGACCGAATATCTCCGGCTCACTGACTTTAAACTTGCACATAACAAAAGACATGCATAACAAAGGCTGACATCCCTCATTATCTTAATCCCCCCATTGTCTTGGTATTTCCTCTCCTCGCCCAGGGGGTGAGGGTAGCTCCTCCGGTCTCCACCGCAGTGTCTGGGAACGTCTTTGTTCTTCACTTGGCAGTTGAGAGCCTTTGTCCTTTCAGAGGTGTGAAGTTGCTTTACATATGTAATTACCAAACATTTCCACATGCTTCAACATATGTAGGTTATGGAATATATGATTAATATAGCCCACAGCCCCCCCCAAACGACTAAGAAAGGACAATAGAAAGGTTCACAGTCTAAGATAATTACTATGACATACTAAGTGTTACATCTCTTGCCACAGAAGAAACTTTCCAGCAGCCATGCCCCTAAGAGAGTTCAGTGGTAATCATAACAGCATAGTAAAATCATAAGTCAGTCCTAAACTGTTGCAGCACAATTAGTGAACAATTGTGGAGTAGTTTGCATCAGTCCCTGTGCTGTCTGGGTTTTAATCTTCTCCCAAAACTGCTGTGGGTCCGTTTAGGCGTCCTGCTGGGACCTTCTTGTGAGGAATCTGCAGCGTGGAAAGGAGAGTGGTTAATTGTTCCCTGCAGGGGGGCGGAGTCTTTTCTCTTGGGGGGTCTACCCCACCGAGGTGCTCTCGCCAACTGTGCAGGCTCGTCTTTCAACAAGAAGGCAGGTTTAAGTCTGTCAATGCTGACTGTTTCTTTTCTATCCCCAAAATCAAGCACAAAGTGTTTATCACCATGTTCCAGCACTCTGAATGGCCCATCGTATGCTGGGCGGAAAGTTGGTTTTAAAGCTTCATGCCTAACAAAAACGAACTCAGCGTTTTTTAAAGCTTGAGGGACAAAAACCCGTGGAAAGGAGTGATGAGCTGGACTGGGGAGAGAGTCCGGTCCGTTGCTGCCTAAAAACCTTGGGACTGGAAGATGCCCTGGCTCTGGGTTCTCTGGTAAAAATTCACCTGGGAGCCTGAGAGGCTGTGCAAAAACTAATTCTGCCGGAGAGGCGTCTAGATCCTCTTTAGGCGCAGCACGCAACCCCAATAAAACCCAGGGAAGTTTATTTACCCAATTTGTATCCGTTAGTGAGGCTCTGAGGGCAGCCTTTAAAGACCTGTGAAAACGCTCGCATAACCCATTAGCCTGAGGGTGATAAGCGGTGGTGCGGTGAATTGTTGCCCCTAAGCTGCTGGACATGGCTGACCAAAGCTCTGAGACAAATTGAGGCCCCCTATCGGACGTGATGTCCGATGGGACGCCGAAACGTGCTACCCAGTTTGTCAAAAAGACGCGAGCGACTTCCTCCGCTGTGGTTGCCGCTAGAGGGACTGCCTCTGGCCAGCGTGTGGTGCGGTCTATCATTGTTAACAGGTGTGTGAAACCTTGGGAAGAAGGTAGTGGCCCCACGAGGTCGACATGAACGTGGTCGAACCTTCTAGCAGGGATTGGAAAAGGCTCCAGAGGGGCTTTTGTGTGTCTGTGTATTTTGGCGCGCTGACAAGAAATGCAAATTTTTGCCCATTCTTTTACGTTTTTGCGCAGGCCTGGCCACACAAACTTTTCGGCGACCATTTTAACCGAGGCGCGCACATCTGGGTGCGCGAGGGAGTGAATTGCGTCAAAAATACGGCGGCGCCATGTCGCTGGTACTAACGGGCGAGGTCGGCCGGTTGAAACATCGCATATTAGGGGGGGCATGCCGTCGCGTAAACCCTTTTTCTCCAGCCTTAACCCTGTTGGTCCAGACAGGAGTGCGCGCACGTCCGCGTCACTGCTTTGTTCCTCTGCCATGGCTGCATAATCTATCCCTGCATGGATAGGTGCTGCGTATGTGTCTGCGTTAGTGAAGAGTTCTGCTGCTGAGGCAGTATAATCTGTCTCCTCGCGCTCTGGTGATGTCACAGCGCGAGAGAGGCAGTCTGCTACCACGTTAAGTTTGCCTGCCACGTGTCGAATGTCTGTGGTGAACTCTGAAATCGCAGCCAGCTGTCTTTGTTGCCTGCCTGACCATGGTTCTGAAATTTTAGCCATAGCAAAGGTGAGCGGTTTATGGTCTACAAAAGCCGTGAAACTCCGCCCTTCTAACCAGAACTGGAAGTGGCGGATGGATAAATGAAGCGCTAGCAGCTCCCTGTCAAAAGTGCTGTATTAACGCTCAGTTTGGTTTAGCAATTTGCTAAAGAATGCTAAAGGTTGCCAGATCCAGCTGACATGTTCTACAACTGCCCCTATAGCCAGGTCTGAAGCGTCTGTGGTTAGCGCGATGCGGGCCGAGGGATCTGGGTGAACTAACAATGTGGCGTTAGCTAGAGCGCTCTTTACTTCCGCGAAGGCGTGTTCGCGCTCCGGGGTCCATTCGACCGCGTTGGAAGCTTTCTTTTTTTTGAGCGCGTCATATAGGGGCTGCATGAGCTGAGCTGCGTGGGGGAGGAAACGGTTGTAAAAATTAACCATTCCTAAAAATTCTTGTAGCGATTTGACCGTCTGTGGCCGTGGGAAACTTTTTATCGCGTGAACTTTGTCTGGAAGTGGAACTGCCCCCTTCGGAGAGACTTTGTGTCCTAAAAAATCAATTTGTGACACGCCGAATTTGCATTTGGCTGGATTGATTATTAGCCCGTGCTCTTCTAGTCTCTGAAAAACCGTATTGAGGTGCTGCTCGTGTTCTTTCTCAGACGAGCTGGCTACCAGCATGTCGTCGAGGTAGACGAAGACAAAAGGAAGGTCGCGTAAGACCGCGTCCATCATTCGTTGAAAAGTTTGAGCAGCGCCTTTGAGGCCGAAAGGCATTCGCAGAAATTCAAAAAGGCCGAAAGAGGTTATTACAGCTGTTTTAGGAATGTCCTCCGCTCGGACTGGGACTTGATGATAACCGCGGACTAAGTCTATTTTTGAAAAAATGCGCGCACCCGTCAGATGTAGTGAAAAATCTTGAATGTGAGGAATTGGGTAGCGGTCATGCACTGTAGCATTGTTTAATCTGCGGTAATCTCCGCACAGTCTCCAAGAACCGTCGGATTTCGGAACCATGTGAAGTGGTGAGGCCCAAGGGCTCTTCGAGCGTCTAACAATGCCCAATTTTTCAAGGGTCGTAAACTCGTCCCGTGCTATGTTGAGCTTGGCCGCGTCAAAGCGGCGAGCTTTGGCAAATACGGGTGGGCCCGTTGTGGGAATAAAGTGTTCAACCCCGTGTTTAGCCACAGTGGCTGAGAATTTGGGAATTGTGAGTGCTGGAAATTGGGTGAGGAGTTGCTCAAACTTACCTTCTGCCGTGGTGACGTTAGCCTGCACAGGTGGTGGAGAAACTCGAGCTGAGCATGGAATAGAAGCAAAGGACAGTGCATTAACCAAGCGCCTATTTGCTAGATCCACTAATAACCCATGTGCACACAAAAAATCTGCGCCTAACAAGTTAAAACTCACCGCTGCTACAACAAATGTCCATCTGTAGTTGCGGCCGTGGATGTGGAGGTGCAGGCTCTTTTCGCCGAAAGTGTCGATGTTAGAGCCGTTGGCTGCCACCGCTCCGTTGCCCCGGGTGCCCATGGCTCGATCTGCGTGGGAGGGCGTGACGAAACTCAGCTGAGCTCCTGTGTCGATGAGGAACTGCTTGCCGGTGTGTCCATCCGTCACATACAACAGCTTATTCTTCTCGCCGAGAACCGCTGCCGTTAACGGCTCTCGGCTTTGGCGTTTAAATTTGCAGGGGGGAACACATTTGTGAGCCTTCTCGGCGAAACGGTGGTGATAATAACAGACGTCGCTCCGTCTGTTACGTTTTGGCCGTGTTACTGTCACCGCGGGCTGGATCTGCTCAGTGGGTTGTGGCTCTTCGTGGTTCTGGGCATCAGCGTTGAGGTCTGCGGATGCTGCTGTGGGTGTCTGCTCCTTGCAGGCGTTGACGAGCCGTTGAGCTTCGTTGGCGAGCACACGGAAGTCTTGCTGGGTGCTGCATCTCATGTTGGCGAGTGTCCCTCTCATGTGTGGCGGCAGCGTGCTGAGGAATATGAATTGGAGGAAGAAGTTGTCGTTGTCCTATTCTTTAAGCTGCAGCAAATCCTCCATGAGGGCTTTAGGTTTGCACCCTCTGTGGCCGTAGACCGCCAGGATCTTCTCGGCTCTCTCTTCAGCTGAGGGGACGTAATTTGCCACGATGGTTGCTTTCAGTATTTCATATTTGTCTTGGGCCGACGGCCGCCGGATCATGCTCTGCACACACCTCGAAGTGGCGGCGTCGAGTTTGGAGACGATATGATAGAATTTCGTATCGTCAGCCGTGATGCCCGCCAGTGCAAACTGGGCTTCAGCTTGCTGAAACCACGAGGCGGGGTCTTCTTGTCAGAAGTCTGGCAGCTTGACAGCGACGGCATTCATGTATACCATCACTGCTGTGTCCGCAGGGTGAGAGTGCCTTGCTTCGGCTCTCACAGCGGTGCTGGTGCTCGGTTGAGCCCTCTCAATCCCTTCTGCCGGGGGGGAAAGTAGTCCATCTATTCCCCCGTCTGCGTGGTCGCTGACGTCTGCCTGGGTCGCCACGGATGAGTCGATTGCGGGGGAACGCCTCAGGTCCATACTCGCGTCAGGGGTCACCAGTGTAGAAGAGCTTGAAATGATGAGGCGATTTGATATATAAACCAAAGTTTAATTATCAGCTCTCCTAACAAGTCTCATCTAGTGCAGAGGTAGCAGAAGGAAAAGAGACCGAATATCTCCGGCTCACTGACTTTATACTTGCACATAACAAAAGACATGCATAACAAAGGCTGACATCCCTCATTATCTTAATCCCCCCATTGTCTTGGTATTTCCTCTCCTCGCCCAGGGGGTGAGGGTAGCTCCTCCGGTCTCCACCGCAGTGTCTGGGAACGTCTTTGTTCTTCACTTGGCGGTTGAGAGCCTTTGTCCTTTCAGAGGTGTGAAGTTGCTTTACATATGTAATTACCAAACATTTCCACATGCTTCAACATATGTAGGTTATGGAATATATGATTAATATAGCCCACATATCGTTATTTTGTAATCCAATGTCCAAAAGCTCATTTCGGGTGTAAGATGTGAAAGCGAAGCTGTTCAGAACGAACATACCCGAAATGAGCAGAAATAACACTGCTAATCCACAAAATCTGAGAAGACGCTGAGCCTCACGTTGTGCACGCGCCGCCATCTTGGCCATCTACATCACTGTATCTATGTATAATATTTAGTATATGTAATGTGTTGTTTAATGTGACTAAACCTAATTCTAACTTGTGTAATATTGTCCCTGACTTCTATTCAAACAGTGAATGCAATGATGATAACAAATCTCCTCCTCCTCAAAAAACCCTCAGTTTGAGTGGTGAATCACACCCCTTTTAAATCCTTCACTATTGACGTACAGTATGCAACGCCGAGCCCTCTCACATTTCTTGCCCGGTTGCAAATCACGTGATGTGACAATGAGGCCTCGATTGCTACGGTCACGTGACAGTGACCATGTTGACACAGTGCTTGACACACACTTCCATGTTATATTGTTCGAATCATGGCTCGAATCAGTGTTGAGTGGGCGGTGTGGAGTATTATGTAGTTATTGTTCATATATATTGTTATACGGTTGGAGCTCTTATTTGTGTGGCACCGGGTGGCAGCTCCGCCTTCCGGTTCCGCCAACCCCGTGGGCATATAAGGGGCTGCTGGTAGACGCTCTCTTCCGCCTTGCCTCTGCTAGCGGCTGTATGCACGGTCATGTGCACTGAGTTCAGCATAACAATAAAGAACTGTTCAGCTCCACTCCTGACATCATCCTTGTCTACAAGTTACGACATAACATCGAGCATAACATCACTAATTAAATATAACTTGTGTGAACACAGTTGCCTTGATTTCTTTGTATGTATGGATTACTTTGATTGTTACTATCTGGTGAAAATCTCAGGTCAGTGGCTCCATCAGAAATATGTTTAATGAGAAAAATGTTGGCATGTTCAATACTTATTTTCTCCACTGTATACTGTATATACTGTATATAGTATATAAAAAGAAACAATGCAAAGTAAATTTAGTAAAGCCAAATTTGAACTTTCCTTAGTGTTTGGCATCCGCTTTTATTTCAAAGTTTTAAATAACCAACACTGTTTTCGTCTATGATGGAAACTGACCTGTTTCGCTGTGAACCTCTGGTAGGATGAACCTCACACCACAGTGATCACCACTAGAGGGAAGCACGGCTGTTTCAGAGCTGCTCTTTGGAGTGAAGTGCTGACTCACTGTCAGAGAGACCTGCAGCAAAAAGAAAACATGAGGTAGCCTGGCAATGTGGGATGTTGCATTGTTTATTTCTGCCTCCTCTGACTCCTGCAGGCGAAGCTGAGAGGAGTGTGCATGAATAAAACTATATTGATGAGGTGTTGTGTGCTGCAAGATAAACCTGCTTGAAGTAATAACACTATGATCACAAACGGGATTTAAACCAATAAATAAATACTAGCGACATGCAATTTTATGTGATGCGCTCTAGCAGCTATCTCTTGCAATGTGTTAAATCGGTCATAAGCAGTAAGTGATTTGAGGGGGGAAGGGGGGGTGGTTGCTATCCACCCTGTTAGCAAAATTACCCCAAACCCAAGGCTGCCTTAATGTATGGACTAGGCTGGGCTGAAGCCCAGGGACCTATGTTGATCAGGGGCCTATCATGAGCCGATAAAAAGATCACATTGTTGTTAATTGGTCAAATTCTATGTCTATCACTTGATATTCGTGTGTGGCTGCTGATTGGTCCAGTTTACATGTTCCCCATGTAACAATAGCCTATCAGAGGAATTGTTTTGACACGTGACAATGCAAGCCCCAGTGAGAGGTAAGAAGTAATTAACTCAGTCAAAATGTCAAAAAAAAAAGTTTGAGAGTGGCGCTCATAAAATTGAGAGAAAAAGAGCTTAGAGAAAAGGGAAAAATTCCCGAAGCTTAAAGGATTTTTCAAAACTGGAGCATCAAATGGAGGCGGGGCTGCTAATTACTGCACAGCGGAGACAGGTGGGCCATTACCTGGAGAGCAGGATTCACTGAGATGGACAGACAGGAGGAGAAGACCAGGTGCTGCCAGATCCTGCCAAAAGAGAGCAGGCCAGTGGAGAAGACAAGCTGAGAGATGGAGACCAGCAAGGCCATGATTGCTTACATCAGACAGCTGTGCATGGGACAGTGGAGTGGATTCTGAAATTCTGAACTTGGTAAAAAAAAAAAAAAAAAAAAAAAAAAAAAAGTAGACTGGATCAGGCATGTAACTAAAACAGACTGTAAGCTCACACTGATGTCCATATGACATTCTTCATGAGCTGGACTTAAAGGACATAATGAAGGATTTATTTATTTTTTTTTATTTTTTTTTAAAGAAGACCAGAAGAAAGCACTTCCAAAAAGGTAAGACATGCTCTTTATTGTGGTTTCCAGTCACCTGCTGTGCAGGTTTGATTGCTGTTGTTGTCCATTGTTTGAATCAGAAATACTTCACTGATATAACTTTGTGTTCTGCTGTCGTTATTAGACTTTAATTGTTGATTATAGTATAATCCTCTGATTACTGGCATTTAGGCTGGTGCTGTTCATGATGTGTGTGTGTGTGTGTGTGTGTGTGTGTGTGTGTGTGTGTAAGCGATTAGACTGACTTTTGCATTTATGCTGAAGTAGCCAATTGTATGTCCCACTGCAAAACAAATGAAATCTTAGCAAGATAAAATATCTTAAATCAAGGCTATATACTTGTTTTTCTCTGACAAGATAATTTTGACAAGACAATTTCTTTGTTGTGTAGTTTTCTGTAACATTTTACTTGCTTAAGATAGTGTTTTGTTTTTGTTTGTTTGTTTGTTTTAAACTTGTTTTAAGCAATTTAATCTTACTTGTTTGGCATAAGTTTTTCCCCACTTTTAAATAAAAATCTGTTGCCAGAAAATGTTTTATTTTAAGTAAAATTATCTGCCAACAGAGCAAGAAAATTTGGCTAATCAAGTTGCTTAAAACAAGTTAAAAACTATTTGAAAGCATGTAAAATTTTCTTACACAAAAACTGCACCGCATGAATAAATACAGTGGGGTGAAAAAGTGTTTGCCCCCTTCCTGATTTCTCATTTTTTGTGTGTTTGTCACACTTAATTGTTTCAGATCATTAAACAAATTTAAATATTAGACAAAGATAACACAAGTGAACACAAACTGCAGTTTTTAAATGAAGGTGCTTATTATTAAGGGGGAAAAAAAATCCAAACCTGCATGGCCCTGTGTGAAAAAGTGATTGCCCCCTAAACCTAATAACTGGTTGGGCCACCCTTAGCACCAACAACTACAATCAAGTGTTTGCGATAACTGGCAATGAGTCTTTTACAGCGCTGTGGAGGAATTTTGACCCACTCATATTTGCAGAATTGTTGTAATTCGGCTACATTGGAGGGTATTCAAGCATGAACCGCCTTTTTAAGGTCATGCCACAGTATCTCAATCAGATTTAGGTCAGGACTTTGACTTGACCACTCCAAAGTCTTCATTTTGTTTTTCTTAATCCATCCAGAGGTGGACTTGCTGGTGTGTTTTGGATCATCGTCCTGCTGCAGAACCCACGTGCACTTCAGCTTGAGGTCACAAAGAGATGGCCAGACATTCTCCTTCAGGATTTTTGGTAGACAGCAGAATTCATTGTTCCATTTACCACAGCAAGTGTTCCAGGTCCTGAAGCAGCAAACCAGCCCCAAACCATCACACTACCACCACCATATTTTACTGTTGGTATGATGTTCCTTTTCTGAAATGCTGTTACTTTTATGCTGGATGTAATGGGACACCTTCCAAAATGTTCAAATTTAGTCTCATCAGTCCAGAGTATTTTCCGAAAAGTCTTGGATCATCAAGATGTTTTCTGGCAAAACTGACACAAGCCTTTATGTTCTTTTTGCTCAGCAGTGATTTTTGTCTGGGAACTCTGCCATGCAGGCCATTTTTGCCCAGTCTCTTTCTTATGGTGGAGTCACGAACACTGACCTTAACTGAGGCAAATGAGGTCTGCAGTTCTTTGGATGTTGTTGTGGGGTCTTTTGTGACCTCTTGGATGAGTCAGCGCTGCACTCTTGGATGAGTCAGCGCTGCACTCTTGGATGAGTCAGCGCTGCACTCTTGGGGTAATTTTGGTCGGCCGGCCACTCCTGGGAAGGTTCACCTCTATTCCATGTTTTTGCCATTTATGGATAATGACTCTCACTGTGGTTTGCTGGAGTCCCAAAGCTTTAGAAATTGCTTTATAACCTTTTCCAGACTGATGAATCTCAATTACTTTTTCTCATTTGTTCTTGAATTACTTTGGATCGCAGCATGATGTCTAGCTTTTGCTGATCTTTTGGTCTACTTCACTTTGTCAGGCAGGTCCTACTTAAGTGATTTCTTGATTGAGGACAGGTGTGGTTAGGGATGTGCAATATGATATATATATCGGATGATGATGTAAAAACGTCTATCGTTTCATAGAATACTCTATTGTTTATATCGTTATTTAAAATGCACATACTCCCGTTTATTCAGTAAAGCTCCTCACTACTACTTGTCAGAGCCCCGTCTCTCCTCTGCAGTGCGCACTGCGGAACAGGTGTGTCTTAGGTGGCTAGGTTTCAGTCCAGTGGGTGCTAATGCTAACTCCAGACTATCGGTGCCACGGATGTGGGACTTTTTTCCATTGTGCTGCATCAGAGAGGATAGTTCGCTAACCTCATTTTTAATAGGAGGTAAGTAACATTAACGCCGTGTCTAATTATAAAATGTAAATGATGATGCTAAGTTGTGCTAACAGGAAACTGTAGCAGACCATTGTTTTTTTCTTTTTTTGTTTTTTTGGCTTAAATTACTGCTGAGTTTCTTAGTTTTGTCGGAAAAGATTTTTTATTAAAGCTGCAAGAGTGCATGATGGTGGCACATGCACGCAAACTAAATAATAAATACATTAAAATGGGTTGGAGGAGCAACTTTGATCTTAATGTAATTTATTTGATTTCTAATCATTTTAATTAGTCAAGTATTGATAATGAATAAACTTAAAGTCATCGCATGTATTTTATTACATTACCTTTTGTGTCTTTGATTTTCAGATCATGACCAATCTGAAATGTTTTTACTAAGAAGCAAACAGGTTAAATCAGGCCAGAATGGCAGTCTGCAGGTCTACACTTAAATTTTCACAGATTAAACTAACGGCTAATTTGTATCTGTAGGTGACAGTCATGGGTAATTTTCTCATTTTCAGACGTTATCTGTTTTTTTTTTTCTTTGCTTTTCTCCTCTGGCTCAGGAAATATTTAACTTATTGATGTTTACCTTTTATTCATGTATGATTTAGAAGAAAAACCTGAAGTTCATGAGAATCAAGTCTCAAATGCACATTGAAAAACTATTTTATAACAATTCTGCAAAATTATGAGGGAAAACGGTACATGTAAAAAAGTTTTTTAAAAAAAAATGGCCCTTTTTATGTGATTGTCTAAACTGTTGAATTTACAGAAAATGCATATTGTGATATCGTTATCATGATATAAAGATGACTTATATCGTGATATAATTTTTTTTATATTAATAGTCATATTGCACAGCCTTAGGTGTGACAGTAATCAGGCCTGGGTGTGGCTCGAGAAATTGAACTCAGCTTTCCAAAGATGTGATAAAGAACAGTTAATTTATGTTTTAACGGGGGACAGGGGTGTGCATGCAATCACTTTTTCACACAGGGCCATGTAGGTTTGGATTTTTTTTACCCTTGAGTACCACGCTTTTGTCTTTAGCCACCCCGCAATTTTATGTGTGGGTGATTCCATTTATTAGGGGTCCAATGTGTGACATTGGTGGCAAAATTTAAAATTGATCAAATCTGCACATGAAATTGACTAATCACTATCCAATTGTGTCAGGTTTAAGAAACTATTAACTATTTTCGTAACGGCATTCGTGTTCAGGAACAGATAGCATGCAAGTGTGCACACACGTGTCCATTTTTCTGGTGTAAAGGGGACACCAAACCTAAAAATGGTTTTGTACATAAAAGCCAAGAACACTTTCATTCTTTGAAAGTTGGCATGTGTTGGGTACTCTAGTCTGACTACTTTCCCAAATAGCATGACCTATTTAAAGCCTCTTTTCATGAAAATGAAATTTTGAGTGTCTCTTTATAGACTTGTGGCTTACTTTAACCTACTTGCAGAGAAAAAAGTGCCAACCCAGATTTATGCAAGTTCTAGGAGACTCAAATTCATTCCATTATATGACAAATGCTCCAAAGAAACGCTGCTGAAAGCAAGAAGCCAGCTGTACCAGTAAACTTTCCTCCATGATACGTACCAAATTGGTGTTCACTTACGTACAGTGGGGAAAAAAAGTATTTAGTCAGCCACCAATTGTGCAAGTTCTCCCACTTAAAAGATGAGAGAGGTCTCCAATTTTCATCATAGGTATACCTCAACTATGAGAGACAAAATGAGAAAAAAAAAATCCAGAAAATCACATTGAAGGATTTTTAATGAATTAATTGGTAAATTCCTCGGTAAAATAAGTATTTGGTCAATAACAAAAGTTCATCTCAATACTTTGTTATATACCCTTTGTTGGCAATGACAGAGGTCAAACGTTTTCTGTAAGTCTTCACAAGGTTTTCACACACTGTTGCTGGTATTTTGGCCCATTCCTCCATGCAGATCTCCTCTAGAGCAGTGATGTTTTGGGGCTGTCGCTGGGCAACACGGACTTTCAACTCCCTCCAAAGATTTTCTATGGGGTTGAGATCTGGAGACTGGCTAGGCCACTCCAGGACCTTGAAATGCTTCTTACGAAGCCACTCCTTCGTTGCCCGGGCAGTGTATTTGGGATCATTGTCATGCTGAAAAACCCAGCCACGTTTCATCTTCAATGCCCTTGCTGATGGAAGGAGGTTTTCACTCAAAATCTCACGATACATGGCCCCATTCATTCTTTCCTTTACACGGATCAGTCGTCCTGGTCCCTTTGCAGAAAAACAGCCCCAAAGTATGATGTTTTCACCCCCATGCTTCACAGTAGGTATGGTGTTCTTTCTCCTCCAAACACGACAAGTTGAGTTTTTACCAAAAAGTTCTATTTTGGTTTCATCTGACCATATGACATTCTCCCAGTCCTCTTCTGGATCATCCAAATGTTCTCTAGCAAACTTCAGATGGGCCTGGACATGTACTGCCTTAAGCAGGGAGACACATCTGGCACTGCAGGATTTGAGTCCCTGGTGGCGTAGTGTGTTACTGATGTAGCCTTTGTTACTTTGGTCCCAGCTCTCTGCAGGTCATTCACTAGGTCCCCCCATGTGGTTCTGGGGTTTTTGCTCACCGTTCTCGTGATCATTTTGACCTCACGGGGTGAGATCTTGCGTGGAGCCCCAGATCGAGGGAGATTATCAGTGGTCTTGTATGCCTTCCATTTTCTAATAATTGCTCCCACAGTTGATTTCTTCACACCAAGCTGCTTACCTATTGCAGATTCAGTCTTCCCAGCCTGGTGCAGGTCTACAATTTTGTTTCTGGTGTCCTTTGACAGCTCTGGTCTTGGCCATAGTGGAGTTTGGAGTCTGACTGTTTGAGGTTGTGGACAGGTGTCTTTTATACTGATAATGAGTTCAAACAGGTGCCATTAATACAGGTAACGAGTGGAGGACAGAGGAGCCTCTTAAAGAAGAAGTTACAGGTCTGTGAGAGCCAGAAATCTTGCTTGTTTGTAGGTGACCAAATACTTATTTTACCAAGGAATTTAACAATTCATTAAAAATCCTTCAATGGGATTTTCTGGATTTTTTTTTTCTCATTTTGTCTCTCATAGTTGAGGTATACCTATGATGAAAATTGGAGACCTCTCTCATCTTTTAAGTGGGAGAACTTGCACAATTGGTGGCTGACTAAATACTTTTTTTCCCCACTGTAAAGGGACACCAAAAATTTGGTGTCCCTTTACACGGGGAACAAACATCCACAATGGTTCATAACTAGATGTTTTATCAATGTTGTTGCACATTATTTACTTTGATATGACTGATCATAATTGCAAATGACATTTCATGGCTAAAGTCTCCCCCATTATGACTGCATTCATCTTATTGACCACTTTAAACAAATATGGCCTATTTTGGCCAGTTACAGCAGGTAATAAGATACAACAGAGGCACAAATGAATTTTCGGTTATTTTAATACAACACTTTGCAATTGAAGCATACACAGCAACACTAACTAAAGAATAACATAGTAATATTTCAAAGAATACCTTACAATACAATGAAATGATGGAATTAGTATCAACATGTTCAAGTGGGCAATCTAGAAGAATAACAGACTGAGAGGCATGCATAATTTACAAACTTGTGTTACAATTGAACTGTGAAATGAAGTCATAATTACTTAGTAAGTTGGATCTCCTTCCATGGATCAACATAGAGCATGTTCTCACATTCCTGGAAGTTAAGATGCAGACATGGACTGCAGAAGCATGATAAGATTCGTGTGGCTACGATGCCCCCCTTGATGGTCTTTATACTGTGTAGCCTTCTGGTACCCTTTACTGTCTTCAGTGGTCGGTTTCTGTCACGACAAACATCTTCATGCTCCATGAAAAATATGCTTCTCCTGAAGGGAATACAACACTTTCCATCTGTAGCATCTCTTGTGAGGTTGTCTTTGAGGTACAGATACAGTTTCTTTGCTGTATTGATTACTGCTTTTCCTGATTTGATGGCATCAGTAGCATGCTGTTTGACAACGGCTGACTCTCCGTCGCTGGCTCCTTTGCCGTGTCTTGTTCCAGAATAATTGTGCATAATTATATAGCCGAAATCATCTCTGGCATAACTGATATCCGAGATAGGGCCCTTGCTCTTGTATTGCATGGCACAGCCATCTGAATATCTATAGAGTGTTTTCAGATTGATCCCCCTTGTGTGCTTGATGTGAGAGGACACCGAGGCTTGGAATGCATGAACTAAGTGATGGTCATGCAGTAAGTCATCACTCACCATCACACAGCTCTCAGTGACCAAACTGTTGCAGGTGGGGCACTTGTAATCCACTACTACGGGATGGACTGTGGCGGAGTCATGGGAGTAAAATGCAGACTGCACTTCCCGCTGATATGTGCATTTAAAGTTTTCTGCAAAGTCAAACACTGCTAGGATTTCATCCAATCTTAAATTTTCTTTTAGCTTTTTTTTTTTTCCACAATATCTTTATTGAACCTTTTTTTTTTTTTTTAACAAACATGATACAAACAATCAAACACTAACACTAAAGTACTACAAAAAAAAAAAATGCACTAAAAACACCAACAACCACCAACAAAATCAAGTCTTCAACAATGCTCCTCTGTTTAGTCTAGATAATCCAATACATAAGTATACATATTATGTTCACCAGTTTGGAATTTACAAGGTCCACACACATCATTCACCTTCTTCTTCAAGAGTTATGTTTAAATTTTTTACATAATCAATAAAAGGTCTCCATATATTCTCAAACACAATTTCCTTTGATTTCAGTATATATGTTATTCTTTCTAATGGAAGGTTTGTTAACATCTGTCTTAACCACTGAGTCACATCTGGTCTATGAGTCTTTTTCCATAATAGTGCAATACATTTTTTGGCATTAAACAAACTGAGGTCTATGAATGTTCTTTCACTTTTATTGAAATTATGCTTTTCTGGGTACAGACCCAACAAAACCAGTTTAGGATTCAATATGATTTGTTTTGAGATTATTTTTTCAATTGTTACCCTCACCTCTTCCCAAAACATTCTTATTAATCTACATTCCCATAAACAATGAAATAGGGTTCCTTTACTTTCCATGCATTTTGTGCATGTATCTGGTATATTTTTGTTATATCTATTTAACTCCTCCGGTGTAACATACATCCGCATTAACCATTTGAAATGTATCAATTTAAGGCGTGCATTTATTGATTTGGTTTGAGCTTCTGTACAAGCCAATTCCCATTGTTCCTCTGAAATTTCAATTTGCAGATCTTCTTTCCAGTAGTTTAATCTTTTCAGTGAATTTTCACTTGAAGATAGTGTCAATGAGTTATAAAACTCTGAAATAATACCCTTTCTTTTACTATCTTTCATCATCATTTTTTCCAAGGATGAATAAATAGGTCGAGTGAGAGCTTTATTTTGATTTGATCGAATAAAGTTTCTAAGTTGAAGATATTTAAAAAAATGTGTTCTATTGAGATTAAATTTGATCCTCAGCTCTTCAAAAGACATTATGTTGTCTGCACATGGCAAATATAAATCCTGAATCTTTTGTATCCCTTTTAAATTCCATACTTTAAATACAGCGTCCGCTCTCCCTGGTTTAAAATATTGATTACCCCATATTGGACTAAATTGTGACAATAACTGTGGTTCTTTTAAATAGTTTTTAGCTTCACACCATATTTTGATCATATGCTTTACAAATGGATTTTTAACTTGTTTTTGTAATTTTTTTGCCGAATCTGAGTATATGAATATGGGAAGAGGTAAAGGTAAATTGTATGATTCCATTTCAGTCCAGTGAGGGAGATCATTTGATGAAAAATAATATGTCATAGACCTCAGTTGTGCCGACCAATAATACAACATAAAATTTGGACATTTCAGACCTCCACGATCAAATGGTAAATATAATAAAGACAGACGTAATCTAGCCCTCCTGTTGTTCCATATAAATTCCACTAACTTTTTTTTTATTCTTGAGAATAGATCTAAAGGTGGTGATAAGGGAATGTATTGAAATAAATAAAGTATTTTAGGTAAAATATTACTTTTAAGTATATTGATTCTCCCGATCATCGACATTGGTAGTGACATCCATCTCTGAGTTAACTCACTGATATCTGACATTAAGGCTTCATAGTTGACACTGGCGACTGATTCTAGCTTAGGCATAATTTGGATTCCTAAATATTTAAACTGATTTACAACATTGAATTGATTTACCTCAGGGGCTGGGTAATTTCTCTGGGTCTCATTTAGCATTAATATTGAAGATTTAGTTTTATTTATTTTATATCCTGATATTTCCCCAAAATTCTTTATTAAATTCAACAAGGTTGGAATTGATTTTTTTAGATTCGACATAAACAAAATTATATCATCGGCGTACAGGGAGATTTTATGTTCTGTTGGTCCAACTTTAATTCCATATATTTGTGAATGTAAACGTATCGCTATCGCTAAAGGTTCAATTGCCATAGTAAACAGTAAAGGTGAGAGTGGACAGCCTTGTCGACATCCTCTATTGATTTTTATTGGTTTTGAAATATTGTTATTTGTTAGGATTTCTGCTGTAGCATTATTGTATATTATTTGAACCCATTTTATGAAATTATTTCCAAGTCCAAACCTTTGTAGGACTTCAAAAAGAAAGGGCCATTCAACTCTATCAAAGGCCTTTTCGGCGTCCAATGATAGGAGAGCTGTATCCGGTGCTTCTTTATTAAAATAGATAATATTAAATAGTCTTCTTACATTATGGAAGCCTTGTCTACCCTTTATAAAGCCATTCTGATCTCGATTAATAATATTTGGTAAAATTTCTTGTATTCGTCTTGCTAAAATTTTACAGATTATCTTAAGGTCGGCGTTTAATAGGCTTATTGGTCTCATATTTTCACATTTATTAGAGGGCTTACCTGGTTTTGGCAGCAGTATAATTAAGGCATTATTTATGTATGATGGTAAATTATTATTTTGAAATGCTTCTAAAACCATTTCCAAAAAAGGTTTTATTAATTTATTCTTAAATTTTTTATAAAGGTCAACTGGAAGACCATCTGGTCCTGCACTTTTTCCTGATTTCATATTATCAATGGCTAGCCCAACTTCTTCTTGACTAATTTTAGACTCCAATATCTCCCTGTTTTCATTTGGAATACACGGTATAGATAGTCCGTTCAAAAACCCATTTAGTTTTGTTAAATCAGGTTCATTTTTGGTATCATATAATTTTTCATAGTAATCTCTAAAGGCTCTATTAATTTCTAAAGGATCTATAACTACCTGTCCATTACTTATAATACTGGTAATTGGTGTTTTAATTTCCAATTGTTTAATCTGCCATGCTAATAATTTTCCTGATTTTTCACCTTGTTCATAAAAAGATTGTTTCAATCTTAGAAGACTCGAGGCAGCTCTATTCGCTGATTTTTTTGTCGTATTCAGCTCTCAAAATCAGTAATTCATTCTCCAACCTTGGGTCACTTCCTGCATACACTTTTTCCTGAAGATTTTTTATTTTATGTTCCAATTTAGCTCTCTCCTCTCGAGTCTTCTTAGATTTTGATCCTGTATAACTAATAATATGCCCCCTAATAAAAGCTTTGAAAGCCTCCCACTTTACACATGCTGATGTTTGTGTAGTATTGATGTCAAAGAACTCGTCTATCTGTTTTTCTATATACTTGACAAATTCCTCATCCTGAAGCCATTTATGCTGAAATTGCCATCTACCTGATTCCTTTGTCAATTTTTTATCTACATATATTAGACAACAGGGTGCATGATCAGAGATCACGATGTTATCATAAAAGCAGTTTTGAATCTTGGACCTTAATTCTGTGGAAATCAAAAAATAATCAATACGTGAGAATGTCTTGTAGGTACTGGAATAACAAGAATAGGCTTTAACTTGTGGTTTCATTTCTCTCCATATATCTAACAATCTCAATTCTTTCATAAAATGATTAATAGTCATCCTACATCCAATGTGCGTACAATCCAGTCCTGTTGATCTATCCACACCTGGATTCAATGTACAATTAAAATCCCCTGCTATTATATGTTGCCCTGTAAGTGATGATAAGATGAGAAATAAATTAGCAAAGAACTTCTGATCATCTATATTGGGACCATATAAGTTCACAAGAATTATATTTTCTAATAGCAAAGAACCTTGAATGATTACATATCTTCCAAATTTGTCTCCAATTACATTTTTCACTTGAAAAGGAACTGATTTATGTATGAGAGTCATAACTCCCCTGGCTCGGGATGAAAATGAAGAGGTGAATACACTTCCCTGCCATCTACTCCTAATTCTTTTAACATCCTCCTCTATCAGATGAGTTTCTTGTAAAAACACAATTCTTGAACCCATGTCCTTTATTTTATTCATAACTTGTTTAAGTTTTTTTAAATTTTGTAGACCTCTGCAATTCCATGAAGTTAAATTAAGATTAACACTTTGGTCCATGATCAATAGAGAGTTTGGGATTACCTTGCAGTGTAAACATGCTCATACAGAGAAGCAAAAACATGAGTGGTTGAACATTCATCCTACAAACTACACACAAACAAATTTCCCCTTCCCACACTTGTGGCAAACCCCCCAAAATCAAAAGAAAAATTCTGTCTCCCGATATAGCCATCGACCGTTCCACACCCACGGGGAACAGCCTAAGCCACTCCTTCTTCATCCTCCCAATCACCCTAACTCTACTGCTTTTAATGACGTAACATTAACTCTCCTCTGTAGTTTTCCAACTTAACTCCAAAATTTTTAACAACTTTGTACATCATAGTTTTTTTTTTTTGTTTGTTTTGTTTTTGTTTTGTTTTTTTTTAATATATAATACAATCTATATTTTGTAAACTTACTATTTACTTCAAGTCAGTCAGATGCCTGTGCAAATGCTTAATTATTCTACCTTATATTTTGTTCATGCTTAGCTCCCACCAGTCTCTTCTTCTTCTTTGATCTTCTTGATGAACTCCTGCGCCTCCTCTGGGGTCTTGAAGATGTGGGTTCTGCCCTCATACGTGGTCAGCAGTCTCGCAGGATAGATTACACCATGACGAATCCCAAGGTTGCGCAGCTCCTTACGTACGGGATCAAACTGCTTCCTCAATTGCTGGATTCCTGTGGCCAAATCTGGGTAGAACCGCACCTGCTGGTCCTGGTGTTTAATCTCTCCTTTTTTAGCTCGTGCAGCGTTGAAGATCTTCATCCTGTCTCTGTTGTTAAGAAACTTCATAATTAAGGTCCTCGGCGGTCCCTTATCTCTCCGTGGGCCAATGCGATGTGCTTTTTCCAGAACCACTGCTGATTGCAACTCCTCGCTGCCCAGCACCTCCGGAATCCACTTTTCCAGAAAGGAACATACGTCCCGACCTTCTGATTCCTCTGGAAGACCCACCAGCCTCAAATTATTCTGTCTCGACCGAGATTCCAAATCCAAAATATTATCTTCCAGAGATTTATTTTTTTTTTCCAAAGTGCGCACCTTTAATTGAAGACGGGTGACGTCATCTTCAGCACTAGCGAGACGGAGCTCCATCTGCGCCGTTCGTTCTACACAGTCACCCAATTCCTTTCTTATTCCTTCCAACGCTGTCATAATCCCATCAAATCTAGAGGAAAAGTCCGCTCTCATTGAACTCATGGCAGCCATCAGCGCATCTGCGCCATTCCCCGCAGAAATCGCAGCGTTGCCAGCCTCCTCCGCCATATATGGAGCCCTGTTTGCTGCGTCACAGACCTGAAAGTCCGTTAATTTGGACTGTTTCGGCGGCTCGCTTTTTCCTTTTCCTGGTTTTCCAGCCTTAGGCTTCGCCGACATATCCTCGCCCAAACGCTGGGATACGTTCTGTCCCAAATGAGAGAGTTATTTGCCGATTTTTTTTCTCCAGGAGCAGAGCAGAGCGAGACACGTCCGTCCTACGTGGCAGCCATAACCGGAAGTCAACCTTTTAGCTTTTTTTGTTGAGAGTGCTGCCAATCCTTATTGAAAAGGTGTTCAGGAAATGGCAGCACTTCCTCCTTTAGTTCCTGAATGAGGTCAGTGATTGTACCCACTTTGGTGACAAGAGATCGTTTCTTAATGGTTTTGGATTGCTTAGAGTGGCAAGTTGTTGTGATCATTTCCCATCTCTTCCACTGCACCTCTTGGTCTGGGTTGGCCATCAATGTTTGGAGTTTTCCATCGATGCCATTGATGCCACATTCAGCGCATTCACGGCGAATGCATGATGGGTGGTGAAACTTATCATCGTCATTACACTTCTTGCACATAGTTGTTTCTGCCACATCATACAAATCTTTGAAGGTTGACGGTTGCTTTTGGTTTACTACGTTAAGTTTTAATTGAATGTTCTCGCAGTACTCGCATAAACACCCAACATAGGGTGCCTCTTTCCTTGGCCTTACATTCTGCGGTCGGTGGCGATAGAATAGTGTAGCAGATACTTTATGGTCTGGGTATGTTTTGTTAAAACTGGTGTGTAGTTTTGCAATTGATGCCTCTATTATGCGGCGAGGTTTTCCTGTCTTCTTGCTGACTAACTTCTTATCAGGAAGTTCAGTTGAGTTCATCTTGTAGAAAGTTTGAATAAGCTGAATGGTTTCTCTGGAGATGGGTTTTCTCCCAGCAGACCTTTTCTTTGCCTGAGCCAACAGCTTCCTGCTTACTCCAAACTTCTTTGCTGCAGATCTTAGGAGGCCTCCTCTCTTTAACTGGTTCATGGAGGCTGCAAATTCTTTTCTCTTTTTGCTCTGTTTTGGTTCACTTTGAAATACTCCTGTCACTGCCTCCATTATCCCTTCTGCCAATTGCAAAGGCCCAGAGCCAATTCCATGCTTGTTCAGAGCTGCCCTCTTTCTTGGTGATGCAGTTTTTATGATATCAGCAGTAGTCGTCACATTATGGGCTCTAACCTTCGGTAGTGCTTTACGAACACGCTCCAGAGCTTTTCTTTTGGCAAGTGGAGATCTGAAGTCTAACATCTCGTCACTGCCAAGACTGTCATTTTGTTCTTGAATTCGTACAGTCTTGGAAGCAAGCTCTTTCTCCCTATTCATCAACTCCACCTCTTTTTCCTTCAGCTGCTCTTCAAGCTTCTTGACCCTTTCCTCTGCTTCTTGCACCTTCCTTTGCTCTTCCAATAAAGCTTGGTTCCTTTCCTTAGCCTTCTTTTCTGCATACAGTTCACGCCGTCTTGCATTGATAGCCTGTTTCTTCTCCTCCGAATAACCAGCCCGCTGACGTTGCTTTTTCTTTCTTTCTTTGTCTTTGTTTGCTTTGTATTGTTTTCTTGTCACATGCTTTGTGAGACCATCTTTCATTTGTTTTCTTTTCTTGTCATTCATTTTTTTCATTCTTCTGTTGCAGCCTGCATTGTAGTTCTGTTTTCGTTGAAGCCACAACTCCGCTTCTTTTCTCTCATCTTCAGTCAAATTCCTTTTTCGTAATGTCGATTCCACTAGTGACATATTTAGTCTGTACAGCCGGCTATACAGTTTATCTTTCTGCTTTTTATCATAATTTGCTTGATCATTCTTTGATTTTGACGAGGACCTGTTTTCAGATGAGGATGAGCCCTTTTGTTTGTTTGGCATGGGAGATTTGCCCCTTGCACTCCTGCGCCTTGGATTCTCATTGAAACTTTCTTCGTCTATCCTTCTAGTGCATGGCTGTCTATTGGTTTTCTTCTTGGTGGCTGCACCAGCAGCATCTTGTGACATGCGCAGACGTATCTTGATCGGCAAAGGCATGCTTGGTTGTAGAGTGACTTAACCCTGGATTGAGAAGAGTAAAGAGAACAAATGTAGAACTATAAATACCATTACTATTTGAGGGGTTTTTTTTGGGGGGGGGGGGGTTGTTTTGTTGTGTTTTGTTTTTGTTTTGTTTTTGAAGGGAAGGAACATGTACTTTATAAGATGTGTTAAATTGTGTTTCCAACTCCTCAAACATAAACCACTTTAGAATTTGGCTTTTGATGCCAACACAATTAAAATAAATTTTATTCAAGCTCAAATGGCTTAAAATGGTTGAATTATAGAAGACCTACAAGATCTTGGGGCATAAAGGTAAATAACCACAATTGAATGGCTTCTAAAAAGCTGTCTTTTTTCACTTGTTTTTAATATCATCCACATCATCATAATTATATTTAGTGTTGGGATGATTGCAGAATATAGCCCACACCTGCTAGACATATTACAAGACTGGGCACTCTAACCCTAATGTCAATAAACAAGTTTTAAACTCAAGCAAGGTAAAAAAAAAAAAAAAAAAGTACATTTGTAATTGCAAAAACATTAGGCAAAAAAAAAAAAAAAGGTTTGTCTCAAAGATGACGAATGGTTTGAAAAATATTTTTTTCACCTTTTTTTAAATTCCCAGCTCGGTATTTTATGCTGTCACCCATAAATATCAAAGTTCTTCTATTTACCACACATTTCTATAAAGTCTAAACACATCAACTTTAGGGTTACAAAGCATGGAAGACCTTCTTGAAGTGTGAGAGTTCCATTCCTAACCTGAATTTCAATACAAATCGGAGTTCAAAAGTTCTTTTTTTAAATTTTGCCTGAAATTCAAAAAGGCACGCGTAATCTTTGAGACAAATTATTATTATTATTATTATTATTTTGCCTTAATTAGCCAAGTTAGAAGCCTGTCTTAAGGAAATCAAAGCTTGGATGACTTGTAATTTCCTGCTATTAAATTCAGATAAGACTGAAGTCATTCTTGTTGGTCCAAAAAACCTTAGAAATTCCTTTCCAAATCAAACTTTCAGTTTGGATGCAGTTACTCTTTCTCTTAATAGCTCTGTGAGGAACCTTGGAGTTATTTTTGATCAAGATCTGTCCTTCAATTCACATATTAAATTTGTTTCTAAGACTGCCTTCTATCATTTGCGTAATATTGCCAAGATTAGGAGCATCTTGTCTCAGAGTGATGCTGAGAAACTGATCCACGCTTTTGTTAGCTCGAGATTAGATTATTGTAATTCTTTATTATCAGGTTGTCCTAAAACATCTTTAAAAAGTCTTCAGCTGATCCAAAATGCTGCAGCAAGAGTTTTAACAGGTACTAGAAAGAGAGATCATATCTCTCCGGTTCTGGCCTCCCTTCATTGGCTTCCCATAGAGTTTAGAATTAAGTTTAAAATCCTTCTTCTTACTTACAAAGCTCTAAACAATCAGGCTCCTTTTTATTTAAAAGATCTGATACTACCGTATTATCCTAACAGAGCACTACGCTCCCAAAATGCAGGACTACTTGTAATACCTAGAATCTTCAAAAGTACAATGGGAGGCAGAGCCTTCAGTTATCAAGCTCCTCTCCTGTGGAATCAGCTGCCAATCTGGATTCGGGAGTCAGACTCGATCTCTGTTTTTAAGATTAGGGTTAAAACCTACCTTTTTGATATAGCCTACAATTAGGGAGGGATCACGTGTTTCTGAACCCTCCCTTAGTTATGCTGCTAATAGGTTTAGTCAGCCGGGGGACCTCCAGTAATGCACTGGGCCTCACTCCTTTCCTCACTCTCTATGAAATATTTTTTTTTTGCTGGTCATTAACATTTGTTTGTTCTCTCCCATAGATTGAGTCCTCATCGTGCTGTTTGCTCTCTACATGTCTGTTCTTTTCATCTTCTCTGTCCCCTCACCCCCCAGCCAGTCGCAGCAGATGACTGCCCCTCCCTGAGCCTGGTTCTGCTGGAGGTTTCTTCCTGTTAAAAGGGAGTTTTTCCTCTCCACCGTCGCCAAGTGCTTGCTCACAGGGGATCACCTGATTGCTGGGGTCTTTCTGCAACTGTGGGGGTTCCCCCCTACAGTTGATAGTGCTATGAGATGACTGTTGTTGTGAAATGGCGCTATATAAATAAAGTTGAATTGAATTGAAAATTGAATTAATTATGTTTGTTACAGTTACTTGGTTGTTTGTGTCAAGCTTTGTGTTCATCTCATATCCATTCATTTCAACACATATTTGTCATTTTTTTTAACTTAAACTCTTACAAGTACTTTCTGAATGATCTACGATCACAAATACAGTGGGAACTTAATCATGACACCGACTCGATTTCCAGAAAACGACCTGGTGTCGGCGACGTAAATGGAGACGCCATTCTTTTGAGTCCTTGTTTACGTCTTGATCTCACTCAAGGTACAGCCACTCATTTCGACACATATTTCTAATTTTTTACCTTAAAACTTATACAGGTACTTGCAAAATGATCTACGGTAACAAATATAATGCGAAATAAACCATGACATTGACTTGATTTCCAGAAAACGACCTGGTGCAGGCGACGTAAATGGAGACGCTATTGTTTTGGTTTCCCTTTAATTTGCTTTACGTCTATGGCATTTCCCTCGTTTTTAGATTATACTTTATAAGCAACAACTCCAATAGGTATTTTATGAGGATAAAGAAGCACCAGAAACAAGTATATAATTCAAATGTCCAAAACTCTTGAGGATGAGAGCTCACTTTAACTACTTGTAAGTTAAGGCGTAAATGGGACACTCGGGCTTTTGTTTCCCGGTATGGAGTTGAATGCACTTTGCAATGGCACACGTTTTACACGAAACAACTTCAACACTTCCGGTATTTTTAATGCATCAAAACTCATCAACAGCTGCATTTTCATGACATATTAAGATGTGATAACGTGTATACATACCTTCAAATTCTCCCTGTTTGTTGGATAAGACGTAAAATCACAAAATGCGTAAATATGGGACACGGAAGTTTGGACCTTCGATAACTTCTATCCAAAATGGCCACGGTAAATCCTCTTCACATGGGTTGAACACATCCGAGGTAGAGAAAATCAAGGGCTTTCCCAGGGCGGTCACCTCGCCAGACGGGGCTGCGCGCGGCCGACCAAGACCGAAGACGTAAATTTTTTAAGGGACACCATATTCGATGTGTCATAAATGTTTGAGATTTTATTGAAATATTCTACATCTGAGCTTCACAAAGACTGATCTCCTTTTTACGTGTATGGTTTGGGATTTGAACGGTGCAAAGTGAAAAGCATCAGCACTTCTTTTTTTCTTGTTACTTTACCGAATAACTTGCATGTTGATGCGTAAATTCGGGGACACGAAGATTTACGTCGTACGAGTAAATTTGCAGGGTTCGCCGTACAAAAACCATAGATACGATCACATTGGGGAATGTTTTATTTTGAATTTGCATTACAACTCTGCTATCTCTTGCATAAATGAGTAGAAAGAGTTACTCAGAGATCCCTTTCAGGTACTTTGAAATTGATGCGATTGTCATGTCACACAAAAACTGGGAAAAATGAGGGGACCCGACCAATAGTTTCGATGGTAACGGCAAAATCAATGTTTTGGGGTTTTTTTAAATTGCAATGCAAGTCTGAAACTCTTTTGTTCCCTTGCATGTTATAAAAACGAAACCGACATCTGCAAATTACAGAAAAAGAGAGAGCGCTTGAAAGTCGGATACCCCTGATATAGTGCACTGGACCCCAAATAAATGGAATCACCCATGTCACAGTTTACAGACCACCCAAATACTGCCCTGTTTTTATTAATGAGTTCTCTGAGTTTTTATCAATAATCCACTCCTCATATAATTTTATTCTCATTTCCGGTGATTTTAATCTACACACTGATAAGCAGGGCAACCATATGTCAGAAGATTTTAATGACCTGCTCACGTCCATGAATTTTACTCAACATGTCATGCAGCCAACTCACAACAGGGGACACACTCTGGATCTTGTCATTAGCCATGGCCTGCCCACGAGCGTGTCCTCTGTTGTTGACTTGGCTGTATCTGACCATTACTGTGTGTTTTTTAACATCACTGGTTTTATCCAATGGGAGACCTCGGTGCGAACTGTGAGAAAGCACCATCTGACACCTGAAGTGGCTGCTGATTTTATCAAACTCTTACACAACACTACCCTGGTTATTTCACCTGCATCGTGTGATTTTACTGTTGATAATTTTAACAGTAAATTAAGATCAACTATTGACAGAGTTGCCCCAATAGTCACAAGGACAGTTAGGAATAAACCAAAGCCTCCATGAAGAAATAACCAAATCCAAAAACTGAAAAGAGAGTGCAGGATGGCTGAGAGGAAATGGAGGAAAAACAAATTAACTATCAATTACCAAGTACTACAGAATAAATTAAAAATATACAATAATGCAGTCAAGACTTCGAGAACTGAATATTTTTCCAATATAATCTCAACCCATAACAATAATCCTAAAGTCCTATTTGCAACCATTGGTCACTTAATCAACCCAGATTTTAATAAAAACACAAACCTGACATCCGACTCTCTCTGTGAGAGTTTTGCCGACCACTTCAGGTGCAAGGTTGATTCCACTAGATCCAACATTTTATCTGACAAGACTACTTTTAATGGAATCTTGGACTCACCTTTAGCTGAGGAAAACACTGGACTATTTTGCCCTGGTTGATGCTAAGATGCTTGGTAGAGTTTCCTCCCAGGTAAACTTGACCTCCTGCCTTTTAGATCCGATTCCCACATCACTTTTTAAAACATTTTATGGATTCTTCGAACATGAGATTTTAAACATTGTAAATTGCTCTCTTAAGACTGGTGTTTTCCCCACTGCCTTTAAAACGGCTGTGGTGAAGCCCCTTTTGAAGAAGAGTACTTTAGATCCTGATATCCTCAGTAACTATCGACCTGTATCCAACTTACCATTTTTAAGTAAAGTTTTAGAAAAAAATTGTTTTTATCCAGTTAAACAATTTTCTTATGGACCACAACATTCTTCATTCTTGAGAACTTTCAATCTGGTTTTAGGACAAACCACAGTACCGAGACAGTCCTTTTAAAAAATCGTTAATGATGTCAGGTGTAACATGGACTCCCACAAACTGTCAGTCCTGGTGCTACTGGATCTCAGCGCTGCCTTTGATACAGTAGATCACCACATTTTGTTAAGCAGTCTCAAACACCTGGTGGGCCTCTCAGGTACTGTTCTTGAATGGTTTCATTCCTATCTCACAGATCGCCGCTATTTTGTAAGTATGGATACATGTTCTTCGGCAATCCATGAAATCAAGTGTGGGGTACCCCAAGGTTCAATTTTAGGGCTAATACGTTTTAATCTTTATGTTTCCACTTGGGGATGTTATCAAGAGACATGGCATCAATTTTCATAGCTATGCTGATGATGCACAGCTGTACATTGCCACGTCTCCTGATGACACAAAACCAATTAATGCCCTTTTGAACTGTATTTTAGATATAAAGTCATGGATGGCAGAGAACTTCCTACAGCTCAACCAGGGCAAAACAGAAGTTTTAATCATTGGTCCTGAAGACAAGAGAGAGAAACTTCTACCAAAATTGCTAGGTCTAAAACCTACACATTGTGTCAAGAACCTGGGCGTTCTTTTAGACTCTGACTTTAATTTTATTTCACACATTAAAAATGTAACAAAAATCAGATTTTACCATCTTAGGAATATAGCCAGAGTCTGCCCTTTCTCTCTTTTGCCAGCAGGGAGGTCTTGATGCATGCTTTTATTACTAGTCGTATACAGGTACATCTCAAAAAATTAGAATATCATGAAAAAGTTCAATATTTTTTGTCACTCATTTCAGAAAGTGAAACCCATATATTATATAGATTCATTACACAGAGAGTGATATATTTCAAGTGTTTATTTATTTTAATTTTGATGATTATGACTCACAGCCCATGAAAGCCCCAAATTCAGTTTCTCAAAAAATAGATTACATAAATTTAATTTTAAAAAATAGTTTTTAAATAGAAATGTTGGCCAACTGAAAAGTATGTCCATGTACACACTCAATACTTGGTCAGTGCTCCTTTTGGATTAATTACTGCATCAATGTGGCGTGGCATGGAGGTGATCAGCCTGTGTTACTGCTGAGGTGTTAAGAAGGTCCAAGTTGCTTTGATCATGACCTTCAGCTCGTCTGCATTGTTGGGTCTGGTGTCTCTCATATTCCTCTTGACAATACTCCATCAATTCTCTATGGGGTTTAGGTCAGGAGAGTTTGCTGGCCAGTCAAACACAGTGATACCATGGTCATTAAACCAGGTTTTGATACTTTTGGCAGTGTGTGTATGGGGGGGTGTCAAGTCCTGCTGGAAAATGAAATCAGCTCCTCCATAAAGCTTGTCAGCAAAGGGAAGCATGAAGTGCTCTAAAATTTCCTGGTAGACGATTGCGGTGACTTTGGTCTTGATAAAACACAGTGGACCAACACCAGCAGATGACATGATTCCTAAAATCATCACTGACTGTGGAAACTTCACACTAAACCTCAAGCAACTTAGATTCTGTGCCTCTCCACTCTTTCTCCAGACTCTGGGACTTTGATTTACAAATGAAATGCAAAATTTACTTTTATCTGAACAGAGGTCATCTCCTGGTGTTTGTCCACTGTGTTTTATCAAGACCAAAGTCAGTGCAGTCGTCTACCAGGAATTTTTAGAGCACTTCATGCTTCCCTCTGCTGACAAGCTTTATGGAGAAGCTGATTTCATTTTCCAGCAGGACTTGGCACCCCCCCACTGCCAAAAGTATCAAAACCTGGTTTAATGACCATGGCATCACTGTATTTGACTGGCCAGCAAACTCTCCTGACCTAAACCCCATAGAGAATCGATGGAGTATTGTCAAGAGGAAGCTGAGAGACACCAGACCCAACAATGCAGACGAGCTGAAGGTCACTATCAAAGCAACCTGGACCTTCATAACACCTCAGCAGTGCCACAGGCTGATCACCTCCATGCCACGCCACCTTTTTTTTTTTTTTTTTTCCTTGCCTTCTGATTGTTGCTCTGAATGTTGCTATCCCTGTGCTGTTGCAATCCTGGAATTTCCCCGTTGTGGGACTAATAAAATAAAGGCTTATCTTATCTTATCTTATCTTATTGCTACAGTAATTAAACCAAAAGGAGCCCCAACCAAGTATTGAGTGTGTGCATGGACATACTTTTCAGTCGGCCAACATTTCTATTAAAAAAACTATTTTTTTTAAATTAAATTTATGTAATATTCTAATTTTTTGAGAAACTGATTTGGGGGTTTTCATGGGCTGTAAGCCATCATCATCAAAATTAAAATAAACAAACATTTGAAATGTATCACTCTCTGTGTAATGAATCTATATAATATATGGGTTTCACTTTCTGAAATGAGTGACAAAAAATATTGAACTTTTTCATGATATTCTAATTTTTTGAGATGTACCTGTAGGCTATTGTAATGCCCTGCTCTCTGGTCTTCCTCAAAAAAAGAATATCACATCTCCAATTGCTCCAAAATTCAGCAGCACGAGTGTTAACGAGGACCAAGGGGCGGGTGCGTATTACACCAGTTTTAGAATCGCTGCATTTGCTCCCCGTGCGTTTTGGGATCAATTTTAAGGTTCTCTTAGTAGTTGTTAAATGCCTCAGTGGTCTTGTGCCTTCTTGTCAATCTGAGCTGCTCTTATCTTATGAGCCCTCGCGAACTCTGAGGTCCTCTGGTACTGGCCTTTTAATGGTTTCCAAAGTCAAGACCAAGACCTTTGGTGAAGCTTCCTTTCACTATTATGGTCCTCATCTGTGGAGCAGCCTGCCAGAGAACCTCAGGGCCGTAGAGTCAATAGATGTTTTTAAGAACAGGCTCAAGACCCACCTTTTTAATTTGGCTTTTAATAAACCTGTTTAACTATTACTGAGGTAGTCATTTATGTTCCATTGTTTTATGTTCTTTTTGGCGCCATTTGTTCTTAGATTTTCTTATCTTCTTATTGATGTGCTTAGTTTAGTTTTTAAGTATGGGTTTTTAGTTCCTGTTTTTATGAGTTATTAGTTCTCTTTGTACCTTTTTAAATTTTGGCTTTTAACAAACCATTTAACTATTATTGAAGTGGTCATTTATGTTCCATTGTTTTTACATTTTTCTTAGCTTCATTTGCTTTTAGATTTTCTTATTTTGATGTGGTCTTAGCTCAGTTTCTAAGTATGGGTCTTTAGTTCCCTTTGCTCTTTGTGTTCTTAGTTTTATTTTGTATTTGTGTGTTTTAGTTCCAGTGTTTCCTCAGTGGGGCCCCTCATGCTGGATGCTGCCTGGCCCATCTGCAGGGGCGTTGGTCTCGTGGGTCGCTCTAGCTTGGGTGGGTGGGGGCTTTATACCACTGCCTACAGCTGCGGTGCGGGCCCCGGCCTGTCCTGGTTGGGGCGGAACTTGTGGCGCCTTTTGTGGTGACTGGCTGTGTGGTGTCCTGGCGTGGGGGGCTCCGCAGGATGGTTGAGTAGGGGGTGATGTATGTGCCTGTGTGTTATGTTTGTGGGTATGTTTATGGGGGGGTTTAAAGGGATGGGGATGTATCATGTAAAATATGTAACTAAATGTGTCTATTGTTTTTATCTATGTAAAGCACTTTGCGCAGCATCTAATCTTTTAAAAGTGCTATGCAAATAAAGTTTGATAATAAACACCCTTTAAAAACTGCATTTTGTGTTTGTTATCTTTGTCTAATATTTAAATTTGTTTGATGATCTGAAACATTTAAGTGTGACAAACATACAAAAATAATGAGAAATCGGGAAGGGGCAAACACTTTTTCACACCACTGTATCTTGGACCAAAAAAAAAAAAAAAGCATACAGCCTTAATTTAAGATATTTCATATTACAATTTGAGTTTTGGCAGTGGCTATGGATACAGAACCATACACATAGAATTCTTGTTACAGATATGGCTCAAATCTGATTGGCCACTATGTTCTATTAATGCACATCTTGAAAGCAGCAGGCTACAGGTATGGAAATCTGAGGCATTTGTTTCAAAATTTTAATATTTACTACCTTTTAACCCTTACCCACTCCCAAATCCTAACCTCTTAATTTTAAGTCTAAATTTCATCTCATATCAAGTAAGATGATTTGGACAAGGTGCCGATAAGACAGGAACCAGCAACCTTCTGATCACAGGGCCAACAGACCATCTACCTAAGTCACAGCAGCTGGCTTGGAGTTGAACTGAAAGGATTTTGTTGGATTGTCCACTCTTCCATACCAATAGACATTTTGTATAATGATACAGCTTCCGTATCCATAGCCACTGCCTTGAGTTTTTGCAGTGCAGTTGTAAAATGGGTTGAGGGGTAATTAAAAACATAACTTCAGGTTCTTTAAAACCAGGTGACGAGTCACAGGTAGCAAAGGGGAAACTTTAAAATGAGGATGTTCAACAAGGAATTTATTTACACAAAATATGTACAACTGCCCACTAAAATAAAAAGCTAAAACTGAATAATGCTAACTGAAAAAAACCTAAGCTCAAAAACAAAGTCCATAAAAGCTGAGGAGGAGGATCCACTCTTCCACGCCAGGCTCCATCTGCCACCACGACACCGTCACCCTCAGGAAACCTGTACAGGGGAAGACACTTGCTAGCAGTGTGTCCATTTTTCTCATTATCATAAACGTCATCATCACGGGGGGCTGCTATCTGGGAACTGGCTGCACGGTGGCGCAGTGGTTTAGCACTGTGGCAGCACAGTTTTACCCTCGGCCGGGGGATCGCGGGGATCATGAGATCGTGGGTTCGATCCCAGCCCCCGACCAACAGTGAGCTGTGTGGAGTTTGCATGTTCTCCCCGTGTTGCGTGGGTTTACTCCGGGATTTCTCCGGTTTCCTCCCGCATACCAAAAACATGTAGGTTTAGGGCGCTCGCACACGCAGCGACCGGCAGCCGGTGGCTTGTCACCAGACTGCAAACCAAATCTACCTACGGGTACAAATAAGTAACAAAAAACAAAAAACAACAACAACAAAAAAAAACTAGATCCTTACAGTCCAGGCAGAGCTCCTCACTCTGCCTCTTGCTGTCCTTCACCTGCCGCACCCCCAACTGCTCCACACAGAAGTGTCCTTCCCAAAATGCCAGCACCATGGTGATCCTGGGCCGTTATTGCTCCTCCTCCTCAGTCATGCTCTCCTTCCACCATTTCCTCTGCCACCAGCAGCCTCCTCTCATCCAGCAAGGCTCTCATCTGGCCAGCTGTCCTGGCAGGGCTCTCCTCCGGCCGGGGTCTCTCCTCAGGCAGGGCTCTCCTCCAAGCAGGCCCTCCTCTGGCCGGGCTCGCTCCTCCAGTCAAAGCTCTCTCCTCTGGACTGCCAGAGCACCTTTGATATCATGTGCAGCCACAGGTGCTGCACATCCCCAATCAACACAGGTGTCACTGATCAGTAATTAGGGGACGCACAGGGTGGAAGTAGACAACACTTCCAATTAAAAGCACACAGTTAAAATGTAAAGAAAACCCTACAACACATGCAAAGTTATGAAACATGCAGCATCAACTTAAAAACTTTACAAAACCCCCAAAACCCAATAAAATGCTTCCACCCTATGATGTTGTGTTTTCTTGCCATTGTATCTCCAAGAGAAACATAAACATTTACACGTTTTTAAACTGAGATTCTGTTGGGAGGAGTGGAAGGGGGGCCTGCAAAACCTCTCAGCCTCATGGCCTTATGGCAAATTAAGGTGGCTCTGGTGAATGCAAAATTGTAGATTTAATTCAAAACAACTGTCGGGATAGTTTCATTTTGAATCATTCTTTTAAAAGAATGACAGTGAATGAGGTTAACATTGTAAAAACTGTCATCATAGATGACAAATATTGGGTTTGTGCGCAAATAACCTGCTCTTTTCCTGGTCACGGAGAAGAGCAGCTGTTTTCCCAGTAGGGCAGGCTGGTCTGGCAACTTTTTTTTTTATGCTGTGTAGTGAAAAACCCTATTCTGGCTTCAAATAGTTAGCATTTAATCCTTGAAAAGAAAACACCGGCTGAGTGTTTTTTCATTGTCATAATTAAAGTTGTGGGTCGATACCAGGGTGGGGCCCCGGTAACCCCATACCGGGCGGGGTACACTGAATCCTTGATATACAATTTATCATGAGAGTCTGTTGGATCGTTCTTAGTCTGGCCCTTCACCCAGGACCAGTTTGTCTTGGGAGACCCTATCAGAGGCAAATTGCCCCCGGACAACATAGCTCCTGGGATCACTGGGGCACGCAAACCCCCCCACCACGATAAGGTGACGATCCATGAACAAGATCCTCCTCATGGATCGTCACCTTATCGTGGTGGGGGGGTTTGCGTGCCCCAGTGATCCCAGGAGCTATGTTGTCCGGGGGCAATTTGCCTCTGATAGGGTCTCCCAAGACAAACTGGTCCTGGGTGAAGGGCCAGACTAAGAACGATCCAACAGACTCTCATGATAAATTGTATATCAAGGATTCAGTGTACCCCGCCCGGTATGGGGTTACCGGGGCCCCACCCTGGAGCCAGGCCTGGGGGAGGGGCTCGAAGGCTAGCGTCTGGTGGCCGGGTTTCCACCCATGGGACCCGGCCGGGCTCAGCCCGAAGGAGTTACATGGGTCCGCCCTCCAGTGGGTCCACCACCTGCAGGAGGGATCATGGGGGTCCGGTGCTATGTGGATTAGGTGACGGTCAAAGGCGGAGACCTTGGCGGACTGATCCCAAGCTTTCTAAACTGGCTTTTGGTACGTGGAATGTCACCTCTCTGGTGGGGAAGGAGCCTGAGCTGGTGTACGAGGTTGAGCGATACCGGCTAGATATAGTCGGCCTCACCTCAACACACAGCTCCGGTTCCGGAACCAGTCTCCTGGAGAGGGGCTGGAGCTTGGCCTTTTCTGGAGTTGCCCCGGGCGAGAGGCGACGAGCAGGGGTGGGTATTCTTGTATCGCCCCACCTTGCTGCCTCTATATTGAAGTTTTCCCCGGTGGACGAAAGGGTTGCTTCCCTGCGCCTTCGGGTTGGGAAACGGGTCCTGACCATCATTTGTGCCTATGCACCAAATGATGTTTCAGAGTACCCACCCTTTTTGGAGTCTGTGACTGGGGTGCTGGAGGGTACTCCTCCTGGAGACTCCATTGTCCTACTGGGGGACTTCAATGCGCACGTGGGCAACGACAGTGAAACCTGGAGGGGGGTGATTGGGAGGAATGGCCTGCCCGATCTGAACCCGAGTGGTGTTCAGTTATTGGACTTCTGTGCTAACCACAGTCTGTCTATAACGAACACCATGTTCAAGCATAAGGGTGTCCATATGTGCACCTGGCACCAGGACACCCTAGGTCGCAGGTCGATGATCGATTTTGTTATCGTATCATCAGACCTGCGACCGTATGTCTTGGACACCCGAGTAAAGAGAGGTGCAGAGCTGTCAACTGATCACCACCTGGTGGTGAGTTGGATCCGATGGCAGGGGAGGAAGCCATTCAGACCTGGTAGACCCAAACGTATAGTGAGGGTGTGCTGGGAGCGTCTGGCTGAGGCCCCTGTCCGGGAGGTCTTCAACTCCCACCTCCGGAAGAACTTCATCCACATTCCGAGGGAGTCTGGAGACATGGAGTCTGAATGGGCCATGTTCTCCACCTCTATTGTTGAAGCGGCGGCCCAGAGCTGTGGCCGCAAGGTGGTCGGTGCATCTCGTGGTGGCAACCCCCGAACCAAGTGGTGGACACCAGTGGTGAGGGGGGCCATTAAGCTGAAGAAGGAGTCCTATCAAGCTTGGTTGGCTTGTGGGACTCCCGAAGCAGCTGAGGTGTACCGGCAGGCCAAGCGGAGTGCAGCTCGGGTGGTTGCTGAAGCAAAAACCCGGGTATGGGAGGAGTTCGGTGAGGCCATGGAACAAGACTTTCGGTCGGCTTCAAAGAGATTCTGGCAAACTGTTCGGCGGCTCAGGAGGGGAAAGCAGCTCCCCGTCCACACTGTGTATGGTGCGGATGGGACACTGTTGACTTCAACTGGGGATATCGTCGGGCGGTGGAAGGAATACTTCGAGGATCTCCTCAATCCCACTGATACGCCTTCCACAGAGGAAGCAGGGTTTGGGGACGAGGGGGATGACTCGCCTATCACAGGGGCTGAGGTCGCCAAGGTGGTTAAAAATCTCCTTGGTGGCCGGGCCCCGGGGGTGGACGAGATTCGCCCTGAGTACCTCAAGGCCCTGGATGTTGTTGGGTTGTCATGGTTGACACGCCTCTGCAACATTGCGTGGAGGTCGGGGGCAGTGCCTTTGGCATGGCAAACCGGGGTGGTGGTTCCTCTCTTCAAAAAAGGGGACCGGAGGGTGTGCTCCAACTTTAGAGGGATCACACTCCTCAGCCTCCCTGGGAAGGTCTATGCCAAGGTACTGGAGAGGAGAGTCCGGCCGTTGGTCGAACCTCGGATTCAGGAGGAGCAATGTGGTTTTCGTCCTGGCCGTGGCACGTCGGACCAGCTCTTTACCCTCTCGAGAATTCTTGAGGGTTCGTGGGAGTTTGCCCAACCAGTTTACATGTGTTTTGTGGACTTGGAGAAGGCATTTGACCGCGTCCCTCGTGAATTTTTGTGGGGGGTGCTTCGGGAGTATGGGGTATCGGGCTTGTTGTTACGAGCTATTCGGTCTCTGTACGACCGTTGTGAGAGTTTGGTTCGTATTGCCAACACTTGGTCGGAGTCATTCCCAGTGAGAGTTGGACTCCGCCAGGGCTTCCCTTTGTCACCGATCCTGTTCATAATTTTTATGGACAGGATTTCTAGGCGCAGCCAGGGAATGGAGGGTGTCATGCTTGGTGACCACAGGATCTCATCTCTGTTGTTTGCAGATGATGTTGTCCTGTTGGCTTCATCCAGCAATGACCTACAGCTCTTGCTGGGACGGTTTGCCGCTGAGTGTGAAGCGGCTGGGATGAGAATCAGCACCTCCAAGTCCGAGTCCATGGTCCTCAGTCGGAAAAAGGTGGATTGTCCTCTCCGGGTTGGGGACAGGCTCCTGCCCCAAGTGGAGGAGTTTAAGTATCTTGGGGTCTTGTTCACGAGTGAGGGGAAAATGGAGCGAGAGATCGACAGACGGATTGGAGCAGCAGCTGCAGTGATGCGGACGTTGTACCAGTCTGTTGTGGTGAAGAGGGAGCTTAGTTCTAAGACAAAGCTGTCGATTTACCAGTCAATCTACGTTCCTACTCTCACCTATGGTCACGAGCTTTGGGTAATGACCGAAAGAACGAGATCGCGGATACAAGCGGCTGAAATGAGCTTTCTCCGTAGGATTGCTGGGCTCACCCTCAGAGATAGGGTGAGGAGCTCAGTCATCCGGGAGAGGCTCAGAGTAGAACCGCTGCTCCTCCACATTGAAAGGAGTCAGTTGAGGTGGTATGGGCATCTGATTAGGATGCCTCCTGGACGCCTCCCACTTGAGGTGTTTCAGGTACGTCCCACTGGGAGGAGACCCCGGGGCAGACCCAGGACTCGGTGGAGAGACTATGTCTCCCAGCTGGTCTGGGAACGCCTTGGTATCCCCTCTGAAGAGCTGGAGCAGGTGGCTGGGGAGAGGGAAGTCTGGGCTTCTCTGCTTGAACTGCTGCCTCCGCGACCCGGACCTCCGGAAAAGCGGTAGAAGATGGATGGATGGATGGTCGATACAAGATATTTGTGGTTGTTAGTCCTGATGGCACTACTGTATATTTTTCTGCTATTTGAGCTAAACCTAGAACTTTGTAGTCAGTCACTTTATTTAGTAATTGGCAGTGGCTATGGATACGGAAGCTGTATCCCTATACAAAATGTCTATTGGTACGGAAGAGTTGACAATCCGACAAAACCTTTTCAGATCAGCTCCAAGTCAGCTGCTGCTGCGGCTTAGGTAGATAGTATGTTGGGCCTGTGATCAGAAGGTTGCTGGTTTGCGTCCCGTTATCAGCACCTTGTTCAAACAATTTTACTATGAGGTGAAATTTAGACGTAAAATTAAGAGGTTAGCCGTAGGATTTGGGAGTGGGTAAGGTTAAAAAGGTAGTAAATAGATATCGATTAAAATTTTGAAACAAGGACTTCCGGTCTGGACGCCATGGCGACTGCAGCTTAACACTGAAGCTCTCAGACCCAATCCAAGATAACACCTTGAAAATCAAACTTAACGGATTTTTGGAGGAGTGAAAATCAAAAGACAAAATCATCATGTCTAAAGGAAAACAGAAGAAACTGAAATTCTCCAGGCCAGGACACGTATCGGCCGGAGAATCTGAACTGGAAGATCTCCGTTCAGAAGACGAGGAACTGGTGGTAGCTAACAAAAAGGTTAGCCTGAAATCGCTATTTGAAGAGCTACGACGATTTCGCTGAGAGGTTACGGCCGAATTTCGGGAATTCAGAGACGAATTGAAAAGGACAAACAGCAGAGTGGACCAGGCCGAGAACTAAATCTTGGAAGCAGAGGAACGAATAAAAGTGCTCGAAGATTCTGTGCTGGACCTACGCAAAAGACAAGCATCTATAGAGGCTAAGCTAGCCAACCAAGAAGGAAGAGAGAGAAGAGACAATATAAGAATTCATGGTCTGATAGAAGGAGCCGAAAACGGTTTTAACTCAATGGCAGAATGCGTGGAATCTTTACTAAGAGAGAAATTGGATATTCCACAAACCACCGACTTAAACATAGAAAAGGCACATCGTTCATTAGCCGCTAGGCCAGCGGCGGAAGTGCCCCCACGTTCGGTGTTGGTAAGATTTTCCAGTTTCAAAATAAAACAAGAGGTTGTAAGACTGGCTTGGCAGAAAAAAGGATTTATGCACCAGGAGAGAAAAGTCTTCGTGGAACACGATTACGCCCCGGAGGTCCTTAAAAAGCGCAGGGAATACAATGACGCGAAAAAGGTGCTAAGAGAGAAGAAACTGCGCTTTCAGACGCCATTTCCTGCGAAGTTAAGGGTCTTCTACGGTGAAGAAACATGTCTCTATAATTCGGCGGAAGAAGCAACAGCTGACATGGCGAGAAGAGGGCTCCCGGTAACGGTATTTAAACCCACAGCAGACCCGAGTGAGAAGATCAAAACGCAAACATGGACAACACAAAGACCTTCAAAATCCACGGGCCAGCAGCGGGAAACCCAGCACCAGAGCGTCGCGGATAAACTGTCCGTTTTCAGGTTGGAATAGCGACCTTTTTTTTTTTTTTTTTTTTTTGAATCAATCTGCACATCCAACCCCCCTCATACAAGGTAACAAACATTAAAGGAGATGCGTATTCAGCATGTGGTAAAACATTTCATGGAACAGTCATAATATTTGAAACAAATAAGTCTTTTTAATAAAAAAAAAAAAAAAAAACTTGTTAAAATAGAAATGTGACAATAATCCACATGTTCTCCTCACACTAACAAATACTGTTTTTGCGTGAATGTTTGATGTGATGGGGGTGGGAGGGTGCACACAATTTCACAGGGTATAGGCATAAAAGGAAAAAAAAAATCATTACAAGTTCGGATTGGGTTCTGAAATTCACGTTAAAAACATGGGACAACTTACAGGGGTAAGAGAGGGCCCTCAACACGTAACAGAGTTTGAGGAATTCCCCTCAGAGCCTTCACTCCATCAAGGCTCTTCCAGGGTCTTTAAAAAGACCTCAGCTCAGGAAGTTCTTTTGACAGTTTTTTGCTTTAAAGTTTTATACACTATGTTCTTAATGTTTTTCTTGTTTTTAATGTTCTTTCAGTTTCTGAGTAGCACAGAAGACGGCCACCACACAGTTATACTAAACAAAACAACACAATGGAGAAACAGGGTGTAACCAAAATAATTTCATATAATGTAAAAGGAATCCTGAATCCAGTTAAAAGATCCAAGATTCTAGGCAAAATGAAAAAAGACAAAGCAGGAATAATATTTTTACAAGAAACCCACCTAACAGACGTGGAGCACAATAAACTCAGTAGACAAGGGTTTAAAATGATCTCTTCATCTTCATATAAGTCAGGGAGGAGGAGGGGAGTAGCGACATTGATATCAACCAAAATTACATTTGAAAAAAAATCAGAACACAAAGATAAAGAAGGGAGATACAGTTTGGTAACTGGGCGGCTAGAGGGAGAAGATATCACCCTGCTGAATGTGTATGCTCCCCCAGGGGCTAACTGGAAATTTTATAAAAATGTATTTGACCTAATGATAACTAAAGCTCAAGGTTTAGTGATATGTGGTGGGGACTTCAATCTTAGACTGAATCCATACTGGGATGCTTCTGGTAATTCTCCACATCAAAATAACACCCAAAGCAGGAAGACTCGGATGCTACTAAAAGAAATGGGAATCTGTGATGTGTGGAGGGAACTCAACCCCAGTGTAAAAGACTATACATTTTACTCAACTCCACATTCATCTTACTCAAGGATTGACTATTTTTTTATGTTTAATAGAGACATTGGAAGAGTAGAAACATGTAAAATAGGACTGATGGATCTCTCTGACCACAGTCCGATCTACATGGACTTAAATATCCCAAAATACACAAATAATACATTTTCTTGGAGGTTAAATTCAAATGTCCTGAAAGGACCATTGAAAGATGAATTGGAATCAGATATTCTCAGATATTTGGAAGAAAACGATAATGGAGAAGTATCCCCTTTAATACTGTGGGATGCATGCAAAGCTGTAATAAGAGGAAAGATTATTGCAAAACTGGCAACCCAAAAGAAACTAAGACAAGAAAAACTATCCACATTAGAGTCAGAACTTAGGAACCTAGAAAAAGAACACAAAGGCAACACTCATTCTACTGACTCGCTCAAGATTAAGGAAATTAAAAACCAAATAAATGAGATCTACACAATAGAAATCCAGAAGAAACTTACATTTTTGAAACAAAAATACTATGAAGCAGGCAGTAAATCGGCAAAATTGCTAGCCTATAAATTGAGGAAACATCAAACAGAAAGAGCAATCTACAAAATCAGAGACCCAGTATCAAAGGAAATAAAATTCAGAATTCAGGATATTCTTAAAAGCTTCGAGAATTACTATAAGAACTTATACTCCCACAAAAAATATAAAAACGCATCCGAGGCATTCCTAAACACATTAAACCTTCCCCAACTTACGGAGTCACAAAATAAAACACTACTGTCAGAAATACAACCTAAAGAATTGGAAAAAGCAATTATGAAACTTAAAGCTAACAAATCCCCAGGAGCTGATGGCTATACAGCAGAGTGGTACAAAACCTTTAAACAGCAACTATCTCCTCTCCTCCTGAAAACATTTAATTATGTCCTCCACACAGGGGAAATCCCCCCCTCCTGGAGAGAAGGGGTCATTGCAGTTATACCTAAACCTGAAAAGGATAAACTAGAGTGCTCCAGCTACAGACCAATCAGTGTACTAAATCAGGACTATAAGCTTTTTACCATTATCCTTGCCAAAAGGTTAGAAAATATACTGACAGACCTAATTCATTTAGACCAAACAGGTTTTATAAGACAAAGACAGACACAAGACAACATTCGACGCACTTTACACATAATTCATCATATAAAAAAATATAACTTAAATGCAGTCATATTGGGATTAGATGCTGAAAAAGCATTTGATTCGGTTGACTGGTCTTTTCTATATAGAATCTTATCCAGTTTCAATTTTCATAACAACTTCATTAGAACTATACAGGCATTATATAAAAAACCAACAGCTAAAATAAGGATTAACGGTAATTTATCACCATCTTTTGAACTGGAAAGAGGATGTCGTCAGGGCTGCCCCCTGTCTCCACTGCTCTTTGCAATCTTCATAGAACCTCTGAGCCAATGGATAAGACAAAATCAAAAAATTCAAGGTATTACACTTGGTCAGAAGGAACATAAAATAGCACTCTTTGCTGATGACATTTTAATATACCTAGGGCAGCCTTCTTTACCAGAACTAACCTCAGTTTTTTCAGAGTATGGAGATTTATCGGGGTACAAATTAAACATGCATAAAACCCAAATTTTAACATTCAACTATGACCCAAATCATTATTCACTAAGCAAACTCAAAACTAACTGGGAGTCGGAATCTATGAAATATCTGGGGGTCAATATCCCGAAACAACTCAACAAAATTATATCACTAAACTATGATCCACTGGTGACAAAAATAAAATCTGACCTAGCAAGATGGAATATGATACCATTCTTGGGTACTGCACAAAGAATTGAAGCAGTCAAAATGAATATACTTCCACGTCTTCTATACCTTTTCCAAACAATACCGGTAGAACCTCCCAAAAAAACATGGCAGGAGCTGGACAGAAGGATCTCAAGATTCATATGGCAGGGCAAGAGACCTAGAATCAGATATAGAACCTTACAGCTAAACAAAGACAAAGGTGGGCTCGCGCTGCCAAATATCAGGGACTACTTTAAAGCCGCACAAATTAAAACTTTAGTAGAGATATGTAACCCAGTCTACACTGCACAATGGAAGGAGATCGAATGCCAAATAACAAGTGACATCCCCCTACAGGCGATAATAGGGAACAATGCCTTACCTAAGCTTTTGAATAACACTAACCCGTGGATAGAGACCCCGCTAAAAATTTGGTTTAAGATAGTCAGAGAGAATCAAACTAAAGAGCCCTATCGACTTCTGCAATGGATTGCCTATGATCAAGACTTTACTCCTAATAAAACAGACACCAGATTTAAAAAGTGGAAGGAGAAAGGGCTGATAAAATATTACGATTTTTTTAAAGGGCAAATTTTAAGAAGTTTTGAAGATTTGAAAAAACAAGGCCTAATAAATCAAGACCTTTACAGGTTCTTCCAGCTTAGACACCACATAAACAATATACTTAAAAAGGAGGATTTGGAAAGGGCCCAGTCAGGTGTTCTGAAGGTCTTCTTAATGGCATATAAAGGGATCCCAGGGATCAGATACATTTCTAAAATATACCAAGGTCTTCAAGACTTAAAAGGAGACAACACATCATATATAAAAGAGAGATGGGAAAAAGAGGGGAATTTCACTTTACATCTGGAAATATGGGAAAAGCTAAATAAACAGCAATGGAAAAGTACCTCATCCCTGCAGTGGAGAGAATTTGGATGGAAAAACTTGGTAAGATTTTTCAGAACACCTGCACAAAACAAATTTACCCATAAGGGATTGAACTGTTGGCGCTTGTGTGGTGAAAAGACTGCAAATCATTTTCATGTGTTTTGGTCATGCCCAGTTATCCACCAATATTGGACCAATGTACAGACAATATTGGGGAAAATATTCAAAATAACAGTTCCCTTTTCTTTTGTAACTTTGTATTTGGGTTTACTACCGGACTCACTGGAAAGACGAGGAGAAAAATACTTATTCAGTGTTTTAATATTGGCAAGCAAAAAAGCTCTAACTAAAAAATGGATGTTGAAGGACTGTCCTACACCTGAAGATTGGATTAACGTGATCCAAGACATTTACTCGATGGAAAAGTTGACATTCGCACTGAGACAGGACATGGATGGGTTCATGAACTTTTGGCAACCCTGGATCACATATGTGTCTTCCATTAGATCTAATCTTTGACAAATACCATTTCAATGATGGTTCCACTCTTTGTTCCAACACTACTCAGATGCTCTTTTACCTTTATTTACTTACTTTTTCTTTTTGTTTGTTTTTTGCTGGTTTGTTTGTTTTTGTTTTTTTTTTTTGGTTTTTTTTTTCTCTTTAATTTCACTTTTTCTTTCACTTTTAAAAAAAAAAAGGGGTGTTGTAAGAATTATTCTTCCAATGTTGTCAGATATCAGAAAATAAGGGAACGTGATGAAAATGTAAACAATGCATTGCTGTAACGACCTGTATACCCTTTACAAAAACTTAAATAAAAAAAAAAAAAAAAAAATTTTGAAACAAATAAATCCCTCAGATTTCCGTACTTGTAGCCTGCTGCTTTTGAGATACGCACTAATAGAATGTACTGGCCAATCAGATTCGAGCCATATCTTTAACAAGATTTCAATGGGTACGGTTCCATAGCTATAGCCACTGCCTTAGTAATTTAGGACCTTGAAGGTCAAGCTGATCCATCAGTGACCTGGCTACATGGCCACAATGATCCGATAACTAGGAATAATCAGATAATGGTAATCAGTTTACATGCACTGAATAAATGCATTATTGGACAATATACTGTGTGTCAATGTAATTTCACTTTATGTAACACAATAATTGCCTTTTATCTGATTGTTTTTACATGGCTACTTTAATAATCAGATAACTCCAGAAATGGGATTATAAACGGTTTATTACCATGCATGTAAACATGGCCATTTTACATATTATACTCCAATAAATATGTGGGAGGGCCCCAAAAATTTCTCTAGCCCAGGGGCCCACAACCTCCTTTATCTGGCCCTGCCCAAACCATCCCCCTTTTTAATTTGCCACTCCCCCATCCCTATTTATAGGTGTAAATCAAGGGGGGGGGGGGGCACAGAGAGGGCATTGTCCCTCCAAACCTGGACAAAAGGAGAGAAATGTCTCCCCAATATCATCATAAACCTTTCAAAATCATGTTAAATAACTGAATAACATGACTTTGAATGACCAATTCTCAGCAAAAATGCAAAAATATACACACACATGTATATGTGTGTGTGTGTGTGTGTGTGTGTGTGTATATATAATATATATATATATATATATATATACTGTATATTCCAACATTTTCTGGTAGATTTGCAACTTTTTCCCTGTAAACCTTTTTTTCACATAAATTTGCAACTTTTTTCCTGTAAAGTTTCAATTTTTTTCTTTTGCAGTGTTCATGTGGACAGTGGCTACATTTTTATTCTGTGTAAATGAACTGTAATTTGACTTTTCTCATAAATTTGCAACATTTTTTCTGTAAATTTTCAAGGTTTCTCATTATTTTGCAGCTTTTTGCTTAATTAAAAAAAAAATCTCATAAATTTGCAACTTTTTTCATGTAAATTTTAAACTTTTTTCTCATAAATTTGCAGCTTTCTTATACATCTGCAATTTTTTTTCTCAAATTGTGAATTTTTTTCCAGTAAATGTTCAGTGTTTTTCTTTTGCAATGCTCATGTGGATGCTGGTTACATTTTTATTCTGTGTAAAATTTGTGACTTTTTTTCCTCATAAATTTGCAACTTTTTTCTGTTAATTTTTTTTTTATTTTTTTCACAAATTTGTAACTTTCTCCTGAAAAAAGACATTTTTTTCCTCATAAATTTGCAAATTTTGTTCCTGTATATTTTCAACTGTTTTCTCATAAATTTGCAATTTTCTTATAAATTTGCATTTCCCCCCCAAAAAATTTTATTTTTTCCTGTAAATTTTCAAATTTTTCTCATAAACTTGCAGTGTGCACCTGGATGCTTGTTACATATTTATTCTGTGTAACTGAATGGTAATTTGTGACTTTTTTCTCATAAAGCTGCAACTTTCTGTCATAAATTTGTGACCTTTTTTTCTCAAAAATATGCAACATTTTTTCACATAAATCTGCAATTTTTTTTTCTTGTAAATTTGCAGATTTTTCCTGTAAATTTTCAACTTTTTTTCTTATAAATTTGCAATTTTCGTATAAATTTGCATTTCCCCCCAAAAAATGTTAAATTTTTTCCTGTAAATTTTCACCTTTTTTTTCTCATAAACTTGCAGTGTGTATCTGGATGCTGGTTAGATTTTTTTATTTTGTGTAATTGAAAGGTAATTTGACTTTTTTCTCATAAATCTGCAGCTTTCATCATAAATTTGTGACCTTTTTTTCTCAAAACTCTGCATTTTTTTTCTTGTAAATTTGCAAATTTTTCCTGTAAATTTTCAACTTTTGTAGATTTGTAACTTTTCCTCAACTTTTCCTCGTAACTTTTATCCTCAAGAATTTTCCTTTTTTTTTTTTTTTTAACCCTGTAAATTTTCACCTTTTTTCCCCTCTTAAATTTGCAGCGCTCATTTGGATGCTGGCTACATTTTGGTTCTGTGTAACTGAATTATCATTTGTGACTTTACTTTTTAAATTTGCATCTTTTATCATAGCTTTGCACCCTTTTTCTGGCAAATGTGTACCTAATTTGCATTTATCCATTTGTACCTCATGCTAAACTGGTGATTGTCCCACCATCACCCTTGTTAAACAATAGCAAATGGCCTCCTATTCATAAGTGAGGGAAAACGAAAGGAAGGCGTTCTCATGTGAAGCAGGTGAAGTCGTTGCAGACCTCATTATCCCTCAGCGTGATGGCGGTCTGTGCTGGGAAGCCCTCTGCTGCACAAGCTCAAGGTTAACCAGGAGGACAGAAGAACATTTCTGAGGGAAGAAAGAAGCCGGCCCAATTTTCCTCTCTCTTTTTTCCCCCTTTGGCTTCATCAACGTGCCCACATTTGTGCATAAAAGGACATTTGAGGTCTAAAGAGACTTAATTTAACTTCAATTTTCTGCAGATTATTTTAATAAGGATTCAGCAGCAGCAGTGCCTGATGGGTTTTTAGAGCATCTGATCCAGCTTTACTCAGAAATCCTGGTAGCCATGAAGACTGCACCACTGTGTCAGTGTTTACTGTTAGGTTCAAGGTGTGTGTGGGGGAAAGACAGCTATAAAATACAAGTACACACACTGCTTTTAAAGTTGTATAAATAAGTGGACTTGACCTGTTTGGCTGCGTTGCACTTTATACATGCCCCTCGTGATCCACAGCCATCTTTAAGCTTTCTCTGCTGCTTCTGCAGCTTGGCTGATAGCTTTCCTCTTCCATGCCCCAGTGACGCCCAGAATACTATAATAAATTTTGCAAAGGAATCTCCCTGCAAAGCCCCTTTCCACCACTTCAGTGAGCAAGCGTTGTGTCCGCCATTCCTTTTTGTTAGCACTCCTCCACTAGCTCTGCTTATTTTCCCCTCTTCGTCTTGCAGGCTTCCTCCATCCTTTCTTCCCAAAGTCCTGTCAACTCTAACGAGACCACCTGCTTTGACGTGTCTGAGGACGGCACAATGTCTGGCCCGGGGGTATTTGTTTCAGGTGGTTAGGTCCGCCCTCAATTGCTAATCATGTGCTGTTCCCAGGAGGCCTTCTTGGGCTTTTGGATCGGGGTTTGGATGCTCACCAGCTGTCACAAATCTGTGAATGGTCTGTGGCACTTGGCTTGGTGGTGCTGTGTGTGGCTTCAGCGATAACTTCTACCACTGTCATGTCGCCAGCGGAATCGGCCCTCAACAAGTTCTTTGGGGCAGCTGCTGAGGATGCGCTCAGTGTTCCTCTTCCCTGGGACAAGGGACATGATGGTGCGTCAGCCCAAGTTGGAAAACAGCCCAGCCCTGCTCGGCCCACCACCACCATGGATCCCACAACTGATTTGTGGTGCAGCCGGGATTCCTCTTGGTCCACTTCCTTCCGGTCCTCACCCCGGTGCCTGTTTGACACGATTTGGGTCAGTGCACTCCCTATACTGCAGCACCTCCCTTGCCCGTGTAACCATGAACTCCTGCTGAGGCTGCAAAATGGGAGCTTCAGTGTATTTTTTGTTCCCATAGAGGGTGATGCTGCTGAGACTCCTTGGTAGCCCCAACCACTTTTGGAGGTGCTGGCTTAAAATTAAGATTGCAAATTTGCTATAAAAAACTCAGTTTCATCAGTTCAAACTTGAAAAATAATACCTTTCTGTCCTAAGTGCACTGTACATTAAACATATGTACATAAAGCTTAACACATTTAATTACAACACAGTGTGTGCTAAAACTGTGAAATAAATACAGAAAACGTGAATAAACCAGCACATTTATTGAGGAAAAACCTGACTCCTGTGTTGTCCTAGAGCTGACGTGGCATTTTCAATGTGTTAAAAAGAGTGTGACCAAGTCTCTTTCATTGTAAATTGGTAGTTTTTGTAGTAGTATTTTCTTTTGTCGTGGAAATTTGCAGTTCATTTTTTTTTTAATTATCTTCTTAGTAAAATTCATAAACTGTGATGGATGTACTGGAAGCTGATGGAGGCCTTGGTCACTACTAGATTTTCACCTTGAGTAAGGGGGTCATGTGATCATAGCGTTTTGTTTTTTAGCAGGTGTACGCACACTAGATGGTTCTGATGAAATTTTCACCAGAGGCGGCTCTTGGATGACAGTGTCCCGGAATGTTCAAGGAAGTGAAAAAGCGATCGAGAATCTGCATCCTGACCTAAATCACCTCCAGCGGCTAATGGGTTCATGCATAGTCCAAGGGCCACCTCTGGTGAAAATTGAATCAAAATCCTTCCAGTAGTTTTTGCATAATCCTGCTACCTGCAGTCATTCGGACAAATAAACAAACCAACATTCTGACAGATGGGGCCTTGGTGGAGGTATGTGCTCTCTGGTTAACTTCTGTTGTCAGGAAATGGCAAGATAAATGAATGTGTTATCTTGGGATATGAGTTCTTTCAGGAGAAATTGAAATGCAGTCATAATGACCGTGGCCCCTCTTGGATTCCTTATATTTTAGTTGATGGATTTAAAAAAAAAAAATCTGTTTATTAATTGGTGTCATGCTTCACATTTTAATAACTGCCTAATGTAGCTATAAATAATGATTTAGTGCAAATTGCACCATTAAAAATAGGCTTTTTTTCCTTTTTGGTTTTTTTTTTGTCAAAGCCACGGTTAGCATAACATTAAATATTTTAAAACAGATAAGCTGTTTGTTACTGATTTCACTTTGATCGCAATTTTAAACCTACAGACGTGGACAAAATTGTTGGTACCCCTCTGTTAATGAAAGAAAAACCCACAATAGTCACAGAAATAACTTGAATCTGACAAAAGTGGTAATAAATAAAAATTCTATGGAAATTAACCAATGAAAATCAAACAATGCTTTTGAATTTTGGTTCAACAGAATTATTTTAAAAAACAAACTCATGAAACAGGCCTGGACAAAAATGATGGTACCCTTAACTTAATATTTTGTTGCACAACCTTTTGAGGCAATCACTGCAATCAAACGATTTCTGTAACTGTCAATGAGACTTCTGCACCTCTCAGCAGGTATTTTGGCCCACTCCTCATGAGCAAACTGATCCAGTTGTCTCAGGTTTGAAGGGTGCCTTCTCCAGACAGCATGTTTCAGCTCCTTCCACAGATGTTCAATAGGATTTAGATCAGGGCTCATAGAAGGCCACTTTAGAATAGTCCAATGTTTGGCTCTTAGCCATTCATGGATGTTTAGCTGTGTGTTTTGGGTCATTATCCTGTTGCAAGACCCATGACCTGCGACTGAGACCAAGCTGTCTGACACTGGGCAGCACATTTCTCTCTAGAATACCTTGATAGTCTTGAGATTTCATTGTACCCTGCACAGATTCAAGACACCCTGTGCCAGATGCAGCAAAGCAGCCCCAGAACATAACAGAACCTCCTCCATGTTTCACAGTAGGGACAGTGTTCTTTTCTTGGTATGCTTCATTTTTGTGTCTGTGAACATAGAGCTGATGTGCCTTGCCAAAAAGTTGCAGTTTTGTCTGGTCTGTCCATAGGACATTCTCCCAGAAGCTTTGTGGCTTGTCAACATGCAGTTTGGCAAATTCCAGTCTGGCTTTTTTATGATTTGTTTTCAACAGTGGTGTCCTCCTTGGTCGTCTCCCATGAAGTCCACTTTGGCTCAAACAACAGCGGATGGTGCGATCTGACACTGATGTACCTTGACCTTGGAGTTCACCATGAATGTGTTTACAGGTTATTCTGGGCTCTTTTTTTTTTTTTTTTTTTTTGAACATGTTTTAACTTTATTAACTGATTAGACCCTCTTATTTACCAGCAGCCTGAGGATGAGTATTGTGCTAGAAGTAATTAAAAATCCTTCTGAAGGTCTTTTTGTTTTCCAAATCTGTCACAGTCTAGTGCATTAACTTTAAATTAAGAACTGAAGAGTTCTTAATTTATTAATTTCAAACTTAATTTGAATGACCAAACTGTGGTCATTCAGATAGTAATGGATTTATTTTTTTCCCCTGCAAGACAAAAGAATAGCTCTGTTTTTAAAATTTTTAATTTGTAGTGTATTTTACTCCGATTTTTCACTTTTTAAGCTACCCATTATTTCAGTCCTAAGCTTTTTATGTACGTCTTTGAATTGATTTTTTTTTCCAAATTATATTTATTGAAATTTTTTCCTTTTGTTTTACACACACATAACCCCCCCAACAATCAAAACATGAAAAACAGCTCAGCACAAAATTGATCTACACAAAATTAAAGACTGAAATTTAAATTTAAAAAAAAAGGGGAAGATTACTTGGCAAGAAACTCCTACATGTACACACATAAACCAGCACTTGTACATTTGTACAGAGGAGCGTAACCATCATAGCACCACAAACAAGGTAAAAAAAAAAAAAAAAGGGTCATATTTAATCCAAGTTAACGCTCCCAAGAATCAAGGCCACCATAAGGTTAGAGAATTTGAGGTATGGGGTCCATATTTTCATAAAATATCTCTCTGTTGAGTGAAGTAAACATGTTAAATGTTCCAAAGGGAAACACTCCATGATGATTTTATGCCAGTTTGTTTTAGTTGGTGGTTTGTCACATATCCATGACAGAAAAATATTTCTTCTTGCCGCGTATGCAAGGATATTGTACAGTCTTGCAGAGATTCCAAAACGTAAGTCCTGGTTTGGGTGTCCCAATAGCAGAGAGCGAGGAGCCATGTCTACATTCACACCAAATATTTGATTCATGTCTTGTACAACGTCTAGCCAGTATGCTTGGATTTTAGGACAAGACCAAACACAATGAGTATAGGTACCAACTGAAATTTTACATTTCAGACACATGGGTGAAAGCTGGGGCTTCACGTTGGATCTTTTACTGGGAGAGATTTGTAAGCGATGTAAAATTTTGTATTGCAATAATCTTACACGATTGCATATTGAAATCTTCTGGGCACACTCCCAGATTGCATCCCATGAATCCTCACAAATATTTACACCGAGTTCACTTTGCCATTTCTGTTTAAGATCCTGCATAATTGACATACACATCACATCTGACTGACTTAAGGCACTATAACAGCGAGTTATAAATTTTTTGGTTGGGCCTAAAAGAAGTAACCGCTCAACTGCAGACACTGTGGCATTTACATTGAGTGTGGTCTTTCTAGTTATGAAATCTCAGATCTGAAGGTATCTAAAAAAATTCTGTTTAGAAAGACCAAATTTCTCCTGAAGCTGTTCAAATGATAACAATGCACCATCAAAAAGGTCATAGATTTTCTTTAACCCTTTAACTGTCCATATATTATAACCACTGTCCATCATACCAGGAACAAAGTCCGGATTGCCTTGAATAGGAATTAATAAAGTAGTTAAATCTGATCTTCCTTCAAGCTTTCATGTCATAAACCAGGCCTTTAAAGTATTGCAAATTATGGGGTTATTATCACAGAGATTTCTAACTGACTTTAAATTCTTACAAGACAAAATGCCCAACAGTGAACAGGAGACCTGTGACTTTTCAAGGCCCAACCTGGGCTCTTTTGTTACCATTCGTATTATCCGTCTCCTCCTGCGGCCACGTCCAGGGAGGTTGGCTACAGTCTTGTGGATCTTAAATTTCTGAATAATATGTGCAACTGTAGTCACAGGAACATCAAGCTGCTTGGAGATGGTCTTACTTTACTTTTAACATGCTTGTCTATAATTTTCTTTCTAATCTTCTGAGACAACTCTCTCCTTTGCTTCCTCTGGTCCATGTTTAGTGTGGTACACACCATGTCACCAAACAGCACAGTGACTACTTGTCACCCTTTAAATTAATTAAATCACCCTTATTGTCATTCAACCGTACAACCAATCATGTACAGCAGAACGAGATTGTGCTTTACCTATCTACAGTGTAAATCACACACACCCCAAGTGCAGAATCAGAGGGCGGCTGCCATGCAAGGCGCCGCCGCAGAGTTCCCTCCTCCATTCCATTTATTGCTGAGCACCAAGCTGGACGGCAGGAAGTTCCACTTTTATATGGTCTTCGGCATGACCCGGCCGGGATTTGAACCCCTGCCTCCCGGGTGTGGGGCGGATGCTCTACCAACTGAGCCACCACTCCGGTTAAATAGGCCGACTGACTGATTACAAGTTTGTAGACACCTGTGATGTTAGAGAACACGGTTTGGTTGAACATGTCCCTATGGTCACATGATTTTCAATCTTTTCTAGGGGTACCATCATTTTTGTCCAGGTCTGTTTCATGAGTTTGTTTTTTAAAATAATTCTGTTGAACCACAATTCAAAAACATTGTCTGATTTTCATTGGTTAATTTTCATAGAATTTTTATTTATTACCACTTATGTCAGATTCAAGTTATTTCTGTGACCATTGTAGGTTTTTCTTTCATTAACAGAGGGGTGCCAACAATTTTGTCCACGTCTGTATATTTTAATCACCCAAACACTTTTATTTTAATAAATTCACGCAGAAGTTGTTTTTTTTTGTTTTTTTTAAGTCTGCTCCCCTTTCTTGGCCTCCTCCCTCCTCTTCATCACCTCTCAACATCCTCCTCCTCACCCCACCCCACAGTCTTCCCCCTCGCTCGCACCGGTAGTTGTCATGGCGATGGAGTCGGGCTCGGCGTCCGCTCCGGAGGCTGTTGCCATGGAGATCCCGGTGCGAGGTGCGCTCCCGGTGGTGGAGGAGGACGAGGGCTTCATCGCGCCGTCGCCGCCGGGGTCCGAGGAGCGGCTACGCTACCGCAAAGGCGCGGGGAGACGCCGCCGCGGGGTGCCTTTCAACCGGGGCGGGTACTACATGCTGGCGGTGATCGGGGAGATCGGCTCGGAGCACCAGCTGGAGGCCGCCAGAGCGCAGCTGGAGCGGGGTGAGTCGTGCTCCATCCACCGGGACAGATGAGCGTTTGTTGACGCGAGTCAGCGGGCGGGTGAGAAATGCGTTAAAACGTGGAAACGTCTCCAGCAGGGACGCGAGGTTTGGCGCACCGAGCGGGACGATGTCCACCGGTGGCCGATACTGCGGCACTGCGCCACGGGGACTCCAGCGCTGCTGCACACAAGTTAGGTAACAGCGGGGCAGAATTTTAGCCGCAGACACCGTCCTGTAGTCCAGGCTTGGCTTAAGAGCCACGCTGAACAGGTTTATTTTTGGCCAGAAAAACACTGCATGGAGCATCAAAATATATTTGACCCCTAAAACGAAGGTAAAGCAGCCACGGTTTAAGAATAAAGTTGCCTGACAACAGTAGCAATAGGTAAGTTTTAACACATTAACTCACCCCTATTGCGCTTTTTGAGGCTCCCCCTTAATTTTTGGTGTATTATGTATGATATGGTGTAAAATCAAACTGCTAGTAGGTGATTTATGGGGGGGGGGGGGGGGTCATGTTCCCTTGTTAGTAAAATGACCAGAAAGCCCCCCCCCCACCACCCAGGCATTACCATCCTCGTCAAGAGTCTGCAAATCATTTAGAGAGAGTATCTGAATCAGCCACAAATTGCTGAGCTTTAGTAAAGTTGTAAAAGTACAAGAAACATGTTGAAAATTGTGAGGAGAAACTGCAGACTTAAAAGAAAAAAAAGTTTCAAATTAGTGTAAATTTCAGTTGGAAAAAAAGGTAACAAATTTGTCACAAAAAGTTGCTGTTTTTTGGGGTGGGGGAGTACTAAATTAATTAGAAAAGTTAAAGATTTGCTGTAAAAAAAAAAAAAAAATCAAAATTTTCAGAAAAAAGTTATACATTTCCAAGAAAATTGCTACAAGAAAAAAACAATGCAAATTGGCAAGAAATTTGGAAATTTTTGAGGAAAAAAATTCACAGCTTTTTGTTGTTGTAAATTTGTGACTTATTTGTAAATGTGGCTTGTTTTTTTGTTGGTTTTTTTTTACTTTACATATTTAACATTTTTTCTCATAAATACAGTGGGGCAAAAAAGTATTTAGTCAGCCACCAATTGTGCACGTTCTCCCACTTAAAGATGAGAGAGGTCTCCAATTTTCATCATAGGTATACCTCAACTATGAGAGACAAAATGAGAAAAAAAAATCCAGAAAATCACATTGAAGGATTTTTAATGAATTAATTGGTAAATTCCTCAGTAAAATAAGTATTTGGTCACCTACAAACAAGCAAGATTTCTGGCTCTCACAGACATGTAACTTCTTCTTTAAGAGGCTCCTCTGTCCTCCACTCGTTACCTGTATTAATGGTACCTGTTTGAACTCGTTATCAGTATAAAAGACACCTGTCCACAACCTCAAACAGTCAGACTCCAAACTCCACTATGGCCAAGACCAAAGAGCTGTCAAAGGACACCAGAAACAAAATTGTAGACCTGCACCAGGCTGGGAAGACTGAATCTGCAATAGGCAAGCAGCTTGGTGTGAAGAAATCAACTGTGGGAGCAATTATTAGAAAATGGAAGACATACAAGACCACTGATAATCTCCCTCGATCTGGGGCTTCACACAAGATCTCACCCCGGGGGGTCAAAATTATCACGAGAACAGTGAGCAAAAATCCCAGAACCACATGGGGGGACCTAGTGAATGACCTGCAGAGAGCTGGGACCAAAGTAACAAAGGCTACATCAGTAACACACTACGCCGCCAGGGACTCAAATCCTGCAGTGCCAGACGTGTCCCCCTGCTTAAGCCAGTACATGTCCAGGCCCGTCTGAAGTTTGCTAGAGAGCATTTGGATGATCCAGAAGAGGATTGGGAGAATGTCATATGGTCAGATGAAACCAAAATAGAACTTTTTGGTAAAAACTCAACTTGTCGTGTTTGGAGGAGAAAGAACACCATACCTACTGTGAAGCATGGGGGTGGAAACATCATACTTTGGGGCTGTTTTTCTGCAAAGGGACCTGGACGACTGATCCGTGTAAAGGAAAGAATGAATGGGGCCATGTATCGTGAGATTTTGAGTGAAAACCTCCTTCCACCAGCCAGGGCATTGAAGATGAAACGTGGCTGGGTCTTTCAGCATGACAATGATCCCAAACACACCGCCCGGGCAACGAAGGAGTGGCTTCGTAAGAAGCATTTCAAAGTCCTGGAGTGGCCTAGCCAGTCTCCAGATCTCAACCCCATAGAAAATCTTTGGAGGGAGTTGAAAGTTCGTGTTGCCCAGCGACAGCCCCAAAACATCACTGCTCTAGAGGAGATCTGCCTGGAGGAATGGGCCAAAATACCAGCAACAGTGTGTGAAAACCTTGTGAAGACTTACAGAAAACGTTTGACCTCTGTCATTGCCAACAAAGGGTATATAACAAAGTACTGAGATGAACTTTTGTTATTGACCAAATACTTATTTTACAGAGGAATTTACCAATTAATTCATTAAAAATCCTTCAATGTGATTTTCTGGATTTTTTTTTTCTTATTTTGTCTCTCATAGTTGAGGTATACCTATGATGAAAATTGGAGACCTCTCTCATCTTTTAAGTGGGAGAACTTGCATAATTGATGGCTGACTAAATACTTTTTTACCCCACCGTGTGGGACTTGCTCATGGAAAACTTGTGACTTTTTTTGAATTGTAAATTAGAAGCTTTTATCATATTCTTGCACCTTTATTCTTGCAAATTTGCACTTAATTTACATTCATACGTTTGTGAAAACCCCACGACCACTGCCCCCCTTGTTAAAAAACAAATCACCTCCTGCTAACAGCTCAAAGTCCACCTGCACAGGAGTTCTCCTCTCCCACACAAATGAGGACTATACAGTCTGACTGAAAGGCCTTTTGGTTTTGCCGTCCTCTTTTGTGGAGTAATCCTAAATCAGCAGACCTGATCCAGACCTCCTGGCTTGTTTGGTATGCCCTCTCCTGTGGGAGGGCTGGAGGGGCTGGGGCTGGACCCTACCCCAGCGTCTTTGGCAGAGACACATTCATACTTTAGGGTAATTTATCCCTAATTAATGCCAGTTAACCTAACATGCATGTCTTTGGACTGTGGCAGTCAACCGGAGCTCCTGGCAAAAGCCCACGCAGACTCGGGGAGAACATGCAAACTCTACACAGAACAGTCGCCATTGGCCAGTTGTGGGTCTGAACCCACAACCTTCTCTCTGTGAGCACTAACTAGTGCACTGCCTCGCTGCCCAGTTAGCTCGGCTCGTTGTAAATTCTAGTTACTCCGATAGACACCTCTGTTCTCAGCTCATTCATTAATCCACAGTCCATAATTTATCTCATGTCATTCTGGCCAACTTTTTTTTTTTTTGTCTGCCATGACCTTGGTACCGTTAGCATGGAGATGAGTTTTGTTTTCTTTTCTTAAATTTGAAGAAATTTTTTTTTAAATTTTACATTTTTTTTCTTATGATTTTATTTTTCTTGTAAATATGCAAGCTTTGTCTTGTAAAATAAAATTGCAGCTTTTCTCATATTTTTTTTAAATTAATTTGGAGCCCTATTCTCATAAATATGAACATTTTTCCCTGTATAATTGACTTTCATTTTGTAAATGTCTTATTTTACTTATAAATTTGCTGTTTTGTTAATTTGAGGCTTCTCGACAATTTGTAACTTTTTCTCAAAAGTTTATTTCTTAATTAATTTTCTCATAATGTTATTTTTTTTCTAGTAACTTTGATGTTTTGGGTTTTTTTCCCTTTTAATTTTGTATTTTTTTTTTTCCTTTCCCACTGCAGGCTACATCTAACTATTGATATGACCCATAACCAGGGCTTGACAATAACTTTTTTGCTCACCGGCCACTATGACTAGTGATTTTCCAAAGTCACGAGCCACTCAGCCTGTCCACTAGCCACAATTTTGTAGTTGGAAAATTATGTTTAATATGATCAAATTTGACTATTGCATGCTAAAATTTACTTGAACTAAATTTACAACCTTTTTAAATGTAAGTGACCCTTATACATAATAAAAATGGGAATAGAAACACTGTTTAATTATTCATGAACAGCAGTAAATACTGTAAAACAGTAGAGAAAAATATTTGCAATGAAGCACATGTAGATTTGGGGTCCGTCCCAGTTCTCATTTGTACCCCTCCACCTGTCCCTGCCCTGTGGCCCTTGAGGGCTGAAAACGACCCCTGTGAATTGGGACCCACCCCTATGTCATCAGTAGCTGTTGATGGATTTAACCTAAATGGAGACTGCCTGTTTTCACCAGGAAAAAAAGGAAGAGAAAGAATAGAAAACTGATGAGGAGAAAAGTCTCATCTTAAGGAGAAAAATGTCTCAAATTTACATGAACAATTCTAATCATTAGAAAAAGTCAGAAATTTACTAGGAAGAAAGCTCTAAATTCAGAGAAAAATTTGGACGGACAGGTTTTGGCTCACGGGCCATATGTTTGACACCTCTGGACCAGCCCATTAGAAATATATATTTAGAGAGTAAAGGGCTATCAGCATCAAATACAATAATGATAACTATAAAATTATAGTTTTAAAAATCATTCTAAATTCTCCAGTCTGTCATCGACTCCACGATCATTTCTCCTCCTACTGCGCACTCGGATCCTGCTGGAAGCAGGTCGATAAACGTCCCCAGCCTCTGTCATTTATTCCAGCCCTGCTGTCAAAACAGGTGAAAGTGATGGTCAGATCTTTTTTTGATTGGCTGAACGTGTTTTTATTGTCAATAAAATCGGGAGTTGTAGTTTTGCAGTCTCACATTGAGAGGGTTTATTATTAAATTTGCTGCTTGAGAAAACCACAACCCACCACAGCGGCTAGTGGGGCTGACTGTCTTACCGGCCACTGTTGAACGCTACTTGCCGCTGGCAGATGGGCGGGTGTTGATGGTCAAGCCCTGCCCATAAATAAGAAAGCAGTTTATATTTTTCAGCATCTGCCTGTATTTATTTTTGTGTGACGACGTGCGAGTGTGAACACACAAACTCTGCAGGCGTGCAGTTCTCAAACCGATGATGGGATGGTTATTAAAGTTGAGAATTTTGAAGTTTTTGCTACATTCAGGCATCATTACTCAGCTGAAAGTCGTAGTGGCGTGTGGGTTAAAATCCTCCCCCTCCTCCTCCTGAAGAACTGCTGCAGGCTGCAGATGTTCCTGCCATCCTGTCTGTGGATATAAATGATTGCAGTGTTGAGTATACTGATATTGAGCTGACCAGCACAGACACAACACAGGATGGGAGAAGCTGGTACGTGCGTGGAGCCATAAAACATGTTCGAGTCTTAAAATGAAGGCAAAATAGACGCGTTAAAATTATAATCATACAAGTAGTAAAAGGATATTTGCCTTTTTTTTCTAATTTTCTTGTAAATTTGCAAGTTCAGAATGTTTTTTTCTGTTTTTGTTGATTACAAAAATACAAAAATTGATCCAAGAGTGCATACCTCTACCAAGACCCTTGTTTGTTTAAGTGCAGCAGGATTACGCAAAAAACTGTTGGATGGATTTTGACGAAATTTTTACCAGAGGTGGCCCGTGGGCTACGGATGATTCCATTAGATTTTGGAGGTCATCCATGGGTGTATACATCTGCCAAGACCCTATCTCGCAATGTAGTGTGATCATCCATCTGCCTATAAACTGGATTAAGCAAGGTCTACTGGATAAAATTAGGGATACGGACGAAGGTACAGACCAACGATGGGGAAAAAAAATGCATTGATACTTTGTGGTGGTGATACTGTATCGATTCAGAGACCCTAGTATCATGATACTTTATTAAGAATTATTAATAAGTGTTGCAAACACAAACTTACCTATTTAGGTACCAGAGTAATAAAAACCAATTCATTCTTCGGTCCACTAGATGGTATTAAATGCTCACTGTGGTTAGGTCAGCACAGCAAAAGAGTGACTGCTGAGATCTAGCCATGAGATGAACAAGACAAAGACTGGGATGGGAAATCGCAGTATATGATATTGCAATACTCGGTATATCGCAGGATCATGATAGTGTGGCACTGAGGGGCAAGTATCGCGATAGTGTTGCATCGTGACATCGAGACAGGACAGATTTTGAGAAAATGTGACACCTTGAGGTAGGGCTGTGTGATATGACGATATATATTGGTGAGGCGATAAACATCTAGCATTCCATATAAAACTATATCCTTTATATCGGGATTTAAGAGACATACCCATTTCTATTTGTCACCGCCCTGCCTCGCCTCCGCAGTGTGCCAGGTGTGCCACAGCAGCTAACTGCAAGCTAATGTTTTGCCGCTACTTCTGTGCCAGCCAGGGATGTTGGACTTTTTCCCACATGTGCTGTGTTAGAGAGGATAGTCCTCCAACCTTGTTTTAACTGGAGGTAAGTCACGTTAACCAGTGTTGCCAACTTGGCAACTTTCTTGCTAAATCTGGCGACTTTTCAAACCCTCTTGGCAACTTTGTTTGTCAAAAGAGACTAGTGACAAATCTAGCAACTTTTTCTGGTGTTATCAGAGACTTTTCTGGTGTTTTGTAGACTGACATGCAGGGCTTGGTGGGTTGTAGTTTCCTTAGGCAGCATCTAAAACCTAACTGTAATGTGAGACTACAAAACTACAACTCCCAGAAGCACTATCTGCACACAGTGTGTGCACCGCAACCCGGTGGGAAGAAAGGCCATGGCAGTGGCAACTTCTCATATCGAGCCCTGATCACCTGTTGTCCAAGCGGTGAGTAGCCCCCAACATCAGCTCCTACCTCTGTGGTTAAACATGAGTATTTTTAGAGCAAGAAGCCGCATTTGATGTCTGCAGTTGTGTAAATGCAAGTTTTCTTATCACACAGACAAAAAGTGACTGAGTTGTTACTGTAAATAACAAATGAAGCTTCTTCTAAGGCAGGGGTCAATGACATGGCACAATCATGTGCCATGGAGGGCCAAGACCCTACAGATTTTCTCTTCTACCCAGTCTCTTCAGCAGGTGTTTTCACTTATCAGCAATCAGTGGGAAGAAATTAAGTGAAATCTGCTGCCGAAGACACTGGTTGGAGGTAAAGTCTGCAGGGTCTTGGCCCTCCATGGCACATGATTGGACACCCCTGTTCTAAGGTGAACTTTCATTTATCTATGCTTTCTATTTTATTTTATCTTATTCATTTACATGTTGTCCTGATATGCAACTATTTCATGGAAGTAAATCCTCTAAATATGTATTTTTAATGGGCTGGTCCAGGGCTGTCAAGCATATGGCCCGTGGGCCAAAAACGGCCCACCAGGGGGTCCAGCATTTTCTCTGTGAATTTACAGCTTTATTTCTAGTAAATTTCTGACTTTCTGCTGATTAGAATAGTTTGTGTAAATCTGAGACATTTTTCTCTGTAAGATGAGACCCTTTTTTTCCTCATCAGTTTTCTTTTTCTTCTTTTTTCTGATGAGAACAAGGGGCCCTTGATTTCAAGGGCCAAGGGGATGGGGTAGAAATGAGACCTGGGACGGACCCCAAATCCACCTGTGCTTCACTCTCACATTGCAAATATTTTTCTCAACTGTTTTACAATATTTATTGCTGTTAATAACTACTTAGACAGCGTTTCTCTTGCTATTTTTATGTATGTATAAGGGTCATTGCAGGTTGTACATTTAATTCAACTACATTTTAGCATGCGATAATCAAATTTGATCACATTAAACATAATTTTCCAACTACAAAATTGTGGCTAGTGAAAAGGCTGAGTGGCTAGTAACTTTGGAAAATCATTAGCCACAGTGGCTGCTGATGTGAAAGCACTATTGCTCTGCAGTTGCTATCCTCAACAAGCAGTGGGTGCTACCGTAAGCCTCTCTCCATCCCAAAGCACTCACAGGCGGTTAGTGTCACAGCAGCCTCGTGCAGCAGTTAGTTGCAGTCAAAGAGGAGACCTACACCCATGCCACTCACGTCCAGACTGCAAATGAATTGCGCCTGCACACCCCCCCCCCCGCCAATCGATGTTTCTTCACTGTCATTGTCACACTAATAAATCACTGCATTTAACTAACAGCCTCAGTCACTTCGCCCACTGTGTGTATGTGTGTGTACTGACGAGGGACCTTCCTGTGGTAACGTATCGTCACTTTCTGTGTTTCTGGCTGTCTGTGGTTTGCTCTCCGCATTTTCCTGAGGATTTTGCCTTTAATTGTATTTTAATCACTTTTTTCCATCTACCGTTAGCTCTCGCTTCTGTTTATCAAGCCTGTTGCACTTGTATGCGTACTCAGTGTCATCTAATCACCCTCTTCAGCCTTCTGTTCACCTTTCATCTGTGTTTTTGTTAGCTTCAGGTTAGCCACTAGCAATGGCTACTAGCTCTCCTTCCTCTCCTCCTCTGGTGTGCACTCTGTCAGATGCTTAGCTACACCTCTGCCTCTTTTAGTGATAACGGTAAATGTAATAAATGTTGTCTTTTTGAGGCACTCGAGGTGAGGTTGTCTGATTTGGAATCCCGGCTCTACTGTATTGAAACACCGTCTGCGCCAGTTAATAATGACGGACGTCCCCTAGCTGCAGCGGAACTCCCTAGCTTAGGGCGGCCTGCTAGCGGTCCTCCGGTCCTCCTCAGCAGCGAGGAGACTGGGTGGGTGACGGTGAGAAGGAAGCCTAGCTGCAAAGCCCCAGTTAACCAACCTGTTCATGTTTCTAATCGCTTTTCCCTGCTCAGCGACACACCCGCTGAGGAAAAAACTCTGATCAATGGCGACTCTGTAGTCAGAAACGTGAACCTAGAGACTCCAGCAGCCATAGTCAAATGCATTCCTGGGGCCAGAGCAGGCGACATCAAGTCAAATTTGAAAATGCTGGCTAAAAGTAACTGTAAATACTCCACAATTGTTATCCACACCAGCATTAACGACGTCCGACTCCGACAGTTGAAGTCTCAAAACTTAATGTGGAATCGGTGTGTGACTTTGCCAAAACAATGTCTGCCTCTGTAGTATTCTCTGGGCCCCTCCCCAATCTGACCAGGGATGACATGTTTAGCCTCTTGTCATCCTTCAACCGCTGGCTGTCTGTGTGGTGTCCTGCAAACAATGTGGGCTACATAGACAATTGAAGCTCATTTTGGGGAAAACCTGGTCTTGTTAGATGAGACGGCGTACATCCCACTTTGGATGGTGCTTCTCATTTATCTAACAATCTGGCATTATTTTTATTCAAATTTCCAAAACCTTGACAACTCAGAGTTGGGACCAGGAAGCAGAGTCGCAGTCTTAAACGCCTCTCTGCAGCTCCTCTTCATCCGCCACCCCTCAATTTAGCCCCTGTCTTCCCCATCAGAGAATCATTGTCTGCTCCTTCCAAAGTAAATAAAAATATCATGTATAAGCATCCCAAAGTGATTAAACAAAAAGCTGGTAAAACTCCAATTAAACATGAAGCCTCTAAATTTAATAATTCAGCCCCGGTTCCTCCTCATAATTTAAAAATTAAATGCGGTTTGTTAAATATTAGGTCTCTAACTCCCAAGTCTCTGCTAGTCCATGATCTGTTAATTGATCATCAGATTGATTTAATATCCCTTACAGAGACTTGGTTAGGGCAAGAGGATTATATTGGTTTAAATGAATCAACTCCCTCTGGTTATTTAAACTGTCAAAATCCCAGAAGTTCTGGTCGTGGAGGAGGAGTAGCAACAATTTACCATTCCAAATTACTATTTAATGTAAAGCAAAAAACACGTTATAATTCCTTTGAGGGCCTGGTCCTCAGTGTTGGGCATTTTAGCAATTTTAGGCTAAACCCAGTTTTATTTGCCATAGTTTATCATCCTCCATCAACCTTGCCAAATTCTTAGCTGATTTAAGATAAGATAAGATAAGATAAGCCTTTATTAGTCCCACAACGGGGAAATTCCAGGATTGCAACAGCACAGGGATAGCAACACTCAGAGCAACAATCAGAAGGCAAGGAAAAAAAAAAACAAAAAACAAAAAAAAAACAAGCAAGCAAGAGCAGCTAATATACATATGTACATATTACTATAAAATATATATATACACACACACACACACACAGACACACAGTGCAGAGCATTGTAGCTAGATGGAATAAATATATAGATATATAAATATAAACACACCCAGTGCTGAGCATTGTAGCTAGATGGAATAAATATATAGATATATAAATATAAACACACCCAGTGCAGAGCATTGTAGCTAGATGGAATAAATATGTAAATATATAAACACACACAGTGCAGAGCATTGTTGCTAGGTGGGATGAAACAGCATAACCGTCTACTTAGTTATCCTACATGGTATGATTATGTGCCCATACATATTCTCACCCTCCATAGCGACCGGTATGTTCCTAGTTGTATGCCGGAGAGGACCATTGTGTAAGTCTATTGCATCTTTTGCATTCAAAAAACTATTAGTTTGTTACGTCTTTTTGCTATCTCTGCGAGCAGCCCTGCTTAGGTTGTACAGTCTGACAGCCGTTGGTAGGAAGGACCTACGAAACCTCTCGGTTGTGCACCTGGGATGATGTAGTCTGCTGCTAAATGAGCTCCTCAGTGCATCCAGTATGTCCTGCATAGGGTGGAACTCGGACTCCAGCAGAGATGACAGTTTAGCCACCGTCCTTCTCTCTCCTATCTCCTCCATCGGATCAAGGCGTTGCCCCAGGACAGAGCTAGCTTTCTTAATCAGTTTGTTCAGTCTCTTCCTATCGGCTGCAGTAATGCCACTGCCCCAGCAGACCACTCCAAAAGTGATGGCTGATGCCACCACCGTGTCATAGAATGACTTCAGCAGCGCCCCTTGTACACCAAAAGACCTGAGTCTCCTCAGCAGGAACAGCCTGCGCTGTCCCTTCTTGTAGAGTGCGTCAGTATTGTGTGACCAGTCTAGTTTATTGTTCAGATGAATACCCAGGTACTTGTAGGATGTCACCATCTCGATGTCTGTTCCATGTATATTTACTGGTGCTGTGAGGGGCTGCCCATGCCTGCGGCAGTCCACCACCAGCTCCTTAGTTTTCCTCGCGTTGATCTGGAGGCAGTTCCGATGGCACCAGTCCACAAAGTCCTGGATAAGCCCTCTGTACTCAGCTTCATCTCCGCTGGAGATGAGACCAACGATCGCAGAGTCATCAGAGAACTTCTGTAGATGGCAATGTGTTGTGTTGTGTGAGAAGTCCGCAGTATAAAGAGTGAACAGGAAGGGAGCCAGCACCGTTCCCTGGGGGGCCCCCGTGCTACTGATGATCGTGTCGGAAACACAGTCCCGGGTTCTCACAAACTGAGGCCGGTTCGTGAGGTAGTCCAGGATCCATGATGACAGGTGCTGGTCCACCCCTGCGCGCAGCAGCTTGTCCTTCAGGATCATCGGTTGGATGGTGTTGAAAGCACTGGAGAAGTCAAAGAACATGATCCTCACCATATTCCCGGGCTTCTCCAGGTGGGACAGAGAACGGTGAAGGAGGAAGATCACCGCATCCTCCACCCCAATGCCATGCTGGTAGGCGAACTGGAGTGGATCCATCGCTGGTTCCACCAGGGGGCGGAGATGAGCAAGGAGCAGTCTCTCCAGGGTCTTCATCAAGTGGGACGTCAAGGCCACCGGTCTGAAGCTGTTCAGGTCTTTGGGGTGGGAAGTTTTTGGTACAGGTACCACACAAGATGTTTTCCACAGCTGTGGTACCCTCCCCAGTTTCAGGCTCATGTTGAAGATATACGTCACAATCCCACACAGCTGGTCTGCACAGGACTTGAGGAGCTTTGCGCTGATGCCGTCCGGTCCCGACGCCTTCCTCGCCTTGATCTTCCTCAGCTCCATCCTCACCTGGGTCTTGGTCAGGGTCAGGATGGGGGGCTGTGTGTTGGGAGTGGGGGGGGTGTCGGTGGAGTGGGGAGTGGGTAGCAGGACTTGATTTCTTAGAGGCAGCAGTGGTTGTTGTGCAGACAGGGGGGAGGGCGGTTGGTCAAATCTATTGAAAAACAGATTCAGGTTGTTCGCCCACTCCCTGCCCCCCGTGGCCTGGGGGGAGGTATTCTGGAGCCCCGAGATGGTTTAGTGCTGAAATCAGATAGAATAATTATAGTAGGGGACTTTAATATACATGTAGATAGTGACTGCCTTAATGTGGCATTTAATTCAATATTAGACTCGATGGGGTTTTTTCAGAAAGTAGGAAATTCTACTCATCATCTCCACCATACGTTGGACCTTGTTCTGACATATGGCATAGAAATAGAAAATCTGGTAGTGTCTCCTCATAACCCTGTTCTGTCAGACCACTATTTCTGACTATTTGGCTCCTAAAGAAAAATATTACTACAGTAGATGCCTCTCAGATGATGTTGTTACCAAATTTATGCAGATTGTTTCCTCTATGCTATGTGTCAGCACAACAGAAATAAGCTATGGAGAGCTTGCTCCTTCTGTAATTGATAGCAAGGTAGATAGTGTTACAGCTTCTCTGCATTAGACTCTAGACTTGGTGACCCCTTTAAAAAAGAAAAAGTCTAATCAGAGATTTCTAACTCCTTGGTTCAACACCGAAACTCGTAGCTTAAAACAGAAGACTCATCAATCAGAAAGAAAATGGCGCTCCACTAATTTAGATGAAATCTATTTAGCTTGGAGAAATCATCTTTTAATTTATAAAAAATCTCTTAGAAAAGCTAGAATGAGTTATTATTCTGCATTAATAGAAGACAACAAGAATAATCCCAGGTTTCTTTTCAGTACTGTAGCCAGTTGACAAAGAGTCAGGCCTCCATCAATCCTAGCATTCCCTTAGAGCTTACTAGTCAGGACTTTATGAACTTTTTCAATAATAAAATTTCATCCATCAGAGATACAATCAATCAGATTCTTCCCACCGTTAACTTAAATACAGTAACTACGACAACTCCTTCAATTGATATCTGTCTTGATGAGTTTACTCCAATTGACCTTTTAGAGTTAGACAAAAATAGTTTCCTCATCCAAGCCTTCAACTTGTCTTTTAGACCCTATTCCTACCAGGTTATTTAAAGAAGTCTTCCCATTTATTGGTAGCTTTATTCTTCAAATAATCAATTCTTCATTAATTTTAGGCCATGTACTGCAGGCTTTTAAAACTGCTGTAATTAAACCCTTACTCAAAAAGCCAATGCTGGATCCAGTAATTTTAGCTAACTATAGACCAATCTCTAATCTCCCTTTCATTTCAAAAATCTTAGAAAGAGTTGTTGCTACGCAATTATTTGACCACTTGCAGGGAAATGGTTTATTTGAAGAGTTTCAATCTGGGTTTAGAATCTATCATAGTACTGAAACAGCCTTAGTGAAGGTCACTAATGACCCCTGATCGTATCTGATAATAGACTTGTTTCTGTACTTGTCCTTTTAGACCTTAGTGCAGCTTTTGATACTATCGATCATAATATTCTACTTGATAGATTAGAACACTATGCTGGACTTAATGGAACTTCGTTGCAGTGGTTTAGATCTTGTTTATGTGATAGGTTCCAGTTTGTTCATGTCAATAATGGGTTTTCTTTCAACTCAAAGCTCAGTCATGGAGTTCCACAGGGATCTGTGCTAGGCCCTACTCTTTTTAGTTTATATATGCTTCCGTTAGGCAACATTATTAGAAAGCACTGTATACATTTTCATTGTTATGCAGATGACACACAATTATACCTGTCAATGAAGCCAGATGATAGTAATCAATTAGACAAGTTAGATGCCTGTCTTAAGGAAATCAAATCTTGGATGACTTGTAATTTCCTGCTATTAAATTCAGATAAGACTGAAGTCATTCTTGTTGGTCCAAAAAACCTTAGAAACACCTTTCCAAATCAAACTTTTAGTTTGGATGCAGTTACTGTTTCTCTTAATAGCTGTTTGAGGAACCTTGAAGTTATTTTTGATCAAGATCTGTTTTTCAATTCACATATTAAATTCATTTCTAAGACTGTGTTCTATCATTTGCGTAATATTGCCAAGATTAGGAGCATCTTGTCTCAGAGTGATGCTGAGAAACTGATCCACGCTTTTGTTAGCTCGAGATTAGATTATTATAACTCTTTTATTATCAGGTTGTCCTAAAACATCTCTAATAAGTCTTCAGTTGATCCAAAATGCTGCAGCAAGAGTTTTAACAGGTACTAGAAAGAAAGATCATATCTCTCTGGTTCTGGCCTCCCTTCACTGGCATCCGATAGAGTTTAGAATTAAGTTTAAAATCCTTCTTCTCACTTTCAAAGCTCTAAACAATCAGACCTCTTTTTATTTAAAAGATCTGATATTACCCTATTATCCTAACAGAGCACTACGCTCCCAAAATGCTGGATTACTTGTAATACCTAGAATCTCCAAAAGTACAATGGGGGGCAGAGCCTTCAGTTATCAAGCTCCTCTCTTGTGGAACCAGCTGCCAATCTGGATTCGGGAGTCAGACTCAATCTCTGTTTTTAAGAATAGGGATAAAACCTTCCTTTTTGATATAGCCTACAATTGGGGAGGGATCATATGTTTCTGAATCCTCCCTTAGTTATGCTGCTATTAGGATTAGACAGCCGGGGGACCTCCAATAATTGCACTGGGCTTCACGCCTTTCTTCACTCTCAATGAATTTTTTTTTTTTTTGCTGCTCATTAACATCTGTTTGTTCTCTCCCATAGATTGAGTCCCCATCGTGCTGTTTGTGCTCTACATGTCTGTTCTTTTCATCTTCTCTATCCCCTCAACCCCCAGCCAGTCACAGCAGATGACTGCCCCTCCCTGAGCCTGGTTCTGCTGGAGGTTTCTTCCTATTAAAAGGGAGTTTTTCTTCTCCACCGTCGCCAAGCGCTTGCTCACAGGGGGTCGCCTGATTGCTGGGGTCTTTCTGCAATTGTAGGGGTTTTCCCTACAGTTGAAAGTGCTATGAGATGACTGTTGTTGTGAAATGGCACTATATAAATAAAGTTGAATTGAATTGTATGTTACATAAGCTAAACATCTAGCAGTTAGCTTGTCATGTCACAGTCTAAACTGTACACTCAAAAGTACAGAAAGTAGAGGGACTCAAACCCTTAATTCAGAGGCTGGTTGAAGCCATTTATTGGAGATGATAGAATAGGCTTTATTGTCACTGTACAGCTGTACAGCACAATGAAATTGATACACAAGTGATGCCCTATTTAAATGCCAAATTAAAACAAACAAACCAAGAATCAACAGAAGTTAATTTGTAGTTCTAAAGATATTTATGGTGTTTTTTTTTAATTCACTTTTTGTCTTTCCTACAAGATTATTCTTCTCTCCTACAGCGTCCATTACAATTACATGCAAATGACCAATTATGCAAATTAGGCAATGATGTCATTTCACTTGTAGTGACTTTTAGGACAGCCAATAGCTACTTTGCTTACTGAGGAGTTGGCAACAGTGACGTTAACAACATCTCGGTGACAAATGCTAAATGACAATGCTAACTTGTCACTAATAGGAAACATTACAGTGTATCAGACCATCGTTCTGGTTTAAATCACTCCCAAGTTTCTTAATTTTGTCTGAAAAACTATTACTAAAGCTGCAAAAGTGCATGGCAGCAGCAACATACACAGTAAATAAATAAATTAAAACATTGGAGGAACAAATATAATATAACTCTTAATATAACTTGATTTCTGATCATTTTTAATTTGTCCAGTAGCGATAAAGAATAAAGTTAGTCATCTCAAATGCACATTAAAAACAATTTTATAACAACACTGCAAAATTAAGAGGGGAAAAAGTGCATAAAATTAATGAGATGAATTTGTACAATTGATTTTTTTTTCCAGTATGTAATTTAAAATGTAGAAAAAGAGATGGTCCTTGGTGATTGGTTATCATATATAAACTATAGAATTTACATAAAATGTATGTCATGATATATATCATTGTCGTCAAATAAGATTACTTGTATTGTGATATGAAATTATGGTCATATTGCACAGCCCTGCCTTGAGGCATTTTTTGTTAAAAGTTGGTAACCTGGTGTCTTAACACAATTTGAGTATGCTGAACATGAATATGATGGCTATCAACCTCAATTTTTGGATTTAAGCACTGAAAATGCAAATTTAAAATAGACCCCTAAAGTTTCATAATTTTCATCTTGAAGTAGCTTAAATTCCAAATAAGGGAAATTATTAATTTTCTGTGATGCATTAAATACCACTTTTTATAGTAGCCATTGGTGCTCAGCATAATAGAACGGAGAAAAGAAAGTTACGCACAGAGCTACCAAAGGACTGCCCCCCCCCCCCCCGTAGTTTTCACTACTTACAGTAGCTGTGTGGCCTAGGGTCAGAGAAACGGAGATGGGCACCTCCCCTGTACACCACATAAGGTGTCCCACATGCTTTGGAATGAACTAACTATTAGTTTTAGAACAAAACTGGAGAGAATTAAACATGTAAGGACCTCTTTGGTGTTTTTTTGAAAGCATTATTAGTCACAACAATTGGTATGTTATGTCCAATACTCTATTATTATTTGTTTTTTCAGATCCACATCCAAATCAAACTGTGAATGACTTGAAGAAAACAAATACCTATAAACTTTTTTGTTTAAATAATTGCATGATAAAGTGGGAATATATTTTCCATTAGATATACAAAGTTACATCCCATACAGTTTCAGGACTCATGTCTTTATTGAATTATGTTTCAGTCTATTGTTCATTTGCTCAGTTGTCGCTGATCTTTTAAATGTCTGATGTGTTAAATGCTCGTCGGCCTCCGTCGGTCTATGATGACCATGGAAGAGAATCCTAAACGTCTACTCTGCTGGAACAGCACCGCCTGTGGCTGAACAGGCCGATGCGCACCGGTATTCTACCTTCCAGCGTTGGGCGTTGGTAGGATTCAAGCCTGGGCAGGAAGATATGGAGGACAAGATGTTACCCATTCAGCATGTCCCCCCTCTCCACGTCACTGATGAATCCAAAGGAACAGCAGGGCTGCTATAGTTTGGCACCAGCGCCGTTGCAGGAGCTGCCAGAACGATGTTGAGCACAACAGAGAACTGCCTTAGGGGCTCCGACTCCGGATTTTTCCTCAGGGTCGACTCCCGAAACCTTTCCCGTGACTGGGTGTGCCGCAAGGCAGCGGAGGTTTGAAATCAGGGTTTACCTTCCCCTAGATGGGCTACCTTCCCAGGTTGACAAGCCACCATCTACCCGAAGCATCTGGTTTTAAGGCGCCAGAGATCCGCCCTCGCCCCTTCTCCTATTAGTAAAAGCAGTTCCGCCGGGCTTAGAGACTAAACCACACGGGCAGGCTAGGAGTTGGACTTAGTTGTCAGAGGCTTTTCGAGACGCACACCGTAAGGAGCATTTTATGAGCACTGGGAGCTTAACCCCAGTGCCGCTCCTGGCTATGACAACCTTGGAACCATGTGTTAAATGATCACTTAAGAATTTTACGTTTTCAGACTGTCAAGACGTGGGTTGGGCCCATGTCCTCGCATTGCTTTATAGTTTGCATTTTTTGTCTCCGGGACATGGGTTCATCCCACATTCTTGCCTTGAGTTCATTATTTCATGATTTTCTGTTTTTGGTTCTGGCTCTTCATTATTGTTTTTATGTCCTCTGCATCATTCTAGTTCCATTTTGTCCTTATGTCTGTTATTATTATTTTGATGGTCAGTCAGGTTCTTGTCTATTAACCCTTGCCTTAGTCCCCTCGTCTTTTGTTCATGTTTTATGTGTATTCTCTGTTTTTGGTTACCTTTTTGTCTCAGCTCTTTGTTTCAATTCACCTCCCTCTGCTCAGCGACTGCACTTCACCATCTGGCAGCGGCTCCTTGTCAGGCGAGCTCCAGGATGGACTCGTCTGATTCCCCAACAGGAGCAGAACCGGAACAGGAGCAAGTACCTTACTTTTTTAACATCCTTTAAAGAAAGATCTTGCCCTGTTCCTGGTGAGGAGGCTCAGCAACAGCAAACTACCACTGTTGCTGATCCCTCTTCGCCAGTTTCTGCTGTTATGTCTGCTGCCGCTCTGATCCCACCATCCTTACATGTGTCTCCCGTCTCCATTCTCTCGAGCGCCCTGTCCAAGGCGGATGTGTTGGGGATGGAATTCAGCACGCCTCGGCGGTCATCAGTTATTGAAGTCAGCGTGCCCCAACAGCCAACTGTTCCTGAATCTAGCGTGCCCCAGCAGCCATCAGCTCCTGAGGTCAACAAGCTCCAGCCATCGGCTTCTGAGGTCAGCGCTCTCCAACCATCAGTTCTAGAGGCCAGGACACCTCCGCCGTTTGTTCCTGAGGCCGGTGCACCTCTGCTGATTGCTGCTAAACCTGGTGCACCTCCGCCGTCTGTTCCAGAGGCTGGTGAGCCTCCGCCATATGCTGCTAAGGCCGGTGCACCTCCACTGTTAGTTCCACAGGCTGGTGCGCCTCCATCTACTGTTTCTGAGGCCATTGTGCCTCAGCCATCGCATTCAGGGGCCGGCGCACCCCTGCCGTCTGCTGCTGTGGCCGGTGATCCGTTACAGTCTGTTTCAGAGGCCGGTGTGCCTCCGCCGTCTGTTTCAGAGGCCGGTGCGCTTCCACCGTCTGTTTCCGAGGCCGGTGCGCCTCCACCGTCTGTTCCCGAGGCCGGTGCGCCTCCGCCGTCTGTTCCAGAGGCCGGTGCGCCTCCGCCGTCTGTTCCAGAGGCCGGTGCGCCTCGGTCATCGCATCCAGGGGCCAGCGCGCCTTGCTGCTGAGGCCAGTGCGTCTTCATCATCTGTTCCTGAGGTCGATGTGCTTTCGTGGTCTCCTGCTAAGGTCGGTGCACCTCCACCAGCGGTTTCTGAGTTCAGTGTACTGCAGTCACTGGATGCAGAGCATAAAGTGCCTTTATTTGTGTTTGGCAAGCTCTATGCTGCTGTCCCACCTTGCTCTACAATCCGGTGGCCTAAGGACAGTGGCAGGCCGCCAGACCCACCCTGCATGCCGGTCTGGGGATCCATGGACTTGGGTAGGCCCCCAACCCACCTTCTTCCACGGTCCAGGGGCCCTTGGACTTGGTTAGGCCCCCTGACTCACCTGTGTTTATGTGTTGGGGTCGTGGACTTTGGTCCACCTGTCCTTGTGCCCCATCACGCACCCTGGGAAGATGTTTGGTTTTTTTTTTCATGTTGGTATTGGTGTTGAGGGTCATCTCAAAATAGCAGTCCACGCTCAGATGACAAATCTTTGCTTGTGAACATCCTCATACTCGATATCGTTTATTCAGCCTCAGTCACTACACGGGAATGATCTTGTCTGATCACTGATGGCCCAGCACTCATTCATTCACTAGGAAAACCATCCGGAAGCAAGACATTTGAACAGCTGACAGTACTCCGGGTAGGAGTACTTTGATCGTGTTCATATACTTTTTGATAGGTACAACAAGATGAGCATCAAATCAGGCACTCGTGAATGGTGAACAAAGTCCTGCAGACCAATTCGTAAGCAAATCGACAGTGAAAAGGTCCCTCTTCCTGTCAACTAGGACAGCTTTATGGGTCTTGCTCAAAACAAATTGTAAAATTTGGGGAAAAACGTAGTCTAAGTTGTCCATAAGTAAGTACAGTGGTGTGAAAAAGTGTTTGCCCCCTTCCTGATTTTTCATTTTTTTTGTATGTTTGTCACACTTAAATGTTTCAGATCATCAAATGTAAATATTAGACAAAGATAACACAAGTCAACACAAAATGGCAGTTTTTAAATGAAGGTGTTTATTATTAAGGGTAAAAAAATAAATAAATAAATAAAAAAATACAAACCTACATTGCTCTGTGTGGAAAAGTGATTGCACCCCCCCCCCAGTAAAACATAAATTAACTGTGGTTTATCATATCTTTGGAAAGCTGAGTTCAATTTCTGTAGCCACACCCAGGCCTGATTACTGCCACACCTGTTCTCAATCAAGAAAGCACTTAAATAGGACCTGCCTGACAAAGTGAAGTAGACCAAAAGATCCTCAAAAGCTAGACATCATGCTGCGATCCAAAGAAATTCAGAAACAAATGAGAAACAAAGCAATTGAGATCTATGAGTCTGGAAAAGGTTAAAAAGCCATTTCTAAAGCTTTGGGACTCCAGTGAACCACAGTGAGAGCCATTATCCACAAATGGTGAAAACATGGATCAGTGGTGAACCTTCCCAGGAGTGGCCAACCAACCAAAATTACCCCAAGAGCGCAGTGACGGCTCATCCAAGAGATCACGAAAGACCCCACAACAACATCCAAAGAACTGCAGGCCTCACTTGCCTTAGTTAAGGCCAGTGTTCATGACTCCACCATAAGAAAGGGACTGGGCAAAAATGGCCTGCATGGCAGCATTCCAAGACGAAAACCACTGCTGAGCAAAAACAACATAAAGGCTTGTCTCAGTTTTGCCAGAAAGCATCTTGATGATCCCCAAGAATTTTGGGAAAATACTCTGTAGACTGACAAGACAAAACTTGATCTTTTTGGAAGGTGTGTCTCCCATTACATCCAACGTAAAAGTAACACAGCATTTCAGAAAAGGAACATCATACCAACAGTAAAATGTGGTGGTGGTCTGGGGCTGTTTTGCTGCTTCAGGACCTGGAAGACATGCTGTGGTAAACGGAACCATGAATTCTGCTGTCTAACAAAAAATCTTGAACGAGAATGTCCGGCCATCTGTTTGTGACCTCAAGCTGAAGCGCACTTAATAAAATGAAGACTTTGGACTGGCCTAGTCAAAGTCCTGACCTGAATCCAATTCTGTGACATGTGAAATGCTGTGGCATGACCTTAAAAAGGCGGTTCATGCTCAAAAAAACTCCAATGTGGCCGAATTACAACAATTCTGTAAAGATGAGTGGGCCAAAATTCCTCCACAGCGCTGTAAAAGACTCATTGTCAGTTATTGCAAATGCTTGATTGCAGTTGTTGCCGCTCAGGGTGGCCCAACCAGTCTTTGGGTTTAGGGGCCAATCACTTTTTCACACAGGGCCATGTAGGTTTGGATTTTTTTCCCTTAACAATGAACACCTTCATTTAAAAAGTGCATTTTGTGTTTACTTGTGTTATCTTTGTCTAATACTTAAATTTATTTGCTATGAGACATTTAAGTGTGACAAACATAAAAAAATGAAAAATCAGGAACGGGGTAAACACTTTTTCACGCCACTGTATAAACAACATGCTACATCATTTTTCATTGAGAACAAGTAGTTCCTGCACCTATTAGTGTGATACCTGTATATCATCCATGAATTGCCTATTTTAGCATCATAGCCATTTCAAAATTCATTTTCACGGCTTATATCTCTAAATCATAATTGGTAACCACTATATTCGTGATCAGCACACCCAAATTGTGTTAAAACACCTTGTTACCAACTTTTAACGCAAAATGCCTCAACCTTCTTTAACATGTCCCTTTTCTGATTTTCCGTACTGTCTAGTCATTCATTCTTTTATTCTGAGGACAGTTTAGAATCTCTTCTTAATGCCAATCAATCTACTGTGCATGTTTTTGCACTGTGGGAGGAAACTGGAGTACCCAGGGAAGACCCACACGGACACGTGACGAACATGCAAACTCCTCACAGAAAGGTCCCCAGTCTTGAGTTTGAACCCAGGACCTTCTTGCTGTGAGGTGACAGTGTAACCACTGCTTCACCAAGCTGCCCTGTTTTTTTTTGTTTTTTTTTAATTGGTCTTAAAAATCCTTTTGTCAGTTGGGCTGTAATAGTTACATATGTACATATATTTTTTGCATTATTACAGATTTTCTTAAATTTGCAGAAACCCAACAGTAGAGCTGAGGGATCAAACCTTTCAATTAATGAACGACCTGCTCTAGTTCTTCAGCTGTACCTGCCTGGCAAATGCGAACATGTGAAAGATTAATCTCAGCTAGAGAAGTGTGGCTGTCAGCATTTTCCATCTTTGCTGTCTATCTCTACTTTATATCTTTTTTTTTTTTTAAGGTGCCCCTTCAGCGCTATAGCGACCCCACCCATCCCCTCTGACCTCCTCTTACCAGTCGGTTGGGAGCTGACAGCTCTCTCTGTGACAAGCTCACCACGACACCCACCCAGCTCAGTGCAGCATCGATTCCTTCTCCCGGGTCGCTGTTTTAAAATGTGACTCAGTGTGAGCAACTTGCCATCAGCTCTCATTACACCGACACTGCAGGGTCCTTATGGGCCTGCAACAAGTCACCCTCAGCTCTCATGTCAACAAACCAAAATCAAGGCCTTGATCTTTTTATTCTAGTACTAAATACAAAAATGACTGCCTCAGTTGTTAATATTTAAATTATGAAGCTCATGCCAACATACAGTATTTCCTTCTGCTTAATCTGTCTGTTGTTCTTTTACAGAATCAAATCCTGGTTTTGATATTGATTGCAATACCAACATCTAAAGATAATTCATATATTCTGAGAGGCATTAAAAATGCAACATTGTATCAGTTTAAGAAAGTGGTGTAAGTTGTCACTGAATAAAACACAAATGAAGATAACCATTACAGTAGCTAATAAACATCCATCCATCCATCCATCTTCTACCGCTTTTCCGGAGGTCCGGGTCGCGGAGGCAGCAGTTCAAGCAGAGAAGCCCAGACTTCCCTCTCCCCAGCCACCTGCTCCAGCTCTTCAGAGGGGATACCAAGGCGTTCCCAGACTAGCTGGGAGACATAGTCTCTCCACCGAGTCCTGGGTCTGCCCCGGGGTCTCCTCCCAGTGGGACGTGCCTGAAACACCTCAAGTGGGAGGCGTCCAGGAGGCATCCTAATCAGATGCCCATACCACCTCAACTGACTCCTTTCAATGTGGAGGAGCAGCGGTTCTACTCTGAGCCTCTCCCGGATGACTGAGCTCCTCACCCTATCTCTGAGGGTGAGTCCAGCAATCCTACGGAGAAAGCTCATTTCAGCCGCTTGTATCCGCGATCTCGTTCTTTCGGTCATTACCCAAAGCTCGTGACCATAGGTGAGAGTAGGAACGTAGATTGACTGGTAAATCGAGAGCTTTGCCTTAGAACTAAGCTCCCTCTTCACCACAACAGACCGGTACAACGTCCGCATCACTGCAGATGCTGCTCCAATCCGTCTGTCGATCTCTCGCTCCATTTTCCCCTCACTCGTGAACAAGACCCCAAGATACTTAAACTCCTCCACTTGGGGCAGGAGCCTGTCCCCAACCCGGAGAGGACAATCCACCTTTTTCCGGCTGAGGACCATGGACTCGGACTTGGAGGTGCTGATTCTCATCCCAGCCGCTTCACACTCAGCGGCAAACCGTCCCAGCAAGAGCTGTAGGTCATTGCTGGATGAAGCCAACAGGACAACATCATCTGCAAACAACAGAGATGAGATCCTGTGGTCACCAAGCATGACACCCTCCATTCCCTGGCTGCGCCTAGAAATCCTGTCCATAAAAATTATGAACAGGACCGGTGACAAAGGGCAGCCCTGGCGGAGTCCAACTCTCACTGGGAATGACTCCGACCGAGTGTTGGCAATGCGAACTAAACTCTCACAACGGTCGTACAGAGACCGAATAGCTCGTAACAACAAGCCCGATACCCCATACTCCCGAAGCACCCCCCACAAAAATCCACGAGGGACGCGGTCAAATGCCTTCTCCAAGTCCACAAAACACATGTAAACTGGTTGGGCAAACTCCCACGAACCCTCAAGAATTCTCGAGAGGGTAAAGAGCTGGTCCGATGTGCCACGGCCAGGACGAAAACCACATTGCTCCTCCTGAATCCGAGGTTCGACCAACGGCCGGACTCTCCTCTCCAGTACCTTGGCATAGACCTTCCCAGGGAGGCTGAGGAGTGTGATCCCTCTAAAGTTGGAGCACACCCTCCGGTCCCCTTTTTTGAAGAGAGGAACCACCACCCCGGTTTGCCATGCCAAAGGCACTGCCCCCGACCTCCACGCAATGTTGCAGAGGCGTGTCAACCATGACAACCCAACAACATCCAGGGCCTTGAGGTACTCGGGGCGAATCTCGTCCACCCCCGGGGCCCGGCCACCAAGGAGATTTTTAACCACCTTGGCGACCTCAGCCCCTGTGATAGGCGAGTCATCCCCCTCGTCCCCAAACCCTGCTTCCTCTGTGGAAGGCGTATCAGTGGGATTGAGGAGATCCTCGAAGTATTCCTTCCACCGCCCGACGATATCCCCAGTTGAAGTCAACAGTGTCCCATCCGCACCATACACAGTGTGGACGGGGAGCTGCTTTCCCCTCCTGAGCCGCCGAACAGTTTGCCAGAATCTCTTTGAAGCCGACCGAAAGTCTTGTTCCATGGCCTCACCGAACTCCTCCCATACCCGGGTTTTTGCTTCAGCAACCACCCGAGCTGCACTCCGCTTGGCCTGCCGGTACACCTCAGCTGCTTCGGGAGTCCCACAAGCCAACCAAGCTTGATAGGACTCCTTCTTCAGCTTAATGGCCCCCCTCACCACTGGTGTCCACCACTTGGTTCGGGGGTTGCCACCACGAGATGCACCGACCACCTTGCGGCCGCAGCTCTGGGCTGCCGCTTCAACAACAGAGGTGGAGAACATGGCCCATTCAGACTCCATGTCTCCAGACTCCCTCGGAATGTGGTTGAAGTTCTTCCGGAGGTGGGAGTTGAAGACCTCCCGGACAGGGGCCTCAGCCAGACGCTCCCAGCACACCCTCACTATACGTTTGGGTCTACCAGGTCTGAATGGCTTCCTCCCCTGCCATCGGATCCAACTCACCACCAGGTGGTGATCAGTTGACAGCTCTGCACCTCTCTTTACTCGGGTGTCCAAGACATACGGTCGCAGGTCTGATGATACGATAACAAAATCGATCATCGACCTGCGGCCTAGGGTGTCCTGGTGCCAGGTGCACATATGGACACCCTTATGCTTGAACATGGTGTTCGTTATAGACAGACTGTGGTTAGCACAGAAGTCCAATAACTGAACACCACTCGGGTTCAGATCGGGCAGGCCGTTCCTCCCAATCACCCCCCTCCAGGTTTCACTGTCGTTGCCCACGTGCGCATTGAAGTCCCCCAGTAGGACAATGGAGTCTCCAGGAGGAGCACCCTCCAGCACCCCAGTCACAGACTCCAAAAAGGGTGGGTACTCTGAAACATCATTTGGTGCATAGGCACAAATGATGGTCAGGACCCGTTTCCCAACCCGAAGGCGCAGGGAAGCAACCCTTTCGTCCACCGGGGAAAACTCCAATATAGAGGCAGCAAGGTGGGGCGATACAAGAATACCTACCCCTGCTCGTCGCCTCTCGCCCGGGGCAACTCCAGAAAAGGCCAAGCTCCAGCCCCTCTCCAGGAGACTGGTTCCGGAACCGGAGCTGTGTGTTGAGGTGAGGCCGACTATATCTAGCCGGTATCGCTCAATCTCGTACACCAGCTCAGGCTCCTTCCCCACCAGAGAGGTGACATTCCACGTACCAAAAGCCAGTTTAGAAAGCTTGGGATCAGTCCGCCAAGGTCTCCGCCTTTGACTGCCACCTAATCCACATAGCACCGGACTTCCATGATCCCTCCTGCAGGTGGTGAACCTACTGGAGGGCGGACCCATGTAACTCCTTCGGGCTGAGCCCGGCCGGATCCCATGGGTGGAAACCCGGCCACCAGACGCTAGCCTTCGAGCCCCTCCCCCAGGCCTGGCTCCAGGGTGGGGCCCCGGTAACCCCATACCGGGCGGGGTACACTGAATCCTTGATATACAATTTATCATGAGAGTCTGTTGGATCGTTCTTCGTCTGGCCCTTCACCCAGGACCAGTTTGTCTTGGGAGACCCTATCAGAGGCAAATTGCCCCGGACAACATAGCTCCTGGGATCACTGGGGCACGCAAACCCCCCCACCACGATAAGGTGACGATCCATGAGGGGGCTAATAAACATTATGAAGTTTATTAGTGCAGCGGCGTGCAGTGGCGTGGTGGCCTAGTTGGTAGAGCATCCACCCCACAACCAGGAGGTCGTGGGTTCAAGACCCGGCCGGGTCATACCAAAGACCATATAAAAATGGTACTTCCCACCTTCTAGCTTGGTGCTCAGCATAATAGAATGGGGGAAGGAGAAGTTGTTTGTGGCGGCGCCTTGCATGGCAGCAACCCCTCTGATTCTACATGTAATTAACATTGTAGATAGCAGAAATATATTTTTTTTTCTACTGTACATGATTGGCTGTATGGACTGAATGACAATAGAGATGGCTTCTTCTTAGTGCACAAATTCAGATCATCAGGATGTGCAGATAGGCAACAAAACTTAATCCTTAATCATTTCTCTTGATTTTTATTATCCATTAATATTGTGTGTGACCTCCATTTGCTGCAAGCAAAGCCTCAATTTTGTGTGGGACTGATGCTGGGAAATTGTTCATTTGATGCTGAGGAGTGTGGTCCCATTCAGAGAGCAGCGCCGCCTCAAACTCAGCATGATTTGTTGGTGCAGGATCCTGACTGCGTACACACTGATCCAGCCCATCCTGTAGATGCTCTGATTGGGAGTTTTGTGCATTGAGATGACAGGGATTATTTTATTGTACATGCAGTCTTTTTCTTCTTCACGTTAATCCTGCATAGCCACAGGATCCGCATATTTGCACACCCGTTTCCACTTGGCTCGATCAAGGGTGTTCTCAGGGGTGATGTTCACAGTCCTCATGGCCTCCTTGATCCGGTCCAGCCATCGTTTCTTTGGCCGTCCTTGTGGCTTCTTCTCACTTGGGCTGAGGCGCCGGGCTGTCCTTGCCACTAAGTCCCCTTCGCTGTGGACAACATGACCGTACTGTGGCAGCCGTGCCTCTCGCATCTTCACAGTGATTGTTGCCACTCCCATGCGCTTTTGCACATCCTCGTTCTTCACATGATCATGCAGGGTCAGGCCGAGGCTCCAGCACAGCACAAGCATCTCCATTCTGTAGAGCATTTGCTCATGTTTCGTTGTAGTGGACAAGCATTCGCATCCATATAGGGCAACAGGCCGGATCATGGTCTTATAGATCTTTCCCTTGAGGCGCACTGGTATCCGATGGTCACTGAGGACACCAGTTACCTGCCACCACTTTGTCCAGGCAGCACTGACTCGGGCACAGGCATTAAGGAGTGTGTCACCGTCACTGCTGAGTATCGAGCTGAGGTATTTAAAGTGTGTACTCTTCTTTAAGGGGGAACCATTTAGACTGGCCGTTCCATCAGTTTGGAGTCCAAGTTCCATATACTTGGTTTTTGTGATGTTCAAGCTCATTCCATTCTCACCTAGCCTTGTCCCCCACTGCTGTTTGTTGTTCCAAGTGGCTCCGGTCTTTGGCTCCCAGGACTATGTCATCAACATACAACAGTGTCCATGGGTGGGGCAGCTGAAGATCAGCCTTGGCTGTGTCCGTACACTGAATAAAATGGAGGGTGAGAGGGTCGACCCCCGATGCACGCCCACTGTGATGGGGAATGGCGGTGATGTTCCCACCGGGCATTGTATGCTACTATTGACGCCCTGGTACAGCAGTTGGACCCAGCACACATAAGCTTCGGGCACACTTTGGGACCGAAGTGTGTACCACATGAGGGCATGTGGGACTCGACCGACAGCCTTCTCCAGCAAGAACAAGACCGGCTTGTTCTTCTCTCTTCTCACTCCACGAGGATTTGGCCTGCATGGATCGTGTCCATGGTACCACATCCTTTGACAAAGCCACATTGGTTGGATGTGGGTTGAACAGTTCCTCAGAGTTGGGTGTCAACAACGTGTTATTGTACATGCGTTAACATTGTAAACATCCATCCATCCATCTTCTACCGCTTATGTGGGGGTCTGGGCTGTGAGGACAGCAGTCCAAGCAGATTTACCCAGATTGTCGCATAGTTCACATAGCACCATGACCCCTCCTGTGGGTGGTGAGCCCACTGGAGAGCGGACCCATGTGGCTCTTTTTGGTACACTGGGTCCTTGTAACTTTTTCCATGGGGATCTACTGGATTGCTCTTGGTCTTGCCCTTCACTCAGGACTAATTTGTCTTCGTGTACCCTCCCAGAGGCAAGCTGCCCCCAACAGCAGCTCCTGGGATCAAAAACACAATTGTAGCATGTGCAAAATCTTGGGTGGCCAACACACTCAGTAATTAGTCTTTTCAATTAAAAATCATCAAAAATGTTAAAATTTTGCCCAGATTTTTTTTTTCATATGGGTGTATTTGTGGGCTTGTAGTGCCCATAGATGTTGTGGACTTGGCACCATTAATGTTTAAACTGATAAACTTTCATAGCACTGTTGTTGTTTTTTTTACTACCCTCATAAGCAACATAGTGGTTAAATCCAAATTTTATTACTTTTAGTACATTACATGACATCGCCCTCCTGAGTTGGTCTTGATTAGTCTGTATCGCAGCAAGTTGCCATTTTTAGCTCATTCCAAAGTTGAAAGGAGCTAATGCTATGGTGTAGCATCCATCTGTCCATGCATTTACATTTCATGGGAATTGCTATTCCTCCTAGGCAATTTATTCAGTGCTTACCAAATTCACTCATGATGATTCTCAGGTGAGTCTGTATCCAAGTTGTGCTCAAGGTCAGTGTCAAGGTCAAAGGTCACAAGATCTGGGCACTTAGGTGATTTCATGAAAACTGCTACTCCTCCTAGGCGATTTCCCCAGTGGTCACCAAACTCACTCACAAAGTCGTCTCACATGATGAAGACCCTGGAGAGACTGCTCCTTGCTCACCTCCGCCCCCTGGTGGGGCCAGCGATGGATCCACTCCAGTTCGCCTACCAGCATGGCATTGGGGTGGAGGATGCAGTGATCTTCCTCCTTCACCATTCCCTGTCCCACCTGGAGAAGCCCGGGAATGCGGTGACGATCATGTTCTTTGATTTCTCCAGTGCTTTCAACACCATCCAACCGATGATTCTAAAGGACAAACTGCTGTGCACAGGGGTGGACCAGCACCTGTCATCATGGATCCTGGACTACCTCACTAACCGGCCACAGTTTGTGAGAACCCGGGATTGTGTGTCGGACACGATCATCGGCAGCACGGGGGCCCCTCAGGGAACGGTTTTGGCTCCCTTCCTGTTCACCCTTTATACTGCGGACTTCTCACACAACACAACACAACACACTGCCATCTACAGAAGTTCTCTGACGACTCTGCGATCGTCAGCCTCATCTCCAACGGAGATGAAGCTGAGTACAGAGGACTTATCCAGGACTTTGTGGACTGGTGCCATCGGAATGGCCTCCAGATCAACGCGAGGAAAACTAAGGAGCTGGTGGTGGACTGCCGCAGGCAAGGACAACCCCCTCACAGCACCAGTGAACATCCAGGGAACAGACATTGAGATGGTGACATCCTACAAGTGCCTGGGTGTTCATCTGAACAATAAACTAGACTGGTTACACAATACTGACACATTCTACAAGAACGGACAGCGCAGGCTGTTCCTACTGAGGAGACTCAGGTCTTTTGGTGTACAAGGGGTGCTCTTGAAGACATTCTACGACACGGTGGTGGCATCAGCCATCACTTTTGGAGTGGTCTGCTGGGGCAATGGGATTACAGCAGCCGATAGGAAGAGACTGAACAAACTAATCAAGAAAGCTATCTCTGTCCTGGGGCAGCGCCTTGACCCAGTGGAGGAGATGGGAGAGAGAAGGATGGAGGCTAAACTGTCATCTCTGCTGGAGTCCGAGTCCCACCCCATGCAGGACATACTGAACGCACTGAGGAGCTCATTTAGCAGCAGACTACATCATCCTAGATGCGCGACCGAGAGGTTTTGCAGGTCCTTCCTATCTACGGCTGTCAGACTGTATAACCTAAGCAGGGCTGCTCGCAGAGATAGCAAAAAAACGTGACGACCTAATAGTATTGAATGCAATAGACGCAACAGACTTACACAAATGGTCCTCTCCAGTATACAACTAGGACAGGACTAGGTTCGCTATGGAGTGTGACAATATGTATGGGTACATATTCATACCATGTAGGGTAACTAAATAGACGGTTATGCTGTTTGGTCCATCTAGCTACAATGCTCCACACTGTGTATATATATATATTTATGTGTACATATGTATATTCACTGCTCTTATTTTCTTATCTTCTAAATCATTGCTCTGAGTGTTGCTATCCCTGTACTGTTGCAATCCTGGAATTTCTCCATTGTGGGACTAATAAAGGCTTATCTTATCTTATCTTAAAGGATCCTCAGGTAGGTCTGCATCCAAGTTATGCTCAAGGTCAAGAGATCTGGGCATTTATTTGATTTCACACACACACACACAAAAAAATCAATGCTTCTCCTAGGTAATGGCAATAATTTTCCACAAATTCATGGACAATGATCATCAAGTGAGTCTGTATCAAGATTGTATTCAAGGTTAGTCAAAGGTCAGGAGAGCTCAGCACTTGTATAATTTTTTGAAAATTGTTGCTCCTCCTAGGCAATTTCTCTAATTCACACACAGTGATCCTCAGGTTTGTCTGCATCCAGATTGAGCTGAAGGGCAAGGTCACTGTCAAAGGTCAGGAGATCTGGGCTTTTATGATTTCACGCAAATGGTAGATAATTGTCCCAATGTTCGGCAAGCGTGCACAGTGATCATCAAGCAGGGCTGTATCTAGGCTGTGCTTAAGGTCAACAGTCAGGAGATCTGAGCGTTTTCAGGGGGATTTCATCAAGCCAGAATGAACTACTCTGTCACTGATGGTTTGCTTGCACTTATTTTGCTAGAATTTCTACAGTCATGATTCAGACACAAACCAGAACCTCTTGATATTTAAGATCCTATCACTTAAAGTGAGTTTCAAGTCCTCAAATTTGCAAATTTTATCTGATCTGAGGTCAAGTGACTCAGATACACAACCATTACTTGAAGGCAGATGAATGTGTCTCATACTGGCGATTTAGACATCTGGCAGTGAATGCTAATGAAACATTAGAAACAGTGACACATCATCTTTGTGAACAGACCACAGTCTGCAGCGCTGGAACATTTTTCTCCTCAGAGCAGAACAAAATCTTTCATTTTTGTGAAAGAGGACATGTCAGTGTAGGAGTATGGACTTGAAGAATTAGAATAATCTAATTTCTTGTTCACACTGAAGGAATACACAAGTGGATAAGATGAGAGAGGCACGTGTGTTGACTTGTGTGCTGCTGGATGGGATCTGACACCACTTCTCTTTGAAGTTTGAGTCAGTGCAGCTCAAAAAAAGGTCTGATAGAACAGCTGAGAGAGAGAGAGAGAGAGAGATTTAAAAAATGCCTTTATTGCACAATTCAAAAATGTAAGAGCACCAATATCATTCCAGAGGGAGGGGGAGGTTCATCACTTTTTTACTGAGTCATTTCTCCAGCTCCATATGACTGATTAACAAGGTAGTCATAAAGTAGTAAACAGTCGGGGTGTTATGATAAGAATAATGTTGCATCATTTATTATAATAAGCCTCCAAGCCTACATTTACATCAGTAAAATCAACACGCACAGGCTGGGTGGTCAGATGCACTGCATTATTCTAACTGAAAGGACTGTAACTGTCAATAGAAATTTAAATGCGGTTGCTTCACTGGGGAACACATTATCTTAGAACCTCTGCCCACAAGTTGTATGTTTTACAGACTAACGGACCTTATTATTTACTCATGAATATGATGCATTTTTGTCTTCTTCATCCATGTGCTTTGTGTATTATTATTTTTATTTGCTGTATGGAAAATGAACACCTTAATGAGGAAACTGTGACTATGGGCGGCTGTGGCGCAGGTGTAGTGTGGCCAACTACTGATTGGAGGGTCAGGGGTTCGATTCCCGCTCTCTCTGCAGTCTGCGTGTCAAAGTGTCCTTGAGCTAGACACTGAACCCCCAATTGCTCCTGGTGGGTCAGGCCAGCGCCGGTGTATGGCAGCTATGCCGCCATCAGTGTGTGAATGGGTGGATGGCAGGATCTGTAAAGCGCTTTGGTCATCTGGAGATCAGAAAAAAAAAGTGCTACATAAGTGAATGCTATTTAAGCAGCTATGGTGTTGCACATTCTCTCTGCTTTCTTCCTGCTGTTGTGCCACATAGTGTGAAAGTATACTTGTCCATATTGCTTGTTGAGGAATATATTTTTCAGTTATAGTTGCTAACTTGATGAAATGTTCTATTTATGCATATGCTCTCCAGTGTTGGTGCAGTACCCCAACTGCAAACCTACTTAAAACATTTTTGGGGGGGGTTTGCATATAAGAATTTGAGTAAAGTAATGTGCTAAGCTATTATCTCACAGAGTGGCGAATGCTGATGAACGTTGCAATTTTTGAGTTTTGTCGGGGTTTGTAAAACAGTCCCTTCATGATTTCGCGGGATGTTTTTATGATTGTTACAGCCTAAAAAAGCCTGAATTCGTGGGAGCTTTTTTTAAAAGTTACGATAAAAGTTGCAATGTTTTTAGAGTGTTTTTTGCTCTAAAAGTTGTGGGAAGAATTGCAAATTTTAAAGCAGATGGGTTTTTTTTTCTCAGTTTACTGCAGTGGTATTCCATATAACAATACAAGAAAAACACAGGATTGTCAAAAATTTCCTATTATAGTGATTTGTAAATTAAGCAGAAACTTCTGCTATACAGAAAAACTCTTGTGCAACAGCAGATACAGAGATTTGGAAATTATTAGCAGCACCTTCATTTGAAAACTCCCGACGGTCCCCAACCACTCCTTACTGAGCAGAGAGGAAAAAGTAAATAATTTATTCTGTTGCTCTGTATTGTCTATAGAAATCTGTTTTTCCAAAAAAAAAAAAGAAAAGAATATTTTCTCTCTTTCCGTGCCTACCTGTCTGCTGAACGTCGGTCTTGACACATACACATCTTTCATTTATGGTGGGATGGGGGGGGGGGCTGGGGGGTGCGTTTGTCTGTCCAGACCAAAGATTCACAGCTTTAAAGCTCACTGACCAGATGTAGTAATGATTTTATCTCTAAAGATGTGTAAAATATTAACACTCGCTGTAGTGTTAATAGTTTTACGGCATCTCTCCTCACGCGCGCTCCCGCGACGGGGTGCTTTTAAGGCAGGCGGACGCTTTTCAACATAAACCCAGCACTTTGTGCACGCGGTCGGGACAGAGACGTGGTGAGACATCCACCGGTAGGCTGGGGGAGACGTAGGAAGGGACGGTGTTGGAAACCTCGTGGGTGTGGTTTTTTTTTTTTTGTTGTTGTTTTTTTTAAATCACACACTGTTTGCTGATGTGTTCCGTTAATACTCACTGTAAACAGGGAAGTGAACGCGGTGCAGCAATGCGTTTGGCTGGTTAAACTGAGCGTTTGAGTGTCAGTGAGAGACAAATTTGATTGGTGAAATTGGTGGAAGTTGACGAGGATTGGCCAAAATTGTGGGAAGATTGTGGTGATTGGACAAAGTTGCAAGGTCATGCAGTAGTTGCACTGATTGGCTGATTTTGCGTGAATTGACGTGATCGCAACATCGCGAAATCCTGGAGGGACTGGTAAAAGGTCACAGAAGAGTATGTAAACAGTTTTTCTTGTTGAACATGTTAGTTTTGTTAGGGTTTATAAAAGGCTGCACAACAGTTTGCCAACAGTTTTTATTTTTCCTTGTGGCAGAAAATTTTGAACTTGTTCAAAATTTGGAAACACAACTGGAAACACAACTGTTTGCAAATGCTTACAGCAATTTTGCAACTCTTTGGGGAAAATGCATTTGACAAGAAAACCTGTTTGGCAACCTTTCATGAACCCTGATGGATCCTGTTGAATCCCAAAATCTGCAACCTTCATGAATGTTCCTCACTATTTGCCACCCGTAAGATAGGACGGTAAGTGCCTAGTTGACACCAGGCAGCTAGCAGCTACCTAGCAAAAATAACGTCTAAGAGTGACAGATGTGGTCAAATGCTATTAAATGAACAAGGATTCCAGTTGGGGTCAAAGTGTAATTTAATTTGATGTAGCATTACGGCACAAATATAATAACAAGATAAGCCTGAATGATGCCACATACTGTATATCAACTATGGATTAGTGAGCCAGGTGGAAACAGGGATGAGAGCCTAAGTCACACCCCCTCTACTTCTTCATGGGACCTTAAAATGGGACGTGAAAAAATGTTTTTTCCGTGTCTATGTACGTTTTCTCAGAGTGAGAAAATGTGCAATTCTACATTTTTTTTTGTTTTTGTTTTTTTTTGTGAGACTGGGCTGATAACGCGTGGCAAAATTTGATTGGGATCAAAAGATAATTTCTCTCTTGCCATTCACTTCAACGGATATTTTTTCCAATTTAAGGTCTCATATGCGGAAGTAGAGGGGGCGTGACTTTGGCTTTTGGGCGAAATCTACGGAAAATGACAATAACCACACTTTGTAGACTAGCTTCCAGCGACATTGTTAGCTCACTGGTCTCTACATGACAGACAGTTAGGATGGCCAATAACAGAGCAGCAGGTGGATATCAAGGACGGAGCTGGGCTGGGTTTACCATTCTATGATGTTGCGTGACAGAGCTGGAAGAGTTAAAATGACTAATCGGACACAAAAATAATATAAATGTTGTATTTTTTAATTTATTTTTTTTTTAAGATAAGTGAGCGTTTTGATTTTTTTTTTCCCATAATCACGTGATCCCTTTAAAGCCATCCATCCATCCATCTTCTACCGCTTTTCCGGAGGTTTGGGTCGCGGAGGCAGCAGTTCAAGCAGAGAAGCCCAAACTTCCCTTTCCCTAGCCACCTGCTCCAGCTCTTCAGAGGGGATACAAAGGCGTTCCTAGACCAACTGGGAGACGTAGTCTCTCCAGCGCGTCCTGGGTCTGGCCTGGGGTCTCCTCCCAGTGGGACGTGCCCAAAACACCTCAAATGGGAGGCGTCCAGGAGGCATCCTGATCAGATGCCCAAACCACCTCAACTGGCTCCTTTCAATGTGGAGGAGCAGCGGTTCTACTCTGAGCCTCTCCCGGATGACTGAGCTCCTCACTCTATCTCTAAGGGTGAGTCCAGCAATCCTACGAAGAAAGCTCATTTCAGTTGCTTGTATCTGCAATCTCATTCTTTCGGTCATTACCCAAAGCTCATGACCATAGGTGAGGGTAGGAACGTAGATTGACCGGTAAATAAGATAAACCTTTATTAGTCCCACAATGGGGAAATTCCAGGATTGCAACAGCACAGGGATAGCAACACTCGGAGCAACAATCAGAAGGCAAGAGAAAAAAAAGAAACAAGAGCAGCAAGTATACATATACGTATATATATATATATATATATATATATATATATATATATATATATATATATAATATAGACACACAGTGCGGAGCATTGTAGCTGGATGGAATAAATATGAGTATATAAACACAGTGCGGAGCATTGTAGCTAGATGGAATAATATGTAGATATATAAACACACACAGTGCGGAGCATTGTAGCTAGATGGAATAATATGTAGATATATAAACACAGTGCAGAGCATTGTAGCTAGATGGAATAATATGTAGATATATAAACACACAGTGCGGAACATTGTAGCTAGATGGAATAAATATGTAGATATATAAACACACCCAGTGACAAATTGACAGCTTTCCTTAGAGCTTAGCTCCCTCTTCACCACAATGGACCTGTACAACGTCCGCATCACTGCAGATGCTGCTCCGATCCATCTGTCAATCTCTCGCTCCATTCTCCCCTCTCTCGTGAATAAGACCCCGAGATACTTGAACTCCTCCACTTGGGGCAGGAGCTTGTCCCCAACCTGGAGAGGACAATCCACCTTTTTCCAGTTGAGGGCCATGGACTCGGACTTAGAGGTGCTGATTCTCAACCCAGCTGCTTCACACTCAGCGGCAAACCATCCCAGTAAGACCTGTAGGTCATTGCTGGATGAAGCCAACAGGACATCATCTGCAAACAACAGAGATGAGATCCTGTGGTCACAAAGCATGACACCCTCCATTCCCTGGCTGCACCTAGAAATGCTGTCCATAAAAATTATGAACATGATTGGTGACAAAGGGCAGTCCTGGCGGAGTCCAACTCTCACTGGGAGTGAGTCCAACTGAGTGTTGGCAATACGAACCAAACTCTCACAACGGTCATATAGAGACCGGATAGCTCGTAACAACAAGCCCGATACCCCATGCTCCCGAAACCCCCCCCACAAAAAAAACACGAGGGACGCGGTCGAATGCCTTCTCCAAGTCCATAGAACACATGTAAACTGGTTGGGCAAACTCCCACGAACCCTCGAGGATTCTTGAGGATAAAGAGTTGGTCTGATGTGCCACGGCCAGGAAGAAAACCACATTGCTCCTCCTGAATCTGAGGTTTGACCAACGGCTGAACTCTCCTCTCCAGTACCTTGGCATAGACCTTCTCAGGGAGGCTAAGGAGTGTGATCCCTCTAAAGTTGGAGCACACCCTCCAGTCCCCCTTTTTGAAGAGAGGAACCACCACCCCGGTTTGCCATGCCAAAGGCACTGCCCCCGACCTCCACGCAATGTTGCATAGGCGTGTCAACCATGACAGCCCTACAACATCCAGGGCCTTGAGTAACTCAGGGCGAATCTCGTCCACCCTCAAGGCCCGGCCACCAAGGAGCTTTTTAACCACCTTGGCAACCTTAGCCCCTGTGATAGGCGAGTCATCCCCCTCATCCACAAACCCTGCTTCCTCTGTGGAAGGTGTGTCAGTGGGATTGAGGAGATCCACGAAGTATTCCTTCCACCGTCTGACGATATCCCTAGTCGAAGTCAGCAGCGACCCATTCACACCATACACAGTGTGGACAGGGAGCTGCTTCGCCCTCCTGAGCTGCCGAACAGTTTGCCAGAATCTTTTTGAGGCTGACCAAAAGTCTTGTTCCATGGCCTCACCAAACTCCTCCCACACCCAAGTTTTTGCTTCAGCAACCACCTGAGCTGTACTCCATTTGGCCTGCCGGTACACCTCAGCTGCTTTGGGCATCTCACAAGCCAGCCAAGCTCGATAGGACTCCACTTTCAGCTTAATGGCCCCCTCACCACTGGTGTCCACCACTTGGTTCGGGGGTTGCCACCACGAGATGCACCAATGACCTTGTGGCCACAGCTCTGGGCAGCCGCTTTTACAATGGAGGTGGAGAACATGGCCCATTCAGACTCCATGTCTCCAGACTCCCTCGGAATGTGGTCGAAATTCTTCCGGAGGTGGGAGTTGAAGACCTCCCGGACAAGGCCTCAGCCAGATGTTCACAGCACACCCTCACTATATGTTTGGGTCTATCAGGTCTGAATGGCTTCCTCCCCTTCCATCGGATCCAACTCACCACCAGGTGGTGATCAGTTGACAGCTCTGCACCTCTCTTTACCCGAGTGTCCAAGACATACAGTCGCAGGTCTGATGACACGATAACAAAATCGATCATCAACCTGCAACCTAGGGTGTCCTGGTGCAGATGCACATATGGACACCCTTATGCTTGAACATGGTGTTTGTTATAGACAAACTGTGGTTAGCACAGAAGTCCAATAACTGAACACCACTCGAGTTCAGATTGTGCAGGCCGTTCCTCCCAATCACCCCCCTCCAGGTTTCACTGTTGTTGCCCATGTAACGGATGCCAACTAGTACTGTTCGGCGTTGAACGTTAGTAAAAAACCTCCCTCCCAAAGCCTCATACAGTATCGGTAGCGCTGAGCTACCGGTCGGACCTTTAGCTCAGTGCGATCGTGCTGTGTCTCCCATGCTCGAACTGTGTAGTTGACTGAGAGGTCGCGGGTTCGTGTCCCGTGTGGGGCGAACTGCGCAGGATGATCTCTGTCACACCCACGTGCACATTGAAGTCCCCCAGTAGGACAATGGAGTCACCAAGAGGAGCACCCTCTAGCACCCCAGTCAGAGACTCCAAAAAGGGTGGGTACTCTGAACCATCATTTGGTGCATAGGCACAAATGATGGTCAGGACCCGTTTCCGACCCCGAAGGCACAGGAAACAACCCTTTCATCCATGGAGGAAAATTCCAATATAAAGGCAGCAAGGTGGGGGATACAAGAATACCCACCTCTGTTCATCGCCTCTCGCCCGGGGCAACTCCAGAGTAGGTCAAGCTCCAGCCCCTCTACAGGAGACTGATTCCAGAACCAGAGCTGTGTGTTGAGGTGAGGTTGGCAGTACCTAGCTGGTATCTCACAACCTCATGCATCAGCTTAGGCTCCTTCCCCACCAGAGAGGTGACATTCCACGTCCCAGAAGCCAGTTTAGGAAGCTTGGGATCAGACCGGCAAGATCTCTGCCTTCGACCGCCACCTCATCCACGTAGCACCGGACCCCCATGATCCCTCCTGCGGGTGGTGAGCCCACTGGAGGGCGGACCCATGTAATTCCTTCGGGCTGAACCCGGCCGGGTCCCATGGGCAGAAACCTGGCCATCAGGCATTAGCCATCGAGCCCCTCCCCCAGGCCTGGCTCCAGGGTGGGGCCCCGGTAACCCCATACTGGGCGGGGTACACTGAATCCTTGTTCTAACATTCATCATGAGTCTGTTGGATCGTTCTTAGTCTGGCCCTTCACCCAGGACCAGTTTGTCTTGGGTGACCCTACCAGAGGCAAATTGCCCCGGATAACATAGCTCCTGGGATCACTAGGGCACGCAAACCCCCCCACCACAGTAAGGTGATGATCCATGAGGGGTCCTTTAAAGCCTTTTGAAAAAAATGCTTTAAAGGGCCTTTTGAAAAAAAAATATTTTATCTAAAATGAAAATGTTATCTTGCATAAAAGTAGCTTGTCTTGTCTCTACTTTGAGAGAGTAACAGAAGATGATGATGATGAAGCTGATGATGATGGTGAGATTGTTGTCCTTTCAGTAGGCTTTTAATCTCATCAGAGACTTCCTGAAGCTTTGTTAGAAGCTGTTGGCTCTCTGATTATGTGTCTACTCTGTTTGGCTTCTTGGCTTGACAGATTTTTCCAGTAACAATGGAGTCAGTTTTGGGAGGTAATGTGGTTTTCCACAGTTTTTATCACAGAAACCAGATTTTACATTTTGAATTGATTTTTGTGAATAAGTTACAGCATGTGTAAAATTAAACACAACTTAGCCACAGAAATTAATTCAAAATGCTGTACTGTTAGTTGAGCTGATGACTATCATTTGACTAGCATTTGAAACGTGAAAAGTTTTCTGCTCACTGACCTTCCCTGCAGCCCAAACAACACTTCAGAACCAGAGCTGGGGAGAAAAGTGAAAGGGAAGCATGATGCAGCAGTAACATCTGATAAAAGGTTACTTCAAGTTCATAAAAACCGAGTGAAGATGGAGGCGGATTACATGCATGCTAAATGTGCCTCAGGATTATCAGAATGGTTGACTGGATTTTATTAATGTACTGTATGTCCTTCACTGCTTTGTGTTGTCCTGAGTTTTTATTTTTCTCCCTGGCAGGAATCCGATCCTGGGATGTGGACCTGAAGTGCTGTGACCTTGATCAGCAGCTGCAGCTCTTTATAACACGCCACTCTGCCCACTTCTCCTCCGAAGTCAGAGGTCAGTGTGATGTGGTCTGGAGAATCAGTGCTGATCAGATGGAAACAAAGTCAGGACTGTCTCAGACTTTACATGGTGCAGTTAGCAAAACTGTGACGTAGAAGTATAGGCCTGATTGAGAGGTTGCTGTTCTCCAAGCTGAGATGTTGTGGATGTGAAAAGCCTTTTGGTTTTGTGTGCGTCTTCAGCTGGATTTCAGATTATCAAGTGGCTCTCAAAGCTGGACATGTTTTGAGGAAGAGCCTCTTTTTTTCTGTTTTGCTCTTTGGTATAAATAACTTCAGATTAAGTGGGCTGTGTGCAGTTTTCTGATGTTACATCAGATAATTTCTGGATTTTTAGTCCATCCAAGACTTAATTACTGCTTGTTTGGAGCTAAATTCTGAAAACACAAAAGTGGGACTGTTCCGTCTCCTTCCATATTTGTATTCTTGGATTGGTTTTACATGATTCACTGTTAGGATAGTTAATATTTATCTTGTACTCCCACTCTCTGAAATAACTTGTTAGCTGCTCTCTTTTTAAAGGTCTCACATTGTGAAGTTTCTGACATCCAACCTCAAGGACTTATGGATGACCATTTCTGTGTTGTTTTATGATTCTTTAAAAAGGCAGTCTGCAAAGTTCTCTAAAACAGTTTCCAGTCTGCTCACTAATATTAATGAGCCCTTAATGTGATTGCATAAAGGCTTATTGAATGAGCCAATCACAGCTAACGAGGCATAGCCTACAGCAGAGGAGAAGTTTAACAGCCAATAGGAGTGTGACTGGAGAGGAACTTGTTAGTTAGCAACATCATAAAACCATTATGGGAATTGTTTTTTTTTTAGTAGCTTAAATAAAGACAGTGTGCATTTCTTCATGAAGTGAGAGTTTTAAGGCTGTATTATGATGATCTATTCAACAGTCTATTGTTTTTGGTGCAGAATGCATGGTCATGGCCATTTTGTTATCATGGCCATTACCACGGAAAATGGTCTCTGCGCCAGGAAAGAGGCTGGTCTAATTATTCAGAAGTGTGTTTTGGGTAATCCAATCCAAAGTGCTCCTGCCCATCCCTTTAAAGCACAGAGGCACATAATTGAAGGTGAACTCTGATCATGATGACTTGTTTAAGACTGGGTTTTGCACCGACCAAAGGGTGTGCGCATGAGTGAAAATGAGCTCAATAGTAAAGCTACTTGACATTAAGCCAGGTGTTAATCACAGTTGATGCCCAATTAGTTATTTTATGGAGGCCGATGGGGAAGAGATGATTGAACAATTAAGCTGAGTTTTATAGTTTTAATGTAGCGTGTATGGATGCAACACGCAGAGGTGACTGGGTTTGAAACTTTAGGAAATGAGGATGATCTGCTGAATAATTTTCTAAACCCACACACCGTTTTTGGGTTTTTTTTCTATATGCAGTGAAAAACTGTCTGCTGTGTCTTCAAATAGTTCATATTTAACTGTCTTCAAATTAACACATTTAACAGAAAAACGACTGAGTGTGTGATTTTCATTAACTGGGACATGACACGCATGTGCATGAATGGACACAAGATATGATATTATGACTGACATGTTAGATTAGTATGTGGACAGAATACTTTTTGACAGAAGAGAGGTTTGTAGTTTAAAATCATCAGACTGACAGCATCCCACCAGAGCATTTCCTTCAGAACTGTGGTATACATTGGTTGTAAAGAGTAATTGCTTGAGCTACTGTCTCCTTTCTGTCAGCTCGAACCAGTCTGTCCATTCTCCTCTGACCGCCATCATCAACAAGGCAATTTGGGGCCAGAGAACTGCTCCTCACTGATTATTTTCTCTTTTTTAGACCATTCAGCCCAGGCTGCACTTGCAGTTAAGTCTGTATGTGGAAATATTGTATTCTTCAGCCTAATGAAAATCTGATGGGAACAAACACACACACACACACAACCACATGAGTATGTGAGGAAACTGACGAGAGCAGAATAGATTACAACTGCTCTGGTGCCGAGCTGCAGTCAGCAGAAAATGACACAGCATTTTTCAACACAAGCACCATCAGAGGAATTCCTCTGAAACAATAAACATTATTAATATATTTCTTTCCATCTGTTAGCCATCCAGTCCTTTCAGTTAGCCTACTCGTCCTCTCCTCTAAACCAATGCGTCTCGCTTGGTTTTCATGTTAAAAAAAACTGTTATTTGTTATGTTGGTTTGTTGATGAGATTATGATAAATCCACTGAGTTCTGCTACATTTGTAGCACATTAATATTTAAAAGTTGAACTCAGGATGTTTATATGCTTTTTTTTTTTCTCAAAAAAAGTTTTTGTTTTAACATTTCAGGGCATATTTCTTGTATGATTGCATTTGCTGACTGATAATTGAATTGTTGTCTTTCGGCTGCTCCCGATTAGTGGTTGCCACACTGAATCATGGGTCCACATATTTGATTTGGCAAGGATGGGACGGGAACTAGTTGTACATTGGTTTTGTTCTTCCTCCGTGGCTGGGTCACCAACTTTCCTTCTCAGATTCTGTTATGCTGACCACCAAACTAGGAGGCCGAACGTGCCATTATTATGGTTTTTGGTATGACCTAGCTGGGTTGTGAACCCACAACCATAGGCGTAAATCAATTTTTTCCAACCTGGAAAAAACAGAGAATTGTCCCCCACCCCCCACCTCACAATATCATCACAAACTTTTTTTTTTTTCCACAATATTTTTTATTGAACCTTTTTTTTTTTTTTACAAACATGACACAAACAATCAAACACTAACACTAAAGTAATTAAAAAAAATGTACTAGGACTTCCGGTTATGGCTGCCACGTAGGACGGACGTGTCTCGCTCTGCTCTGCTCCTGGAAAAAAAAAAATCGGCAAATAACTCTCTCATTTGGGACAGAACGTATCCCAGCATTTGGGCGAAGATATGTCGGCGAAGCCTAAGGCTGGAAAACCAGGAAAAGGAAAAAGCGAGCCGCCGAAACAGTCCAAATTAACGGACTTTCAGGTCTGTGACGCAGTAAACAAAACTCCATATATGGCGGAGGAGGCTGGCAACGCTGCGATATCTGCGGGGAATGGCGCAGATGCGCTGATGGCTGCCATGAGTTCAATGAGAGCGGACTTTTCCTCTAGATTTGATGGGATTATGACAGCGTTGGAAGGAATAAGAAAGGAATTGGGTGACTGTGTAGAACGAACGGCGCAGATGGAGCTCCGTCTCGCTAGTGCTGAAGATGACGTCACCCGTCTTCAATTAAAGGTGCGCACTTTGGAAAAAAAAAAAAAATCTCTGGAAGATAATATTTTGGATTTGGAATCTCGGTCGAGACAGAATAATTTGAGGCTGGTGGGTCTTCCAGAGGAATCAGAAGGTCGGGACGTATGTTCCTTTCTGGAAAAGTGGATTCCGGAGGTGCTGGGCAGCGAGGAGTTGCAATCAGCAGTGGTTCTGGAAAAAGCACATCGTATTGGCCCACGGAGAGATAAGGGACCGCCGAGGACCTTAATTATGAAGTTTCTTAGCAACAGAGACAGGATGAAGATCTTCAACGCTGCACGTGCTAAAGGAGAGATTAAACACCAGGACCAGCAGGTGCGGTTCTACCCAGATTTGGCCACAGGAATCCAGCAATTGAGGAAGCAGTTTGATCCCGTACGTAAGGAGCTGCGCAACCTTGGGATTCGTCATGGTGTAATCTATCCTGCGAGACTGCTGACCACGTATGAGGGCAGAACCCACATCTTCAAGACCCTAGAGGAGGCGCAGGAGTTCATCAAGAAGATCAAAGAAGAAGAAGAGACTGGTGGGAGCTAAGCATGAACAAAATATAAGGTAGAATAATTAAGCATTTGCACAGGCATCTGACTGACTTGAAGTAAATAGTAAGTTTACAAAATATAGATTGTATTATATATTAAAAAAACAAAACAAACAAACAAACAAAAAAAAACTATGATGTACAAAGTTGTTAAAAATTTTGGAGTTAAGTTGGAAAACTACAGAGGAGAGTTAATGTTACGTCATTAAAAGCAGTAGAGTTAGGGTGATTGGGAGGATGAAGAAGGAGTGGCTTAGGCTGTTCCCCGTGGGTGTGGAACGGTCGATGGCTATATCGGGAGACAGAATTTTTCTTTTGATTTTGGGGGGTTTGCCACAAGTGTGGGAAGGGGAAATTTGTTTGTGTGTAGTTTGTAGGATGAATGTTCAACCACTCATGTTTTTGCTTCTCTGTATGAGCATGTTTACACTGCAAGGTAATCCCAAACTCTCTATTGATCATGGACCAAAGTGTTAATCTTAATTTAACTTCATGGAATTGCAGAGGTCTACAAAATTTAAAAAAACTTAAACAAGTTATGAATAAAATAAAGGACATGGGTTCAAGAATTGTGTTTTTACAAGAAACTCATCTGATAGAGGAGGATGTTAAAAGAATTAGGAGTAGATGGCAGGGAAGTGTATTCACCTCTTCATTTTCATCCCGAGCCAGGGGAGTTATGACTCTCATACATAAATCAGTTCCTTTTCAAGTGAAAAATGTAATTGGAGACAAATTTGGAAGATATGTAATCATTCAAGGTTCTTTGCTATTAGAAAATATAAATCTTGTGAACTTATATGGTCCCAATATAGATGATCAGAAGTTCTTTGCTAATTTATTTCTCATCTTATCATCACTTACAGGGCAACATATAATAGCAGGGGATTTTAATTGTACATTGAATCCAGGTGTGGATAGATCAACAGGACTGGATTGTACGCACATTGGATGTAGGATGACTATTAATCATTTTATGAAAGAATTGAGATTGTTAGATATATGGAGAGAAATGAAACCACAAGTTAAAGCCTATTCTTGTTATTCCAGTACCTACAAGACATTCTCACATATTGATTATTTTTTGATTTCCACAGAATTAAGGTCCAAGATTCAAAACTGCTTTTATGATAACATTGTGATCTCTGATCATGCACCCTGTTGTCTAATATATGTAGATAAAAAATTGACAAAGGAATCAGGTAGATGGCAATTTCAGCATAAATGGCTTCAGGATGAGGATTTTGTCAAGTATATAGAAAAACAGATAGACGAGTTCTTTGACATCAATACTACACAAACATCAGCATGTGTAAAGTGGGAGGCTTTCAAAGCTTTTATTAGGGGACATATTATTAGTTATACAGGATCAAAATCTAAGAAGACTCGAGAGGAGAGAGCTAAATTGGAACATAAAATAAAAAGTCTTCAGGAAAAAGTGTATGCAGGAAGTGACCCAAGGTTGGAGAATGAATTACTGATTTTGAGAGCTGAATACGACAAAAAATCAGCGAATAGAGCTGCCTCGAGTCTTCTAAGATTGAAACAATCTTTTTATGAACAAGGTGAAAAATCAGGAAAATTATTAGCATGGCAGATTAAACAATTGGAAATTAAAACACCAATTACCAGTATTATAAGTAATGGACAGGTAGTTATAGATCCTTTAGAAATTAATAGAGCCTTTAGAGATTACTATGAAAAATTATATGATACCAAAAATGAACCTGATTTAACAAAACTAAATGGGTTTTTGAACGAACTATCTATACCGTGTATACCAAATGAAAACAGGGAGATATTGGAGTCTAAAATTAGTCAAGAAGAAGTTGGGCTAGCCATTGATAATATGAAATCAGGAAAAAGTGCAGGACCAGATGGTCTTCCAGTTGACCTTTATAAAAAATTTAAGAATAAATTAATAAAACCTTTTTTGGAAATGGTTTTAGAAGCATTTCAAAATAATAATTTACCATCATACATAAATAATGCCTTAATTATACTGCTGCCAAAACCAGGTAAGCCCTCTAATAAATGTGAAAATATGAGACCAATAAGCCTATTAAACGCCGACCTTAAGATAATCTGTAAAATTTTAGCAAGACGAATACAAGAAATTTTACCAAATATTATTAATCGAGATCAGAATGGCTTTATAAAGGGTAGACAAGGCTTCCATAATGTAAGAAGACTATTTAATATTATTTATTTTAATAAAGAAGCACCGGATACAGCTCTCCTATCATTGGACGCCGAAAAGGCCTTTGATAGAGTTGAATGGCCCTTTCTTTTTGAAGTCCTACAAAGGTTTGGACTTGGAAATAATTTCATAAAATGGGTTCAAATAATATACAATAATGCTACAGCAGAAATCCTAACAAATAACAATATTTCAAAACCAATAAAAATCAATAGAGGATGTCGACAAGGCTGTCCACTTTCACCTTTACTGTTTACTATGGCAATTAAACCTTTAGCGATAGCGATACGTTTACATTCACAAATATATGGAATTAAAGTTGGACCAACAGAACATAAAATCTCCCTGTACGCCGATGATATAATTTTGTTTATGTCGAATCTAAAAAAATCAATTCCAACCTTGTTGAATTTAATAAAGAATTTTGGGGAAATATCAGGATATAAAATAAATAAAACTAAATCTTCAATATTAATGCTAAATGAGACCCAGAGAAATTACCCAGCCCCTGAGGCAAATCAATTCAATGTTGTAAATCAGTTTAAATATTTAGGAATCCAAATTATGCCTAAGCTAGAATCAGTCGCCAGCGTCAACTATGAAGCCTTAATGTCAGATATCAATGAGTTAACTCAGAGATGGATGTCACTACCAATGTCGATGATCGGGAGAATCAATATACTTAAAAGTAATATTTTACCTAAAATACTTTATTTATTTCAATACATTCCCTTATCACCACCTTTAGATCTATTCTCAAGAATAAAAAAAAAGTTAGTGGAATTTATATGGAACAACAGGAGGGCTAGATTACGTCTGTCTTTATTATATTTACCATTTGATCGTGGAGGTCTGAAATGTCCAAATTTTATGTTGTATTATTGGTCGGCACAACTGAGGTCTATGACATATTATTTTTCATCAAATGATCTCCCTCACTGGACTGAAATGGAATCATACAATTTACCTTTACCTCTTCCCATATTCATATACTCAGATTCGGCAAAAAAATTACAAAAACAAGTTAAAAATCCATTTGTAAAGCATATGATCAAAATATGGTGTGAAGCTAAAAACTATTTAAAAGAACCACAGTTATTGTCACAATTTAGTCCAATATGGGGTAATCAATATTTTAAACCAGGGAGAGCGGACGCTGTATTTAAAGTATGGAATTTAAAAGGGATACAAAAGATTCAGGATTTATATTTGCCATGTGCAGACAACATAATGTCTTTTGAAGAGCTGAGGATCAAATTTAATCTCAATAGAACACATTTTTTTAAATATCTTCAACTTAGAAACTTTATTCGATCAAATCAAAATAAAGCTCTCACTCGACCTATTTATTCATCCTTGGAAAAAATGATGATGAAAGATAGTAAAAGAAAGGGTATTATTTCAGAGTTTTATAACTCATTGACACTATCTTCAAGTGAAAATTCACTGAAAAGATTAAACTACTGGAAAGAAGATCTGCAAATTGAAATTTCGGAGGAACAATGGGAATTGGCTTGTACAGAAGCTCAAACCAAATCAATAAATGCACGCCTTAAATTGATACATTTCAAATGGTTAATGCGGATGTATGTTACACCGGAGGAGTTAAATAGATATAACAAAAATATACCAGATACATGCACAAAATGCATGGAAAGTAAAGGAACCCTATTTCATTGTTTATGGGAATGTAGATTAATAAGAATGTTTTGGGAAGAGGTGAGGGTAACAATTGAAAAAATAATCTCAAAACAAATCATACTGAATCCTAAACTGTTTTTGTTGGGTCTGTACCCAGAAAAGCATAATTTTAATAAAAGTGAAAGAACATTCATAGACCTCAGTTTGCTTAATGCCAAAAAATGTATTGCACTATTATGGAAAAAGACTCATAGACCAGATGTGACTCAGTGGTTAAGACAGATGTTAACAAACCTTCCATGAGAAAGAATAACATATATACTGAAATCAAAGGAAATTGTGTTTGAGAATATATGGAGACCTTTTATTGATTATGTAAAAAATTTAAACATAACTCTTGAAGAAGAAGGTGAATGATGTGTGTGGACCTTGTAAATTCCAAACTGGGGAACATAATATGTATACTTATGTATTGGATTGTCTAGACTAAACAGAGGAGCATTGTTGAAGACTTGATTTTGTTGGTGGTTGTTGGTGTTTTTAGTGCATTTTTTTTTTTTGTAGTACTTTAGCGTTAGTGTTTGATTGTTTGTATCATGTTTGTTAAAAAAAAAAAAAGGTTCAATAAAGATATTGTGGAAAAAAAAAATGTACTAAAAACACCAACAACCACTAACAAAGGCAAGTCTTCAACAATGCTCCTCTGTTTAGTCTAGGCAATCCATTACATAAGTATACATATTATACATTCACCAATTTGGAATTTACAAGGTCCACACACATCATTCACCTTCTTCTTCAGAAGTTATGTTTAATTTCTTTACATAATCAATGAAAGGTCTCCATATATTCTCAAACACATTTTCCTTTGATTTCAGTATGTATGTTATTCTTTCTAGTGGAAGGGTTGTTAACATCTGTCTTAACCACTGAGTCACATCTGGTCTATGAGTCTTTTTCCACAGTAGTGCAATACATTTTTTGGCATTAAGCAAACTGAGGTCTATGAATGCTCTTTCACTCTTATTAAAGTTATGCTTTTCTGGATACAGACCCAACAAAAACAGTTTAGAGTTCAATGTGAATTGTTTTGAAATTATTTTTTCAATTGTTACCCTCACCTCTTCCCAAAACATTCTAATTTTTCTACATTCCCATAAACAATGAAATAGGGTTCCTTTACTTTCCATACATTTTGTGCACGTATCTGGTATGTTTTTGTTATATCTATTTAACTCCACTGGTGTAACATACATCCGCATTAACCATTTAAAATGTATCAATTTAAGACGTACATTTATTGATTTGGTTTGAGATTCTGTACAAGCCAATTCCCATTGTTCCTCTGAAATTTCAGTTTGTAGGTCTTCTTTCCAATAATTCAGTCTTTTCTGTGAGTTTTCACTTGAGGATAGTGTCAATGAGTTATAAAACTCTGAAATAATACCCTTTCTCTTACTATCTTTCGTCAAAATTTTTTCCAAGGATGAATAAGTAGGTCGGGTGAAAGCATTATTTTGATTTGATCGAATAAAATTCCTAAGCTGAAGATATTTAAAAAAATGTGTTCTATTAAGATTAAATTTGATCCTCAGTTCTTCAAAAGACATTATGTTATCTGAACGTGACAAATATAAGTCTTGAATCTTTTGAATCCCTTTTAAATTCCATACTTTAAATACAGCATTCGCTCTCCCTGGTTTAAAATATTGATTACCCCATATTGGGCTAAATTGTGACAATAAGTGTGGTTCTTTTAAATATTTTTTGGTTTCACACCATATTTTGATCATATGCTTTACAATTGGATTTTTAACTTGTTTCTGTAATTTTTTAGCCGAGTCGGAGTATGTGAATAAGGGAAGAGGTAAAGGTAAATTGTATGATTTCATTTCAGTCCAGTGAGGGAGATCATTTGATGAAAAATAATATGTCATAGACCTCAGTTGTGCTGACCAGTAATACAACATAACGTTTGGACATTTCAGACCTCCACGATCAAATGGTAAATATAGTAAGGACAGACGTAATCTAGCCTTCCTATTGTTCCATATAAATTCCACTAACTTTTTTTTAATTCTTGAGAATAGATCTGAAGGTGGTGGTAAAGGAATGTATTGAAATAAATAAAGTATTTTGGGTAAGATATTACTTTTAAGTATATTAATTCTCCCGATCATTGACATTGGTAGTGCCATCCATCTCTGAAGTAACTCATTAATATCTGTCATTAAGGCTTCATAGTTGGCACTGGCGACTGATTCTAGCTTAGGCACAATTTGAATTCCTAAATATTTAAATTGATTTACAACATTGAATTGATTTACCTCAGGAGCTGGGTGATTTCTCTGGGTCTCATTTAGCATTAATATTGAAGATTTAGTTTTATTTATTTTATATCCTGATATTTCCCCAAAGTTCTTTATTAAATTTAACAAGGTCGGAATTGATTTGTTAAGATTCGACATAAACAAAATTATGTCATCGGCATACAGGGAGATTTTATGTTCTGTTGGTCCTACTTTAATTCCATATATTTGTGGATGTAAATGTACTGCCATCGCTAAAGGTTCAATTGCCATAGTAAACAGTAAAGGTGAAAGTGGACAGCCTTGTCTACATCCTCTATTGATTTTTATTGATTTTGAGATATTGCTGTTTGTTAGGATTTCTGCTGTAGCATTATTGTATATTATCTGAACCCATTTTATGAAATTATTTCCAAGTCCAAACCTTTGTAGGACTTCAAAAAGAAAGGGCCATTCAACCCTATCAAAGGCCTTTTCGGCGTCCAATGATAGGAGAGCTGTATCCGGTGCTTCTTTATTAGAATAAATAATATTAAATAGTCTTCTTGCATTATGGAAGCCTTGTCTTCCCATTATAAAGCCATTCTGATCTCGATTAATAATATTTGGTAATATTTCTTGTAGTCGTCTTGCTAAAATTTTACAGATTATCTTAAGGTCAGCATTTAATAGGCTTATTGGTCTCATGTTTTCACATTTATTAGAGGGTTTACCTGGTTTTGGCAACAGTATAATTAAGGCATTATTCATGTATGGTAGTAAATTACTATTTTGAAATGCTTCTAAAACCATTTCCAAAAGTGGTTTTATTAATTTATTCTTAAATTTTTTATAGAGGTCAACTGGAAGACCATCTGGTCCTGCACTTTTTCCTGATTTCATATTATCAATGGCTATCCCAACTTCTTCTTGACTAATTTTAGACTCCAGTATCTCCCTGTTTTCATTTGGAATACACGGTATAGATAATCCGTCCAAAAACCCATTTAGTTTTGTTAAGTCAGTTTCATTTTTTGTATCACATAGTTTTTCATAATAATCTCTAAAGGCACTATTAATTTCTAAAGGATCTACAACTGCCTGTCCCTTACTTATAATACTGGTAATTGGTGTTTTAAATTCTAATTGTTTAATCTGCCATGCCAATAGTTTCCCTGATTTTTCACCTTGTTCATAAAAAGTTTGCTTCAATCTTAGAGGACTTGAGGCAGCTCTATTCACTGATTTTTTTTGTCATATTCAGCTCTCAGAATCAGTAATTCGTTCTCTAACTTTGGGTTACTTCCTGCATACACTTTTTCTTGAAGAATTTTTATTTTATGTTCCAATTGGACTCTCTCCTCTCGAGTCTTCTTAGATTTTGAACCTGTATAACTAATAATATGCCCCCTAATAAAAGCTTTGAAAGCCTCCCACTTTATACATGCTGATGTCTGTGTAATATTGATATCAAAGAACTCATCTATCTGTTTTTCTATGTACTTAACAAATTCCTCATCCTGAAGCCATTTATGCTGAAATTGCCACCTACCTGGATCCTTTGTCAATTTCTTATCTACATATATTAGACAGCAGGGTGCATGATCAGATATCACGATGTTATCATAGAAACAGTTTTGAATCTTGGACCTTAATTCTGTGGAGATCAAAAAATAGTCAATACGTGAGAATGTCTTGTAGGTATTAGAATAACAAGAGTAGGCTTTGACTTGTGGTTTCATTTCTCTCCATATATCTAGCAATCTCAATTCTTTCATAAAATGATTAATGGTCATTCTGCATCCATTGTGCGTGCAGTCCAGTCCTGTTGATCTGTCTATACTGGGATTCAATGTACAATTAAAATCCCCTGCTATTATATGTTGCCCTGTAAGTGCTGATAAAGTAAGAAATAAATTAGCGAAGAAGTTTTGATCATCTATATTGGGACCGTATAAGTTCACCAGATTTATATTTTCTAATAACAAAGATCCTTGGATGATTAGATATCTTCCTAATTTGTCTCCAATTACTTTTTTCACTTGAAATGGGACTGTTTTATGTATGAGAGTCATAACTCCCCTGGCACGGGATGAGAATGATGAGGTGAACACATTTCCCTGCCATCTTCTCCTAATTCTTTTTACATCCTCCTCTATTAGATGAGTTTCTTGTAAAAACACAATTTTTGAACCTATGTCTTTTATTTTATTCATAACTTGTTTAAGTTTTTTTAGATTTTGTAGACCTCTGCAATTCCATGAAGTTAAATTAAGATTAACGCTTTGGTCTATGATCAATAAGGAGTTTGAGATTACCTTGCAAAATGAACATGCTCATACAGAGAAGCAAAAACATGGATGGTTGAACATTCATCCCACAAACTACACAAAAACAAATTCCCCCTCCCCACATTAGTGGTAATCCCCCCAAAATCAAAAAAAAAAAAAATTCTCTCTCCCGCTATAGCCAGTGACTGCTCCACACCCGCGAGGATCAGTCAAACCACTCTTTCTTTCTCCTCTCAATCACCCTGACTCTACTACTTTTTAAGGACATAACATTAACTCTCTTCTGTAGTTTTTCCAACTTAACTCCAAAATTTTATTGCAACTTTGTACATCATAGCTTTATTTTTTTTTAAATATGTAATACAATCTATATTTTGTAAACATGTTCTATGTTTCAGATCAGTCAGATGCTTGTACAAATGCTTAAATATTCTACCTTTATATCTCGTTCATGCTTCATTCTTAGCTCCCATCTGCTTGATAAGCACCTGCACCTCCTGAGGGGTCTTGAAGATATGGGTTCTCCCTTTATATGTGACCAGCAGTCTTGCCGGATGAATCACTCTGTGACGAATCCCGAGGTTGCGCAGCTCTTTACGGGCGGGGTCAAACTGTTTCCTTAATTGTTGAATTCCTGTGGCCAAATCTGGGTAGAACCGCACCTGTTGATCCTGGTATTTAATTTCTCCTTTAGCTCGCGCCGCGTTGGTGACAGTCATCTTGTCTCTGTAGTTGAGGAACTTCATAATCAGCGTCCTCGGTGGTGTCTTATTATCTCTCAGTGGGCCGATTCGGTGAGCGCTCTCTAAGACAACTGATGACTGCAGATCCGCGTTGTTCAGCGCTTCTGGAATCCACTTTTCCAAAAAGGAACATGTATCCCGTCCCTTCGCTCCCTCCGGAAGGCCCACCAGCCTCAGATTATTCCGTCACGACCGGGATTCTAAGTCCAGGACGTTATCTTCCAGACGTTTATTTTTTAATTCCAATGTTTGCACCTTTAATTGTAGGCTGGTGACGTCATCTTCAGCGCTGGAGATTCGGAGCTCCGCCTGCGATACTCATTCCATACAGTCACTTATTTCCTTTCTCATTCCTTCTATCGCTGCTATAATCCTTTCAAATTTAGACGAAAAGTCTGCTCTCATTGCACTCGTGCCCTCCTCAGCAGTCACCGCTCCGCCGCTAGCTCTCTCCTCCGCCATTGTCTTTGGAGATTTTTCTGCTTCGTCACGAGCGTGGAAGTCTGTTGGCTTGGATTGTTTCGACGAATCACTTTTTCCTCCGCCTACTTTCCCAGCCTTGGTCTTTACCATATCCACGCCTAAACGCTGGGATAGGTTTTTGTTCCAGTCGAGAGAGTTTTAGCCTACTTTTTATTTTTAGGAGCAGAGCAGAGTGAAACACGTCTTCCTACGTGGCCGCCATAACCGGAAGTCCCATCATCACAAACTTTTAATATCATGTTACATAAGACTGAAGCATCAATGCTAAATGGAAAAAAGCTTGAAAATTTGGAAAGTTTTTTTTATATCTGCAACTTCTTTCTTTTAAATCTGCACCTTTTTTCTCATAGATTTGCAACTTTTTTCTCATAAATTTGCATCTTTTTCTCATAAAATTGCAACTTTTTTCTTGTAAACCTGCCACTTTTTATATAAATGTGCAAATTTTTTCATAAAGCTGAAACGTTTTTTTCTTTTAAATCTGCAGCTGTTTTCTCATAAATTTTCAACTTTTTTCCTCATAAATTTGCATCTTTTTTCTCATAAATTTGAAACATTTTCTTTTAAATTTGCAAACTGTTTTTTCATAAATGTTCAACTTTCTTCTAAGTTGGCAACTTTTTTCTCACAAATTTGCTAGTTTTTTATTGTGAAGTTGCAACTCTTTGAATCAAATTGTGACTTTTTCTTGTAAATTTGCAACTTTTTTTCTCATGAATTTGCTATTTTTTCTTTTTAATATGAAACTTTTCTCTTAAATTTGCCACTTCTTTGTTGTATAGTTTTAACATTTTTTAATCAAATTGTGACTTTTTTCTTGTAAATTTGCTACTTTTTTCCACATGAATTTGTGACTTTTTTCTCATAAATTCACTAATTTTCATCCTAAATCTGTAACTTTTTTGTTGTAAATTTGTGACTTTTTTCCTTTTAAATTTGCAACATTCATGAATTCAGTTCAATTCAACTTTATTTATACAGCGCCATTTCACAACAGTCGTCTCATAGCACTTTCAACTGTAGGGGAAACCCCCACAATTGCAGAAAGACCCCAGCAATCAGGCAATCTCCTGTGAGCAAGCAGTTGGTGACGGTGGAGAGGAAAAACTCCCTTTTAACAGGAAGAGACCTCCAGCAGAACCAGGCTAAGGGAGGGGCAGTCATCTGCTGCAACTGGCTGGGGGGTGAGGGGATAGAGAAGGTGAAAAGAATGAATGCTGGTTAAGTTTTTATTCTATGTAATTCCTTAAATTTTCTCTCCATCTAGACAATGCCTCAAGTTTGTTTTCTAAAGTTTTTCTTTTAAAGGGTTTGAACTCTTCCCTATTACAAAAATAGGGGCCCTTAAACAAAATCTTGCATAGGACCCCAACTACCTATAGTGTCCCCGTTAATCTATTCTGTGGAGAGACTGTTCTGTTTGTGGTCCTCCCCCTCAACAGTGACGTGAAATATCCACCCAAGCTCACAACCCCCCCTGCTGTGAGGCAGATGCTCTACCACTAGGCCACCACTCCGGTTGATAATTGAATTTTCATTGGTACCACTGTCATGTGGTGCTGATCCTTTGTCCTCCTGAGGTTGTCTGAAGTACAGTGGTATTTTTTGGACCTTTTTTTTTTTTTTTTTTTGATTCCACATACTTCGGTGAACCTTCCTACTGCATATTCTTCACTTGTACGGCATCCTTGCCTTGTTGGTTTCAGGTTTTCTGAAATTCCCAACCCTTTCTTCCTCTTTTTTTTTTTTTTTTGGTTGATTAAACTGAATGAAAGCAGTTTATATAGCTGGATTTAAAGGTGACATTTTTTTTCCAAATGTTATAACAGTGAACTCTGACTTCTGTTTTTTAATTGCTGAAACTTTCTTCATGTGTTTTTGGTCTGGCACATGTAGACCAGAGCAATGGTTGTTTGTGTCTTCCATCACTATAGATGCATCTGTTCGTGATGGTGTATGGAGGGCAGGTGACGGCCTAAATACAAACAGTTGGCAAACAGTCTCCATTGTTTCATGTGGCTAGAGTGTTAATACCATGGAAACGCTAGACAATTAGGCTGATTATTGTATTGAACCTCACACAAACAGACAACACACCAACAACCTGATACACACAATGTTTTAGCAAAGATTAGTGTCCATTTCCAACATTTCACCATTGGCAGCGGTACTGGAAGGATTTAGTTCCATAGTAACACTCCCTATCAGACCAGACTCACTGAAACACAACACAGAGATCTGAAGCTGTTGAATCATGAGATGGCTGATGACTTTCTGTTCTGTTCAGCTATTCTGATCCTAACACCAGAGCAGATGCTAATTAATTAGCCTCTCACTGACACGGCGCACAACGCCTCCATAAAATCTTATCAAGACATCACTATGGTCAGCATTTAACTGAATAGCCAAACACCAGACCATCATCGACTGTCCATAAGGAGATCCAAGTAGGTCCGGCAGTTTAAGTCGCGTGACGGTCATGTCTGCAGGCCGGTGTTTGCTGATCGCTTGCCAGCCTCGGTGCTTTGATTATTGCTACTCTGGTAGCACAAGTCAAAAGGTCTTCTGATTTCCCACCCTGATGAGGAAGAGCATTGAAATTCTTTTGTAAGACAGTGAGGTAGCTGAGGCTGCAGGACCGAGGATGAAGGCTGATAAGAATTTCTACCAACTCTGATTACCCACCACCCTCGCTCCAGTGCAGCAAAAAGGCAAATCAATAGCACTTTGATGGAGAGCAGGGCAGAAATAGATAAGGGGATCACATTGCTTCGGCTGATGGAAAAATTTCCACTGTAGGAAAATGGCAGCGGTGGCTGATTTTGGAACAGAAGTGATAATGTGAGGGAGGGCTGATCATTTCACTGAGAAAATCTACAAAGGTCGAGGTCAATAGAGTTTATTGATTATAGTCTACCTGCTCCCTCAAGAGTTCATGATACTACACTGGGAATAGAATAATTTTACTGCAGGTATTTGGATGCTTTATTTATTTATACCAGAAGCAGAAGGTGCAAACCAATTTTGATCTTTTTTTTAATTTTAGTTTTGTTTTGTGTTTATTACCATTTGAGGATTTGCTCATTTCAGTTTAAGATATTTGTGCATGTATATAAAAAAGGAAATACAATCTTTGAAAACTGAATATGATGCAAGTATTGCACCCATGTCAATGTAGTGGATAACTGTGCAATTGATCTTTTAAATGTCTTTCTACATTTTGTTTGCAGAATCTGGCTAATTCTGTATACTTGTCTATTGAGTTGAATTATTTAGTCAAAAACATAAATTATTAGCTAACTATTGTTTTTATCAATTAATTCCATAAGCATATAATAAAAATTACATCATGGTAGCCTAAACTAAAAAAAATCTAAAATGATTTTGATTTCTGAAAATTTCTTTTAGTCAGTTAGCATTACTTTTGAGGTACAGTTTGTTTTATAATGTCTTGCAAGTCCCATTGACTGCACTTTTTCCACATGTTGACGGTTTCCACAGATCTTAATGAAATGTCTGACATACGTTGGTCAAATTGCCTTTAATTATGTAAATATTGCAGTATAATTCTGAATCATCTTAAATGCAGCCTTTCGGTTCATGTCTCTTTAAATGCTCAAGAGCAACAGTTAACTCTGCCCTACCCATAGATATAAAAGGCTAGATCGGCAGTAGGTCACTGGAGCGCGAGATTTCCGGCCGCCATATTGGTACAGGAATCCCAACAAATCCACAGCTCAGCTTAACGCACACCACTCTGATTAAGTCTTCATTTCTGTCACCATGGGATGAGACGCCGGGTTTTCCGGCGCTCAGACCAGTCCCTTCTCATCGCTGTCTCTCATTGGGCAGCGTCTCTGCGGGCTCCCAGCTGTCAGTGTTACAGGACGGCTGGGGCCCAATTAATCCTCATCAGCTGAGGCGCTGCTAGTGAGGATAAAAAGGAGCAGCTTCGATCATTCGGGGCTGCGACTTAAGCACTGTTACGCTGGAACCCTTACGGTAAGTGTCGAGTATTTGTTTTTAAATAATTTAATGGCGTGTTGTCAAAAATAAAGGTAAAAACTCTGATTTTCATTTGGGAGGTCACTGATTTCTGTACATGCATGACTGCCATGAGTGTAATATACTGTATATTGTAATTCAGTATCGATAGTTATGGCAATATTTCTCATGTAATATTAGTATACAGTGTTACATTGTGTTCTTTGTTACTGGGTCAGTATTGGTAGCCAATATTATCAACAATGAACTTTGGGTTCTTGTAACTAGTTTGGTAGTTACTCAAATAGCGTGAGGATAGTTTTTCTTTTTCCTGTATACACTTGGCCTAATGAAAGATTTAGGTTTATCAAACCGTCTTTACACAATAATTACACATATATGTGTACAAACATCTACCTCCTGTATCAGACCAACATCATGAAGGTTTGCAGATAGTAATTTACAGATATATTATTTGAAAATTGAAACTTTACAGATAGAATTTTACATTACCTATTTCGCATTTGTCTATTACAGGGAGGGGGTACAAGAAGATCTGGTGATGATTAATGCAGTCATAACTCATAGACATTACTATTTCTGTCTAATATTACATTTTGCCTGACATTACTATAAATATTTGCTATGATGGATAGGAGGGGACAGGGTGGATATTACGTGTGATGATGATGGTGATGACGATGGGCTGGGCTCTGGGTTAAATTAATAAAGCCTACATCTACTGCTTTAAACTGTTTTGATTCAATTAACACTTCACCTCACTTTGCAATTGATTAATATGAGCTTGCTGCTTTCATGTTGAGTGTATTATTCTATGCAATAAATTTAATAAATTTGTAATGAACATTGGTGTATTGTATAAATTTGTTATGTGGGCCTAAAATCAATAAGAATTTCAAATTGATTTTAAACAACTGCTATACAGATCCAGGTAGATGGGGGGGGGGGGGGGGGGGGAGTATAATGTCTGTCTAGTTAAATGAAGAAATTTGAATAATTGATTTGTAATTTTTTATTCTCTATTTATTTCAAAGTTTACATATCTAGGCCAATTTGTATAGCACAGGCTGAAATATTTCTTTGATAAACATTTTTGACAATTGGGGGGAGGCAATAAGCTGGTTGCCTGGGGTGGCAAATATAACAAATACAGCCCAGGACAAAGTATGAATTAATCAATTTCAGCCATATATTTATGCATAAATGGCCACAATGAAAGAGGTAGGCTTAATTATTAATCAGGGGGTATGGTAACTTCTTTTTCAGCTCATTTGACAGTTCTTGATTGAGACACTGCAAAATGCCATAATTTAATAATTATGAAGCTCTTAAACACCTAATATTTATGCAGATTATGCTGAAAGTAAACCACTGTGCGCTGTGTTGTACTGTGTTGTAAACATGTTCACTGAAGCCTGTCAAACGTTTAACAAAGGAGAATGACCCAAGCAGGTGTCTGCACTGGACCACAGGGATGTGCTACACATATCCTGTACCAAGATGGTGGACGCGCGTCACGCCACCACAAGCACGGACTGACTAGCGCTGCCAATCTAGCCTTTTATATCTATGGCCCTACCACTTTTGTCACTATTCTGAATCTTAGCTGGGTAGCTCCTAGCTTGGGTAGCTAACACAGCCTGCGACAGCTAATGTACAGTCATGTGAAAAAAAATTAGGACACCCTGTATAAGCCTGTGTGTTTTTTTTAACATATTTGGACATATGGATATTTAATATCAATGTTAAAAATACTGGGAGATTCATGCAATACAACTAAACAATTAAAAATGAATTAAAGACTTTTTTCAAATTTTCTGTAACATGTAATGCTGGCAGAGCGGTTAGCACTGCAGCAGCACAGCAACTCACCCTTGGCCAGGGGATCCTGGGTTCAATCCCAGGCTGGGCTGGGCTGCATGGTGGCGCAGTGGTTTAGCACTGTGGCAGCACAGTTTTACCCTCGGCCGGGGGATCGCGGGGATCATGAGATCGTGGGTTCGATTCCAGCCCCCGACCAACAGTGAGCTGTGTGGAGTTTGCATGTTCTCCCCGTGTTGCGTGGGTTTACTCCGGGATTTCTCCGGTTTCCTCCCGCATACCAAAAACATGTAGGTTTAGGGCGCTCGCGCATGCAGCGACCGGCAGCCGGTGGCTTGTCACCAGACTGCAAACCAAATCTACCTACGGGTACAAATGAGTAACAAAACAAAAAAAAAAAAAAAATCCCAGCCCCTGACGAACAGTGATCTGTGTGGAGTTTGCATGTTCTCCCTGTGTCTGCATGGGTTTACTCCAGGATTTCTCTGGTTTCCTCCCTCATGCCAAAAAAAAACATGTAAGTTAGGTTAATTGGCATCAAACTGGGGATTCTAAATTGTCCTTAGGTATGACTGTGAGAGTGAATGGTTGTCTGTCTCTCTGTGTTGGCCCTGCGATGGACTGGCGATCTGTCCAGGGTGGATCCTGCCTCTCGCCCAAAGGTGCTGGGATAGTCTCCAGCCCCCCCGCGACCCAAAAAGGATTAAGCGCAAGAAGATGGATGGATATAATTCTAAACAAATGGTGAGGAATAAATTAGGACACCCCCCATCTTTTTTAGGACACCCCCACATTCATTCAGATAATTCATTCATTCAGATGGCAATCCAAGATGGCAGCATGTGTATTGTCTGCTCAGTGTCTCTCTGGATTAAGTTGTTTTTAATGGATTTTATTGCATTTAAATCTCTTTTTATAAGTTGCAGTTGATATTTTTATTGAAATCCCTTTATATGTTTTAAGTAAATTGTGGACTTTTAATGAGTTTAATGACTTTTAACAAGTTTAAAGAATACTGCTATCACCCTTGAGTGAGGCTAACAGGTCTGGGCCTGTGCCCAGGACGAGTTGGTTGGCTGGGCTTGTGGCATTCCCCTGGAGAGGTGGCTGGGAGGCTTGTGCTCCCCCTGGGGGCTGAACTGGCTAGCTTAGGACTGCAACACCTCCCTGGAGACTGGGCTGGGAGGCTGATACTTCTCCTGGAGCTGAGCTAACTAGCTTGGGCCCACAACATCCCCCTGGAGATTGGGCTGGGAGGCTGATACTCCTCCTGGAGCTGAGCTTACTAGCTTGAGCCTGCAACATCCCCCTGGAGACTGGACTGGGTGGCGATACCCCTCCTGGAGCTGAACTAACTAGCTTGGGCCTGCAACACCTCTCTGGAGACTGGGCTGGGAGGCCTACATCTCTCCTGGAGCTGAGCTAACTAGCTTGGGTCTGCATCATCTCCCTGGATACTGGGTTGAAAAGCCTGTATTGCTCCTGGAGCTGAGCTAGCCAGCTTGGGTCTGCAACATCTCCCTGGATACTGGGCTGGAAGGCTTATATTCCTCCTGGAGTTGAGTTAACTAGCTTGGGCTTGCAACATCCCCCTGGAGACTGGGCTGGGAGGCCTACATCTCTCCTGGAGCTGAGCTAACTAGCTTGGGTCTGCATCATCTCCCTGGATACTGGGTTGAAAAGCCTGTATTGCTCCTGGAGCTGAGCTAGCCAGCTTGGGTCTGCAACATCCCCCTGGAGACTGGGCTGGGAGGCCTACATCTCTCCTGGAGCTGAGCTTACTAGCTTGGGCCTGTAATATTTTTCTGGATATTGGGTTGGAAGACCTGTATTACTCCTGGAGCTGAGATATCTAGCTTGGGCCTGCAGCATCTCCTTGCAGTATTTATTTCTTTTAGTATTTCTTTTAGTATAAGAACTTTTAAGCTGCTGATGTGCAGAAAGTGGAGGATAATGGCATTTTTTATTACTTTAATATGCTTGTTGGCAGCCTGGAACACGAGATCAAATAATGTTCCCTGGGTGAGTGCCCATGCCAATGTGTTGTGTTTTTGGGACACTTACTATAGTGGCACTGATTTTAATGTTGTTTATGAGCAATCGCAGACTCATTTGGTCTGGGTCATAGATTCCTGGACAGAGGTACCAAGGGAATTACTTAAACTTCAAAATGTTCTTACTTTATATGACCTCACAATTTTGCTCAATGAAAAGAATCGCCTGGCTTCAATATACAAAAATTCTGCTTCAAAATGTGATGTGAAGCAAAGATTGGTGATTGTCCTACTTTTTTTTTTTCCACAATATCTTTATTGAACCTTTTTTTTTTTTTTTAAACAAACATGATACAAACAATCAAACACTAACACTAAAGTACTACAAAAAAAAAAAATGCACTAAAAAACACCAACAACCACCAACAAAATCAAATCTTCAACAATGCTCCTCTGTTTAGTCTAGACAATCCAACACATAAGTATACATATTATATTCACCAGTTTGGAATTTACAAGGTCCGCACATATCATTCACCTTCTTCTTCAAGAGTTATGTTTAAATTTTTTACATAATCAATAAAAGGTCTCCATATATTCTCAAACACAATTTCCTTTGATTTCAGTATATATGTTATTCTTTCTAATGGAAGGTTTGTTAACATCTGTCTTAACCACTGAGTCACATCTGGTCTATGAGTCTTTTTCCATAATAGTGCAATACATTTTTTGGCATTAAGCAAACTGAGGTCTATGAATGTTCTTTCACTTTTATTAAAATTATGCTTTTCTGGGTACAGACCCAACAAAAACAGTTTAGGATTCAATATGATTTGTTTTGAGATTATTTTTTCAATTGTTACCCTCACCTCTTCCCAAAACATTCTTATTAATCTACATTCCCATACACAATGAAATAGAGTTCCTTTACTTTCCATACATTTTGTGCACGTATCTGGTATATTTTTGTTATATCTATTTAACTCCTCCGGTGTAACATACATCCGCATTAACCATTTGAAGTGTATCAATTTAAGGCGTACATTTATTGATTTGGTTTGAGCTTCTGTACAAGCCAATTCCCATTGTTCCTCTGGAATTTCAGTTTGCAGATCTTCTTTCCAGTAGTTTAATCTTTTCAGTGAGTTTTCACTTGAAAATAGTGTCAATGAGTTATAAAACTCTGAAATAATACCCTTTCTTTTACTATCTTTCATCAACATTTTTTCCAAGGATGAATAGATAGGTCGAGTGAGAGCATTATTTTGATTTGATCGAATAAAGTTTCTAAGTTGAAGATATTTAAAAAAATGTGTTCTATTGAGATTAAATTTGATCCTCAACTCTTCAAAAGACATTATGTTTTCTGCACATGGCAAATATAAATCCTGAATCTTTTGTATCCCTTTTAAATTCCATACTTTAAATACAGCGTCCGCTCTCCCTGGTTTAAAATATTGATTACCCCATATTGGACTAAATTGTGACAATAACTGTGGTTCTTTTAAATAGTTTTTAGCTTCACACCATATTTTGATCATATGCTTTACAAATGGATTTTTAACTTGTTTTTGTAATTTTTTTGCCGAATCTGAGTATATGAATATGGGAAGAGGTAAAGGTAAATTGTATGATTCCATTTCAGTCCAGTGAGGGAGATCATTTGATGAAAAATAATATGTCATAGACCTCAGTTGTACCGACCAATAATACAACATAAAATTTGGACATTTCAGACCTCCACGATCAAATGGTAAATATAATAAAGACGGACGTAATCTAGCCCTCCTGTTGTTCCATATAAATTCCACTAACTTTTTTTTAATTCTTGAGAATAAATCTAAAGGTGGTGGTAAGGGAATGTATTGAAATAAATAAAGTATTTTAGGTAAAATATTACTTTTAAGTATATTAATTCTCCCGATCATCGACATTGGTAGTGACATCCATCTCTGAAGTAACTCATCAATATCTGTCATTAAGGCTTCATAATTGACACTGGCGACTGATTCCAGCTTAGGCACAATTTGGATTCCTAAATATTTGAACTGATTTACAACATTGAATTGATTTACCTCAGGGGCTGGGTAATTTCTCTGGGTCTCATTTAGCATTAATATTGAAGATTTAGTTTTATTTATTTTATATCCTGATATTTCCCCGAATTTCTTTATTAAATTCAACAAGGTCGGAATTGATTTTTTAAGATTCGACATAAACAAAATTATGTCATCGGCATACAGGGAGATTTTATGTTCTGTTGGTCCAACTTTAATTCCATATATTTGTGACTGTAGACGTATCGCCATCGCTAAAGGTTCAATTGCCATAGTAAACAGTAAAGGTGAAAGTGGACAGCCTTGTCGACATCCTCTATTGATTTTTATTGATTTTGAAATATTGTTATTTGTTAGAATTTCTGCAGTAGCATTATTATATATTATCTGAACCCATTTTATAAAATTATTTCCAAGTCCAAACCTTTGTAAGACTTCAAAAAGAAAGGGCCATTCAACTCTATCAAAGGCTTTTTCGGCATCCAGTGATAAGAGAGCTGTATCCGGTGCTTCTTTATTAGAATAAATAATATTAAATAGTCTTCTTACATTATGGAAGCCTTGTCTTCCCTTTATAAAGCCATTCTGATCTCGATTAATAATATTTGGTAAAATTTCTTGTATTCGTCTTGCTAAAATTTTACAAATTATCTTAAGGTCGGCATTTAATAGGCTTATTGGTCTCATATTTTCACATTTATTAGAGGGCTTACCTGGTTTTGGCAACAGTATAATTAAGGCATTATTCATATATGATGGTAAATTACTATTTTGAAATGCTTCTAAAACCATTTCCAAAAAAGGTTTTGTTAATTTATTCTTAAATTTTTTATAAAGGTCAACTGGAAGACCATCTGGTCCTGCACTTTTTCCTGATTTCATATTATCAATGGCTAGTCCAACTTCTTCTTGACTAATTTTAGACTCCAGTATCTCCCTATTTTCATTTGGAATACACGGTATAAATAGTTCATTCAAAAACCCATGTAGTTTTGTTAAGTCAGATTCATTTTTGGAATCATATAATTTTTCATAGTAATCTCTAAAGGCTCTATTAATTTCTGAAGGATCTATAACTACCTGTCCGTTACTTATAATACTGGTAATTGGTGTTTTAGATTCTAATTGTTTAATCTGCCATGCCAATAACTTTCCTGATTTTTCACCTTGTTCATAAAAAGATTGTTTCAATCTTAGAAGACTCGAGGCAGCTCTATTCGCTGATTTTTTGTCATATTCAGCTCTCAAAATCAGTAATTCGTTCTCCAACCTTGGATCTCTTCCTGCATATACTCTTTCTTGAAGAATTTTTATTTTATGTTCCAATTGGACTCTCTCCTCTCGAGTCTTCTTAGATTTTGAACCTGTATAACTAATAATATGTCCCCTAATAAAAGCTTTGAAAGCCTCCCACTTTACACATGCTGATGTTTGTGTAGTATTGATATCAAAGAACTCATCTATCTGTTTTTCTATATACTTAACAAATTCCTCATCCTGAAGCCATTTATGCTGAAATTGCCATCTACCTGGTTCCTTTGTCAATTTCTTATCTACATACATTAGACAGCAGGGTGCATGATCAGAGATCACGATGTTATCATAAAAACAGTTTTGAATCTTGGACCTTAATTCTGTGGAGATCAAAAAATAATCTATACGTGAGAATGTCTTGTAGGTATTGGAATAACAAGAGTATGCTTTAACTTGTGGTTTCATTTCTCTCCATATATCTATCAATTTCAATTCTTTCATAAAATGATTAATGGTCATCCTACATCCATTGTGCGTACAGTCCAGTCCTGTTGATCTATCTATACTGGGATTCAATGTACAATTAAAATCCCCTGCTATTATATGTTGCCCTGTAAGTGATGATAAGATAAGAAATAAATTGGCAAAGAACTTTTGATCATCTATATTGGGACCATATAAGTTCACCAAATTTATGTTTTCTAATAGCAAAGATCCTTGAATGATTACATATCTTCCAAATTTGTCTCCAATTACATTTTTCACTTGAAATGGGACTGATTTATGTATGAGAGTCATAACTCCCCTGGCTCGGGATGAAAATGATGAGGTGAAAACATTTCCTTGCCATCTACTCCTAATTCTTTTTACATCTTGCTCTATTAGATGAGTTTCTTGTAAAAACACAATTTTTGAACCCATGTCTTTTATTTTATTCATAACTTGTTTAAGTTTTTTTAAATTTTGTAGACCTCTGCAATTCCATGAAGTTAAATTAAGATTAACGCTTTGATTTATAATCAATAGGGTGTTTGGGATTACCTTGCAGTGTAAACATGCTCAAACAGAAAAGCAAAAAAATGAGTGGTTGAACATTCACCCTACAAACTACACACAAACAAATTCCCCCTTTCCACATTTGTGGCAATCCCCCCAAAAGCAAAAGAAAAATTCCGTCTCCCGATATAGCCATCGACCGTTCCACACCCACGAGGAACAGCCAAAGCCACTCCTTCTTCATCCTCCTAATCACCCTAACTCTACTGCTTTTAATAACGTAACATTAACTCTCTTCTGTAATTTTCCAATTTAACTCCAAATTTTTTTAGCAATTTTGTACTTTTTTTTTTTTTTTTTAATATGTAATACATTCTATATTTTGTAATCTTGTTATATGCTTCTAATCAGTTAAATGCTCAAATATTCTACCCTATATTCTGTTCATGCTTAGCTCCCACCAGTCTCTTCCTGGATCTTCTTGATGAGCTCCTGCGCCTCCTCGGGGGTCTTGAAGATGCGTGTTCTGCCCTCATATGTGACCAGAAGTCTTGCAGGGTGAATCACTCCATGACGAATCTCAAGGTTGCGCAGTTCTTTGCGGATGGGGTCAAACTGCTTCCTTAATTGTTGGATTCCTGAGGCCAAATCTGGGTAGAACCGCACCTGCTGATCTTGGTATTTAATTTCTCCTTTGGCCCGCACCGCGTTGGAGATCGTCATCCTGTCTCTGTAGCTGAGAAACTTCATAATTAGCATCCTCGGTGCTGCCTTGTTACCTCTCGGTGGGCCAATTCGGTGGGAGCTTTCCAAGACGACTGATGATTTTAGCTCCGCGTTGTTCAGCGCCTCCGGGATCCACCCCTCCAAAAAGGAGCATGAATCATGACCTTCGGCTCCCTCCAGTAAACCCACCAGCCTCAGGTTGTTCCTTCTGGACCGAGATTCCAAGTCCAGAACACTATTTTCCAGATCTTTATTTTTTTTTTCCAAAGTGCGCACCTTTATTTGAAGTCCGCTAATTTCATCCTCCGCACTTGAGACACGAAGCTCCACCTGCGTCACTCGCTCCACGCAGTCACCCAACTCCTTTCTCATTGCATCCAACGCTGCCATAATCCCATCAAGTTTAGCGGAAAAGTCTGCTCTCATTGAGCTAATGGCAGCCAGCACTGCACCTGTGCCGTCATCGTCAGCAGCAGCAGTTACCGCACCACCGCTAGTTTCATCCGCCATATCCGCAGCTTTTTCTACTGCGCCACAAACTTTAAAGTCCGTTAATTTGGACTGCTTCGGCGATTCAATTTTTCCCCCTCCTGATTTCCCAGCCTTAGTCTTCACCGGCATATCCTCACCCAAACGCTGGGAAAAGTTCTGTTCCAAATGAGAGAGTTATTTGCCGAATTTTTATTTCCAAGGGCAGAGCAGAGTGATACGTGTCCTTCTAGGCGGCCGCCATAACCGGAAGTCGATTGTCCTACTTTTATTATTATCTGGAAATGTGCAACCTAACCCTGGACCTGATCTGCAATGTATCCAGACTCCTGCTGATTTTAAATCAATGTCTGGTCTTAAAATTATTCATCTTAATGTGTGCAGTTTACTTCCTAAAATGGACATGGTCAAAATTTGGATTAGATCAACTGATCCGGATGTTGTGATCATCTCTGAAACCTGGCTGACAAAAGCTGTCACAGATGATGATATTAGTATAAATGGATACAATGTCTTCCGTACTGACAGGCCTAAAAAAGGTGGTGGTGTAGCCGCCTATGTTAAATCAAGATTTGATGCTTCAGTTGTCTTGTCTAAGTCCATTTCTAAGCAGATGGAGTTTCTGGCCTTGAATATGGAAATAGCCAAATCCCTTTCCATAACTGTTGTTGGTTGTTATAGACCTCCATCTGCCACCAAGGAGGCATTATTATCCTTAAAGCATCTTTTGTCCAAATTAAACTACAATGAGCTTTTAATAGCAGGAGACTTCAATTGGGATTGGTTAAACGTAGCTTCTGAAGAATTTAAATCTTTCTGTGACTCTGTAAATTTTATCCAGTTGATTAACTATCCAACTAGGCCAAATATTAAAAGTCCTGAAAAGTCCACTTTGATTGACTTAATTTTAACAAATGCTCCACATAAATTTTTGTCTGTGGGTGTTTTCTGCAATGATTTGAGTGATCATTGTGTTGTTGCAGTGTGCAGAGATACAAAAATCCCCAAATGTAAACCGCGCATTATTTTCAAGCGGAATTTGAAGAAATTTAATAAACAAGCTTATCATTATGATTTGCCCTTGGTTAATTGGGAACATATAGACCTGTTGCCAGACGTTGAGTTAGCGTGGACTTTCTTTAAAGAAAACTTTGAGAAAATTGTAAATAAACATGCTCCTAGAGGGAAATTCAGAGTAAAGGGGCGTGAAAACCCCTGGTTCTCTCCAGAACTGTCTGATGCCATTTATCAGCGTAATGTGGCTTGGGCCAAAGCCAGGAAAACTGATATTGCCAGTGATTGGTCCATTTTTAGACAACTGAGAAATAAATGCACTTTTTTTATTAAAAAGGCTAAATCTGAATATTATTTATCTGTCATAACTGAGAGTCTTAATAATCCACAGAAATTTTGGAAAGTGATCAAAGGTTTATCTGTGAACAAAAGCTCTCAGGTTCTTCCTACTTTTGTTTTAAATGGCTCAGTCCCAGTTTATGATAGAACTGAGGTTTTAAATTGCTTCAATAAGCATTTTGTGTCATCTGGTTTTCTGTTTAACTCTACAGGAGCTACATCTGTGCCTCACTGTACTAATTCCCAAATGTTTTTTGGAGAACCTTTTAGACTTGTACCTTTTACTGTGCAGCAAGTTCATAAGGCTCTCAAAACTTTGAATCACAGAAAACCTCCTGGACCAGACTTGATAGAGCCTTACTTTTTAAAAATGGCTGCTGATTTTATTGCACAGCCTCTTACAGTACTTTTTAATTTATCATTTGAAAACAAAGAGATTCCTGTAGTATGGAAGTCAGCTTTTGTGGTTCCTCTCTTAAAAGGAGGTGACCCAGCAGTTTTAACTAACTACAGACCAATATCAAATTTGTGTGTCTTGTCCAAGATTCTTGAATCTCTCGTGTGTGATCAACTTAAAGAGTTTTTATACTCAAATGAACTTCTTTCAAAACTGCAATCGGGCTTTAGAAAAAAGCACAGCACTATTACTGCTGCTACAAAAGTGGTCAATGATATACTTGTTGCTCTTGATAAAAAGCAGTACTGTGCTGCACTTTTCATTGATCTGTCAAAGGCTTTTGACACTGTGGACCACACAGTTTTAAAGCAAAGACTCATCAGTTTTGGACTGTCGGAACATGTAGTCTCCTGGTTCGCAAATTATTTGAGTGACAGGACCCAATGTATTAAATATGATGGTTTGTGTTCTGAAATTGTCAGTGTCCACAAGGGGGTGCCACAGGGTTCTGTATTAGGACCCCTCCTATTCATTATGTACATCAATGATCTAGGACAAAATGTGTCTGATGCTAGTTTGCATTTTTATGCTGATGACACAATTATTTACTGCTTTGGCTCTTCCCCTGCTAATGCTGTTGCTTCTCTGCAGAAAGCTTTTAATGTGGTGCAGCACACACTTCTGCAGCTAAAACTCAATAGTCCTTAATGCTGACAAAACTAAACTGATGTGGTTTTCAAATTTTAGGAAGAGTCCACAAATTTTTCCTACAGTGTCCACTTTTGAGGGAAATGAAATTGAGGTGGTTCACTCGTACAGGTATCTTGGTATCTTGCTTGATGACGCTCTGACTTTTAAGCCCCATGTTGAAAATCTTGTGAAGAAACTTAAACTGAAACTGGGTTTTTTATTGCGAAATAAATGTTGTTTTTCTTTTGAGGTTAAAAAGCGTCTTGTTACTGCAACTTTTTTATCTATTTTAGATTATGGAGACCTCTTGTATATGAATGCTTCAGCTCAGTGTCTGAGTAAGATTGACTCTGTATATCATGCTGTTTTGAGGTTTGTTACAAACTGTAGAGCCTTGACCCATCACTGTGAACTGTATTCTAGAGTGGGATGGCCCTCTTTGTCCACCAGGAGGTTGACTCACTGGTACATTTTTATTTACAAGGCCATGCTTGGACTGTTGCCCCCTTACATTTGTAATTTGATCACACTGAGAAGTGTTGATTCTTATGGTCTGCGTTCTAATGATCATTTGTTGCTTTCTGTTCCATTTGCCCGTACTGAGCTGGGAAAAAGAGCTTTCATGTTCTCAGCCCCCTCTACATGGAACATGTTGCAAAAAGACTGGAAACTAACGGAACTTGTTTCATTGAACGACTTTAAATCCAGATTGAGAACACTTGAGACGGCCTCACTAATTTGTAACTGTTTTATTTGATTTGTATGTCATTGTAAGTGTATTTGTGATTTTTTTTGCTGCCTCTTGGCCAGGACTCCCTTGAAAAAGAGGTTTTTAATCTCAACGGGTTTTTTTTTCCCTGGTTAAATAAAGGTAAAAATAAAAAAATTCCTTCTTAAGATGGATAAAATACATTTTATCATGCAGCCTCTCTTTTACACAGTGTGGTAGTTTGCCTGTTGGGCTTTTTGGTTGCTTGTTTCCATAGAGCTGGTTGCTTGTTTCTCTCATGAAACCTGGCAACACTGGCACAGTTGTGATGAATGGCAAACTGCTAAAAGGCTGCTAGCCACCTTTAGTCCTGGTCAGATTATAATAAATTATAGTAAAACAAAGTTGCCAATTTCTCAGAAAAGCTTGGAGTGAGATTTAGAGGGAATTGTGCATGATGGAGGCTGGGGGTATTGGTAGAGTGAGTGTGCAGGCATACAATTCACATCAACACTTGTTTTTTTTTTTTTTTTTAACACACTTCTTTACCTCAGAATAAGTCTTAGAAAGTGTTCCATCTGCTTTTTGCTGCCTTGAGAGGTCTTATTGTGGGGAAAAAAGCTGAAATTCACCACGATATTGGCAGTAATTTCTTCATTTTAGAGTGAGAAATGAGGTTCTTTGGTGTGAGACAGACTGTAAAAGAGTGACAGTTGACAACACTGAGTAAAATAAGCTAAAATATTATCTAATAACATACTGTATAAGGTCAAGTGTTGCTAGAGATGACCAAGGATTCTAGTGGGGCTGGATAAAATTTGTAGAAAATGGCTTTCGAAACTGGCCTTGATCAGACAGTTAAAGGTAACAATAGACAGACTGATTCCAACCCCCCAGCCACACTAATGCTAATGGTTCATCTGCCATCATGGCAAAAATATAACATAATGTGGTATATATTACCCATATGTTCCATACCTACATTTGTTAGAGCATGTGGAAATGTTTGGGACAGAATATACAAAGGAACTTCACACCTCTGAAAGGGACAAAGGAATCTCACCACCGTGTGAAGAAAAGCTTTTAATTTAAGAAAAAGTGGGTTTGTTGGTTCCCTGTAAGCAGCTTTGTTTATTATTCTAATAGCTCTCTTCTGAAGCATAAAGACTGGATATATGTTTGTTTTATATGCATTTCCCCATACTTCAGTACAATATGTCATGTATGGGAGTATTAATGAATGATACAAAGTATATAATGTGGGTTGATTCAGCAAATATTTCACTCTGTGTAGTATTGCAATTGATTTAGATATTTTACCTTTAATATAATTAATATGTGACTTCCAACACAGTTTATTGTCAATTATTACTCCAAGAAATTTAGTTTCAGATACCCTTTCAATCTCGACACCATTTACACTAAGTTTAGATACTAAGTTGTTGTGATGGTTGTTAAAAACTATAAATTTTGTTTTACTTAAATTGAGCGTTAATTTGTTTGAATCAACCCACAGTTTAAGCTTTCCTAATTCCTTTCCGAGTGTATTCAAAAGTTGTTCCAAATTGCTTCCACTGCATAATAAATTAGTATCATCAGCAAACAATATTACATCCATTTTTTCCGAGACTTTACATATATCATTTATATACATATTGAATAACAGTGGCCCCAAAACTGAACCCTGTGGGACTCCACAAGTAACCTTCAGTAACTGTGAGTTTTTGTTACCAACACGTGCATACTGATATCTATTCTTTAAGTAACTACATAACCAGGACAGTGCTATCCCCCTAATACCACAATTTTGTAGTTTCTTTAATAATAAATGATGATCCACTGTATCAAATGCTTTTTAAGATCCAGGAATACCCCAACTGAATACTCTTTATTTTCAACGGCAGTTGATATTTTTTCTATAAATTCCATTAGAACAAATGCAGTTGTCCTCTTATGTCTGAACCCATATTGCTGCTCACACAATAAATTATTCTTCAGTATGAAGTTGTCAATTCTCTCACAGAATGTTTTTTCAAGTATCTTGGAAAATTGCGGCAATAGTGAAATTGGTCTATAGTTTGAAAATTCCCTTCTGTCACCCGTCTTGTGTATTGGAATTACTTTAGCTATTTTCATTGCATTGGGAAATATACCTGTTTGGAGAGACAGGTTACAGATATACGTCAGTGGTTTCACTAAGCATTCAATAATAGTTTTGATGTCAATAATAGTTTTGATGTCAATACCATCACAGTCCGTAGATGTTTTACTTTTAAACGATTTAACAATTTCAATGACCTCTCTCTCTCGTCTGTGTTCATTATGAAAATGGAGTCTTTTATAGCAGTGTTTTTGCTTACTGTATCACCCGTAGGTGCCGTAATGGGTATTTCTCGAGCCAAATTAGGACCAATGTTAACAAAAAAGTTATTAAATTCATCTGCAGGTGAGACTGCATTCACACTCTGAGTCGTATTAGCTGTTGTCTAAATAAAAAAAAAATACATACTGTTGTTCAGGGCAGTTTAAGGGACCTATTAAAGATTGAGTTTAGGGGCCCCTATTTTTGCAATTGGGATGAATTCAGACTCTTTAAAATTTAAAAAAAAATAAAATCCCTCCTCCTTCTCATGTGGCTTGCTAAAAAGATTTGCATGTGCATTAACACCCTTCTTTACAAATATGCAAAAACACATCAGCCTCTTGTGTTAAAATAGCATACTGCAGTGAAGACGTCCTATGTTTATCAGTCTGTTCTAAACAAGCACTGAAACACACGCATAAAACTGACTGAGCTAAGAACCCTTGAGTGATCCATTTCTAAAAAGCAGCGCAGCACACATGTACTGTATATACTGCTGGCTGCCCACGCATACGTATATACAGACGAGGACTGGGTCCAACAGGCCGCAGATTAGTGTCAGTGATTTCTTGTGATTACCCTCCTACACTAAGCTCACAACTGTCTGCCTACAGTATGACTGTTTTACATGTGCTGATCTGATGCTTTATATTTTGTGTGTATGTGTGTGAGACATTTGTCTGATTTTGGTATGAAATTCTGCTTCAAAGGTTGTGTGCACTGCTATGAAGAGCTGGCATTACTGTGTGGGAGTTGCTCCCATCATATCAAAGTATAAAGGGGACATATGATGAAAATTCCCCTTTTTCAGTGGGTACCTGGAGTGGCTACCAATAAAAAGCACAGCCATGTCACTTTAAATGAGAGAGGGGCCACCGGAGTGGTGGCCTAGTTGGTAGAGCATCTGCCCCACAACCGGGATGTCATGGGTTCAAATCCCGGCCGGAAGATCATATAAAAATGGTACTTTCTGCCTTCTAGCTTGGTGTGCAACATAATGGAATGGGGAAAGGAAATTAATGCACAGAGCTACCAGAGGACTGACCCCCCCCCCCCCCCGCCCCCCACCGTAGCTTTCACTACTCACACTAGCTGTGTGGCCTAGGGTCAGTGAAATGGAGATAGGTGCCGCCCCATACACCACATGCTGTGGAAAGGGATTAACTAAATGAGTGGTTTTGATTTTGCGCTGGTTGTAACATAAGAATCGGAGCTCACTGGAGTGATGCCACCTCCCCACCTTCATCTCCACCCATTTTAGAAATGGTGGGAGGACCACTTGAATGTCCAAACCCACACTAACAGTGTTAGTGTGCTACAGAGTTAGCTTGGAGTCTGTGGTTTATATAGCTCTTCCCACCTGGTTCACTACTCCACAGTCGATGATACTGTATATCTCGCTTCTTTCTGAGTTTTTTTTCTCCCTTCCTCTTACTGACAAGGCTCATAACTAAGCAATATCACACAAGACTGTAGTATCATATCACTGTGGTGTGGTAGTAAATGAGCATAACATAATGAAGAACAGGACTACTGTCATTTCACACACAAAATAAACATTGTCCAGTGTTTACAACACATACCTCTTGAGGGTTTGTGGGTCGTGTCATGTGTGCGGCAGCTAATTAGATTGTTGGCTGCACTGGGGGAGTCCTTTACGCACCCATGATTGTGTTACCACCACATAGTGATTATGACTATCTTATGGGGTTCCTAAATACAGCCTTAGCCTGTCCATTCCCTCTGTAAAACAGCTGAGATGATGCGGATAGCTGTCGGAGGCTAGCAGCGACTTAGCTTCTGCTCCTGTTAGTGCTAGTGTCTGTGCACTTCACTCGCTTTTTCTCTTGGCGTCTTCAGATGAAGTAGAGTCAATTATCACATACTATGTAGATGGTCTTTAATTGATCATCTTTAATTGTTTCCCCCGTGTTCTTCTGCATCTGACTGCGCTGCTTCCGAAATTATGTGCCCACACCTAAGCGGGCATGTCTTAAAGGGCATTACATGAAAAGCTCTCTCAAAGAAACGTGCACTGAAATGAGTCGTTCTAGAAGTTCACTTAAAATGGGTTGAAAATGGTGCTACAATATTTAAAGCCTGATATATTGTGACAAAAGCATGTCAGACATTTTCATTATATCTACGTATTTTATTTTATCATATGTCGTCTTTAAGAATCTGTTAAACATGACTAAAATTAAAAATGACGTGTTTTTTTCCTGTACTTTGATGGCTTGTGCTAGTCTAAGCTACTTCAAATTAAGTTGAATGTATTTAAAAAGTGCCAAATCACAACAAATCCTTACAATGCAGAGTGTCAACGAGGATAGTGGAGCAGAGAATTTTCTTTTCAGTGAAAGCTTGAGTGGGGTCAAGGAGAAAAAGAGGAGCAGAGAGAGGTGACGGAACACAGGATCAGCAGGGCGGGTTGGTGAAATCACAGACCTCTGCAGCTCCTGCAGAGACACCTGCAGACAGGAGCAGAGATGGATCATATCACAGACTGCTGGAGAGAAGAGGCTTTTGTTTAACCAGCTTTTAACATTTTTTTTTTTTTCATTCCAGGGAGCTGGTGTCATAGTGGAGGCCTCTTCATATTTTAAAGCTCTCACCCCAGCTGTGCTTTTGAAAGCAGCAAATGCTCCAACTGAAACATTAAGACAAGTCATTTTTTTTCTGTGAGAAAATAATTATGTTGATAATGAATGCTTGGCCCCAAAATATACTCATTATCCACACGCCTATCCTTAATAATATTTGCTGCTTTTTGCCCTGCATTTTCTAGAAGTTGACAGTCAAGAAAGCAGTTCACTACCTGTCAGCTTAAACTAACATCACCATTTCATAGAAGAAAATTCCAAAGATGTCGGCGAACATATGAACAACATGCTGAATGGTTTATGGGGAATGCACTTCGCTGTCCCAAAGGTGCGGCAAGGGTTTGAAGTGAGATGTGAGGCCTCGCGTCCTTCCTTTCACCTTCATCTTGTTGTGGGGGACGTGGGATGAGAGGAAGCGAGTCAGTGGAAGTAAGCTGGATGCAATCGTTACGTGTGGATCCTCCCTCCCACACACACATAAACACAGATTGGGGGTAGCGCTCAGTGAAGTGGTCCAGCAGGGAGCCCATGAAAGCATATAAACAGATCCAGTCTCTTTCTTAAGAGGCTTCCAGAACAATCATCAGCGTGGACGCTGTTCTGTAACTTCTGCAGTTTGTTCAGCTCAGCCTTTATTCTGTCCCTTCGCCGTCTCCAAATGTGACCTATAAAAAGAGAAAAACATATAAGCAAAGGAACAACTGATTCAGGGTTCAGGCATGGGCGGATATTTTATTTCACTGTTGGGTGGCAATAAACACAACATTTTCTCTGAAGATTAAATATCAAGGGGGCACTGTATTATTGCAGTCAGAGCCGCTTCTGGCTTTTTTTTGGGGGGGGGGCTGTGCTAGATTGTGTTTGGGGGCCCATGATTTTGTAATGGAAGAGTTCAAATCCTTTAAAATGGGGGGGGGGGGGGTCTCTTCCTTCCCAACAAAAACATAAAAAATAAAATTGGAATTTTGACTTGATGAACAAGAAAAAAAATTAAATCATTACGTAGAATAAATATTTAACCAGGATCCATTCGAGCGTTTCAAGTTTTCAAGTAAAAACTGCCAAATTTATGAGAAAAAAAGAGGCAAATTTACAAGAAAAAAGTAGAAAATTTATGAGAAAAAAGTAGAAATTTACTAGGAAAAAAATGTTAATTTTATAAGAAAAACATATTTGCAAGAAAAAAGTAGCAAAATTTTGTGAGAAAAAAAGTTGTAAATTTACTAATAGAAAGGTAGGAAATTTTATGAGAAAAAAAGCAAAATTTACAAGAAAAAGTGGCAAATTTATTTTTGTACACCTTCTGTGATCTCCGTGAATGGGAAGGACCCATTTGTTGCATTGTTGGTGAAAATATGAAAAAACTGGAGATAATATACACATTTTGTGGGAATATTCTGTTATTAAGGGATTTGGGGAAAAATGAAATTGAAGATGTATTGAAAATGAATAAAAAGTTAGAACCAATGCTGTTTTTTATTGGGAGTAATGCCTTAAGAGTATGAGGGGGAAAAAGTGGTAAATTTACAAGCGAGTCAAATATGAGAAAAATATTGCAAATTTACAAGATAAAGGTAGCAAGTTTACAAGTAAAAAAAAAAGTTGCAAATTACCAAGAAAGCATCACAAATTTATCAGAACAAATTTGCAAATTATCAGGAAAAAAGTGTAAATTTATTTTTTAAAAAGTTGCAAATTTACTGGAAATAAATAAAAAAAAAAAAAAAAATTTTTTTGCTGCTTTAAATGTGAGCCCCTTCTTGTTTGCCATGGTGATGGACAGGCTGACAGATGCGGTCAGGCAGGAGTCTCCGTGGATCATGATGTTTGCAGACGATATTGTGATCTGTAGTGAGAGTAGGGAGCAGGTGGAAGAAACCCTGGAGAGGTGGAGTTATGCTCTGGAGAGAAGCGGAATGAAAGTCAGTAGAGGCAAGACAGAATACGTGAGTGTCAGTGACAGGGAGGCAGGTGTAACGGTGAAGGTGCAAGGAGCAGAAGCAGTGAAAGTAGATGAGTTTAAATACCTGGGGTCAACCATCCAAAGCAATGGAAAATGCACAAGAGAGGTGAAGAAGAGAGTGCAGGCAGGGCGGCGTGGGTGGAGATAAGTGTCAGGGGTAATTTGTGACAGAAGGATAGCGGCAAGCATGAAAGGGAGGCTTTGCAATACTGTAGTGAGACCTGCTATGATGCATGGTTTGGAGACTGTGGCAATGACAAAAAGACAGGAGGTGGAGCTGGAGGTGGCAGAGTTGAAGATGCTATGATTCTCAGTGGGAGTGACTAGGAGGGACAGGATTAGAAATGAGTATATCAGAGGGACAGCTCAGGTTGAGCGGTCTGGAAACAAAGTAATAGAGGCAAGGCTGAGATGGTTTGGACATTTGCAGAGGAGGAATAGTGGATATCAGGGCTTGGCATTAACTTTTTTTGCTCACCGGCCACTGTGGCCTGTGATTTTCTTAAGTTACTAGCCACTCAGCCTTTTCACTAGCCACAACTTTGTGGTTGGAAAATTACGTTTAATATGATCAGATTTGACTATCGCATGCTAAATTTTACTTGAACTAAATTTACAACCTTTTTAAATGTAAATGACCCTTATACAGACATAAAAGTAGCAAGAGAAACACAGTTTAATTATTAACAGCAGTAAGTACTGTAAAACAGTTCAGAAAAATATTTGCAATATGAGTGTATCACAGGTAGATTTGGGGTCTGTCCCAATTCTCATTTGTACCTCTTCCCCTTTGCCTACCTCCACCCCTTGGCGCTTGAAATCAAAGGCCAAGAGGCGGGGTTTGAAAATGACCCGATGAACTGGGACACCCCTTCAGGGCTGCATGATGTCATTGGTAATTGCTAATGAATTTAATCTAAATCTACACTACCTGTTTTCACCAGAAAAAAGAAAATGAAAACTGATCAGAAAAAAGTCTTATCTTAAGGAGAAAAATGTTTCAAATGTACATGAACAATTCTAATCAGTAGAAAGTCAGAAATTTACTAGAAAGAAAGCTGTAAATTCAGAGAAAAACTTGGACCCCGTGGCGGGCCCCTTTTTTTGGCCCGCGAGCCATATGTTTGACACCCCTGGACCAGCACATTAAAAATAGACGTTTTACTTCCATGAGATAGCTGCAAATCACAGATAATAATAATAAGACAATTTTTTATTGTCATTCAGTCCATACAGCCAATCACGTACAGTAGAACGAAATTACGTTTCTCCAATCTACAATGTTAATCACATCTAGAATCAGAGAGGTCGCTGCCATGCAAGGCGTCGCCACAAACAACTTTTCCTTCCCTCATTTTATTGCACTGAGCACCAAGCTAGAAGGTGGGAAGTACCATTTTTATATGGTCTTTGGTATGACCCGACTGGGACTTGAACCCCAAACCTCCTGGTTGTGGGACGGATGCTCCATCAACTAGGCCGCCACTCCGGTAATAATCACAGATAAACAAAAGTTCACCTTAGAAGAAGCGTCATTTGCTCTTTACAGCAACATAAAGTTTAGTCACTTTTTCTCTCCGTCATATGAAAACGTAAATTTGAGCAACTAATTAATTTGAACAACTAACGGGAGCTTCTTGCTCTAAAAATAACCACATTTAACCACAGAGGAAGGAGCTGATGTGGAGGGAGAGAGCAGAGGTTATTCTCACCGCTGGGTGGGGGATCGGGGGCAGTTGTCTCCCGATCTGACTGCTGAACCGCGGAGCAGACTGTCCGTGCCTTCACCTGTGCCCAGCACGCCGAGCACGGACTCCTGTGTACCAGGGCTGCTGCTGCTGATAGTGGACCAATAAGAATACACTGTGTGTGCAGATAGTGCTTATGGGAGTTGTAGTTTCATAGTCTCGCACTGCGATAGGCTTATTATTCAGATGTCGCTTGAGGAAACTACACCTGCCAAAGTGGCTAGTGGGAGTTGCTGTCTTACCCGCCACCGGTGGAATCCACCCGCCAGTGGCGGGCTGGTGGGTGTTGATGTCAAGCCCTGGTGGACGTATTGGAGAAAGGATGTTCAAGATGGAGCTGCCAGGCAGGAGGAAAAGAGGAAGACCACAGAGAAGATTCATGGATGTAGTGGAGGACGACATGGAGAGGGTTGGTGTTACAGAGGGAGATGGGGTCAGATGATCCACTGTGGCGACCCCTTAAGGGAGCAGCCGAAAGAAGAAGAAAAAGAAGATTGGTGCTTCAAATGTATTTTATTGATTTATGTAACATCATATAGAAAGGTCTATGATTATACTGGGTGTGTAAAAATTCTCTCTTCTTTACATGTTGGGAGAACTTGCCCCCCCCCCCCGGGTGCCCCCCTTGATTTACGCTCATGCGTTCACGTAAATAGATTCCTGTGTCCTTGTGTTACTGGGCAAGGACACTGAAAACAATCAAACGCAATCCCTCCAAAATTCAGTCTTTCCAACGTGCTGTTTGTTTCCCCCAGTGCGACCGGTGTGTGTGACCTGTGTTCATATGCACGTGCACACACACACACACACACGGACAAGTATTATCTCCACGGCATCTTCTGACGTTGGCGCCGTGGAGGTGAGAGTTGGCCTGGGGGCACCACGGCGTGATTAAAGATTCACATTCAGCGGCGCAGCCAATTAGCTCTGGTGCCTGGGGAGCGTGCCTCTCGTGGCCGTTGCCCTAGCAACCTTGCCATCACTTCCTGACGGGGATGACACTTGAAAAGGCCCCGGAGGTGTCGGAGATGAAATGTTAAAGAGGCCTGCGTGCTCTTTATCGATTAACCGTGGCCGAAGTAAAGGTAGGCCGAGGTTGTCGGTGGTGGATGGGCAGCGCGTGTGCTGAACTCGACGTGGAGGTGGCCCCCCGTGTTTTGCCTCATTGCATGACTGGATGTAGATTTTTCTGAAACTATAGATGACGGGTGATGATGGGAGCTTTAAGTTAATTGAGATCAAGAAGCTGTACATGCTTGTAAAATGTGATGTTTCACCCTGATGGTTCTTGCAAAGTTTGTCGTACAAAACTGCACATAATAGACGTGGTATGTTTTAATGAAAATATAACATGTACTATAATGTAGAAGGCAGGAGTGGCTGCTGAAGGATTTCCTTAGCTCCAGTGCATTAAATAGTAAAAAGTAACCCTAATCAAAGGATGGGGAAAATATTATTTTCACTGTGTACAAAATAGCGAAGAATACAAGAGTTTTGATCCGGGTCAGGATGGGGATTCTGGGGCACTTTTTCCACTTTCTTTAACATTGCGAGATATCGCGCAATGGGACCTTGGCAGAGGTGTGCACTCTGGGATCACCTCCAAAATCTACTGGGTTGATCCGTAGCTCAGGAGCCACCTCTGTTGTTTGTTAGCAGGATTACACAAAAACTACAAGATAGATTTTGATAACATTTTCACCAAACAGATCACCCGATCACATTACTACCTTGGCGGAGGTAACAACAGATTTAAAGGGTCCATATAATATAAAAGGGTGTTTTGGAGTTTCTGTCCATTAGAGCTTGTTGCACCTGGATGTGTTAAATGATTTTGTTTTGAACATGTGTAATAGCACTATGTGGACGTACCTAAAAATCCCCACCACAGCCTTTTAAAATTCAAAGCTCTTTTTTTCCTCATTTAGTCTCTGTCTACTCGTCTTCTCGTTTGGTTAATGCTGTCTGCCGTCGTCCAATCTCTTCTCAAGTATTATTAACCTTCTAATCATTATTTCAAAAGTTAATGTAAAAGTTCATCTGATGGCCAATCTAAAATTTAAAAAGGTGTTTTAATGCAGAGAGAATGAGGATAAAAACTTTTCTACTTGGTTCATGCGTCCAGAGACTGAGTGCTTTAGTATCTCACATCCTTTTACGTCACAGCCATCTCTGAAATCTTCCTTCACTTGCCGTATTTATCTAAAAGTGAACTAAACCCCTTATAACGCTCCTTTGAGCTTTACTTTCTGTTAAACTTTTCTGGGCCATCACGCGGGGTTTAAATTTTGATTCTTATCCCTTAAAAATGAGCAGTGTTCTGATAAAGTCCTGCTGCTGCTCTAGCTTGACTGGTCCGGTTTACTTCAACCCTCAGACATGGAGCTTCAGGATCATTCTCTCCCACAAGTCAAATTGAAGTAATTATCCCCATTCGTTTTGCAGCTTTAATCACACAATTATCCTTAATTAAAAGAACTGTATTGATGATGCAGGTTGAAGAATAGCAATATACAGGGAAGCTGTAACCTTTAATTCTGTTAAACCTCCCCCCAAAAATAAATGTTTGCTGATCATGTCTGTTGTGCTGCTTCTTCTTTCTTACTTATTTTTTTAGGGCTGTCCACCCACCACTTATATTTCTTTGCACAGACAGGAGAATAGCCATGAGGGAAATATCGTACGTGTGGGGGAGAGGCATGAAAAATAAGATCTTGCAGGATTTGAGCCAAGGCCTGGTGATCAGACTCACTGCTGTCCTGGTGAATCAAACGTTGCCGACTTATGGGACCATCACATGGAACTGGTCCCACACACTAATAATCCACCCATCCATCCATCCTCTACCACTTACAGTATCTGGGGTCCGGGTCACGGGGGCAGCAGTCTAAGCAGAGAAGCCCAGACTGTCGCCAGTTCACATAGCATCATGATCCCTCATGTGGGGATTAGCCCACTGGAGGTCAGACTCACGTGGATCAGCTTGGTCCTGTGGACAGACACCCAGTCACTAGGCATCTGAGCCCCAGTAACCCCAAAATGGGTGGGGTACACTGGGTCCTTGTTGTAACTTCTTGATAGGGATAAACTGGACCGCTTTCGATCTGGCCCTTCATCCAGGACCAATTTGCCTGGGGAGACCCTACCAGGAGCAAAATACCTTTGATGACATAAAGTGCTGTGAAAAAGTATTTGCTCCTTTCCAGATTTCTTATATTTTTGCATATTTGTCACACTTAAATGTTTCAGTTCATCAAATAAATGTTAATATCAGGTAAAGATAACCCAATTAAATACAAAATGCAGTTTTTAAATAATGATTTCATTATTAAGGGAAAAAAGCTATCCAAACCTATATGGCCTTATGTGGGAAAAGTACCCCCCCCCCTTTAGTTTTTGGAAAGCGGAGTTCAATTTCATTAGTCACACCCAGGACTGATTACTACCAGGCCTGTTGAATCAAGAAATCACTTAAATAGAACCTGTCTGACAAGGTGAAGTAGACTAAAAGTAAAATGCCTTTAAAATTTTCTTAGAAGAGTGTGTGTGTGTGTGTGGGGGGGGGGGGGGGGTACACAAGTCTTTCTAGACTTCCTGCCCCATAACCAGAACCACCGTTGTGACGTCATCTCATGGTGGACTCATATAAGTTTCATGCAAGTTTAAAAGATCTCAAAAAGCAACACATCATGCCGTGATCTAAAGAAATTCATGAAGAGATGAGAAACAAAAACCCAGAACTCTTGACAGACATCAGTCAGCTGTTGAAAATGTCGTAAAATAAAGCAGGCGATCTCTCCTCGTTTTGACCACGTAAAATATACCACTACAGTCTGGGTAATATAATAATGATTGCACTTACATCTGTTTTTTATTTTGGTCTAATAATAATCCATTAACCTGGTGTTTGTAAAAATTCTCCACAGCAGGTAATGCTGACCTCTGAGCACTAAGCTTACTAACCAACTTAGTGATGTCACAGAAGTGCTGTAAAAAAAAAAAAAAAAGTCGCACTGCCATCTCTAGTGGCACAGCATAATTATTACAATACCTTTTTTCACGGCTGCATTGACAGAATTGGTGAGTTAAATTTGTGTTGATTTTGAAAAAAAGCCTTATCTCACAATTCTGGCAAATTAAAAGTTACAAAAATATGGTGATACAATGATATAAGCCTTTAGTTCCACTTAATTTTGACCGGGTGAGCTGAAACAGAGAGGCGGACAGACAGAGACACACACAGACGCACTAACTGATTACTGTATGCCTCTCAGTTTCACCAAGGCATAAAAAGAAAGAGACTAAGCAAAAAATGGAATCCATGGGAGAGTTCCAAGGCCAAAACCACTGCTGACCAAAAAGAACACAAAGGCTCGTCTCACAATTTGCCCAAAAACATTTTGATGATCCCCAAGACTTGTAGGAAAATATTCTGTGGACTGACGAGACAAAAGCTGAACTTTTTGGAAGGCGTGCACAAGGCGGATGATGCCACCTTGGTTGGGCTCATCACTGACGATGACGAGAAGGCATACAGGACAGAGGTAGAGAATCTGCTGATGTGTGCTCAGCAAACAACCTGAAACCCAGTGTCCACAAAACTAAATAACTCATTATGGACTTCAGGAAGCAGACACAGGACCACCTCATAAATGGAGACCACATGGAAACTCTCCCCACCTTAAGGTTCCTGGGCACCCACATCACCTTTGACCTCTCCTGGACTGTCAACACCAAGGCCCTGATGAAGAAAGCCCAGCAGCGGCTGCACTTCCTCCACATCCTGACGAAGAACAACCTGGACCAGAAGCTGCTGCTGTCCTTCTATCACTGCTCAGTGGAGACCGTGCTCACCTACTGTCTGGGTGTGTGGTACGCTGACTCCACGGCTGAGAACAGGAAGGTTGTGCAGAGGTTTATCAACACTGCCCAAAAAATTATCGGCGGCCCTCTCCCCTCCCTGGAGGACATCTCCAGATCCTCCTGTCTCAGGCAGACCAAGGCCGTCACAGGAGAGCCCTCACATCCCGCCCACCACCTGTTTGATCTGCTTCCTTCTGGACGACGATTCAGATCGATCAGGTCCCACACCTCCAGACTGACTAACAGCTTCTGCCCCTGGGCCATCTGGACTGCAAACAGCCAGGGGCCCCACCCCCGTTCCCCCACAACGCTCACATGCACAAAACTGAGGCCCTTTTAATTATCATTAAAAAAAACTCTCACCCATTTTTGCATTCTGCACTTTTCAGTACATTGATCCATCCGTGAAGCCACAACCAATGTGTGTATTTTTACATATATCTTTCTACTTAATGTATGCTGTTTTATTCAAATGTGTTGTTTTGTATCTGTTTTTATATCTACTTTTTTCATACTTTACCTTACAGCACAGTAGCCAAGTGGAGCACCCACAATTTCATTGTACTTTACAACTGTACAATAACAATAAAGCCTATTCTAGTCTATTCTGTTCTGTTTACCTGTTCATGTTCCTGTAGTTTATTTCTGCAGCCTTGTGTTTTGATTTCTGGTTGTGAGTTCAGTGTTCCTGCATGTCTGTCTCTGTGCTCTGCCCTCAGTAGTGTGATGTTCCCCATCTGTACTCTCCCTCACAGATGTCTCCACTTATGTAATTACCCCTTTGTATAGAACCTCATGTTTCTCCCTCAGTTCTTGTTGAGTCTTTGTCAAAATAAGCCTGAGCTATGTTCCCAGCCTTTGCTCTCCTGCCCTGTGTTTAGTTTTAGTTGCTTTGGTTTCTGCTACTGTGCAGCATTTGGTTTTGTGTTTTCAGTGTTTTTCTTTTAGTATTTCTCTGGTACTCATGCCTCAGTTTTTGTTTGTTGGTAAAATAAATCTTTTTCTGTTTCAAGTTCTACATTTGGGTTGTGCCTCTTTCTGTCCCTGACATGAGCCTCATCTTTTCCTAACTTTAAATTTCCCTAACCTTAAAGGAACACGATGTAGTCCTGACAACTAGTGTTTTAATTTTGTACTGCTGTTCAAATTCAAAACAGTGTAGGTGTGTGCGTGTGGTGGGGGTGCTGTTCCCTCTCTATCCCCCTTCTTTCCTTACGTGGACTTGCACAGGTTACGAAGTTGAGGAGAGCACTGAGGGAGTCGTGGCACACAATGGCAGGTAACAATGAGTCAACCGTAATTTATACTGTACTTTGCATTCTTAGGTCAGGTGAAAATGATCCCTGGTCCCATCTTGTAACTTGTTTCCATGACTGTATTACCTCATGTTTTCGCCTGTAGACATTTCCCCATCTCAAATCTGGCGTCACAGGAGTCAAAATGTGATTGGCTCTGGTTCTAGGAAGTAGTATAGCCAACACATAGACACAAAAAACAAACCTTTCCAGGATGACTTCAACTTTTCACATGGGAATATCTGAGCTTTAACATTGTTGTTGGAGAAGCCAGTTTTCCAACTTGCATATTTTGTTTTTTTCTGATGACACTTCAAGACTATTTTTATGCTTTATTTGCATAAATGATCTTAAGAATATCGCCTTTACCTACCTTCTTCTTCTTCTTCTTTTAGATTTGATTGGCAGTTGGCAACTAGCTTACAGGTGCATTATCGCCACTGACTTGATTATCATCACTCCACATCCCCATACAAGGAGTTCTGAACAACTCCTTACGCGTGAAAAAATTATCCGTCCTTGGACTGTGTCCGAGGCATAGAGGAAGTGAACCGGGAAAGTGGAAGCAAATGTTATTATAGAGAGCAGTGACAAAAAGCAAGAAGGGGATATGAATTTTTGTGTCTCCAGCATGGTGGTGTGGTTTTTAGTCCTGTCCAAAATTCCTTACCCACCTCCGTATGAGGATTTCTTGGGTTTTGAAACACTGAGCACGGTGATGTCACAGAGTATAAAATGGTACACATAGTGCAATGTTTTTCAACTGGGGTTCCCTGGAATGTTCAGGGTTCCGTGGCAAATTGTCTAATTTCACTTCTTATTTTATTCTGGATGTTCATATCAGTTTGCTACAGGTACCCATACACAACAATGGGAAATTGTTTGCAATTTTTTTTTTTTTGAGAAAATTAGGGAAATGGGAAACGCAGTTTTATGTACGCATTAGTTGGTGAATTTGTTAAGAGAACCATTAGCAGTGCTTAATAGACTCTACTTTCTGAGAAAGCTAAGATCCTTCAATGTGTGCAGTGAGATGTTGGAGCTCTTCTACCAGGCTGTTGTCGCCAGCGCCATCTTCTTTGCTGCTGTTTGTTGGGGTAGCAGTATCGGAGCCAGCGACACCAAAAGACTTAACAAGATTATCAAGAAGGCTGGCTCTGTAAGTGGTCTCAGGCTGGAGACCTGTGAGACTGTGGTGGAGAGGAGGACACTAAACAAACTGTTGTCCATCATAGACAACCCTGATCACCCCCTCCACCACACACTGGACAGACGGCGGAGCACTTTCTCCAGCAGACTGCTGCAGCTCCGCTACCGAACGGTCAAATACCGGAAATCTTTTCTGCCACGTGCCATCTCACTGTACAATAACTCACTCTAATGTTGATTTTGGTCATAACAGTGCTGCCATACTGCACCTTACAGTCTAATTGGTACCTCACATTTCACCCTGCGCCTTATAATCCTTCTTTGTACAGTCAGTACTATCCATAAGGATCATCATCTATTTAACCTAGTAGTAATCCTTGTAGTATATAAAGTTATCTAAGCATTTTTACTTCCCTGGATAGCTCCTTTTCTATTATGCTGTGTGTATTTCTGTTGGCTTGGGTCGTCTATTGTGTCATGCTGTTGTTACACTGTAATTTCCCAATTTGGGATTAATAAGGTACATCTATTTATCGATTTATCTATCATGAATCTGTTCATTGGATTTTGACTTTAATAGTTTTGAAATCCATTTACAAAAGTTTTTTAGTGATTGCAAATTAAAGCTGGGAATATCTAGAGTAACTCAAAACTATTCAGTCACATCAAAGTGGAAAATATAATAGAAATATTGAAAATTTCACAATTATTTTGATGGTTTCTTTTGTAGAGATTTTTTTTGTGTATGTACATTAATTCAAGTCTTATTCTTTAGCCATGCTTACGGTTCTAGTGCTATTTTGACTACATTATATTGCAGTGTTTTTATTTCCCTATTTGTAGAAGAGAAGAAACGTCGGTGTTAAAATGTATAAAACCCTTAAATTAATCTTTTAATATGCAGGTGTACAGATGATTAAAATTAGCTTTCTAGGAACAATTTATCATAAAATCGTTGGATAAGATGGACTGGCTCCTGTAATGTCTGCTGATCCATTATTGGTTTCTCGGTGATTTATGAGATTTGTGATGAATGTCCTACAATGTCTAAATGGAAATGTTGCTTGACATATGGTACGCTGATTTTCTTCACTAACTCATGATGCCCGTCATGTTGACATGTCCAAAGTCACCCAGTGAAAGGGCAGCAAAACCTTGGCTAATAACTTTGCTGTTTCTCATGTTTATAGTGCCATTGTTCTTTCCTTTTCCCCGTCGCCAGTCACCTCCCACCCCTGAAATATTTCTTCCTGTCTCAATCTTTGTATCCATCTCCTACGTTGGCTGGTGGGAAAGAGACATTTTCATCACTTTTAAGCTCTGCTAGATTGCCTTGAAGGAATCGATTGAGAACCATGGCAGCAGAAGTTATGGCTGGGAAGCTCAAAGCTCTTTTCCCCTGTGCCAGAGTGCTGTGTCGGATCCTCATTTTCAACTTTTTTCTGATGTTGCAAAGCACCCCAAGTGTGCATTTCTCAACCCATAGAGGGCCATCCAAATATATTTGCAAGAAAATTAAATATATATATATATATATATATATATTTCTGATCAGTGTGCTTCATGAGTTTGTGTTTTTATTTTGCTCCAAACAGCATCTAAACTTTCATTGTTTTAAGGTTTTCATTATTTCATTTTGGCACAGCAACTTCTGCAATTAGCTCCACATACAGTAAATTAATTATAGAATAAGAAGAAAAGTAATCCACCTAATTTTGGAGCACCAAAATATATCTTTTTATTCCATGACCGTATTCCTCAGCCTCTTTTCATATTTGGAGCAGACACGTAGGCGTGGAGGCTGTCGTTATATGAAACAGAAATAGTGCAGAACGGCAATGTTTTTCTTTACACAATTAACACCTTGCCCTTCATGCTCCTCTCAGATTTCTCACCAGCTTGTGTTTCAGTTTGGGGATGCTCTTATTGCCTCTCACAATACACACTGAAGGTTTGTTGAAGCCATGCGCTGAATCCTGTGGAAACATGTTTGTTGTTGTTCAGTTAATTCAGATAGTATTTAGATCAGTGACCATGTGTACATGTACACGAATAAACCAGTTATGATTGGATTTCTGCAGTTATCTGATTATTCAAGTGGCCATGTATAAACAGAATAATCCGATAAAGGCCATGTAACTGGGGTCATTATCTCAAGTGGTTTACCCTTCAATAATCCATTTATTCAGTGCATGTAAATATGACAAAACTGATTATTGCTGTTATCGGTTTATTCTCAGTAATCAGTTTATTGTGACCATGTAACCAGGGTCAGTATTTAACATAATTCAGAAGGTTCAAAGTTTAATTTTTGCACAGTTCTCTTGTATGGGATTTTGTTATGTTTTGCATAGAGTAATGCAAAAACTGCACACAGGGACAAAGACCTTAATTTTTGGAGACATGTCCTGTGGTCTGATGAAACTAAAATTGAACTGTTTGGCCATAATGACTATTGTTACATTCTGAGGAAAAAGGAGAAAGCTTTTACAGTGTGTTATGTATGGTAAGATACCTGGGTGAAGGATGAGGCAAGATGGCTGAACGAACACAGCTTTATTGAATGTAGTATAACAGCGGTAACACGGTAGGCACCAGGCAGAGGGCACCGGTCGAAGAGGCCACAATATGGGTGCACTCCGCCTTATATAGGGCGGTGCAGTGACGTGACTGGAAGTGCATGTCACTGCACCGCACTTCACAATAATGTCCCCAAAACACTATACAACATTCTTCCCCCCCCTTTAGAAAAGTCCAAAACCACACACACAATTGGAAACCCCCCCAAATTTGGGACCTGAATCACACACTAACATAACGAAAAACAATATACTAAAATGGCCTAACATATTCACACAACATAACTTAATAGGGCTGATGGGTGGACTACCGTGCAGCCCACACAGCGGGGTGGATTATTCTGATACCCAATAAACTAAAAGTCCATACACAAACTAAAATTACACACCGTGCTCCTAACCTAAACAAAATGCACAAAATAATTCCATAATACAACAAATACAGTATATAACACAATACCAGAATTATAAACACACAATTATTTACAGCACTGTTCCTTGGGCAGGAGAAGTAGAACTGGCATGGGGGTGCCCAGGGCAGCCCCTCAGCAAACGCACCCCTGGAAGCAGCAGGCCCTTGGGACGATGGCTGGTCTTCCAGACGAAAGCACCTCTTCTCTTCACCACCGACTCCCGCTCTCATCCTGCCCCATCACCTGAAGCCTCTTCCCGGACACGCCAAAGCTGATTGGCATGCCTTGCCGAGCCATCAGACAGCTTGAAGTATGTTACGCCTAGCTTAACCACTATGTGCAGACACTTGTGATGTTTCACTGGCTGTCGTCTGGCCCATCTTCGCCATGGACGTTCTTCACCCCGGACCAAGTCCATAACCCTCAGTGGGGCTCGGCTCGGCCTGAAATGGTGCTGCTGAGCATGCGGTTCCACCGTGCTCACCGGTCTGGCCTCAACCTCTTCTGAAGCCATCATAGTGTTCACCATCATAGCTGCAGACCTTCCATCCCCCTGCGGCCAAGATCCGGAGGCATCCTGGGGATAGCACATTAGTGTCACTCGCCGGCGCCTTGCCACCACACTCAGTACCCGCCTCTACTGTTTCCCGAGCGCCAACTGTGAGACTCTCCTGTGGCAAACCTGAGTGAGGCTGGTCCTGCTTGACTGCCATGATGTCCGTTAGCTCTTTGTCCCACACAACGTCCTCATCGGCCACCGGAACCAGAGGGTTCCACTGGCCACAACCCGACCATTCTTCCCCAGCGTCATTTTTAATGGCGAAACCCAGTCCGTAGAACAAGTCACAGCCCATGACGTTATCGCCTCGAGCAGTCACGTGGAACATGAAGTCAACCATTGTCGTAGACTTGTACCGAGCTGTTAACTCCAAAGTCCCAACCATGCACAGCCTGCCACCTCCATAATCATAAAGTGGTGCTGGGTTACTTCTAATTCTGTAGTGGGGGAAAAACTGGCGAGCTAGCTCGACAGCTGTGGCTAATGTTAAATCACTGGGCACCGTGAGTAGCCTAGCCTGCAATGCGGCGATACACATGTGCTCCGTAAGCTGGTCATGTACCAATTCATCTTCCAACGGCCCAAAGCGACCCTCGCTAGCTAGCTGCTTTAAATCGGAGACAAATTGATGAACAGGCTCACCTACTCGCTGATGTCGCTGCCGAAAGCAAATCCTCCGGACAGTCATGCTATCCGGGGTATGAAATGGTTTGCTAACAGCTCCACAACGTCTTCAAAAGAGTCTGAAGCTCTGAGTGTGCGCACGACTCTCTGGCCCTCAATACCCAGGTTGTGAACAAGTAGCGCATGTGCTCTTAACTTGTCGAGCTTACCCAGGTCCAGCGCGGGGATGTACATCTAGAAAACCTCAAACCACGTCGGCCAAGGCATCGGCGGCTTGCCCTGGAGCTTGAGGAAGGGGCAGAGTGGTGTACTATGCACCTCCATGAGTTAATCCTTGATTGCCAAATGTTATGTATAGTAAAATACCTGAGTCCTGGATAAAGGATGAGGCAAGATGGCTGGACAAACACACTGAACATAGTATAACACCAGTAACACGGTAGACACCAGGCAGAGGGCACCGGTCGAAGAGGCCGCAATATGGGCACTCTCTGCCTTATATAGGGCGGTGCAGTGATATGACGGGAAGTGCATGTCACTACACTGCACTTCACAGTAATGTGCCCAAAACAATATACAACACGGTGGTGTGAAAAAGTGTTTGCCCCCTTCCTGATTTCTCATTTTTTGTATGTTTGTCACACTTAAATGTTTCAGATCATCAAACAAATTTAAATATTAGATAAAGATAACACAAGTAAACAGAAAATGCAGTTTTTAAATGAAGGTGTTTATTAAGGGTAAAAAAAAAAAATCCAAACTTGCATGGTCCTGTGTGGAAAGTGATTTAGTGATTTTGTAGGATGTCACTTGGGTTCTAAATATTTTATTGGGTTTTAGACCTTTGAGTTTTTAACCTCTTTCACTAGTTTTTAACTTTTAATATGACCCTTCTCTCTTACCTCTGGTTTTTCTCCCTTCTCTTTGTCTTTTTATACCCTGATTGATGGAGCCTTGAGTATTTTTATCATGTTTATAGTCAGCTTCATATGTGCCTGTGTTTGTGTCTATGTTGAATGTAATTTGTGGCTTGTATATATGGATGTCACCAGACTGCAAAACAAATCTACCTATGGGTACAAATAAAGTAACCTGAACCTGAACCTGCCCCCTAAACCTAATAACTGGTTGGGCCACCGCCCAACCAGTTATTAATCACTTTTTCAGTGAAGTATGGGGGTGGCAGCATCATGTCGTGGGGTGTTTTGTTGCAGGAGGGTCTGGTGCTCTTCACAAAATGGATGACATCATGAGGAAAGAACATTACATGGAAATATTGAAGCAGCATCTCAAGACATCAGCCAGGAAGTTAAAGCTTGGGCACAAATGGGTCTTCCAAATGGACAATGACCCTAAGCATACCACCAGATTAGTTACAGAATGGCTTAAGGACAACAAAGTCAATGTTTTGGAGTGGCCATCACAAAGCCCTGATCTCAATCCCATAGAAAATTTGTGGGCAGAGCTGAAAAGACGTGTGTGAGCAAGGCGGCCTACAAACTTGACACAGTTACACCAATTTGGTCAGGAGGAATGGGCCAAAGTTCCAGTAAATTATTGTGAGAAACTTGTGGAAGGATACTCAAAATGTTTGAACCAAGTCATACAGTTTAAAGGCAATGCTACCAAATATAAGGAAATGTATGTAAACCTCTGACTTTGAAGAGAGTAATAAAAGATTATCTAAACAAAAAAAAAAACAAACTCAGTGGATCGACACTTTATCATGGTGGAGGAGTTTGTGTGCCCTAATGATCAGGAGCTATGTTGTCAGGGGCAGCTTGCCTCTGGTAGGATCTCCCAAGACAAATTGGCTCTGGGTGAAGGGCCAGACCAAGAGCGGTCCAGTAGATCGCCATGAAAAAGTTGCATCACGGGCCCAGTGTACCCAAAGGAGCCACATGGGTCCACCCTCCAGTAGGCTCACCACCTGCAGGAGGGATCATGACGATCATGGTGCTATGTGAACTGGATGGCAGTCTGGACTTCTCTGCTTAGACTACTGCCTCCGTGACCCGGACCCCGAGATAAGCGGTAGAAGATGGATGGATGTTCTAAAAAAATTTAAAAAATAGAAATAATTTTGGTAATCCTAACTGACCTCTCTCACATTCAATCAGTTTTAGTTAGGTAGCTCTGGCTGTGTGCAACAACCGAAGCTAAGCAGCTAACATTAGCATCAACCATGGATCCCAGAACTTGGTAAAGAAGGGTGGGGGTGAACCGTGGCTGATTGGAATGTAAAGAAATAGACACTGAAAGAGGTCACTGTGAATAAGGATGCTTATGGAAAATGGTGCTGTCGTAACACCCTGGGGTATTTTGACCCAAGCATGTCACATACATTTCAATAAAACCTCTAAACTGTGTCAGCAAGGTTAAAAAGAGTATAGTATGTCCCTTTGAAAGTGCTAGAATACCTCTGACTCTGTCTAAACTCCATTATGTTAGTACATATTATTCATTCCTTCACTTAGGGCTTTATTGTATATTTTAAGACACATGCTGTTCTTCTATTAGTTGTATAAAACTGACTTTAAAGCATTTTAATTCTGCTGCGTAACTGTCCTAACCTCAGTGTGACACAGCAGTTCTGCCGTCTCTCCTTGTCACAGCAGTAAACTAAGGACGTGTGTGTGCGTACGTGCGTGTCTATCCAAACTCAGTTCTTGGATACACTGACCTTCCTAAATGGGTCTACTTGACCACACATGGGACATAAATCTCCATCCCTCCTCTTCTTACAGTAATACTAATGTGAGTACTGTATGTACGTAGCTGTGTAGAGAAATAAAACACACACACACACAGCTGCAATGCAATCTGCTCAAACAACACACAGTCGGCTCTACTGTGGTAGTGGCTTTTGAGGAGCTGTCGGTTTCCATTTCTCTGGCCTTGAGATGAACCGGTGTGGAAAGGCTGTTTGTGCTTAGTCAACTTCTTCCTCTTCTGCCTTTCTCCACATCGTCTTGTCTTGTGCTTTCTAGTAAAACGCTCCCCAGTGCCCGGAGGCAGCGAGTGAGGTGAAAAGTTCACAAGTGCTGGTCAGTCAGAGGAACTTAAAAATTTTGTGTGTGCACCTTGTGTTTTGTTTTCATTAAGTTTGACAAGCTGCTTTCTTCAGGACCATTCTCAAATCATTGTTGTTGACTTGCATTGTTAATCTGTTGGCTATAAAGACAAGTTATGGGGAGGAAAGGAGAAGTTTCTGGTATAGGCAAGTATATTTGTATAGCATATTTCGTGTACAAGACAATTCAAAGTGCTTTACATAAAAACATTAAGGCATTACAGGAAGCTGCAAAAGGAATACGTAAGAATTTAAAAGCGAACTAAAAAGTAAATTAAAGAGAAATGGTTTACTCCGGGATTTCTCCGGTTTCCTCCCACATGCCAAAAACGTGCAAGTTAGGTTAAATGGCATCAAAAAACTGGGGATTCTAAATTGTCCTTAGGTATGACTGTGAGAGTGAATGGTTGTCTGTCTCTCTGTGTTGGCCCTGCGATGGACTGGCGATCTGTCCAGGGTGTACCCTGCCTCTCGCCCAAAGATGCTGGGATAGGCTCCAGCCCCCCCGCGACCCAAAAAGGATTAAGCGGAAGAAGATGGAAAAACAAGTTAAAATAGAATAAGATAGAAAGCGTGCAAGAAATAAAAGTTACAGTACATTGTAGGAGATTAACTATTTAAATCCCTGCATCACTGTGACTACAGGCCAGGAAAGGAATCGTCTGGAGAGACTTCACCAGTGGAAGGCTGCTGACCCTGATAGCATTGCCGCTTGGATCCTGAGGACCTGTGCCAACCAGCTAGCTCTGGTACTGAAACACCTATACAACCTGAGCCTGAGCCTGGAGAGACTACCAGTGCTGTGGAAGACATCCTGCCTCGTTCCTGTCCCCAAGTAGTAGTCTCCATTGGACCTGAATGACTATCGGCCAGTTGCCCTCACATCACATGTGATGAAGATCCTGGAGAGACTTGTTTTAGCCCACCGGAGTGCAAGTGAAGACGTGGCTGGACCCTCTGCAGTTTGCATATTAGCCCCATTTAGGAGTTGAAGACACTGTCATTTACCTGCTGCAATGAGCTCACTTGCAGGTAAAAGCCAGTGCATTTAACACCATTCAGCTGCTGCTGCTGAGAGAGAAGCTGCGGATGATGGGGTTGACAGCTCTGTGATCTCCTGGATTACCGACTGCCTGACAGGCAGGCCAAGTTTGTCCAGCTGGGCAGTGTTTTGTCTGATGTGGTGGTTAGTGATATGGGAGCTCCACAGGGGACTGTACTCTCTTCTTTTCTCTTCAACTTATACACTACCGACTTTCAATACAACACCAAGTCATGCCACCTGCAGGAATTCTCTGATGACTCAGCTGTTGTTGGGTGTGTAAGAGGGGGAGAGGAGGGGGAGTACAGGGCACTCGTAGACAGATTTGGGGACTGGACCAAGCAAAATCACCTGAGACTGAACATTAGCAAGACCAGAGAGATGGTGATTGACTTCAGGATAGTGATGTTCGATACCACTGATTTCCTTTCCGATCTGATACGGAGTAAAATTCAGGCTGGTATCGGCGATACCGATATTTTTTGCGACTACACCTAATATGTCTTTTAAATCTAAAAAAACGCATGACATTTAAAAGAACCACAGTTATTGTCACAATTTAGTCCAATATGGGGTAATCAATATTTTAAACCAGGAAGAGCGGACGCTGTATTTAAAGTATGGAATTTAAAAGGGATACAAAAGATTCAGGATTTATATTTGCCATGTGCAGATAACATAATGTCTTTTGAAGAGCTGAGGATCAAATTTAATCTCAATAGAACACATTTTTTTAAATATCTTCAACTTAGAAACTTTATTCGATCAAATCAAAATAAAGCTCTCACTCGACCTATTTATTCATCCTTGGAAAAAATGTTGATGAAAGATAGTAAAAGAAAGGGTATTATTTCAGAGTTTTATAACTCATTGACACTATCTTCAAGTGAAAATTCACTGAAAAGATTAAACTACTGGAAAGAAGATCTGCAAACTGAAATTTCAGAGGAACAATGGGAATTGGCTTGTACAGAAGCTCAAACCAAATCAATAAATGTACGCCTTAAATTGATACATTTCAAATGGTTAATGCGGATGTATGTTACACCGGAGGAGTTAAATAAATATAACAAAAATATACCAGATACATGCACAAAATGCATGGAAAGTAAAGGAACTCTATTTCATTGTGTATGGGAATGTAGATTAATAAGAATGTTTTGGGAAGAGGTGAGGGTAACAATTGAAAAAATAATCTCAAAACAAATCATTGAATCCTCAATTGTTTTTGTTGGGTCTGTACCCAGAAAAGCATAATTTTAATAAAAGTGAAAGAACATTCATAGACCTCAGTTTGCTTAATGCCAAAAAATGTATTGCACTATTATGGAAAAAGACTCATAGACCAGATGTGACTAAGTGGTTAAGACAGATGTTAACAAACCTTCCATTAGAAAGAATAACATATATACTGAAATCAAAGGAAATTGTGTTTGAGAATATATGGAGACCTTTTATTGATTATGTAAAAAATTTAAACATAACTCTTGAAGAAGAAGGTGAATGATGTGTGTGGACCTTGTAAATTCCAAACTGGTGAACATAATATGTATACTTATGTATTGGATTGTCTAGACTAAACAGAGGAGCATTGTTGAAGATTTGATTTTGCTGGTGGTTGTTGGTGTTTTTAGTGCATCTTTTTTTTTTTTTTTTTTTTTTTTTTTTTGCAGTACTTTAGTGTTAGTGTTTGATTGTTTGTATCATGTTTGTTAAAAAAAAAAAAGGTTCAATAAAGATATTGTGGAAAAAAAAAAACGCATGACGCACTTACCCAGGCAGAAGAAAAAGTAGTCCCACCAACCGCGTGTCACTTAGACAACATCTCAATAGTTTAGTTACTTTTCACCGTGTTTCTGTTAAGGATATACAGTATATATGTATGCTCGCTGCTCTTGTTTTTCTCTTGCCTTCTGATTATTGCTCTGAGTGTTGCTATCCCTGTGCTGTTGCAATCCTGGAATTTCCCCATTGTGGGACTAATAAAGGCTTATCTTATCTTATCTTATACCTTACCTCAAATGACTTAAGTATCAAAAGTATCGATATTTTGATTTGAGTATCGATTTTAGAGCATAAAGATCCGGTATCGGAGGTATCGATATTTCAGGATCGATCCGCACATCACTACTTCAGGAAGAAGAGGACGCCTTCACAGCCATTGCAGATTAGGGGGGAGGTTGTGGGGGTAGTGGAGGACTACAAATACCTGGGTGTCACGATCAGCAGCAGTCTGAACTGGAAATCTAACACAGATGCTGTGTACAAGAAGGGGATGAGCACACTCTACTTTCTGAGGAAGTTGAGCTCCTTCAACGTGTGCAACAAGGTATTGGAGCTTTTCTACCAGGCCATTATTGCCAGCGCCATCTTTTTTGCTGCTGTCTGTTGGGGTAGCAGTATCAGAGCCAGTGACACCAACAGACTTGACAAAATGATCAAGAAGGCTGGCTCTGTAACTGGTCTCAGGCTGGAGACCTTTGAATCTGTGGTGGAGAGGAGGACACTGAACAAACTGCGATCCATCATAGACAATCCTGATCACCCCCTCCACCACACACTGGACAGTCAGCGGAGCACTTTTTCCAGCAGACTGCTACAGCTTCGCTGCCGAACAGTTAGGTACAGGAGATCTTTTCTGTCACATGCCATTTCACTGTACAATAACTCACTCTGATGTTGAATTTTGGTCATAACAATGCTGTCATACTGCACCTTACAGTATAATTGGTATATCGTGGTTGGGTTGTCTGTGTCATGCTGCTGTTGCACTATAATTTCCCAATTTGGGATCAATAAAGTACATCTATCTATCTATCTAGAACCACACCCAGATTTCTGGCTTGGCTGCTGGTTTTTAGCATCATTGATTGAAGCTGAGTACTAACTTTGAGTCTTTCTTCTTTGATGCCGAAAACTATAATTTTTATTTTGTCTTCATTTAACTGAAGAAAATTCTGGCACATCCACTCTTTAATTTGACCAATGCATTTAATCAGGGTTTTAATTGGACCATAGTCTTCTGGTGAAATGGTTACATAGATTTGTGTATCATCTACATAATTATGGTAATATGTTTTGTTGTTTTTATGATTTGAACGAGTGGGAGTATATAGTACAGGTGCATCTCACTAAATTAGAATATCATCGAAAAGTTGATTTATTTCAGTAATTCAATTCATAAAATGAAACTCATATTTTATACAGATTCATTACAGACAGAGTGATATATTTCAAGTGTTTATTTTTTTAATTTTGATGGTTATGGCTTGCAGCTCATGAAAACCCAAAAATCAGTTTCTCAAAAAATTAGAATATTACATAAGATCAATTTTTAAAAAATTAATTTTTTTTAATAGAAATGTTGGCCGACTAAAAGTATTTCCATGCACACAATACTTGGTCAGGGCCCCTTTTGCATGAATTAATACTACATCACTGTGGCGTGGCATGAAGGTGATTAGCCTGTGTTACTGCTGAGGTGTTTTGAAGGCCCAGGTTGCTTTGATAGCGACCTTCAGCTCACCTGCATTGTTGGGTCTGGTGTCTCTCATTTCCCTGTTGACAATACTTCATAGATTCTGTATGGGGTTTAGGTCAGGAGAGTTTGCTGGCCAGTAAAATATGGTGATACCATGGTCATTAAACCAGGCTTTGGTACTTTTGGCAGCAGTGTGGGCAGGTGCCAAGTCCTGCTGGAAAATGAAATCAGCGTCTCCATAAACCTTGTCAGCAGAGGGAAGAATGAAGTGCTCTAAAATGTTCTGGTAGACAGCTGCATTGACTTTGGACTTAATAAAACACAGTGGACTAACACCAGCAGATGATATGGCTCCCCAAATCAGATGCCAAGTCCTGTCACTTGGAAATCAAGGTCCCAGAGTCTGGAGGAAGAGTGAACAGGCATAGAATCCAAGTTGTTTGAGGTCCAGTGTGAGGTTTCCACGGTCAGTGATGATATGTGGAGCCATGTCATCTGCTGGTGTTTTTCCGCTGTGTTTAATCAAGTCCAATGTCAGTGCAGCCATCTAACAGGAAATTTTTAGAGCACTTCATTCTTTCCTCTGCTGGCAAGCTTTATGGAGATACTGATTTCATTTTCCAGCAGGACATGGCACCTGCCCACACTACCAAAAGTACAAATACCTGGTTTAATGACCATCGTATCACTGTGCTTGATTAGCCAGCAAACTCTCCTGACCTAAATCCCATAGAGAATCTATGGTGTATTGTCAAGAGGAAGATGAAATACACCAGATCCAACAATGCAGACGAGCTGAAGGCCGCTATCAAAGAAACCTGGTCTTCCATAACACCTCAACAGTAACACAGGCTGATCGCCTCCATGCCATGCTGCATTGATGCAGTAATTATGCAAAATGAGCCCTGACCAAGTACTGAGTGTGTGCATGGACATACTTTTCAATCGGCCAACATTTCTATTAAAACCCTTTTTTTAAAATTAATTTTATATAATATTCTAATTTTTTGAGAAACTGAATTTGGGGTTTTCATTTGCTGCAAGCCATAACCATCAAAATTAAAAGAAATAAACATTTGAAATATATCACTCCGTGTGTAATGAATCTATATAATATATGAATTTCACTTCCATCCATCCATCTTCTACCGCTTTTCCGGAGGTCCGGGTCGCAGAGGCAGAAGTTCAAGCAGAGAAGCCCAGACTTCCCTCTCCCCAGCCACCTGCTCCAGCTCTTCAGAGAGGATACCAAGGCATTCCCAGACCAGCTGGGAAACATAGTCTCTCCACCGAGTCCTGGGTCTGCCCCGGGGTCTCCTCCCAGTGAAACGTGCCCGAAACACCTCAAGTGGGAGGCGTCCAGGAGGCATCCTAATTAGATGCCCATACCACCTCAACTGACTCCTTTCAATGTGGAGGAGCAGCGGTTCTACTCTGAGCCTCTCCCGGGTGACTGAGCTTCTCACCCTATCTCTGAGGGTGAGTCCAGCAATCCTACGGAGAAAGCTCATTTCAGCCGCTTGTATTCGCGATCTTCTTCTTTCGGTCATTACCCAAAGCTCGTGACCATAGGTGAGAGTAGGAACGTAGATTGACTGGTAAATTGACAGCTTTGCCTTAGAACTAAGCTCCCTCTTCACCTCAACAGACCGGTACAACGTCCGCATCACTGCAGATGCTGCGCATCACTGCGGATTCTTGAGAGGTAAAGAGCTTGTCTGATGTGCCACGGCCAGGACGAAAACAACACTGCTCCTCCTGAATCCGAGGTTCGACCAACGGCCGGACTCTTCTCTCCAGTATCTTGGCATAGACCTTCCCAGGGAGGCTGAGGAGTGTGATCCCTCTAAAGCTGGAGCACACCCTCCGGTCCACTTTTTTGAAGAGAGGAACCACCACCCCGGTTTGCAATGCCAAAGGCACTGCCCCCGACCTCCATGCAATGTTGCAGAGGCGTGTCAACCATGACAGCCCAACAATATCCAGGGCCTTGAGGTACTCAGGGCGAATTTCGTCCACCCCCGGGGCCCGGCCACCAAGGAGATTTTTAATCACTTTGGCGACCTCAGCCCCTGTGATAGGCGAGTCATCCCCCTCGTCCACAAACCCTGCTTCCTCTGTGGAAGGCGTATCAGTGGGATTGAGGAGATCCTCGAAGTATTCCTTTCACCGCCCGACGATATCCCCAGTCGAAGTCAACAGCGCCCCATCCGCACCATACACAGTGTGGACAGGGAGCTGCTTCGCCCTCCTGAGCTGCCGAACAGTTTGCCAGAATCTTTTCGAGGCCGACCGAAAGTCTTGTTCCATGGCCTCACCGAACTCTTCCCATACCCGGGTTTTTGCTTCAGCAACCACCCGAGCTGCACTCCGCTTGGCCTGCCGGTACACCTCAGCTGCTTCGGGAGTCCCACAAGCCAACCAAGCTTGATAGGACTCCTTCTTCAGCATAATGGCCCCCCTCACCACTGGTGTCCACCACTTGGTTCGGGGGTTGCCACCATGAGATGCACCGACCACCTTGCAGCCGCAGCTCTGGGCCACCGCTTCAACAACAGAGGTGGAGAACAAGGCCCATTCAGACTCCATGTCTCCAGACTCCCTCGGAATGTGGTTGAAGTTCTTCCGGAGGTGAGAGTTGAAGACCTCCTGGACAGGGGCCTCAGCCAGACGTTCCCAGCACACCCTCACTATACATTTGGGTCTACCATGTCTGAATGGCTTCCTTCCTTGCCATCAGATCCAACTCACCACCAGGTGGTGATCAGTTGACAGGTCTGCACCTCTCTTTACCCGAGTATCCAAGACATACGGTCGCAGGTCTGATGACACGATAACAAAATCGATCATTGACCTACGACCTAGAGTGTCCTGGTGCCAGGTGCACATATGGACACCCTTATGTGTTCGTTATGGACAAACTGTGGTTAGCACAGAAGTCCAATAACTGAACACCACTCGGGTTCAGATCGGGCAGGCCGTTCCTCCCAATCACCCCCCTCCAGGTTTCACTGTCGTTGCCCTCGTGCGCATTGAAGTACCCCAGTAGGACAACGGAGTCTCCAAGAGGAGCACCCTCCAGCACCCCAGTCACAGACTCCAAAAAGGGTGGGTACTCTGAAACATCATTTGGTGTATAGGCACAAATGATGGTCAGGACCCATTTCCCAACCCGAAGGCGCAGGGAAGCAACCCTTTCATCCACCGGGGAAAACTCCAATGTAGAGGCAGCAAGGTGGGGGGATACAACAATACCCACCCCTGCTCGTCGCCTCTCACCCGGGGCAACTCCAGAAAAGGCCAAGCTCCAGCCCCTCTCCAGGAGACTGGTTCCGGAACCGAAGCTGTGTGTTGAGGTGAGGCCGACTATATCTAGCTGGTGTCTCTCAACCTCGTACACCAGCTCAGGCTCCTTCCCCACCAGAGAGGTGACATTCCACGTACCAAAAGCCATTTTAGAAAGCTTGGGATCAGTCCGCCAAGGTCTCCGCCTTTGACCGCCACTTAATCCACATAGCACCGGACCCCCATGATCCCTCCTGCAGGTGGTGAGCCCACTGGAGGGCGGACCCATGCAACTCCTTTGGGCTGAGCCCGGCCGGGTCCCATGGGCGGAAACCCGGCCACCAGACGCTAGCCATTGAGCCCCTTCCCCAGGCCTGGCTCCAGGGTGGGGCCCCGGTAACCCCATACCGGGCGGGGTACACTGAATCCTTGATATAGAATTTATCATGAGAGTCTCTTGGATCGTTCTTAGTCTGGCCCTTCACCCAGGACCAGTTTGTCTTGGGTGACCCTATCAGAGGCAAATTGCCCTGGACAACATAGCTCCTGGGATCACTGGGGCACGCAAACCCCCCCACCACGATAAGGTGATGATCCATGAGAGGGGAATTTCACTTTTTGAATTGAATTATTGAAATAAATCAACTTTTCAATGGCATTCTAATTTATTGAGATGTACCTGTAGATGTTGAAAAGCATAGGTCCTAAAATGGAACCTTGGGGAACTCCACAGATTGCTTCGATTTGTTACCTATCGACACAAATAGTCTCTGTCTTTTAAATAGGACTCAAACCAGCTAAGTGCTATACCAGAAAGTCCCACCCAGTTTTTCAGCTGGTCTAGTATGATACTGGGGACGACCATGTCAAATGCAGTGCTGAGGTCCAATAAAACTAAGACTGAAATGTTGCCATTATCTGTATTGGAGCGGATGTCATTAAGCACCTTAACTAGAGCTGTCTCAGTGCTGTGGTGTGGCCGAAAACCTGATGGAAAACATCAAAACAGTTATTTAATGTCAGTAAGTTGTACAATTGTTGAAAAACAGCTTTTTCTATTATTTTACTAAGAAAGGAGAGGTTTGATATGGGCCTATAGTTGTTCATGAGTGAGGTGTCTAGGTTGCACTTTTTTAGAAGTGGGTTGGTAACAGCTGTTTTTAAGCACTGAGGGAAGACACCTGAATGCAGAGACATATTTATGACCTGTAGTAGATCTGAGACCATACAATATGAAACTTAAAAAAAAAAAAAAAAACCTGTTGGGAGAGTTTCAAGGCAGCAGGTAGTGGATTTCAGGTCATGATTGATGTCATCCAAGTTTTTATGATTGATTGGAAAAAATTTTGACATGGTGTTTGTCTTCTCTACGTGGACACAGAGGAAGAACATGTCCTGCACCTGGCATAGGAGCACTGACTGACTGTCTAATTTTCTGCATTTTGTCAGTAAAGAAAAAGGCAAAGTCATTGCAGGCACAGTTGGATAGAAGTTCAGGAGCTACTAACACAGGGGGATTTGTTAGCCTGTCAACAGTAGTGAACATGGTACGTGCATTATTGTGGTTTTTAGCAATGATGTCAGAAAATTATGCTTGCCTTGCATTTTTCAGCTCCAAATTGTAAATGCTCAATCTCTTTATAGATTTCATAATGAATCTGTATTTTAGGTTTTCGCCACCTGTGTTCAACTTTTCGACACACCCTTTTTTTCAGCTCTTATTAGTTTGACATTTCTCCGTGAAGGTTTCTTTTTAATAAGGACCACCTTCACCTTGATGGGAGCAATGGCATTGATAATATTTGTGATTTTACCATTGAAATTTTCTGTGAGGTCATTTACTGAAAGTGAAGAGAGGCAGGGTGAGGAAGAGAAAGCTTGGATGAATGTGTCACTGGTATTATCACTGATGTACCATTTTTGATGACCTCTATGTGGATATTTCTGTTGACAATATCACTCTCAAAGTAAACACAAGAATGGTCAGGCAGAGCAACGTCCATCACTATAACCTTAGCAATGTTCAGAGCTTTTGGAGATGACCAAGTCCAGACTATGACCTCTGATGTGTGTTTTCTCCTTTACATGCTGAATCAGTCCAAAGTTAAAATCAACACAGATGATAGACAGCAGCTTTGTAAAATCATCAGAAAAGGTTGCATGGTATTTAGGTGGTCTGTAAACATTAAGAAACAACACACATGAGGAGGAATTTAGCTGAAGAGCTACTTATTCGAATGAAGTAAATTTATTATAAAACATCTGCTTGCTTTGGAGGGAATCATTAAACAAAACAGCTACTCCTCCTTTCTTATGCAGCCTGGGTTCACTTATAAAGCTGTATTTGGGAGGGGCTGCTTCAATAAGAAGAGATCCACCGTTATCTAACCACGTCTCTATTAAAAACATAAAATCCAGTTTGTGTTGTATAATGAGGTCATTAATTAAAATGTTTTTACTGCCAAAGACCTAATACTTAATAAAGCTAGTTTCAGTGTGTTAAGAGCATCATCTGCCAGATTTTCATTTTGTTTAAGCTGTGGCTGGTGAGAAATAAACACTAGATTTGATAAATTTACAGGATGTGTAGTATGGCTCTTGCTTCTTTGTAAATTTACCAACCTTTTTCTGCTACCTTTTAAAACAGGAATAAAGGAAACTACTTCCATACCGGGCCCCGGCTTGTCTTCGAAAGAGCCATAAGTACCAGTGGTATCAGAGCCTGGACCCAGTACATATCATACCCAGCTTGCGTTGTTATCAGGCTGAGGATTTTGGTTCGGCTGTGAGGGTGGGGGTGGGCAGTGGGGCTTTGGCAGTTGTGTCAGAGCTCACTGAGGAATTGCTGGAGGGGGGAGATGGGGTGGAAGGATGAAGTGGGAGGTTTCAGGGTGAGAAAATTGGCCTAGGGCATAGGGTCAGTTTTATGGCCACAGTGACCAGCTACTTCATCTGGTCAGTGAAGTCGAGGAGTGGGAAGGATGGGGAAGAGGAAGTTGAAGAGGACGGTGACCTGGAGGAGGTATGTGGTGGTAGAAGAGGTGGGTCCTCACTGGCGGCTTTTGCTGAAGGAGGGGTCTGCACAGGCGGGGGCTGAGGTGGCTTTATCTCACAGTTTCTACTGGGCTGTATCTTATCCTGTTGTTTTGGTTCCTCTTGTCCTTGTCCTGGGGAACAGAAGGGTGATGCAGAAAATAGAACAGATTGGAGGTAAACAGCCTCACTTCTGACCTGCTGAGGCTGAGTCCATCTGCCTTAAAAAGGGTCTGCAGACCCAGAAGAAGTTGAAGTTGTCAATAGAATACGGTGATTTGTTTGTCCAAGCTTCTGATAGCATCCGTTTAAAGTGAATAGTCTGCTGAATCTCTCAACTCCTCCTCTGACTGGTGGTAAGGGGCCACTAATATACACTTCAGCATTCAGACAGCTGACTACACCCAGCAGTTCCTTAAAGTCCTGTTTCCGTACCTCAGACTGCTGTTTCACAACATCATTTGAGCTTACATGTAATATGAGACTCTTCACTGTTGAATGATCAGCCATAATTTGCAAGATTTACAGTATAAGCTAAGCTGTTTGGGTACAAGTTGTTGTTTTAAAGAAACTATACCAACTGACCAGAAGTTTTTTTGTTTTGTTTTGTTGTTTTGTTTTTTTTTTACAGTTCAGTTTGTAATTACAGTGGTGTGGAAAAAATGTTTGCCCCCTTCCTGATTTCTCATTTTTTTGTATGTTTGTCACACTTACAGTGGGGCAAAAAAGTATTTAGTCAGCCACCAATTGTGCAAGTTCTCCCACTTAAAAGATGAGAGAGGTCTCCAATTTTCATCATAGGTATATCTCAACTATGAGAGACAAAATGAGGAAAAAAAAAACAGAAAATCACATTGTCTGATTTTTAAAGAATTTATTTGCAAATTATAGTGGCAAATAAGTATTTGTTCACCTACAAACAAGCAAGATTTCTGGCTCTCACAGACCTGTAACTTCTTCTTTAAGAGGCTCCTCTGTCCTCTACTTGTTACCTGTATTAATGGCACCTGTTTGAACTCGTTATCAGTATGAAAGACACCTGTCCACAACCTCAAACAGTCAGACTCCGAACTTCACTATGGCCAAGACCAAAGAGCTGTCAAAGGACACCAGAAGCAAAACTGTAGACCTGCACCAGGCTGGGAAGACTGAATTTGCAATAGGTAAGCAGCTTGGTGTGAAGAAATCAACTGTGGGAGCAATTATTAGAAAATGGAAGACATACAAGACCACTGATAATCTCCCTCGATCTGGGGCTCCACGCAAGATCTCACCCCATGGGGTCAAAATGATCACGAGAACGGTGAGCAAAAATCCCAGAACCACACGGGGGGACTTTTTGAATGACCTGCAGAGAGCTGGGACCAAAGTAACAAAAGCTACCATCAGTAACACACTACGCCGCCAGGGACTCAAATCCTGCAGTGCCAGACGTGTCCCCCTGCTTAAGCCAGTACATGTCCAGGCCCGTCTGAAGTTTGCTAGAGAGCATTTGGACGATCCAGAAGAGGATTGGGAGAATGTCATATGGTCAGATGAAACCAAAATAGAACGTTTTGGTAAAAACTCAACTTGTCGTGTTCGGAGGAGAAAAAACACTATACCTACTGTGAAGCATGGGAGTGGAAACATCATGCTTTGGGGCTGTTTTTCTGCAAAGGGACCAGGACGACTGATCTGTGTAAAGGAAAGAATGAATGGGGCCATGTATCGTGAGATTTTGAGTGAAAACCTCCTTCCATCAGCAAGGGTATTGAAGATGAAACATGGCTGGGTCTTTCAGCATGACAATGATCCCAAACACACCGCCCGGGCAACGAAGGAGTGGCTTCGTAAGAAGCATTTCAAGGTCCTGGAGTGGCCTAACCAGTCTCCAGATCTCAACCCCATAGAAAATTTTTGGAGGGAGTTGAAAGTCCGTGTTGCCCAGCGACAGCCCCAAAACATCATTGCTCTAGAGGAGATCTGCATGGAGGAATGGACCAAAATACCAGCAACACTGTGTGAAAACCTTGTGAAGACTTAAAGAAAACGTTTGACCTCTGTCATTGCCAACAAAGGGAATATAACAAAGTATTGAGATGAACTTTTGTTATTGACCAAATACTTATTTTCCACCATAATTTGCAAATAAATTCTTTAAAAATCAGACAATGTGGTTTTCTGGATTTTTTTGTTTCTTGTTTTGTCTCTCATAGTTGAGGTATACCTATGATGAAAATTGGAGACCTTTCTCATCTTTTAAGTGGGAGAACTTGCACAATTGGTGGCTGACTAAATACTTTTTTACCCCACTGTAAATGTTTCAGATCATTAAACAAATTTAAATATTAGACAAAGATAACACAAGTAAACACAAACTGCAGTTTTTAAATGAAGGTGTTTATTATTAAGAGAAAAAAAATCCAAACATGATTGGCCCTGTGTGAAAAAGTGATTGCCCCCTAAACCCAATAACTGGTTGGGCCACCCTTAGCAGCAACAACTGCAATCAAGCGTTTTCGATAACTGGAAATGAGTCTTTTACAGCGCTGTGGAGGAATTTTGGCCCACTCATCTTTGCTGAATTGTTGTAATTCAGCCACATTGGAGGGTTTTTGAGCATGGACTGCCTTTTTGAGTTCATGCCACAGCATCTCAATCGGACTTAGTTTAGGACTTTGACTAGGCCACTCCAAAGTCTTCATTTTGTTTTTCTTAAGCCATTCAGAGGTGGACTTGCTGGTGTGTTTTGGATCATTGTCCTGCTACAGAACCCAAATGTTCTTCAGCTTGAGGTCATGAACAGATGGCCGGACGTTCTCCTTCAGGATTTTTTGGTAGACAGCAGAATTCATGGTTCCATTTACCACAGCAAGTCTTCCAGGTCCTGAAGCAGCAAAACAGCCCCAGACCATCACACTACCACCACCATATTTTACTGTTAGTATGATGTTCCTTTTCTGAAATGCTGCGCTACTTTTACGCTGGATGTAATGGGACACACACCTCCTAAAAAGTTCCAACTTTTGTCTCATCAGTCCACAGAGTGTTTTCCCAAAAGTCTTGGCAATCATCAAGATGTTTTCTGGCAAACTGAGATGAGCCTTTACGTTCTTTTTGCTCAGCAGTGGTTTTTGTGTTGGAACTCTGCCATGCAGGCCATTTTTTCCCAGTCTCTCTCTTATGGTGGAGTCATGAACACTGACCTTAACTGAGGCAAGTGAGGCCTGCAATTCTTTGGATGTTGTTGTCGGATCTTTTGTGACCTCTTGGATGAGCTGTCACTGTGCTCTTGGGGTAATTTTGGTTAGCCGGCCACTCCTGGGAAGGTTCACCACTGTTCCATGTTTTTGCCATTTGTGAATAATGGCTCTTACTGTGGTTTGCTGGAGTCCCAAAGCTTTAGAAATGGCTTTATAACCTTTTCCAGACTGATAAATCTCAATTACTTTGTTTCTCACTTGTTCCTGAATTCTTTGGATGATGTCTAGCTTTTGAGGATCTTTTTGTCTGCTTCACTTTGTCAGGCAGGTCCTATTTAAGTGATTTCTTGGTTGAGAATAAGTGTGGCAGTAATCAGGCCTGTGTGTGGCTAGAGAAACTGAACTCAGCTTTCCAAAGATGTGATAAACCACAGTTAATTTAAGTTTTACCGGGGGGGGGGGGGGGAATCACTTTTTCACACAGGGCCATGCAGGTTTGGATTTTTTTACCCGTAATAATAAACACCTTCATTTAAAAACTGCATTTTTTGTTTACTTGTGTTATCTTTGTCTAATATTTACATCTGTTTGATGATCTGAAACATTTAAGTGTGACAAACATACAAAAAAATGAGAACTCACGAAGGGGGCAAACACTTCTTCACACCACTGTATAGTTCCTTGCTCAGCATGGGGCTGCCATTGCAATCGAAATCATCATTTCCGTCAGAAGAACTTTATTGTGACTGGTGTTGTAGTTATTTTTATTATTTTTGGCGAGAACCATTAATTGTACCAGGCGAAACATACAGTATGTACAGTGCTAGGAGAGTGTTGGGACAATTACAACAACATACAAAGTACTGTATATACTCTGTGTGTGTGTGTGTGTGTGTGTGTGTGCGCGCGCGCGCGTGTGCAGGTTTACATACGTATATACTGTACGTACACATGAACTTGGATACAAATGCATATGAGCATATACATACACCTATACAGAATATATAATTATATACCTACATATACAAACTCCAGCCTTCCCTTACTTCTTCCCAAGTATCTGTTAACAAGTATTTAAGACGTTATAGCAGCAACATGGAAAACAATTAAAAGGTAAACCCTTGGCCTAAGGGGCCAGGAATATGACCCCGTATCAGCACGGGCAGCTGAGCAAAGCATCTTGATCCTGGTCCCCCAAACATGACCCCACCCTATCGGGAAGGGGGAGGGAGAAACGTAGGGAGAAAACCAAGCAACCCCGACCGACAATCGAACTGATCATCCATGAATCCCCACTGCCCCACTGAAGGAGTATGGCCCCCACCCCCAGGGACCCTACCCTGGAGAAATCAGCCCCAACCCTGCCCCCACCCAGCGGCAAGTAACAAAAAACTGCCAATCTGACGATGCACAGCCAAGGCAGCACACCAACACCACCCTAACGGGTTGCACCCAGGAAGGGAGAGCCAAAGGAAAGCCCCCAAGTGGCACTGCATGCAGACAGCAGAAAGACGCTTCACCAGATCCAGCACGAAGTGGCAGCAACCCACCGCATCAAACAAGGAAACAACTGCCCAGCACACTACCTTAAGGTGGGGTTCCCCTTCTAGAATACAGCTTTATATGATACTCATGTTGTCATGAATTGTGTTCTGTAGAAAAAAAGAAGCTCAGAGGGAGACGCAGCTGCTAACTGCAAGAATCATAGTTACTTCCTGTAATGCTCTCCATCTCAAGAAGGCCATTCTGATATCAATTTGTGTTTGTGATCAGCACAGTAGTGCAGTGGTTAGCACTGCTGCCTAACAGCTGGAAGGTTCCAGGTTTGAATCCCCAGGGTGGCAGGGGTAGGAACCTTTCTGTGTGGAGTTTGTATATTCTCCCTGTGCTGTGTGGGTTTACTCCGGCTGCTCCGGTTTCCTCCCACAATCCAAAGACATGCATGTTAGCTTAATTGGTCATTCCAAATTGTCCCTTGGTATCTATCTCTGATAGGCCTTTAGAACAGAGGGTTAGTACTAGTGAAGCGCTTTGAGTGGCCTTTGTGACTAGAAAAAGCGCTACAGTATATAAGTACAGGTCCTTATCTCTCTTTATCTGAAAATTTTCTCACCACTGCACGGTGGGGGAAAGCCTAGAAGGTCTCATCCACTGTGTTGTGAACTGGAATTTGCCATTGCAGCCTTTAGAATAGAGGGTTAGCAGAAGTGAAGCGCTTTGACTGGTCTTTGAGACTAGAAAAAGTGCGATATAAAGTACAGGTCCTTATCCCTTATTCTTATCTCTCTTTATCTGAAAACGTTCTCACCACTGCACGGTGGGGGAAAGCCTGGAAGGTCTCCTCCACTGTGTTGTGAACTGGAATTTGCCATTGCATCCATGTGTCAAGCAAGAGGTGGAGCCTCACATTCTCCACTATATATACAGAGGTGGGCCACCGTTTTCAAGAGGAGGACACTAAAAAAAGCAGGTGGTGTAAATGAGTCTGAAAATAAACATAAGAGGAAAAGAATGAGTCAGCTATATGCGGGGGCTGACAGCACTGATCATTACCAGTACATAGACATCGAGATGGTGACATCCTATAAGTACCTGGGTATTCATCTGAACAATAAACTAGACTGGTCACACAATACTGATGCACTCTACAAGAAGGGACAGCGCAGGCTGTTCCTGCTGAGGAGACTCAGGTCTTTTGGTGTACAAGGGGCGCTGCTGAAGTCATTCTATGACACGGTGGTGGCATCAGCCATCACTTTTGGAGTGGTCTGCTGGGGCAGTGGCATTACTGCAGCCGATAGGAAGAGACTGAACAAACTGATTAAGAAAGCTAGCTCTGTCCTGGGGCAGCGCCTTGATCCGATGGAGGAGATAGGAGAGAGAAGGATGGTGGCTAAACTGTCATCTCTGCTGGAGTCCGAGTTCCACCCTATGCAGGACATACTGAATGCACTGAGGAGCTCATTTAGCAGCAGACTACATCATCCCAGGTGCACAACCGAGAGGTTTCGTAGGTCCTTCCTACCAACGGCTGTCAGACTGTACAACCTAAGCAGGGCTGCTCGCAGAGATAGCAAAAAGACGTAACAAACTAATAGTTTTTTGAATGCAAAAGATGCAATAGACTTACACAATGGTCCCCTCCGGCATACAACTAGGAACATACCGGTCGCTATGGAGGGTGAGAATATGTATGGGCACATAATCATACCATGTAGGATAACTAAGTAGACGGTTATGCTGTTTCATTCCATCTAGCAACAATGCTCTGCACTGTGTGTGTTTATATATTTGCATATTTATTCCATCTAGCTACAATGCTCAGCACTGGGTGTGTTTATATATTTATATATCTACATATTATTCCATCTAGCTACATTGCTCCGCACTGTGTGTGTTTATATACTTGCATATTTATTCCACCTAGCTGCAATGCTCCGTACTGTGGGTGTTTATATATTTACATATTTATTCCATCTAGCTACAATGCTCTGCACTGTGTGTTCATATATTCATATATTTATTCCATCCAGCTACAATGCTCTGCACTGTGTGTCTGTGTGTGTGTGTATATATATATATATTTTATAGTAATACGTACATATGTTTATTAGCTGCTCTTGCTTGCTTGTTTTTTTTCTTGCCTTCTGATTGTTGCTCTGAGTGTTGCTATCCCTGTGCTGTTGCAATCCTGGAATTTCCCCGTTGTGGGACTAATAAAAGGCTTATCTTATCTTATCTTATCTTATAGGAGCTGCTTATTTGTTTTAGAATAAAAGTGTAAAATGTTGTATAAAGCACCTATAATTTGTGTCTCCTATCATTTCACATGTCTTTAAGACAATGAATGTGCACTGAACAGAATAGACAGAGGCTAATTCTTAACTTAAAAAAACGTGCAAAAGCTTTAGATGAATTGTATTGATTATAATCTATGCCTTTAAATCTTTCTGTGTAGTAGATTTATTAACATGCTGTGTTAGTAGATCTTTGACTGGAGGCTCAATTCCCTCTGATTTTGCACTGATACTTCAGTTTTGTTTAGTTCTTTTTTAAGAATGGCTTTTTTTAAAAATCTCATATCCCCTGATATGTTTTTAAGCTGCTCCCATGGGTGCTGAATGGAGTGAATCTACAGCTGCGTGTATTCTAATGCTAATCCAGCAGTGCTTAAAGTCCAGTGTCATCATGCTCCCCTGTAATCTCTTTTCAGCCACAAATCCTGGCCCTCCCTATGTGGGCAACAATGTGCTTTTATTATTGCATGTTCCTTTTTGTGTCTCTGCTGTAGAAGTGGATATCTTATTTTTGTTTGAACACATTTTTATGACTCAAGACAGAGTTGGACAAAGCTAACATAGCTAAAAGATATTTTTCAGGTAAAATGTTTAATATTGACTTTTTATTAAAGTGTATGAGCTCCAAATTAATTGTAGTGCTGTTGCAGATGCAGGAGAGTCTCCCTCAGCATCAGATCATGAATGAATGTTTTTGTATTGCAGCAATGAGACAACATTCCACAGGCTGATTCACGGCTGATGATTCACCTTTTTTTTCCTTTGTTTCTTAATATGGAACCCAGACATCAAGCTGCCTCCCTCAGCCTTCATTAATAAATGTAAGTTCATTGTTTGAATACTTCACATTTACCATTAATAGAAACGGTGGGGCAAGTAGACTTTGCCTGGATAAGAAAAAGAAGACAGTAGAGAGATAGAGATGCAGGCAGAGAGAGCGAGGGGGGGGGGGGGGAGAGGGCGGCTTCCTTCTGAAGTGGCTCGTTACGTCATTCATTATTGAGGCAGCTGCTGAATTATGCAAAGCTTTGATATTGATCCCAGGACTTGCCATCGCTGCAGTCTGAGGATGAGGGAAAGTGAAGATTGAACAAGTAAGGAAACGAAGATTGAGAAAATAAACTAAAGGAAGACAGATTCGTGGGCTGCCTTGTGGAGGACTATTGTGAGAGATTGCTTTTGTCTTTAAACTTGTCTGTTTGAAACAAAAAAAGTTTTGCAAGAATGGACCTTTATTTAAGTAGTACTTTTGTAGTCTCACAGACTCCTCAAAGTTCTTTGACATCCGATTGAAAATCACCAAATACCACAACCATGACAAGCATTTAGCAGCCGCACACACACACACACACACACACACACACACACACACACAGAGATGTGGCAGGACTGTAGATTTTTAAACACCAAGCACAACAACGCCACCTAGGGAATTTCACCCCAGGAAATAGTTTTCTATAAACCATGACCAGGTCACACAGGTTCGTTACACACAGAGCCAGAGACGTGATTCCATTAGTAACAGGTAATTTTATTGAGCAATTTAAAAAAAACAATCATTAGCTGGTTATTAAAACCACAATACTTGCTTGTTGCCTACAATGAGTTCAGCTTAAAATAAATTTCGGTTTGGCAAAAGCATGTGAGGGCTGGGGCTTACCGGGAGGCTTGCCCGAGAAGGGGAAGAAGGGGTCTTAAACTAAACACCACATGAACAACTGCACACCAACCATATGGACACCCTGTGGGCACTTCGGAGGGAGTCGTGAAGAAAACCACCACCAGGGGAACCGGCTGGCGCACACCTCAGGCCCACAGCCCCTGTCCTACAACAAAAGAAATTCATTCAGTGCTGCACAATAGAAAAACTGATTAAAACTCAGGGCAATAAAAGTAAGGTTGTCAGTGATTAAAATAAAAAAAACTATGTAAAAGCAAAATTATTAACAAAATGAAATAAACCCAAATCCCAAACTAAATTTGCACAACAGAATGGCGTTGACTTAAAGCAAATAACAAAAAAAATTGGAATGCAACTAACAAACAACACTGGGTCAACAAACCCCCCCCCAAAAAAAAAAACCAACCCAAAAACACAGCTGTACTAAAACAGTAGATCTATCCATCCATCTTCTTCTGCTTAATTCTTTTCAGGTCGTTGGGGGGGGGAGGGGGCTGGAGCCTATCCCAGCATCTTTGGGCGAGAGGCAGGGTACACCCTGGACAGATCACCAGTCCATCGCGTGGCCAACACAGAGAGACGGACAACTATTCACTCTCACAGTCATACCTAAGGACAATTTAGAATCCCCAGTTCGATGCCAATTAATCTAACTTGCATGTAGATCTATAAAATGAAAAAAAAAAGCAAAACCCAATTAGTGGAATAAAACGAGATAGTGTGTAGTGCTCTATTTCTCTTATTTCCTTCATAAAGTTTGGAATAAGTGAATAAAAGACAAGACAAGATTATTCAAAACAAAACGGGACAGATAAGACTGACAAAACGGGCAAGACAGCAGTTTTGGAGCAAGTGGCGGCTGCTGGAAACAAGCTGCACACTGTGACGCTGATTGCTGAAGGCAAGTAGCTCCGCCTGCACGGTTAGATATGGGAGGCACAGCGGCTTGACCGTAAAGTAGTGATGTTATGCTCGACACTGACTCGAGCAATATAAAGCGGAAGTGTCGTGAGCAGAGTGTCGAGCACTGTGTCAACATGTCCACAGTCACGTGACAGTAGCAAGCGAGGCCTCATTATGTTGGTCACATTACGTGACTTGAGGGCTTGCAGGGAGTTTGAGAGGGAATTAATTTTTTTTTTTTTTGGTTTGCTTTGTATTGTTTGTTATGCCATCCAATTTTGAATAGACCTCAGATGGCCAAATGCTCAAAAAAAAAAAAAAAAGTAAAAAAGTATTGAGATTTTTTTCAGGTTTTTCAACTCTGATGCAGTTCTGACAGTCAGACACCAGATGGCAGTCTTTATTAGATGTTTCAAAACACTATCTTGCTCATGAAGCAATTGTCTCAAAGTTGCTCATTGTTTCATGAGGCCTCGGTTTTAACATCACTACCATAAAGGCACAAAAAGCTTAACAAGGGAGAGCTGCGTCAGCCAGACCCGAGTGGAGCAGAGCAAACACCACTGCACGACAGGGCTCACAGCCAATGCACTCGATTCTAGTTCAAAGCAGCACAAAAACATGCTAGGAGCCTCACATGCCAAACAACACACCACGCCAGCAAACAACTGTCCCCAGGAGCGGAAGGAAGTAGTTTGCAGGTGAGGGCTGGCACATACAGTATATACACCATGTTCATCCACAGCGCCGCCCATTAATTAAAGTGCCACAACAGGCAGGGGTGTAGAGATGTGAAAAAGAAGGAAAGTCCATCCTGCTACGTGTGTGTGTGTGTGTGTGTATGTATATATATATATATATATATATATATATATATATATATATATATACATACAGACATGGACAAAATTGTTGGTACCCCTCTGTTAATGAAAGAAAAACCCACAATGGTCACAGAAATAACTTGAATCTGACAAAAGTGGTAATAAATAAAAATTCTATGAAAATTAACCAATGAAAATCAGACAATGCTTTTGAATTGTGGTTCAACAGAATTATTTTAAAAAAACAAACTCATGAAACAGGCCTGGATAAAAGTGATGGTACCCCTAGAAAAGATTGAAAATAACGTGACCATAGGGACATGTTCAACCAAGATGTGTCCTCTAATTAACATCACAGATGTCTACAAACTTGTAATCAGTCAGTCGGCCTATTTAAAGGGTGACAAGTAGTCACTGTGCTGTTTGGTGATATGGTGTGTACCACACTAAACATGGACCAGAGGAAGCAAAGGAGAGAGTTGCCTCAGGAGATTAGAAAGAAAATTATAGACAAGCATGTTAAAGGTAAAGGCTATAAGACCATCTCCAAGCAGCTTGATGTTCCTGTGTCTACAGTTGCACATATTATTCGGAAATTTAAGATCCACGGGACTGTAGCCAACCTCCCTGGACGTGGCCGCAGGAGGAAACTTGATGAAAAATGGAAGAGACGGATCATACGAATGGTAACAAAAGAGCCCAGAACAACCTCTAAACACATTCATGGTGAACTCCAAGGTCAAGGTACATCAGTGTCAGATCGCACCATCCATCGTTGTTTGAGCCAAAGTGGACTTCATGGGAGACGACCAAGGAGGACACCACTGTTGAAAACAAATCATAAAAAAGCCAGACTGGAATTTACCAAACTGCATGTTGACAAGCCACAAAGCTTCTGGGAGAATGTCCTATGGACAGACCAGACAAAACTGGAACTTTTTGGCAAGGCACATCAGCGCTGTGTTCACAGATGCAAAAATGAAGCATACCAAGAAAAGAACACTGTCCCTACTGTGAAACATGGAGGAGGTTCTGTTATGTTCTGGGGCTGCTTTGCTGCATCTGGCACAGGGTGTCTTGAATCTGTGCAGGGTACAATGAAATCTCAAGACTATCAAGGTATTCTACAGAGAAATGTGCTGCCCAGTGTCAGACAGCTTTGTCTCAGTCACAGGTCATGGGTCTTGCAACAGGATAATGACCCAAAACACACAGCTAAACATCCAAGAATGGCTAAGAGCGAAACATTGGACTATTCTAAAGTGGCCTTCTATGAGCCCTGATCTAAATCCTATTGAACATCTGTGGAAGGAGCTGAAACATGGCGTCTGGAGAAGGCACCCTTCAAATCTGAGACAACTGGAGCAGTTTGGTCATGAGGAGTGGGCCAAAATACCTGCTGAGAGGTGCAGAAGTCTCACTGACAGTTACAGAAATCGTTTGATTGCAGTGATTGCCTCAAAAGGTTGCGCAACAAAATATTAAGTTAAGGGTACCATCATTTTTGTCCAGGCCTGTTTCATGAGTTTGTTTTTTAAAATAATTCTGCTGAACCACAATTCAAAAGCATTGACTGATTTTCATTGGTTAATTTTCATAGAATTTTTATTTATTATCACTTTTGTCAGATTTAAGTTATTTCTGTGACCATTGTGGGTTTTTCTTTCATTAACAGAGGGGTACCAACAATTTTGTCCACATCTGTGTGTATAATATATATATATATATACACTACCGTTCAAAAGTTTGGGGTCACCTCAGACAATTTTGTGTTTTCCATGAAAAGTCACACTTTTATTTACCACCATGAGTTGTAAAATAAATAGAAAATATAGTCAAGGCATTGACAAGGTTAGAAATAATGATTTGTATTTGAAATAATAATTTTTTCCTTCAAACTTTGCTTTCGTCAAAGAATCCTCCATTTGCAGCAATTACAGCATTGCAGACCTAACATGAAAGCACAAGGGTTTTCTTCTGCAGGGTGAGAGTGAATGAAGGGAAGGAATGAATGTGTTTGTTTATAGTGAGTGACTAAGGGAGGGAGGCCTGAAATAGGCAAATGTGTGTCAGGTTGTTATATTTGTGTATTTATAATATTTATAATATTTATAATTGTGTATTTATAATGTATTTATGTTTTTTGCATTGATGTATGTGGTTATTGTGTATTCCTTTTCTTTCCTTTTTTTTTTTTTTTTCTTTTTACTTGTTTCTCCTTTCTAAAGCCCATCCAGGGACAAGAGTTGCAAATTAGCTAATAGCTATACACTCTGTGCAACACATCAGATTGATTGTCATTGATTAATTGTCTATGTTTATTGCACTGTCCCTGTCAAATAAACAAATCTATCTATCTAATCATCCATTAGCCTTCTGATGCAATGAGCAAACACATTGTACCATTAGAACACTGGAGTGATAGTTGCTGGAAATGGGCCTCTATACACCTATGTAGATATTGCACCAAAAACCAGACATTTGCAGCTAGAATAGTCATTTACCACATTAGCAATGCATAGAGTGTATTTCTGATTAGTTTAAAGTTATCTTCATTGAAAAAAAGTGTTTTTCTTTCAAAAATAAGGAAATTTCTAAGTGACCCCAAACTTTTGAACGGTAGTGTGTATATATATATATATATATATATATATATATATATATATATATATATATATATATAATACACACACACACAGTGCTGTGGAAAAAGTATTTGCTCCCTTCCTGATTTCTTATATTTTTGCATATTTGTCACATTTTAATGTTTCAGATCATCAGACAAATTTTAATATTTAATAAATAATTTAATAATAAATAATAATTTAATATCAGACAAAGACAACCTGAATAAATAAAAAATGCCGTTTTCAAATGATGATTTCATTTATTAAAGGAAAAAACTATCCAAACCTACCTGGCCCTATGTGGAAAAAGTAATTGCCCCCTGTGTTACATCATGAATTAACTAACCACATTTTTGGGAAAGCTGAGTTTAATTTCAGTAGCTACACCCAAGCCTGATTTACTACCAGACTTGTTGAATCAAGAAATGTCTTAAATAGAACCTATCTGACAACCTGAAGTGGGCTAAAAGATCTCAAAAAGCAACACATCTCATTGTGGTCTAAAGAAATTCAAGAACAAATGAGAAACAAAAACCCAGAACAACATCTAAAGAACTGCAGGCCCGACTTGCCTCAGTTTGGACACTGGTCCATGATGGAGAAATAAAAAAAGAGACTGGGCAAAAGTGGCATCCATGGGAGAGTTCCAAGACAAAAACCGCTGCTGGACAAAAAGAACACAAAGACTCATCTCACATTTGCCAGAAGACATCTAGATGATCCTCAAGACTTTTGGGAAAATATTCTGGTGACTGATGAGACAAAAGTTGAACTTTTTGGAAGACATACTGTATGTCCTGTTTTATCTGGCATAAAACTAACACAGAATTTCATTTAAAAAAAAAAGAACATTGTATCAACAGTCAAACATAGTGGTGGTAGTGTCATGATCTGGGGCTGCTTTGCTGCTTCAGGACCTGGACAACTTGCCCTAATTGACAGAAAATCCTGAAGGAGAATGTCCGGTCATCAGTTCATGAAGCCCTCCAATGTGACTGAAGTTAAACAATTCTGCACAGAAGAGTGGGCCAAAATGCCTCAACAGCGATGTAAAAGACTCATTGCCAGTTGTTGGCACCAATGGTGGCAAAACCAGTTATTAGGTTTAAGGGGCAGTTAGGGGGTAATTACTTTTTCACATAGGGCCAGGTAGGTTTGGATAGCTTTTTTCCCTTAATAAATGAAATCATCATCTAAAAACTGCATTTTGTATTTACTCAGGTTATCTTTGTCTAATATTAAAATTTGTTTGGTGATCTGAAACATTTAGGTGTAACAAATATGCAAAAATATAAGAAATTAGGAAGGGAGCAAATACTTTTTCACAGCACTGTGTACACACACACACACAATAGTATATATTTTTTCCACAGCCAGTATTTTATTGTCTCCTCATGGATCGTCACCTTGTCATGGTGGGGGGTTTGTGTGCCCTACTGATCCCAGGAGCTATGTTTTCCGGGGCAGTTTGCCTCTAGTAGGGTCACCCAAGCCAAACTGGTCGTAGGTGAAGGTCCAGACTAAGAACGATCCAACAGACTCTCATGATGAATGCTAGACCAAGGATCCAGTGTACCCTGCCCGGTATGGGGTTACCGGGGCCCCATCCTGGAGCCAGGCCTTGGGGAGGGGCTCAATGGCTAGCGTTTGGTGGCCGGGTTTCCGCCCATGGGACCCGGCTGGGCTCAGCCTGAAGGAGCTACATGGGTCCGCCCTCCAGTGGGCTCACCACCTGCAGGAGGGACTATGGGGGTCTGGTGCTATGTGGATCAGGTGGCGGTCAAAGGCGAAGACCTTGGCAGTCTGATTCCAAGCTTCCGAAACTGACTTTTGGGATGTGGAATGTCACCTCTCTGGTGGGGAAGGAGCCTGAGGTGGTGCATGAGGTTGAGAGATACCGGCTAGATATAGTCGGCCTCACCTCAACACACAGCTCCGGGTCTGGAAACAGTCTCCTGGAGAGGGGCTGGAGCTTGGCCTACTCTGGAGTTGCCCCGGGTGAGAGACGACGAGCAGGGGTGGGTATTCCTGTATCCCCCCACCTTGCTGACTCTATATTGGAGTTTTCCCCAGTGGATGAAAGGGTTGTTTCCCTGCACCGTTGGGTTGGGAAACAGGTCCTGACCATCATTTGTGCCTATGCACCAAATGATGGTTCAGAGTACCCACCCGTTTTTGGAGTCTCTGACTGGGGTGCTGGAGAGTGCTCCTCTTAAGATGCCATTGTCCTACTCGGAGACTTCAATCCGCATGTGGGCAACGACAGTGAAACCTGGAGGGGGGTGATTTGGAGGAATGGCCTGCCCAATCTGAACCTGAGTGGTGTTCAGTTACTGGACTTCTGTGCTAACCACAGTTTGTCCATAACGAACACCATGTTCAAGCATAAGGGTATCCATATGTGCACCTGGCACCAGGACACCCTAAGTCGCAGGTCGATAATCGATTTTGTTATTGTGTCATCAGACCTGCGACCATATGTCTTGGACACTCGGGTAAAGGGAGGTGCAGACCTGTCAACTGATCACCACCTGGTGGTGAGTTGGATCCAATGGAACGGGAGGATGTCATTTAGACCTGGTAGACCCAAACATATAGTGAGGGTGTGCTGGGAATGTCTGGCTGAGGCCCCTGTCCGGGAGGTCTTCAAATCCCACCTCCAGAAGAACTTCAACCACATTCTGAGGGAGTCTGGAGACATGGAGTCTGAATGGGCCATGTTCTCCACCTCCATTGTTGAAGCGGCTGCCCAGAGCTGCTGCCGTAAAGTCGTCGGGGCATCTCGTGGTGGCAACCCCCAAACCAACTGGTGGGCACCAGTGGTGGTGGTGGGGGGGCATTAAGTTGAAGAAGGAATCCTATCAAGCTTGGCTGGCTTGTGGGACTTCCGAAGCAGCTGAGGTGTACTGGTAGGCTAAGCGGAGGTCAGCTCGGGTTGTTGCTGAAGCAAAAACTCGGGTATGGGAGGAGTTCAATGAGGCTATGGAACAAGACTTTTGGTCAGCCTCGAAGAAATTCTGGTAAACTGTCTGGCAGCTCCTGAGGGGGAAGCAGCTCTCTGTCCACACTGTGTATGGTGTGGATGGGGCACTGCTGACTTTGACTGGGGATTTCGTCGGGCGGTGGAAGGAATACTTCGAGGATCTCCTCAATCCCACTGATACGCCTTCCACAGAGGAAGCAGGGCTTGTGGACGAGGGGGACGACTTGCCTATTACAGGAGCTGAGGTTGTCAAAGTGGTTAAAAATCTCTTTGGTGGCCGGGCCCCGGGGATGGACGAGATTCGCCCTGAAGTACCTCAAGGCCCTGGATGGTGTAGGGCTGTCATGGTTGACACCTCTCTGCAACATTGTGTGGAGGTTGGGGGCAGTGCCTTTGGCATGGCAAACCAGGGTAGTGGTTCCTCTCTTCAAAACAGGGGACCGGAGGGTGTGCTCCAACTTTAGAGGGATCCCACTCCTCACCATCCCTGGCAAGGTCTATGCCAAGATACTGGAGAGGAGAGTCCGGCCGTTGATCGAACCTTGGATTCAGGAGGAGCAGTGTTGTTTTCGTCCTGGCCGTGGCACATCAGACAAGCTCTTTACCTCTCAAGAATCCGCGAGGGCTCGTGGGAGTTTGCCCAACCAGTTTACATGTGTTTTGTGGATTTGGAGAAGGCATTCAACTGCGTCCCTCGTGTTTTTTTTTGTGTGTGTGGGGGGGTGCTTCGGCAGTATGGGGTATCGGGCTTGTTGTTATGAGCTATTCGGTCTCTGTACAACCGTTGTGAGAGTTTGGTTCGTATTGCCAACACTCGGTCGAACTCATTCCCAGTGAGAGTTGGACTCCACCAGGGCTGCCCTTTGTCAGCAATCCTGTTCATAATTTTTATGGATAGAATTTCTAGGCGCAGCCAGGGAACAGAGAGTGTCATGCTTGGTGACCACAGGGTCTCATTTCTGTTGTTTGCAGATGATGTTGTCCTGCTGGCTTCATCCAGACCTTACAGGTCTTATTGGGATAATTTGCTGCTGAATGTGAAGCGGCTGGGATGAGAATCAGCACCTCCAAGTACAAGTCCATGGTCCTCAGCCAGAAAAAGGTGGATTGTCCTCTCCGAGTTGGGGACAAGCTCCTGCCCCAAGTGGAGAAGTTTAAGTATCTTGAGGTGTTACTCACGAGTGAGGGGAGAATGGAGCAAGACGTTGACAGACGGATCGGAGCAGCATCTGCAGTGATGCGAACGTTTTACTGGTCTGTTGCGGTGAAGAGGGAGCTAAGGTCTAAGGCAAAGCTGTTGATTTACCAGTCTATATTTCTACCCACACCTATGGTCATGAGCTTTAGGTAATGACCAAAAGAATGAGATCACGGATACAAGCAGCTGAAATGAGCTTTCTTTGTAGGATTACTGGACTCACCCTCAGAGATAGGGTGAGGAGCTCAGTCATCCGAGAGAGGCTCAGAGTAGAACCGCTGCTCCTCCACATTGAAAGGAGCCAGTTGAGGTGGTATGGGCATCTGATCAGGATGCCTCCCACTTGAGGTGTTTCGGGCACGTCTGTCTGGGAGGAGACCCCAGGGCAGATCCAGGACTCACTGGAGAAACTACGTCTCCCAGCTGGTCTGGTAACACCTTGGTATCCTCTCTGAAGAGCTGGAACAGGTGGCTGGGGAGAGGGATGTCTGGGCTTCTTTGCTTGAACTGCTGTCTCCACGACCCGGACCTCCGGAAAAATGGTAGAAGATGGATGGATGGATGGTATGTTGTTCTAAAGAAAAACTGTATAAAGCACAGTAAATTCTTTATTTTTTTGGAGCAGTCATTAAAAAAAAATATGACCATAGAAATATTGCAGAAAACAAGTGTTTCACTGACCATAGGAACAACAACAAAAAAGAAAGCTTACTTGCTTAAAAAGGAGGGTCTCATTGTGATTTACAGGACATGTTCAAGTCACCTATCTAACTGATAGAACCATGTGTGTAAGCCTTGCTGGTTCTGAATCCTCCTCTGCTTCCCTGTCATGTGGGGTCCCACAGGGCTCCTGCTCTTTTCACTTTATCTGCTTCCACTGGGTTCAGTTCTTAGAAAGCATGGCATCTGTGTGTGTGTATATATATATATATATATATATATATATATATATATTTATTTATAGTAATATGTACATATGTATATTAGCTGCTCTTGCTTGCTTGCTTTTTTTTTTTCTTGCCTTCTGATTGTTGCTCTGAGTGTTGCTATCCCTGTGCTGTTGCAATCCTGGAATTTCCCCATTGTGGGACTAATAAAGGCTTATCTTATCTTATCTTATCTCCTTCCACTGCTATGCTGATGACTGTCAGGTTTATGTTCCAATAAGGCAGAAGGGGAACTTCTCAATTAAATCATTTCTTGAATGCCTTAATGACATTAAAGATTGGATGGCAGTGAACTTCCTAAGTTTTAATGAAAAGAAGAAGTGATTGTATTTGGACCCAGTGGCTCCTGTGAGTCCCCTCTTGTTGACTTGGGTCCCTTTACAGGGTTTGTCCAACCTACTGTCACTAATCTGGGTTTTAACCTGAACAGTGATTTTAGACTGGATTGTCAAATTGCTGCAGTAGTGAAGTGCAGCTTTTTTCATTTAAGGCATTTGGCAAAGGCTAAACCCATTCTCTCTAAACAGCACTTTGAGACAGTAATCCATGCCTTCATTACATCTCGGCTGGATTACTGTAATGCACTTTATTTTGGAGTCAGCCAGTCTTCCCTCGCACGTCTCCAGTTGGTTCAGAATGCTGCTGCACATCTTTTAACTGGAACATATAAGAGGGACCACAGTACACCTATTTTAGCTTCCCTCCACTGGCTGCCTGTGCATTTTAGGGTTCATTTAATTTTTTTTTTTTTATTTGTTTTTAAATCATTGAATGGCCCTGCCCCGCCTTACCTCTCTGAGCTTCTTCACTTTTACACTCCTGCTTGGTCTCTCAGATCAGCTGATCAGTTGCTCCTGGAGATACCAAAATCAAAGAGGAAGCTCAGAGGGGACAGAGCTTTTTCTGTTGCTGCTCCTAAACTTTGGAACAGTCTTCCTTTGCCTATTAGACAGGCACCTTCACAGTCCACGTTTAAATCTTATCTTAAAACTCATTTTTACTCCTTGGCCTTCAACCCAGCATGAGACATTGATTGTACTTGTTTTATTGCTTTATTATATGATTGTCATTTTTATTTGTTTTGTTTCATACCTTTTTAGGTGCATTTTATTGTCTTTGTCCTTTTCATTTGATCTATTCCTGATGTACAGCACTTTGTATCAGCTGTAGTTGTTTTTAAAGTGCTTTAGAAATAAAGTTTGATTGATTGATTGTTTTCAACATTTAAATTTCCACCATGCTTAACTGATCCTGTAGTGCTCAGGATGACCTCATCCTGCACACATACCTCGCTTAATGTACACACACATATGCATGCAGCCATCCATCCATCCATCCATCTTTTTTTTTTTTTTTTTTTTTTTTTTTTTTGTAATTTTGCTTCAAAGGAAATAGATGTTATTGCATTTTTTAAGTGGTCTTGAGCAATCATCTCCAGGTTTACTGGAGGGCTTTCTAAAGTTTTTTGCACATTGACTGCTTTTTCAGCCCTTTTCAGGCTAGTCTTTGTACCTGGCCATTGTTCAGCTTTCTCAGAACAAAGTAAAGAACATCTTAACAGCTGGCATACAAAGATCTTTGGAATGTCCTTCAAGAAGCCTGGAGAACTATTCCTGAAGACTTCAGGCTAAAATATTGACTTTCAAGCTGGTTAGAACGATATAAACTCTTCTTTTGTCTTGTATACTGTATTTCCATTCATGTTTGCACATTGCAGTAAATCACTGCACCATTTTCTTAGCAAAATGTGAAGAAATTAGGGTGACTCTGGACTTTTGCCCAGCACTTTAAGTGTGGTGAAAAAGTGAGAAGAAACTTTTAATACTAGAAGGCACACAGACACCCATATGGCGCAAGCCAACAGGATGTCATTCTGCAGGGAGATTTGTTTATTGCGGACAAAAATAGCATCTAAAGTTGACGTGTTGCCTTAGAAGTAAAAGACCTAAAAAGTTACTTCAAAGGGAACATAAAGAGAATGATTTAGGAAAAATATCATCCCTCCGGGAACAGTGCCCCACATGCCATGAGAGGACCAGATTGTGTTTTCTCAGCGAGGCATCTATAGCACGAAGTCTCTCTCTTTCTCCCTCTGTCTTTTTGGTCACAGCTTTAGTCATCTATCACAACCATAAAATACATCTCCAGGTAATTCAGATGTTGTTCTTGTGGATAAGATCAAATCCAGACTTGGTTTATAGCAGTCAGCGGGAGCATCGTTGTTCCACTCTGCAGCTTCAGTTTCTAATACTGCAGAGATGAACAGCATGTGCCCTACTATGTTTTTTTCTTGGCGTGGTGATTTATCAGGTGGGGCAGTCAGGCAGTGACAGCATAGCCTTGGTATGAAAGGAAAATGGCTCTTTCTCTGCAGACTGTGAGTATGGAAATGTGTGTCTGGAAGACATACTCGACCTGTTATCATGAGCGGATACTTCATGTCACTGTTGGGGGGGATGGGGGCAATAAACAGAACATTCTCTAGAGTATAGCTTGACAGGGACACTATAAGTAGTCGGGCCCTATACAAAATTGTGTTTAGGCACCCTTATTTTTGTAATAGGGAAGAGTTCAAACCCTTTAAAACAAAAGTTTTATAAACACAAGCTTGAGGCATTGTTTAGATGAAGAGAGAAAATTTAAGGATTAGCATAGAATAAAAACTTAACCAGCATTCATATGAATGTTGCAAATTTAAAAGAAAAAAGTTACAAATTTACAACAACAAAGTTGCAGATTTATGATTAAAAAAATTTGTGAATATATGAGGGAAAAAAGGCAAGCTCATGTGAAAAAGTAGCAAATTTACAAGAAAAAAGTTACAAGTTTATGAGAAAAAAGTTGTAGAATTAAAAGAAAAAAGTTACAAATTTATGAGAAAGTTGCAGATTTAAAAGAAAGATGTGAGAGCGCGGCGCCCCGTCCGCCGGCGACTGCAGGGAACCGGCCCAAGTTCTGCTTACCACAAGTGGCCCACTGGATGGCTCACATTCTGCAGCTCAGCGAGACCTGTGCGGCGCCCCGTCTGCCGGCGAAGTGAGCCGAGAGCAGCTTGATTTGAATGTGGCTCCGTCTCGCCGAGCCAAAATCAAATCCCCTCTCCCCCGCCTCTCACCACTCTGTCTCTCTGCTGCAACCCCTGCACGAGATTGGTCGCCTCCTCCTCCACTGCTTCATTATGCAAAACGGACCCCTTCATCCCCCTCTGCTCAGTCCTGCTGTTTCTCAGCTCCTCTCTCTTCCCCTGAGGTAGCCAAGCGTATCCGTCTGATTGGTTAATGTTAGAACCAATCAGGCTAAGCAGGAATACTTACGTAGCTAGAAAAGGTCTGTCCAAACTTGCCCCTTTTAGGGGGGCGTTACCAAATTGGAAAGTCACAGCAGAAAAACACAGACTTGGGACTGTGGTGAAATTTTGCTCTTGATATGTCTTGTAAGTCACAAAAAAACATGTTACAGACATGATAACAACAGAAAAGAATTGATTTTTGCCGGATTGTCACTTTAAGGCTCTTCAATAGTGCCATTTTTTCATGCTTGAAATATATTCAGAAGGCCCTTCCTCCTGCCAGCGTTCTCCACAAACTATGACACTACATGTGACCGTGATGGACGGCTTGATAGCCTCACAAATATGAAGCCTAAAATTTTCCCCCCACTAGTGGCTTGCTGCAGTACAGGTAATGAGACTGTTAACACTGACAAAGGCTAAAAAATAACATAAATTTTGAAGGAAAATTAATATATCAAATAATAATATATTACTTGGGTGGCACGGTGGAGGAGTGGTTAGCACTGCGGCAGCACAGCAACTCACCCTTGGCCGGGGGATCCTGGGTTCGATCCCAGCCCCCAACCTACAGTGACCTGTGTGGAGTTTGCATGTTCTCCCCGTGTCTGCGTGGGTTTACTCCGGGATTTCTCTGGTTTCCTCCCACATGCCAAAAACATGCAAGTTAGGTTAATTGGCATCAAACTGTAGATTCTAAATTGTCCTTAGGTATGACTGTGACAGTGAATGGTTGTCTGTCTCTCTGTGTTGGCCCTGCGATGGACTGGCGATCTGTCCAGGGTGTACCCTGCTTCTCGCCCAAAGATGCTGGGTTAGGCTCCAGCCCCCCCGCGACCCGAAACGGATTAAGCGGAAGAAGATGAATGAATGAATATATTACTTAGGATACAATATTAATTTTATTTTATTTTACAAGAGCATCTGGCCGTCACAGTGTCTGCCGAGGAAAATTCTGGCCCTTGGACAAATGTAGTCGATGTCCCCTGATTTACAGCTTTGTAAGTGAGAAGAATGATTTTAAATTTAATTCTAGATTCTACAGGAAGCCACTGAAGGGAGGCCAAAATGGGCAAGATATGATCTCTCTGAATCATAAATCATATGAAAAACTGACAATTTTGCTTGGAAAATTAGTGCAAATTGTAAACATACATATATATATACGTATATCACATACATACTGTATATATTTTTGCCATTAATTTGTACATGCCTGTTGTGAATGTGAACTGGACCTCAGACAATATCTGGATGGCTCCACACAATAGGAGACCTACTGTACAGGTATGACTAAGATGTTCTGTTGCCAGAATAGGTTGAAAAATCTCTGGTTGAAACAGCAATCTTAAAAATATCTCTCCGTGTCTCCTGATTGGTGAGACAGCACTTGGATCTCAACGCCTGCTGAACGGGCCCTTGTGATCCAATCAGAGCGCTCAGTGTGACAGTGGGGAAATAGACGGTTATAAAGTTGGGAAACAGTAAAATGATGGCACACTTGTGGCCCAGTGTTGTTTGATTTTGAGGATGATTCCTCTTAGCAGTGTAGATGTTATTAAAGATAAATACCACATGCTATAGGTACAAGGATGCATTGTTACGCCTGTGGGAGGGGAGCAGGTTATACACACAAAATCCCCTTTCTGGTAGTGGAACAAAACTGTTGTTATAGTATTGATAAATATACAACTTTTAGTATAAAACAGGGGTTGGCAATGTCTGCTGTGAAAAGAACTTTTTTGCCCTAAAACTTTTAATGCAAAATGAAAACATAATCATTAAAAAAAAAAACCACGGGGCAGCATGCCTTGACCATGGTGGGTTCAATCCCACCGCCTGACCATCGGTGACCCTTCTGTGTGGAGTTTGCATGTTCTCCCCGTGTCTGTGTGGGTTTACTCCAGGTACTCTGGCTTCCTCCCACAGGCCAAAGACATGCAGGTGAGGTTAATTGGCATCAAACTGGGGATTCTAAACTGTCCTTAGGTATGAATGTGAGAGTGAATGGTTGTCTGTCTCTCTGTGTTGGCCCTGCAATAGACTGGCGATCTGTCCAGGGTGTACCCTGCCTCTCGCCCAAAGCTCCAGTCCCCCCCCCCCCCCGCGAACTAAAAAGGATTAAGCGGTAGAAGATGGATGGATGGAGTGGCAAAAATGAACTGGCCCATAAACATAATTAACCAGATAATTTTTCCTCATAAATGTGAAACTCTTTTCTCAGAAATTTGCCTTCTTCTTCTTCTTCCTCTTCCTCCTCCTCCTTTAAGGGTCGCCACAGCCAATCATCTGTCTCCATCTCCCTTGTTCAAATTCACAAGAGAGGGTGTCATGTTTGTGTTGTTATGATGTGCCATATGTCACAGCTCTTAAAAAAGACATCTGGTATGAAGATGCATTCAGACCAAACGCAAAGAGATTTTTTTGCACAGCGTGAATGCATACAGAGTCAATGGAAAGAGGCAAGCACACGCAAATCTCGCACATTTGCGCATTCACGTCCAAGGGATAGTGCTAGCTAGTAATGGCCTTGAGATTCTGCTGTCAGCAGAAGCAAAAGTATCAACAGTGGAGAGTAAACTAGTTTGAAAATGAGACTGACACTCACCTGGAGACAGGTGGACTGGGAGCTCTGCAGCTGAATCGGAGTATCAGAGATTTTTACCCACAGACCCCTACCACGATGTACTAACAAGACTAGCAGGCTAGCAATGTAAACAACCCATCATCCATCTACAGAAGTTCTCTGACGACTCTGTGATCGTCGGCCTCGTCTCTAATGGGGATAATGCAGAGTACAGAGGGCTTATCCAAGACTTTGTGGACTGGTGCCTACGGAACTGCCACCAGATCAATGCGAGGAAAACTAAGGAACTGGTGGTGGACTGCCGCAGGTGAGGTCAACCGTACACAGTACTGGTAAACTTCCAGGGAACAGACAATGAGATGGTGACATCTTTCAAGTACCTGGGTGTTCACCTGAACAGTAAACTGGACTGGTCACATAACACCAACGCACTCTACAAGAAGGGGCAGTGTAGGCTGTTCCTCCTGAGGAGACTCTGGTCTTTTGGAGTGCAAGGGGCACTCCTGAAGACCTTCTACGATTTGGTGGTGGCATCAGCCATCACATTTGGAGTGGTCTGCTGGGGCAGTGGCATCACGGCAGCCGACAGGAAGAGACTGACCAAGCTGATCAAAAAAGCTAGCTCTGTTCTGGGGGGACGCCTTGACCCAGTGGAGAAGATGGGAGAGAGGAGGATGGTGGCAAAGCTGTCATCTCTGCTGGAGTCCGAGTCTCACCCCATGCAAGACACGCTGAACGCACTAAAAAGCTCATTTAGCGATAGGCTGTGCCATCCTAGGCTCACGACGGAGAGGTTCCGCAGGTCCTTCCTACCTGCGGCTGTCAGACTTTATAATCTAACCAGGGCTGCTCATAGAGGTCGTATTGAATGTACTAAACGTAACAACTCTGCACAATAGAGATCGTCCCCTCCAATACACAGCTAGGACAATAACAATCATTACTGAGGGTGGCAACAACACTGTGATTCAAATGCGAAATACACTGTCTGGGTACATATTCATATTCTGCAGGGTAACTTAACAAACCGTAATGCTGTTTATTCCATCTAGCTGCAATGCTCCTACACTGTATATATATCTGTGTACACGTGTATATTCATCTACTGCTTTGGCTAACCAGTTCCTATTATCTTATTAACTATTGCGCTGAGTGCTGCTGTCCCTTTGCTGCTGTAATCCTGGAATTTCCCCATTGTGGGATTAATAAAGGTTTATCTTATCCAGGTGAAATTTTGGAGGCAGAGACAATTTTTTCAGGTGAGACCCCGTCGGATAATGTAAGCCTATAAGCATGACGTTTTGGGAATTTCAACAGCAGGTTGAACACAGCTGCAGAAGTTATAAAGGCAACTTCGCCTGTCTGCAACGCACTCAGAAGGTGAATTCATGTCTACTCACATGTTTACATTGAGTTAAAATGTAATCACACTGTGCAAAAAACTTGCCCATTCACGTTTGGTCGGAACAATGTAGAGGGTAAAAGGGAAAGCTGTGGAGGCGAGGCATGAGTGTAGGTCGACACAGAATCTTTATTGACCCTCTAACATAAATGTAAAGCCTATGGTCCCCAGCGTGGACGCTAGGGCCGAGTCCCTGAAGAAGAGCCTCCCCAGTTTCTCTGCGTGCTGTTTATATAACTTTATTAACCTTGCATAGAAACTGGGGCTGGCGCATTATGCATGGATATGACAAAGGAAATGTGTTGGCTGATTATCATAACACTTGTTACATTCATCACCATACATTTGCCTCCCTGCGCTACATGCTGCAGCTGGTAGTAGCAGGGGCTGAAGGCACCTCGTTATCTGGTCTAGGTACCCCTCGGGGGGGGGCTTCCCCTTACTGTCCATTATTCTGCCCCTCTTCCTGCTTCTGGGTGTGAGAGAATGTCCACATGCTGTGTCTAGTGTCACCACACAGCCCCCCCCCCCCCCAGAACACCCAGAAGGGGCTGTAACCCCCTGGTCCTTTGGGCTCAAGCTCCAGTCCCCCCCCAGTCAACTCCCCGCTGCAGCGCCCATGGCGGCTGCAGCGGGGAGTTGCTGCCCGGTTGAACTGTCCTGCTTGTGGAGTTTGTCGGAGGGCATGTCAGTCCGTGGGGGGAAAGGGGGAGGGGTGAAAAGCACTTTCTGCTCTGCTCCAAGTTCCAATACATTGAACGGCCGTGGTTCGTGGGCGCACGGGGTCCAGTGCACGTTGTGCTGATGGAACGAAGCCGGCAAACAGCAGGTTTTTGGGACAGAGGTGCGGGAAGAACGATGTGGAGGACGAGGGGGAGGTGGGGGGAAACCATGGAGTGCCGGCCTGGGATGTTAAAAGCCTCTGGGCCGCGCAAAAATTGCGTGCAGATCAGCCTCTGGTGAGGAACTTTTCCGGTAAACCCTCCGGTGATCCGCAGCAGCTGTGAAAAAAATTAAGTCTCTGACAACTCCTTGTGCGGGCCCGGTCCTGCCAGGATCTGGGGAAGGCGAATGACCCAATTCTCCAAGGGTGCATCGCAGCCGAGAAACAAACTCAAGCTGTGTAAAGGAACTTGGTAATCTTGCTTTAGGTGTGGGGGCAGTCCTAAAGGCTCCGGGGAAAGCAATCAGCTTAATTCCCCGTTGATGCGCAGCGGCTGAGAACAAATACTAGTCCTGTGGGCGAGGCTGCCTGGCTGCCTTAGGTGCGATGCGCAAAGCCTAAAGGATCCGAGGATGGCGATCGGCCGTGTTCCCGGGGAATGTGCAGCGGCTGAGGACGATGTCTAAGTTTGTGGAGCCGGTTTGTCCCTGGTGTGTGGCACGTCCCGTGGCCACATAGCTTTAAGTTGCGCTGTCCTTGTAATCCTGCGGTGTGCGCACGGGGCTTCTGTGTGCCGAAACTCCGCTGTCAGGAGGTGAAGTCAGAGTCGGGGAGCTTGACTCAAACACTCAGACGGCGCCAAGCTTCCCCTTTCAGGCTGTTTCTGTGCAGTGCTCGTTTCGCTGATCCTGGTACGTCTCGGTCCCCGCGCCGCACGCTCTCTCCGGCCCTTGAGGTTGCCAACGTGGAGAGAGGAGCAGGCGCATGTGCTCCAGTGTGGATGAGAAGGATACAGGCGATCCCTGGTACTCCGAAGTCCACAGCGTGGTGAAAGGGAGTAGACGGTCCATCTCACTCTGGGTCACCAATGTAGAGGGTAAAAGGGAAGGATGTGGAGGCGAGGCACGAGCGTAGGTCGACACAGAATCTTTATTAACCCTCTAACATAAATGTACAGCCTATGGTCCCCAGCATGGCCGCTGGGGCTGAGTCTCTGTAGAAGAGCATCCCCAGTTTCTCTGTGTGCTGTTTATACAACTTTATTGACCTCGCATAGAAACTGGGGCTGACGCATTATGCATGGGTATGACAAAGAAAATGTGTGGCGCGATTATCATAACACTTGTTACATTCATCACCATACATTCGCCTCCCTGCGCTACATGCTGCAGCTGGTAGCAGCAGGGGGCGAAGGCGCCTCATTGTCTGGTCTAGTTACCCCTCGGGGGGCTTCCCCTTATGTCCATTATTCTGCCCCTCTTCCTGCTTCACTCGCTGTGTCTAGTGTCACCACAGGAACACATTTCTCATTTCTCAGTTTATGCTTCCTGCTGTGTGTAGTCTTAGTGAAATTTTCTCAGAAATTTTCCATTTCTTGTTAACTTACAACCAGTTTTCTGTGTACATCTGCGACTTTTTTTAATCATTTCTTTCTTTGAGACTTTTACCCGTGGGGGGGGGGGGGGGGGGGACAGCGTGAAGAATGACTGGTGTTCATAAGTTTCTTTAATAGCAACAGTTTCTTTTATTAACAACAGTCAGTATGAATAAAAACTGTAAAAAAAAAAAAAAAACCAAACAATTATTGAACAAAACATCAGAATATTTGAACAACACTGAACGAAATATCTGAGCATTTGTTTATATGGCAATTAGCCATAAAGTGTGCAGCTTTTGTCACTGCAGTGTATTTTTCTGGGCTTCTGGAAGAACATTTCAAGAGCCTCTTGATATAGGAAGTCTGACACATCTGGCCCATTTATTGAGATTTGCATGTAGGCTGCAAGATGTTCTGGGTCAAAACCTGTCATTCACTGATGACTGGACTTTTGCTTTTTGTCGGGGGCAGAGCGTGCAGCACTTGGGCTTTTTTCTACACTTGGACCCTTAGCAGGAGAGCTTCTTCAACTGCTACTAGCAGGAGCGCTAGTGTTGCAACCTTCGTCATCCTGGGTGCATTTTTTTTTAAAAAAGATTTTTTTTTCTGCTTCTCAGTTGGCTGATGCACCATGCTTTCCTCTCTCCGTTGGTGCGAGTGTGTTCACCTCTATATGGCTTGACAGGGCTTGACATTAACTTTTTTACTCACCAGCCACTGTGGCTAGGGATTTTCCAAAGTTACTAGCCACTCACCCTTTCCACTAGCCACAATTTTGTGGTTGGAAAATTATGTTTAATATGATCAAATTTGACTATCACATGTTTAAATTTACTTGAACTAAATTTACAATCCTTTTAAACATAAATAACCCTTATACTACATACATAAAAAATAGGAATAGGGACACTGTCTAATTATTTATGAACAGCAGTAAATACTATAAAACTACGGCTGTTGCAGTAAAGGAGTTTCCCCTGCGGTGACGGTGGACAGCTCAACACCACGGTATGCGGTATTATTGCAAATGTTTTTAGGACGTTGTGGTCTCGTAATTTAAACAGGGTTCATAACTTATGTGGAAAACTATGGAAGCTATGAGGAACTCCCTGCAGCTCCGCTCTCAACTTTATGTACGTGTGTCACAGTTGTGTGGAGCTCCAGTCTTACTAGGCATGAACTGCTGATTCTGTTAAAAAAAAAAAAAAAAGATCATTTTCATAAAGCAGTGGCGGGAACTCCAGTATTTCAACTACGGTTTGTATGGACTGGAGACTGCAGCGACATTCAGCTTATTTAAACAGGACAGTCTTCGTACAGGACCGTGCTTGGCTCTTGTCTCCCTGATTTTTGGATTTTTGCTACTGTCCAAAAAATCATGTTCAAAGAAGCAGTAGTTGTTTCACTGAGTTCAGTTGTCAGGATCATAAACACTCTGCTCAGAAGGAAATAACATGCTTTATGCCCTTTCGGTGCTCACTGTTACTGCTATATTTAACAAGGAGTCCAAACGCTTCCATCACTAACTGCCTGCTGGAGTCCATCTGGAGAGAGAGTGCTCCACACAGAAGCTTCTACAGCACCAGGTGCTGCCGCCGTCATTACCGGGTGCAAACATGCTGTTGGCAATAAAAATACACTTAATTTATTTATTAATCAATAGGGGCACATAAGTGAACAACGAGGTTTAGCCACTGTGATGGCCCCCTCCATGGGGAATCAGTCAGTGGTGCAGTTTAGGACACCGTTAGAGTACACCTCCGTTACTAGCTGAGAGCTAGTGGAGGACTTTCTCTTTGGCTCAGTGGTAGAGTAAGAGGTTTTCAGATCATGTTGTCATGGGTTCGAGACTCAGCCTGGGGTATTAGGAGGTGTGTGTCTACCTTGCCTGAGGGTGAAAGTGACATAGGTCTGTCCACCTTGACTGGGGGTCAAAACGGACTTTGTGATTAGTGATTTGTGCTTCGTGGTTTGTAATCCCAGGCTGAGATAGGCAGTTCTGGCCTTGGCCCAGAAAGTGGGTTGAAACAGAAATAGGCAATTCTGGCCTTGGCCCAGAAAGTGGGTCATAACAGAAATGGGGGCTCCTCTGGGATTGGACACCTGCACCACTTCCTTAGGGGGGGAGAGGTGTGATGGCGCCCTCCATGGGGAATCAGTCAGTGGTGCAGTTCAGGACACTGTTAGAGTACAACTCCGTTACTAGTCGAGAGCTAGTGGATGAATTCCTCTTTGGCTCAGTGGTAGAGTAAGAGGTTTTCAGATCATGGTGTCATGGGTTCGAGACTCAGCCTGGGATATTAGGAGGTGTGGGTATACCTTGCCTGAGGGTGAAAGTGACATAGGTCTGTCCACCTTGACGGGGGAGTCAAAACGGACTTTGTGATCCCAGGCTGAGATAGGCAGTTCTGGCCTTGGCCCAGAAAGTGGGTTGAAACAGCCACACACACAACAAAAAGTGAACACTGTGGTTGTTGCGGTTGCTCGTTTTCCTCCGCGGTAGACTTGTCCATAGCATGGTATTACATAATTGTGGTTATTGCGACCGGTAAAATGGTAGAGAAAAATATTTGCAATATGAGAGTGAAGTACAGGTAGATTTGGGGTCCATCCCAATTCTTGTTTGTACCCCTTCCCCTACCCCATGACCCTTTAGGGCTGAAAATGACCCATATGAATTGGGACACCTCTTCAAGCTGCACTATACCATCAGTATTTGCTGATGGATTTAACTTAAATGGACACTCCCTGTTTTCACCAGGAAAAAAAAAAGAGAAAGAATAGCAAACTGATAAGGAAAAAAGTGTCATCTTAAGGAGAAAAATGTCTCAAATTTACATGAACAATTTGAATTGGCAGAAAAGACATGAGAAAGAAAGTTGTAAATTCACAAAGAAAAATTTGGACACCCTGGTGGACAGATTTTGGCCTGCGGGCCATATGGTTAACACCCCTGGACCAGCCTGTCATGGTTTTGCCTGGACTGGGCAGAAGAGAGGACCCAAATGCGTAGGCTTTAATTTCCAGACTTATTCAAAAGAAACAAAACACTCAGCTCGTGGGCTGAAACACAAACAAAGGCTTGATACGGCAGGCAAAATACTCAGGCATGAAAAAATAACAGGACTGAATCAATAAATGGTAAAATGGCATTGGCTTATATAGTGCTTTTTATTCATCTCTGGATGACCAAAGCACTTTACAGATCCTGTAATAACCACGATTACTCAACACAGAAGCATGAAATAACACCAACAGAAGGTAAGGACCCCACACCAGACAAAGACTGACAAGCACATATATAAACGCCAGGGTAATCAGCTGAACACAGGACAGGTGGGAACAATGAGGGCAATCAGAGACAGCAGGGAAGTGGCTACGGTACAGAAAACATGAGGGACTGAGACAAAAGGGTAAACCAGTACACACACATGACCCAGGACCAGACAGGGGATGAAACAACATGAGACATGATGACAATAAACATAATGGCTAAACAGAACAATGGCTAGCAGGAACAGAATAATACAAGACAGGGCCATGACATAAATAAAACAATACACAGAGACCTTCAAGCAATAATAAAACACAGGGTGAGAACATGGGCTTAGCTCATGTCCCGATAATCACAGAAGGCCCAATTATTAACACAAAATGAAGACATGAGCACAGCCCATATCCAAACCCTTGCAGTACCTCCATCCTAGGGATCAGACACCAGACGACCAAAAAAAAAAAAAAAAAACAGAAAACCACCTGCCCAGGGTTGGTGGTGGGAGAACAAAGCTAGGTGGGTTGAAGCACATTAACCCCACACACACACACACACACACACAGAATCCAAAGCAAAGCCGCAATTTTTGGGGCCAAACAAAGTCCGAGGCCCCAAAACAAGGTGGGTCGGGTGGTCTACCCAAGTTCTAGGGCTTAGCTCATGTCCCGATAATGACAGAAGGCCCAATTATTAACACAAAACGAGGACGTGAGCACAGCCCATATCCAAACCCTTACACAGCCCATTAAAAATACATATTTAAAGGGTAAGGGGCTATCCACACCAAGCACGATAATGATAACTATAAAATCTTAAAAATCATTCTACCTCCTCACCAGTTAACAATATCACTCTAACAGCAGAGCCAGACATGAGCTGCACACTCCACACCGGCTTCACCCAGACACATATACTGTATGTTTGTCCTGCTGTAGGATGAGACCGTTTATGCCACTGCTGCAGTCAGTATCTTAAAGGATTTTTTTTTTTAACTAGAACAGTACCTTGGGCAGAGAAAAAAAGAAGAAAAGCAAAAAGTGTGAAATTATTCAGCTAATTTTTCTCTTGGCTCCAGACTTTGGACTTGTGCAGGTAGCATGAAATGAATGCACAGCGCAAAGTGGAATCACATTGGAAATAATTAATAATAGGATAATAATAATAATAAATAAGAATAATTTCAGCTTGGATGCATAGAGCTGTTTCAGAGGTCCGCTTCTGCATCCAAACAGTATATGATCATTTCTCCTCCTCCTCCACCTATTGCCACTCAGATCCAAATAAATGTCCCCAGCCTCTGTCATTTATTTCAGCCCTGCTGTCAGAACAAGTGACAGTGATAGTCAGATGTTTTTTGATTGGCTGAAAGTGTTTTTATCATTAGTTGTACTTTCCTAGTCTTACACTGCTGAACTTTATTATTAAAATTGCCATTTTGAACAAACTGCAACCAGCCAGTGACTAGTGGGAGTGGCTGTCTTACCGGCCACCACTGAATTTGGTGTAACCAGGCGAGAGTCACGAGCCCAATACTCCGTAGCCGCAAACTGCATGGAGAGTATCACTGTCCCGTCAGAGAACTTCCGCCGGTTTTCAAGTAGTATTTTCGGCTACAAAAGTGCAATTTGAGGAGCTTTTTCTGTCTACCCCAACCCGCTCTGCTCTTCCCGACTCGCACAGCCTGCACATTATTGGTCACCGCGACTTCTGGTGGGTGGGCTGTTCTACTGTAGTCTGTTCACAACGCTTCCGGATGTTAAACTTTTGCCAATGTCTTCACAAGTAAAAAGAGAAGCAGGCTCCACATGCCTGCTCCTCATTTGCGTATTAAGGCCTGTTCAGAGTCCCTCCGAAAGGAAAACGTGTGTGTTCTGTAGACTGCGTTTGCGTACACAGCAGAATTCAGAGTGGTTTTTAAAGGGGACCTGTGGTGGTCGTGGAAAAAAAGATATTATATTGAGCCCCTGTCTCACGTTCTAGTTCAAGTTTTAAGTTCAAGTTCAAGTTCAAAGCGATGCGATATAAATCCATTGCTGATGTGCTGGTTCAGCTATGTCAGCAAAACATGCGCGCAGCCATACTGGCGGTTACATGGCCTGCCAGGACGCTTCCTGTGACGTAGTGTCGTGGATACCGCGATCTGGATCAATATTGGCTGAGCCTGGAGTGCCCGGATGAGCAGTGGCTTTCGGGATATTCAAATTCAAATGTTTATTTCAAACTCAGGGTTCATATTAAATGCAGAACTAAAACGAGTAGAAAATAAATAAATAAATGCTTAAATTCAGCGGGTCGTCTCGTCTGATCTGAGGTCGTAACGGCCGCCAGACGGCCGGGGATTCGGCGCTGTGCTCTTCCCTCGCCGCTAAAACTATATACAGATCAGCAGACACTCGGCGCTCTTGTAACAACAAAAACATACAATGCGATATGGATATCGCAACATGGCGGAATGTAAAGCCTTTGGATGTCTCAATAATAAGCGAAAAAACAAAGATAAACACTTCTTTTGTGTACCCAAACCCAACACACCTTGTCGGAAGATCGTAGCGGAAAAGTTGTTGCACAATCTTGGAACAGGGCACAGATGTTTCCTTTCGGACGAAATTCCGTTGTGTGTGAGGACCACTTCGTCACTTTCACCCTCAGAAGACCTTTCTGGCTCAAACCTGTAGCCATGTTGACCGAATTCTTCCTCAGAGTCGGACAATTCAGAACAAAAACACTGACAAAAGCACCCTAATCGCTGGTACAGGCGGAGTATTGACTTTTCAATAGCAACGTGGTGACGTCACATCCGCATGTGTCATGGCTGCGCGCATAGTTTTCAATGGCTGGCCATGCCGGCGGTCGTATTTGCATATTTCTCTGGTGGTAGATGGCTGGCAATAATTATTTAACCAAATAACGAATACTTTGCCTAATGTTTTCAAGTTGACTGCGTTTAGACGACCACCACAGGTCCCCTTTAAGCCACTGCAGCTGCTGCTCAGAAGCCGTGTTTCATGCAAGCACAGTGAAAATAATCTGCAGTTTACATGTCCATACTGTCGTTGGCAGCCAAGAGCCACCAAACTGATTTGAACAGCTGCAATCCAAATACATAAGAAGCGCACGGTGGCACACTTTTAAAATGGTGGAAATGACAGAGGTATGCGAATACAATGATAATCAAGACGAACGGGAGCTTTTACCGTTTAATGGCAGAGGAAGAAAACAGATGGGCAAAAAAATGGTCATTTGTTCACCCAGAGCGCGCACCCTCTGCATAGGTTTTGCGCATGAATGCATCCACTGTGCTCGTTCGCATACCAACGCGTTTTTGCCACCATGAATTGGGCTTTGTTGATCTGAGCGGGGGGAGGGGGAGGAGCGGGCACCTTCAAGCGATGGCTCGAGATTCTTGACGCCATACTACCAGAGTGCATGCAGGACGTGCTACATACACAATGAGTGGGTAGTGTGAAAACGCACACCTAGGTGGACACGTAGCTAGAGTGCAGAGAGGAAAAGAGACAGAAATGAGCACCTGTTGTGTAAATAAGATAACAAAGATATTTAGTTTGTTTAATAAAAGGATAAGGTAAAGACTTGTTTTATAGTGAATGCATCTTAAAGTGACTTCTCTTGTGATCTGGTGCTATATAGAAAAATAAAATTAAATAGAATTAATTTGACACTCTAGGGGGTGGGGTTCTGTTGTGGGGGTGCCTCGTCCCCCCAATATAATGGTAGGGGAAACACTGAATAACTTTAACACAGTGTAAATTTAGATATAGTTATATGTACCTGGCAACCACAAAAAACAAAAAGGAGGAAAAAGAAAATGTTTTTACTGCTTGCCCACTCAACTTCTATACAGCTGTTAAGGTATAAGACAAGAATGGAAATTAGCCTGATCAGGTTAAAACCTTTGGAAGACTTGACTGCAAACAGGCGCCCCCTGGTGGCTGCAGTTCAGATTTTCAGTGGAGGATTGTACTTCATCAGCCCAGGGGAACAGCTTTCTGAACTCACTCATATACTGGCAGTTATAATGACAAATGATTGTCCAGATAATAGAAATCCACCATGATAAATTAATTGCAAGTATAGGTAAACGCACCTCTGTTTATATGGTGCTTAACTTTAACTTTTGCAGAGGATGTAATTTGCATGCTTTCATTATGGTACATTTCTTTAAAGATCTGTTTTCTGTGTTCTCCTGTCATCTTAAATCATTTTAAAGCGCGGGACATATGGCCCATGACAACCATCCCCCCCCCCCCCAGTTAAATCCGCGTGCCCGTGGCCCAGTGCGGTCGTGTTTGGAAGGCTCCCGTCTCTCCCGACAACAGAGCATTAGGTTATGAACTACAAAACATTACACGCAGCAGTAAACGCACAAACAGAGAAATGACGCGCAGCAGATGTTTCTATCAAGCGCTGTGACATATGGCGCATCATAACGACACCAACACAACCCCCTCCCTCTCTCCACCCACAAACACCGCCCTGGCAGCGAATGAGTTACTGCTGGTGCAGTGTGTGTGTGTGTGTGTGTGTGCGTGTGCGTGGATGAGCCTGGCGCGCCCCTCCCCGGCAGCACCACCGCACGCCGCTGGCTGGTCGGCAGTCCGCAGACGGATGTTGGCGCATCCCGACGCTGCGCGCCGCCACCAGGCTGCGTCCCTCTCCAAATGTGCCAAATCTCCTCCTCCGTCCTCCCGTGTCCGCCTGACGCGTCTCGGCGCGCACACACACACACACAAGCACACAAGCGAACGCACACGTCGACGCTCCCTCTCCGGTTCCTCGACTCGCAGCGCTCCGGTAAAAGTGGCTCATCACCCACGACGGTACGTACGCACGGGTGTTCGTCAAAATTCCCAGACTGGTGCGCTGTGTGTGTCTGTGTGTTCTGCCTTTTCTGAGTTGAGATGCTGTGGAGCGACTGCTGCATGTTGGGGGTTTTTTTGTCTTCCCTACAGCCAAGATCTCTCTCCCTGTCTCTCTCTGCTTTCTCCGCACCGAGGTGACGTTTCCCCTCAAACCTCTGCGCACCAGCTCCTCCGGTTTCTGCGGCATGATATCACCGCGCCAGCAGCACCCGGGAGCACATATTTACCTTTTGTTGCGCAGCGCTTTTTTGTTGTTGTTGTTGTTGTTTTTGGTGATGCGTAATTGAAGTGTCTGGAGGAAATTGGGACATGAGACAGCATAAACTCGTTAAACAGTCGCTCCTTTTAAATCCACCTTGGCAGAGACAAGGGAGGATTTGAGCGGCTCCATGTCCGAGTGACGGGATTAATGCAGGTGTTAAAAGAGCGCAACCTTTTAACCCGCTGGTGAAAACGCGCCGCGCGTCTGTCTGCAGACCAGTAACGCAGGGTCCAACCGTAACCACCCAATTTCCTCTGCGGTATCACAACCCAATTAAATGTAATGTTATAATTAAGAAGAGTTGAATTCAATTTTGTAAACTTGGTGTGGAGAAACGCCTCACATGCAGGTGATGCGGATGAACCCGGTGAACCCTACAGATGTGTGTGTGTGGGGGGGGGGGGCAATACAGGGATGTGTGTTTGCTGGTTTGGAAAATTGTGCAAAATCACACCTGAGTGCACAAAAATGAGATGGAGACAGTGATGTGTAGGTGTTTTGGGGCGGGGGGTGTGTTTTTAGAGCAGAGCCAGCCGTCCCTTGTCGTCTGGAGAAGATAACTGTGTTCCTGATGATTCATTCATGCCGAGGATGTTGCCACTGCTGCTGCAATGAAACCATTATAGCGCATATGTGTGTGTGAGAGATGACATTAATGCCAAGAAAAGCTGCAATTTTTCCATATTAGTCAGTTTTTATTGACTTATCATCATGTAATAGGATGCTCCAGTTCCTGTTCTGGGTTTTGTTGGTGCTGAACGTTTCCAGTGACTCAGCAGAGGTGCTCTGATCCAGGCTCTGTGCGTTAGTGAGCTAAATGAGCTTCAGTCTGCACAGCAGGACTACAGTGGGATTGTTTTTTTTTTTGCCCTGTGATTTAAACTGTGATTGTCTGCACGCACGACTAAACTCTCTGTAATTATAGGCAGTTTACTAATCCCGATTTTTAATTCTGGGGGTAAAATTGAGCCATCAACTCTAATCATGAATGATTTCCTGTAATGTGCAGCTTTGGTTTTCATCCATCAATTATGCTGCTTGTTAGTCCATGCCTCTGTGTCTTGACGAAGACACCGAAGATGCTGCAGTACTGTATATTTTTGTTTGTGCTAGTCCTCGCGACAGTCGTCCTGTTAAGTTGGACATTTTAAAGTCTTGAAATGTGCTTTTGCAGCCAGATTATTTTTCACAGGCTGCTACTAACTGGGCTGCTAACTTGGTGGCACTCTGAGCATGTCTAAATTTCCATAAATGGATATCGGCATGTAAGTGCAGAGACTCAGTGGCCAAGGGACAAAATGTTTGGAACTAGGAGGTTTCTCATTGTATCTAGGGTGGTGCATTGATTTAAAAAATGAACTAATTTAATCACATATTCCTTTATATATTAGAGTAAGTGGTCTGCTGGAGTTGATGTTTTGCTCTGGCCACTCTGGAACGTTCCCTCTTTTGAATACTCCTGAGTGAGCAATGCCAATCAGTGAGCGCTACATCCGGTGTGTGCAGGATGAGGTAGCGCACTTCACATATCCTGAGTGGACCAGTTCATTGTGGCGTAAGCTGTCCTTAAATTTAAACCCTAAAAAACAAGACGTACTCTTTCAAGCTGAGCCAGCAGTTTGGACCAACCAGTCACCACTGCTGACACCAGCCCAGGAAGTGACCTGACAGGGACAGTTATTTTCAGTGCGTTAATTGGGCCACATTAATTGATAAAGTTGAGGCGCTAATTACCCCGCCCTAATATACAGGTGCATCGCAATAAATTAGAGTTCCATTGAAGAGTTGATTTATTTCCATAGTTCAGTTCAGAAATGAAACTCCTGTATTATATAGATTCATTCTACAGAGTGATATATTTCCAAATATTTAGTTCTGTTATTTTGATGGTTATGGCTTACAGCTAATGAAAGCCCCAAATTTACTTTCTCAAAAAAATAGAGTATTACACAAAATTAATTTTTAAAAATTGATTTTTAATCCACCTTATTCCTAGCCCCCATGATGTCTTGCGTGAATTATGGGCACAGCTTCCGGTACTAGTTTAGAACGTGTGGTTGTCAGTGAAATGGGACACTTTTCCTTGTTAAAAAACAATGACTTTGGCATCAAAAATGTGGGAACATGGCCTTCTGCACCTCAAAAACAGTAATATAATCATACCACTTCGCACGACTATGGAGGGATGGGAAGATGACCTTGAACAGTGGCCTTGTAGACAGTAGCTCCGTTAGTTAGCACCGCTGCTAAGATGCTAACGCTGTAAACAAATAAAAGCTCTGAGATACATCAGTGTCTCCACCACAATAAAGTCAGATGCATTTTGTTAAAAGATGTTGGACATAATCAAATGTACCTCAGAGCAGACGTAGAATCTAGTCAGAGCCACAAAGAACCACAGCACTGTGCTTGGCTGTTTTAATGTCGGGGTAAATACAGACAGCTGCAGCTGTTTGTTTTACCCCGAAATTATAATGCTTATGCTACTGTCATGCCATGAGTGCTTGTTATTTAACTTAACACGTACAGACCTTTTCTGACAATTGTTCAAAATTTTATTGATCTATATTTTGTGATAATTTAAAAATTAATGCATGCTGAAGCTGCTAATATCAAGTCCATATCGTTCCAAGGCAGTGCAATGAATGAAAAAAAAAAAAACCCTAAAAATCTATTTGATATCTTTTTTAAATCATTAAGCCTTAGGAAGCAAACTGTTACTATTTTTTATTTATTATTTTACTTCATGCAGCCTTGCATTTGGTGACATATATAAATGTCAGATGTGTGACATTCATACAAGTGAAAACATACCTGGTGCTCTTCCGTCTGTACCACCGATCACAGCAACAGTCCTTGTTAGTTGTCAGCGCACGATCTACGCATTGCCCGTGAGAAGCCTCCATTTATACAGTCTATGGCACAACCACAAACACCAGCAACAAGTACCAGAACTATGCTAAAACATTCAAAAAATACAAAAACTACAAATGCTGAAATTAGCTGCCGTTTGAGTGCAAAACATGTATGTGGACTATACATTAAAATGAATTTGAAAAACTTTTAAAAATGCTATTTTAAATGCCCCACTACTCCACTCTTGCTGACTGATTTAACACTACTTCAGCTGAAACCGGAAGTTGCGCCCATGATCATTTCTACAGCAGCGCCCTCAGGAATAAGGTGAATAGAAATGTTGGTTGACTGAAAAGTATGTCGATGTACACACCCAATACTCCTTTTGCATGGATTACTGCATCAGTGTGGCGTGTCATGAAGGTGATCAGTCTGTGGTACTGCTGAGGTGTTATGGAAGCCCAGGTTGCTTTGATAGCGGCCTCCAGCTCGTCTGCATTGTTGGGTCTGGTGTCTCTCATCTTCCTCTTGACAATACTCCATAGATTCTCTGTGTGGTTTAGGTCAGGAGAGTTTGCTGGCCAGTCAAGCACAGTGATACCATGGACATTAAACCAGGTTTTGGTACTTTTGGCAGTGTGAATAGGTGCCAAGTCCTGCTGGAAAATGAAATCAGCATCTCCATAAAGCTTGTCAGTAAAAGGAAGCATGAAGTGCTCTAAAATTTCCTGGTACACAACTGCGCTGACTTTGGACTTGATAAAACACAGCGAAGCAACACCAGCAGAGAACATGGCTCCCCAAATCAGGTGTCAAGTCCTACATATATATTATATGCATGCATGCATGCATATTTCATTTTACTGTTGGGGGGGCCAATAACCAGAACATTTTCTCCAGAGTAAATAATGAGTTGGACACTATTATTAAAGGAAGGGCTGTTTCTAGCATTTTGGAGGCCCTATGGAAGATTTTGTTGTAATGGAGAAGAGTTCAGACCATTTAAAATTTAAAAAAAATTAAATTGGGTCACTGAGTAGATGAACAGAAAAAAAAATAGATAAAATTTTAGCACATGGATATGAGCTTGGCAGAAACAAGGTGCAAATTTAAATGAAAAAGTCCCAAATTCACAAGAGAAAAGCTGAAAATTTACAAGAAAAAATTCTTTAAGAAAAAAAGTGGTCCATACAAACTTTTTTTGTGTTGCATTTATGCTCAGCATTGGTGCTTCAAATGCTTTTTATTTCTTAATGCAACCTGATAAAAGTGTAGAAAGGTTTACGATAATGTCCAACTCGTCTCCCCTTCATTTACACCTATGTACTGTATATACTGTATGTATTTTTTGACCAGACATGTTGTAGCAGAGTTTGGTTGCAGGCAGTCCAAATGTAGTAAAAAAAGAGAGACATGGCATTCCCCAAAACATGATCAGGTAATGGTTGACAACAACGTCACTCTTCATTGGTATTTTGATTTCATTCACATTTGTAAACAATGCAGATATAAAGTCTTTGCCACTGTATCCATCCCTGCAGCAGATAGGGTGGTAAATAGTGGTTAAAAATACAGTGGAGTAAAGTGTATTTTTGCTTTGATTGTAATAGAAACTTTTCTATCAAGGTGCCTGTTATGTCCATAACTTGGGTTGACAATGAACCAGGCTGGAGGTGCAGTGAACGTAATTTTATTATAACAACCACAAACCACAAGGTGCTCCATACAGGCCAAGGGGTGGACGGCGAAAGAGACAGGGTCTCTTCCGCCCGTGCCTTTTGTACCCCAGGTGACGATGGAACTGGAAAGGCAGGGCTGTCACCCCCACTACACCCAGGGTACACCCAGCGCCATATTGCTACACTGTGTGTCTGTGTGTGTGTGTGTGTATATATATATTTTATAGTAATATGTACATATGTATATTAGCTGCTCTTGCTTGCTTGTTTTTTCTTGCCTTCTGATTGTTGCTCTGAGTGTTGCTATCCCTGTGCTGTTGCAATCCTGGAATTTCCCCGTTGTGGGACTAATAAAGGCTTATCTTATCTTATCTTATATTTTCCCTCCCCTGTAGAAAAAATGCAGAACACACAAATCAGGCCCTCCCCAAATTCAAAACCCGACTCACACTCTAATAATGACAATACAGTATATACAGGCCTATCCATTCACACAACACCACTACCTAGAGGGGGACAGTAGACTGCTGACCCCCCCCAAACGGCTAGATGGGTCATTCTGCCGTCTGTGAAATTAGGGTCCATGAAAATAAAATGGCCGTGCTCCTAAAAACTAAAGTAATCCCACAATGTACTGTGTATATATACATAATCAAAACTCTCGTAACACTAAGAACCAATAATATCAACAGTTAATATGTACAGTCATAATTTGCTGCCAGCCCCCACCCCAACACACCCACCCCATAACTTGGGCAATTCACATAAACAAAACATATACCACATACAATACAAACAGTGCTGAGGATTTTTTTTTAAACACAGGGCAAAATGCAACAAGTACATATTAACTTTGTGACTTTTGGGTGAAATGGCACATTAGCAACTCCATAACACCATGCCAAAAGCACCCCCCCCCACACACACACACACAGTCACCTTACAGTTCCGATGGGAGACCCACCCCATGGATTTCCATCTGGCGGATCCTTCCCAGAGTGCCTTTGCTTCTTTGCCTCTGGGGATGAGCTGCGTTGGCGTTTCGTCTCGTCCACCCGCCGCAGCTCGTTGGGGTGTCTCCATGAGTCATTGGAAAGTCCAAGATAGCCATCTTCCCGGGCAGCCACCACCCGCAGCCGCCCTTGTTCATCTAGTCACCTTCTTTTCTCGTGGACCCCCCTCAGCCGAGCCTCCCCCCTGGGTTGGACCTCGTCATCGATCCGTAGGGGAGCTCGACTCGGCTTCCGATGTCCACCATGTTGTGACTGGGCTTCCTTCCTGGGTCGAACCGTTCCACTGACCCAGTCCGAAGCCCTTCTCGAGTGTTGTTGACGTGTCGTGAAATCGCTCCCGCTGGTCCTACCCCACTCTCCTTTCTTCCAAACGCCGGCACAGCCCCTGCAGCTCCTCGCTTCTCGGTATCACCAGGACAAACTCCGGAAGTCGAGGGAGCTAGCATTTTGGCTCCATCAGCCGTCCCGAGCGTTCTGCCATGCTGTCCAGTTCCCACATCCAGGGTAACTTGGACACTGGCATTGGAACCCTCCCAAGATGGTGCTCCACGGTGTGGGTCTTGCACACCTCTCAGAATACCAGGCCAGTCACTGTCCCAAACCGCATTATCCTCCATGTGTGGAGCAGGTCGGTCCCACAATCCGCAGCCCGACCACTCTTCTCTGACGCCGCTGGTGATTGTGAACCCCAAGCCATATAACATATCACATCCCATGATGTTCGACTCAGTGGCGGTCACCACGAATTGGATGCTTGACATCATCGCCAACTTGTACCTCGCCGTCAATTTCAGCAAGCCCACGATAGCCAACTTGTTTCCTCCGTAGCCATAGTAAGGCATCGACAGGTCACTCACAGGGTAATGTGGAAACAGACTCCTCACAGTAGACCAATTCAACACTGAAGCTGCTGCTCCCGTGTCTACCATCAACGGTACGTCCAGGCCATCCAGCGAAACGTAGCAGTAGATCTGTACATCTGTGCTTGGGGAGACGGTATGAACAACCATACGAGTTGCTACGGGGAAGCCCACCTTATGTCTTCGGTCCCCTCACTCAAAATTTTTGCAGGCCCTGGCGAAATGATGCAGAAGGCCACACTTGCCACAGCGTTTGCCCTTCGCCAGACACTCTCTTGCCTTATACCGGTGCCTGGTGGACCCACAGCCATAACATCTTGGTGTACCTGGGGTGGACCTAATTTTAATACCGGTAGTGTATTCCTCTTCGTCCACACTGTCTTCACTATCGGGGTCCACAGCCAGCGCCTTCAAATGTCGTTCGGTGTGTCCCAGCGCGTTTCTCTCACTGAGATCCTTCGCTATTTTCTCTGCTGCCTCAAACTGCTGCGCTATCTCAATAGCCGTGGCTAACGTCAGTTCACCAAAGAATGTCAGGAGCCTTGACTGTGCCGCCGAACAGAGTGTGTGCTTCGCCAGTTGATCACGGATCATTTCTTCCTCCAGGGCTCCAAACTAGCGCTCCCCCGCCAGCTGACGTAGGTCTGCAACATAACGCTGCACCGATTCTCCTGTCCACTGGTGGTGCTGCCAAAACTGGATTCTCCGGACTATGACGTTTTCCAGAGCGCGAAAGTAGCGCGCCATTAGCCCGACCACGTCTTCAAAGCTATCAGCCCCTCCTAATGTGCTGAGGATTCGTTGATCCTCCATGCCAAGATTGTGGACCAATATAGCTCTCGCAGGCAGTTTGTCAAGCTCTCCGAGGTTAAGGGCCACCAGATAATTCTGGAAAGCTGTGTACCACCTAGTCCAGGCGGCTCGCCCAGAACCTCCGAAAACGGCTGAAAAGCAGAAACAGCTCTCTCCATACCTTTCTCCTTGTCACCAAATGTTATGTCCATAACTTGGGTTGACAATGAACCAGGCTGGAGGTGCAGTGAACGTAACTTTATTATAACAACCACAAACCACAAGGTGCTCCGTACAGGCCAAGGGGTCGACGGCAAAAGAGACAGGGTCTCTTCTGCCCATGCCTTTTATACCCCGGGTGACGGCGGAACCAGAAAGGTGGGGCCGTCACCCCCACTACACCCAGGGTACACCCAGCGCCATATTGCTACACTACAGTGCCTAAAAGGGCAGTTGCTCTCAATTCTCCTTTCAAGGTTTCAAAGTCATATTTTTTGTCATATTTGATGGTATTTCAGAAATATTTACAAGTGTTTTGCCACCTTTAACTTCAATGCATGAGTTTCCTATCTTTCATTATTACCAGTTTATCATAAACTCAGCAGATGTTTGTAGAGAAGGAGGTGTTTGATTTGGCTATACAACCACAGGATGTATTGTAAATGTGTAGGCTGGCTGAGTTGTATGTAGTGCTTCCTGGATTCATAGTTTACAGAAAATGTAAAATTTAGGAAACATTCAAGGCACTCTCTTAAATAGCAAAAGCTTTCCATCATTAAGTTACTTTTTTTTTTTGTTTTCGAGACTTAATCAAGCAGTCACAAGTTCTTCTCCATTGACGTTCCACCAATATGATGTCTCCTCTGATGGTTTATTTTCCAACTGAAGCCACACAAGAATACTCCACTAGTAATATCCTACCAGTAGAGATCTGGGAATGGTCTAAATGTACATTAACAAATAAAAAAAAACTTTTTTTGGCTCAGATAATGAGCAAATACATTGTATTAATAAGACAATAAATGTGGGTAGAGTATCAGCAAATTATACTGAAGTAAAAGCAGATTTTCCTCATATTAGTTCAGCAATATTACATGAGAACGATACGGTATCAGGGAATATTTTAACTGTGGTGATTCATTGTACGCCCGCTACTCTTTATTAAATGACACCAACACAGGACAAAATATTGTGATTTTTGTTTGTTTAAGCAGTTATTTTGCTCTGCTGAGAAAAATAGTCCCTTCTAAAGGTGCCTTCACACCAAATACGAACGGGCAAGTTTTTTGCGCGGCGTGAGGACATTAAAGCTCAATGTATACACGTGAATAGATGTGAATTCATCGTATGAGTGAGTTGCAGACAGGCAAAGTTGCCTTGATGACTTCTGCAGCTGTGTTCAACCTGCTGTGGAAATCCCCAAAATAACGTCATGCTTAGGTTTACGTTATCCGACAGGAGCTCACCTGAAAAAGTTGTCCCTACCTCCAAAACCTCACAAGATGCACGGTGGCGCAGTGGTTTAGCACTGTGGCAGCACAGTTTTACCCTCGGCCGGGGGATCGCGGGGATCATGAGATCGTGGGTTCGATCCCAGCCCCCGACCAACAGTGAGCTGTGTGGAGTTTGCATGTTCTCCCCGTGTTGCGCGGGTTTACTCCGGGATTTCTCCGGTTTCCTCCCGCACACCAAAAACATGTAGGTTTAGGGCGCTCGCGCACGCAGCGACCAGCAGCCGGTGACTTGTCACCAGACTGCAAACCAAATCTACCTACGGGTACAAATAAGTAACAAAAAAAAAAAAAAAAAAAAAAAAAAAAAAAGATGATGGGTGTTTACATTGCTAGCCCGCTACTTATATTAGCATGTATGTAGCAGGAGTCCGTGGGTAAATAATGAATGACATCCCGATTCAGCTGAAGAGCTCCCAGTTCTTCTGTCTCCAGGTGAGGGTCAGTCTCATTTTCAAGCTAGTTTACTCTCCAATGTTGATACTTTTACTCCGATGACGGCAGAATCTCAATGCTAGCGCTATCCCTCAGACATGAATGTGCGACTATGCGATTTTGCATGTGCTCACCTCTTTCCATTGACTTTGTATGCATTTGCGCTGCCCGTTCGCATTTGGTGTGAACGCACCTTAAATGTACCGTTAACTGTTGCTAAGCACCTCAATAAGCATAATATAGAAAAGAATAGAACTATTGTCATTTCACACACATGTTGGCAAATTATTGTCCAGTCACTGTTTACAATACATACTGGTCACCTGTTGAGTAGGGTTTGTATGACTGTAACATTGTCTCCCTAGCTAGTTAGCATGCTAGCGACTTGGCCTTGCCACACTTCGCTTGCTTTTTCTTGGCATTTTCTGATGAAATACAGTCCATCACCACAAAGGTTTTGTGGTTTGTGAATCGAGACAATAAATCCAACTTTAGCTTGTCGGGTTTTTTTTTGTAAACAGACATGAAATATCTTGAAGGTTTACAAGGGTAGGACCTCCGGGTTATGAAGGCATAATTTCTTTTCCAAAGGTACCTCACTGTGGAAATTAAGGTATGCAACACAGTGTTACAATTCTCACATATTATAAAGCTGACAGTAAATAACGGTTAGTAATTAACAGTTACTAGATCACAGCTGAAGCGGAGTGATACAGTACATACAGTGGCGTGAAAAAGTGTTTGCCCCCTTCATGATTTCTCATTTTTTTGTATGTCACATTTAAATGTTTCAGATCATCAAACTAATTTAAATATTAGACAAGGATAACACAAGTAAACACAAAATGCAGTTTTTAAATGAAGGTGTTTATTATTAAGGGTAAAAAAAAATCCAAACCTACATGGCTCTGTGTGAGAAAGTGATTGCCCCCCCCACCCCCGTCCCCGTTAAAACATAAATCAACTGTGGTTTATCACATCTTTGGAAAGCTGAGTTCAATTTCTGTAGCCACACCCACGCCTGATTACTGCCACACCTGTTCTCAATCAAGAAATCACTTAAATAGGACCTGCCTGACAAAGTGAAGTAGACCAAAAGACCCTCAAAAGCTAGACGTCACGCTGCAATCCAAAGAAATTCAGGAACAAATGAGAAACAAAGTAATTGAGATCTGTCAGTCTGGAAAAAGTTATAAAGCCATTTGTAAAGCTTTGGGACTCCAGCAAACCACAGTAAGAGCCATTATCCACAAATGGCAAAAACATGGAACAGTGGTGAACCTTTCCAGCAGTGGCCGACCAACCAAAATTACCCCAGAGCGCAGTGGCGACTCATCCAAGAGGTCACAAAAGACCCCACAACATCCAAAGAACTGCAGGCCTCATTTAAGGTTAGTATTCATGACTCCACCATAAGAAAGAAACTGGGCAAAAATGGCCTGCATGGCAGAGTTCCAAGACGAAAACTACTGCTGAGCAAAAAGTACATAAAGACTCGTCTCAGCTTTGCCAGAAAACATCTTGATTGCCAAGACTTTGGGGAAAATACTCTGTGGACTGACGAGACAAAAGTTGAACTTTTTGGAAGGTGTGTGTCCCATTACATCTGGTGTAAAAGTAACACAGCATTTCAGAAAAGGAACATCATACCAACAGTAAAATATGGTGGTGGTAGTGTGATGGTCTGGGGCTGTTTTGCTGCTTCAGGACCTGGAAAACTTGCTGTGGTAATTGGAACCATGAATTCTGCTGTCTACCAAAAAATCCTGAAGGAGAATGTCTGGCCATCTGTTCGTGACCTCAAGCTGAAGTGCACGTGGGTTCTGCGGCAGGACAATGATTCAAAACACACTGGCAAGTCTACTTCTGAATGGCTTAAGAAAAACCAAATGAAGACTTTGGAGTGGCCTAGTCAAAGTCCTGACCTGAATGTGATTGAGGTGCTGTGGCATGACCTCAAAAAGGCAGTTCATGCTTGAAAACCCTCTAATTTGGCCGAATTACAACAATTCAGCAATGATGAGTGGGCCAAAATTCCTCCACAGCACTGTAAAAGACTCATTGCCAGTTATAGCAAACGCTTGATTGCAGTTGTTGCTACTAAGGGTGACCCAATCAGTCATTAGGTTTAGGGGGCAATCACTTTTTCACACAGGGCCATGTAGGTTTGGATTTTTTTTTCCTTAATAATAAACACCTTCATTTAAAAACTGCATTTTGTGTTTACTTGTGTTATCTTTGTCTAATATTTATTCATAGATTTATTCATATATTCATAGAACCGGTTCCGGTTCCGCCGGACCGGTGGCGCCACACGAGTAGGCTGCCCGTTGCAACAGCCTTTTTTTTTTATCTTCCTTCTTCTTTCTACACCTTTCACGCTGTATATATATCACGGACGCACGGATCGCCCCGGGGGTCTCCCGGGTCGGCGGACGGAGCCACGGTTTGCAGCGGGAGACGCTACAGCGGGGAGGAGCTAGTGCTAGCTAGCACTTGGCCGCCGCCCGGTGCTAATGGGAAACTCGACATACCGGGAGCTGTAGCGAAAACGACGCGGGTGCCGGGCTGGAGTTTAGGCGGCGTGCAAGAAATATAAGACAGAATAATAAAGAGCGATGGCAAGAACCAAGCAGACCGCTCGTAAAATCTACTGGAGGAAGAAGCCCCCCAGGAGACAGCTAGCCACCAGGGCTGCTCGGAGAGGCGCTCCGGCCACCGGCAGAGTGAAGAGGCCTCACCGTTACAGGCCCGTGGCTCTGAGAGAGATCCGTCGCTACCAGAAATCCACGGAGCTGCTCATCCGTAAGCTGCCCGTCCAGCGCCTGGTGAGGGAGATTGCTCAGGACTTCAAGACCGTCCTGCGTTTCCTGAGCTTCGCCGTCATGGCTCTGCAGGAGACCAGCGAGGCCCACCTGGTGGTCTCTTCTTCGCTAAGGGGGTCACCATCATGCCCAAAGACTTCCAGCTGGCCCACCGCATCCGCGGAGAGAGAGCTTAGACTTTCTGCTGCACATTCACCAACCAACCATAATGCTCTGCACTGTGTCTATATATATACATTTATAGTAATATGAACATATGTTTACTAGATGTTGTTTTTTCTTGCCTTCTGATTGTTGCTCTAAGTGTTGCAATCCTGGAATTTCCCCATTGTGGGACTAATAAAGGCTTATCTTATCTTATCTTATCTTATATTTAAATTTGTTCGATGATCTGAAACATTTAAGTGTGATAAACATACAAAAAAAAAAAGAGAAATCAGGAAGATGGCAAACACTTTTTCCACACCACTGTACTATGTCAGAGTGCAATTATCAGGGAATATAGTAACTCCTGGAATCCCTATTTTCCAATCAAATTGTCCGGTCTGAACTGTTATGTAATCAAGTATATGTAAGAGTAGTCAATAAAAATTACTTGAAAGAGTTAAAAGTATGCTACAATGAAACTACTCAGTAAAGTAAAATTTTGTGAAAAACTTACATAAGTACGCGTATTCGCATAATAATAACTGATTACTACCCACGTGTGAAAACCAGAATATAAATGTTTCACATCCCATCCAGTGGATCCACAGTTGCAGTGGGAGTTCTGAGTCACTTTTTGACATTTACTTTCCATGATTCAGTCCTCATTTCTCTCTACATGAATTAAATACATTGTAGTGGTCGATAAAGAAACCCATTTCCATAGAAGCTTTGTCATTAACTGGCCATTAAATTAAATGTTTTCACTCTTGTACAGAGTGGATGTTGAAGAGTTTTTTCCTGGTTTTAGAAGCCTGTGGCAGTTACAGTACCCGTCTTTTTTTCCAGAAAAAGAGAGTCAATGTTCAAGAAACCCTAGAGTGACTGCTGATGTTGGGGTTTTTCTTGTAGATGCAGTGGGTTAGAAGAAGCTACAAGATATTAATCTCGTTTGAGGAAGGAAAATCAGTTGGAAGCTGGTTTGTTTCATTAACATCCTCAGATGAAGTGCTACTGAGCACAAGGATGAATCCTCTGCTGCTTCGCCTGAGCTGCTAGAGCACGGGCACTTCTCGCTCGATTGTGTAGCTCATACCTTCTCAAAAGCCTGAACTGGCCTCTCCTGTTCAGGTCAAAAATAAACATCACGCCACAATTATTGGCTGATCCGAACACCCCAAAAATATTCAGCTTACTGTCACATAACAAAGAAATGGGGAAAAATATCTTCACAATTTGTATTATGAAATGAGTAAAATTAATGTCACAATATTGGGTTTTCTTTCATATCACTGATAACACAATCAGACGTTTTTACTTGGAATTCACAGAAATATCGAATGATAGAATGGTATCAGCTGATATTCCCTTTTTTGAGTGATATCAGCAATGGCTAAAAGTGGATTCACACTGCACCGTTTGGACCGACATTTACTGATGTTTTGGCAAACATCTGGCTCTGCTGGCAAAACTTAATGATTGCTGGTGTTTGTGGGCAAACGCTGGTGAAAGTTGTGTTCTTTGAAAATTTTCAGCCTGCTGAAAATTTACCGTTTGGAAATACACGTTGGTGAAAGTTGTGCTTAATTTGTAGAAGTTCTTGAGTGCTGGGCTAAGTTATGCAGAGTTTACCTAAGTCAGCCTAAGTTAAAGCTGGGTTCACACTACATATAGTGTTTGGACTGACTTGTACAGACGTTTTGAAAAATCAGAGAAATACTCAGTGCAGGTCAGCTGACATCAGTGTTAGGCGACGCTCATATGAAGATCAGTGTTTGTGGAGGCTTCCTGCTGTTTTGCATCTGGAGTGAAAACATCTCTCTTGGGCATACATTTCAGTATTTATTTTTGTTTTATATTCCTATGTAGTTACTTCTGCATACCCTTTTCCCCTGTTTGTTTGTTCGTTCATTCATTCATTCATTCATCTAAAAAATAATAAAATAATGCTATAGACTCCAACACTAAGTCCACAATTAAAATGTGAATGTGGATGGAATGAAAACTGTTTAGTGTATCATCATATAAATAAAATGACGGGTGATTATATTTTGACTGTTACTACTCTCTCCATTAAAATAACATAAAATCCCGTTAAATGTCATTTACTTTTTGACACCACATCAGCGCTGTTTGATTCCCCACAATGGAAGTGAACCATTAAATCCTGGATAATGATTATGCATGGAGCAGAAAATTAAGAACAGTAAATTTCTCAATGAGGAGATATTTTTTCTTTTGGCTGTCACGTTTTTGGGAGATTATATATATATATATATATGTAGCAGGCAGAGAGTAGACAGACTCTGACTGAAAATTTCACCAAAAAAAAAATTATTCCACGGACGAAGAAAATGTTTTTTTTTTTCAGACAGCAAAAACAAAAAAAAAAGAAAACATCGGTCTCCAACAGCTGTTGTTTCCCAGGCAACCAGTAATCCGTACTGGCAAAAGACACGTTTGCGCAGCAGCACAGCCTTGTAGTAGAAAAATAACACTGCAAAGACACAAAACCCCAAACCACACTCATCACCTGGAGCAAACAAACCCACAAACGACTCAAAACGAATCAAATGCATATAATATATACATATACAGTATATCCTATAGATTAAAAAAATGAAGATGTCATAAACACCATGTTATCACCAAACAAATACTGTATGTACATTGTCCTCTTACATATATATTTTCTTTTTTAAATTTCCCCTTCTCTCCATTTCTCTTTCTTTCGTGCATGTCTGAACTGAGTTTCGATCTAAAAACATCTGTTTTTACCTGCATTTCAGTTAACATTTGCCACCGGGAGCTTAACTTAGGCCGACTTAGGTGAACTCTGCATAACTTAGCCCAGCACTCAGGAACTTTTACAAACTGACACTGATCGTCACTTCCTTGTGGTAACGTATCGTCACTTCCTGTTTTGCTGTCTGCCTGTGTGGTTTGCTCTCTAGCCACTAGCTAGCCACTAGCTATGGCTACTACCTCTCTTTCCTCTCCTCCTCTGGTGTGCTCTCTCTGTCAGATGTTTAGCTACACCTCTGACTCTTTTAGTGATAACGGTAAATGTAATAAATGTTGTCTTTTTGAGGCGCTCGAGGCGAGGTTGTCTGATTTGGAATCCCGGCTCCGCTGCATTGAAACACCGTCTGCGCCAGTTAATCTCGACGGACGCCCATTAGCTGCAGCGGAGCTAGCTAGCTTAGGTCCCACTGTCAGCGGTTCCCCGGCTCTCCTCAGCAGCGAGGAGACTGGGTGGGTGACGGTGAGAAGGAAGCCTAGTCGCAAAGCCCCGGTTCACCACCAACCTGTTCACGTTTCTAATCGTTTTTCCCCGCTCAGCGACACACCCGCTGAGGAAAAAACTCTGATCATTGGCGACTCTGTAGTCAGAAACGTGAACCTAGAGACTCCAGCGGCCATAGTCACATGCATTCCTGGGGCCAGAGCAGGCGACATCGAGTCAAATTTGAAAATGCTGGCTAAAAGTAACTCTAAATATTCCACAATTGTTATTCACGCCGGCATTAATGACATCCGTCTCCGGCAGTCGGAAGTCACGAAACTTAATATAGAATCGGTGTGTGACTTTGCCAAAACGATGTCTGCCACTGTAGTATTCTCTGGGCCTCTCCCCAATCTGACCAGTGATGACATGTTTAGTCGCTCGTCATCCTTGAACCGCTGGCTGTCTGTGTGGTGTCCTAAAAATGACGTGGGCTACATTGACAATTGGAGCTCTTTTTGGGGAAAACCTGGTCTTATGAGACGAGACAGCATTCATCCCACTTTGGATGGTGCTTCTCATTTATCTAACAATCTGGCATCTTTTTTATCCAAATTTCCAAAACCATGACTACTCAGAGTTGGGACCAGGAAGCAGAGTCACAGTCTTACACGCCTCTCTGCAGCTCCTCTTCATCCGCCACCCCTCAGCTTAGCCCCTGTCTTCCCCATCAGAGAATCGTTGTCTGCTCCCTCCAAAGTAAATAAAAATATAATGTATAAGCATCCCAAAGTGATAAAGCAAAATATTGGTAAAACTCAAATTAAACATAAAGCCTCTAAATTGAATGATTTGGCCTCTGTTCCTCCTCATAATTTAAAAATTAAATGTGGTTTATTAGAGGACTTCCGGGAAGATGGCGGAGAGACATAACACTTAAACAAAGAGCTCTCCCTAGCCGGATTAAAAATCATCGGTAAATGGCCAACTCGACATAAACGAATCAATAAACCAAGGGATGAAAACACGAAGGAACCGGGCACAAGGACAAAAACAGGGTAAAATTGAAGAATTCCTCTCCAACAACGCAGGAAAAACCGCTGTACGCAAAGCCCAAAAAAACGAGATGTCCACAGCAGTGAAAATGGAGGACACCAGACTCGACAACATGAACGCTGGCATCGCCAGTTTGGGTGAAGAGTTGAGAGAATTCAAGCGACAGCTACAACAGGATTTAGCGGCTCTTAAGGAGGAACTGAAAAAAGAAATTAAGGAGGAAATCATGGACCTCCGAAGAGAAATGGAGCGTAAATTAACGGAAAACATGGAGGAGCTGCGCTCCCAGCGGGCGTGTATGACAGAAGCGCAGACCCGAATTTCGGAACTAGAAGATTGGAAAAGCGAGGCAAACGAACAACTACAGACCCTGACGACGCAAACGCAGAGGATGCAGGAGAAAATAAACGACTTGGAGAGCAGATCCCGACGAAGCAATATGCGCATCTTTGGAATTCCGGAGGGCATTGAAGGCAACTCGATGACAAAATTCATGGATCAGTTCTTAAAAAAAGAACTGGAAATACCCGGAGAAACGGATCTGCAGATTCAACGGGCGCACAGAACACCGGCACAGAACCCGAAAACAAACTCTCCACCCAGGTCAGTTGTGGTAAACTTTGTGAAATATGACATAAAGGAAAGAATCCTGACGCAAGCATGGAAAAAAAAGATACGAATCGGCGACAAACAGGTATTTTTTGACCATGACTACCCGACAGAAATCGTGCAGCAGCGGAAGAAATATGCCAATATTAAAAAAACGCTGAAAGAGAAAAAAATTAGATTCCAAACGCCGCTAACGAAAATGAGGATTCATTGGGAGGAAGGCACAAGAACCTACAACACGGCCGAAGAGGCAGCGCGGGATATGATGGAGCGGGGCCTTGAGGTGAGCGTGCCGAAGGAGACGGCTGGAGCAGCGGCGGCCCTGAACGCACCACGACAGACGGAGTGGAGACGAGTGAGCGGCGGAAGAAGGGGGAGAGACGTGGAGCAGCGGGCCCAGGACAAGCTACAAGGCTTTCAACTGAAAGCCTAGATCATAACAAAGATTAAGTAAGGCACAGAAGAAATGAAGGCCAAGAAGACAAGGTAAAAGAGAAACAGACGGCTAGGAGAGGTTTAAGTGATATTTGTTGGACATTTCTAGACTTATGACTATTACTTTGATAGTAAATACAGGTCTAGGGAGGGCCCTTCACTCTGTGAAGACAAACCCCCCACCCACCAACAGGGACCAGTGGGCAGAAGAAAGGCCCAAAGTATGGAGGTCGAGTTTTTTTAATGTGTTTTTATATAAATATGTGTTATTTTTGTTGTTAAAGGGGCTAGGAGCACAAGTTAAAAAAATGGAAAAACATGAATATGGGTAAAAATCTTAAGATAATGACACTAAACGTGAATGGTCTGAACTCACCTGTTAAAAGGGAAAGAATAATAAGAAAATTCAAGAAGGAAAAAGCTGAAATTATATTTATGCAAGAGACACATTTGAGCAAGGCAGAACATGTGAAACTAAAGAGATTTGGCTATAAGAACTCCTACTACAGTTCATTTAAGGGAGGAGCAAAAAGGGGGGTTATGATACTAATCTCAAACAAAATACAATTTGAAAGTGAACAGGAAATCCAGGATAAAGAAGGCAGGTATGTAATAATAAAGGGAAGAATAGATGGTATGCAGATCACATTAGTGAACATCTATGCCCCACCAGAAAGTGACAAGGGTTTTTTTCAACATCTGTTTGATCTCATAGCAACACACAGTGAAGGAGTCCTAATTTGTGGAGGAGACTTAAATGCTGTCATGGATCATGAAGTTGACACAACAAGTGTTAAGAAGACAAAAAAACATGTAACAAAGTTCATAAGAACCTCACTGGCAGAAATGGGTATGGTAGACATATGGAGGGACCTACACCCACTCGAAAAAGACTATACACATTATTCAGCAGCCCATAAAGTACACTCTAGAATAGATTACTTCCTTATGAATGAAGGTGACAGACACAGGGTGAGAAATTGTTGGATTGGAGGGGCAGAAATATCAGATCATAATCCTATATACATGGAAATATATTTAAACAATAGAAAACGACAAACAACATGGAAACTTAACGTAGGACTGTTAAATGATGAGAAAATGAAAGAAAGAATAAAAATAAACATAAACGAATATATCCAAGAGAATGACAATGAAGAAGTGGACCCAACAATACTATGGGACGCACTAAAAGCCGTGTTAAGGGGTAAATTAATTGTTGAAACAGGAAAAGCAAATAAGACTAAACTGGAAGCGTATGAACAAAGATGTGAGAGACTAAGGGAATTAGAACGTAAACATCAAAGCACAAATGATCCAAAAATATATCAAGAAATTAAAGAAGAAAAAACAAAGATAAAAGAAACACAAATGGATGAAATTGAAAGGAAAAATAGATATCTAAAGCAAAAATATTATGAAACGGGGCCAAAAGCCACAAAACTGCTGGCAAAACGGTTAAGAAAACAACAAACAATGAATAATGTATACAAGATTAAAGACCCCACCACAAATAAAACCACAGTTAACCCAGAAAACATCGAAGAAATTTTCCATAATTTCTACCAAGAACTATACTCGCAACCTGAAGAAACAAATACTAAAGATATCAAAAAATTTCTAGACACATTGGACTTGCCATCAATAGGAAATCAACAAAATGAAAAACTAACAGCAGAAATAACAACACAAGAGATCAGAGATGTGATTAAGTCACTTAAAAATGGTAAATCACCAGGTAGTGATGGATACCCATCTGAGTTTTATAAACTGTTTATAGAAGAACTCATGCCACAACTCCTAAAGTCATTTAATTGGACGCTGAACAACAACAAAATACCTCCAACATGGAACGAAGCAATCATTTCAGTTATTTTAAAACCAGGGAAAGATAAAGAACAATGCGGAAACTATAGACCAATCTCTTTATTAAATGTAGATTATAAAATATACACAACAATTATATGTAAACGAATAAAGACATTCTTGACGGAATTGATAGAAGATGATCAAACTGGATTCATAGAGGGACGCCAAACACATGACAATATCAGGAGAACAATACATATAATTAACCAAATACATAAAGAAAAGAAAAGCGCAGTAATAATGAGTTTAGACGCAGAAAAAGCATTTGACAGGGTTAACTGGAAATTCCTATATAGTGTACTGGAGCGCTTTGGATTTAACGAAAAATCAGTACAATGCATAAGGACGCTATATCAAGAACCTGTGGCAAGAATCAAGATAAACGGTAGCTTAACAGACAAAGTAAATATACAAAGATCAACAAGGCAGGGATGCTGCTTATCGCCCACCTTGTTTGCTCTGTTCATAGAACCATTGGCTCAAGCGATACGACAAAATAAGAAATTAAAAGGTGTAACAATAAAGGGGGCGGAACACAAGATTGGGCTATTTGCAGACGATATTATAGTTTACCTTGAACAACCAGATAAATCAATAATGGAAATGATGAACTTGATAGAAAATTTTGGAAAATTATCAGGATACAAGATAAACATAACAAAAACACAAATACTGACATTCCACTATAACCCTCTAAACCAGATAACTGATAAGATCAAACTAAACTGGAAGCAAAAAGAAATAAAATACCTTGGAGTGAACATACCTAAAGACCTAAGCAAAATATATAAAGCAAACTATGATAGGTTGGAACAAGAAATAAAAAAAGATATTGATAGATGGTCAATCTTAAATATGGATCTGAATTCAAAAATTGAGACAGTCAAAATCAGCATACAACCTAGATTACTTTACCTCTTCCAGGCTATACCAACAGAGATTCCAGATGCCCAATTCTCAAAGTGGGACAGGATGATATCGAGATTTGTTTGGGGAGGTAAAAAACCAAGAGTGAAATATAAAACCCTCCAATTACCAAAAGAGAAAGGAGGCATGGGCCTACCGAGTCTAAAGGAATATTACTACTCAGCACAAATAAGATATATCATATGTTGGTGCGACGAGGGATATGAGGCAAAATGGAAAGAAATGGAAAAGGAAATTGAGGGACTCCCAGTACAAAGCATAATAGGGGATAAAGATGCATATAAGCAAATCAAACAAATAGACCCAATCACTAAATTTACTTTAGAACTGTGGTATAAAATAGTACAAAAATATAATATAAGGGAAGACATAAAACCATTGAAATGGGTAGCATTTGACAGTCAGTTTGAACCGGCAAAACAAGATAGGGGATACAAAAATCTGGTGAACAAGGGAATCACAGCATGGGGCAATATCGGAAAAAAAGATCTCGGGAGCTTTGTAAATATCAGGAGAAAATTTAAATTAGAAAGATCGGAATTTTTCAGATATCTGCAGATGAGAGATTACTATATGAAGAAGATTAGGCATAACCTCCAAACAGATGTGAACGAGATTATACAACTTATTTTAAGCTCATATGCAGGAAATAAAATAAGAATTATTTCAAAACTATATCAGAAACTTATGACAAACAATCATACAAGTAACTATATAAAGGAGAAATGGGAGAAAGAGCTCAATTTAAACATAACAGAAGAAAGCTGGCAGGAAATATGGAAAACACAACACACATCAACAAATTCAAGGGCATGGAGGGAATTTGGATGGAAAAACCTGATTCGCTTTTTCATTACACCACAGATTCAAGGAAAATATACAAATACCCAATCTTTATGCTGGAGGGGATGTGGGGCTCAAAATGCAGACCACTCACATATGTTTTGGAAATGCTACAAAATATCATCATTTTGGAAATCTATGCATGTGACAATACAGAGGATATTAGGATATAATATACCAATGAACTGTAACCTGATGTACTTATGTGATCTTAAAAAAGACAGTGTTATACAGGCTGAGGACAGATATCTAGTTAAAATCTTGTTGATTGCATGTAAAAAAACTATCACAAAAAAATGGCGATCAGAAGTTATTCCTGACCAAGAACAATGGACTGACATTGTTGAGGACATACGTATGATGGAAAAACTAACATATCGACGAAGAATGCAAGAAGGAATATGGGAGAAAAAATGGCGGAAATGGACACACTACAAAGTGCAACAACGAGGCAGAAATTGAAAGAATAACCAAAGACACTGAAAAAACCAGAAGAATTAAGAGATGGAAACTAAAAACTTGATGCTCCAACATTTGTCCCCCCCCCCTTTTATTTTTTATTTTTTTTTATTTTTTATTTTTATTTTGTTTATTTTTTTTTATTTTTCCCTACCCTAACCCCTTTGTTTTTTAAATGTAGAATGTGATCTGAATGCATTATATATGATGAAAAATGAATAAAAATCTAAGTTACAAAAAAATGTGGTTTATTAAATATTAGGTCTCTAACTCCCAAGTCTCTGTTAGTCCATGATCTGTTAATTGATCATCAGATTGATTTAATTTCCCTTACAGAGACTTGGATAGGACAAGAGGATTATGTTGGTTTAAATGAATCAACTCCCTCTGGTTATTTAAACTGTCAAAATCCCAGAAGTTCTGGTCGTGGAGGAGGAGTAGCAACAATTTACCATTCCAAATTACTAGTTAATGTAAAGCAAAAAACATGTTATAATTCCTTTGAGGGCCTGGTCCTCAGTGTTGGGCACTTTAGCAATTTCAGGTTAAACCCAATTTTATTTGCCATAGTTTATCGTCCCCCATCAACCTATTCAGAATTTTTATCCGAATTTGCTGATTTCTTAGCTGATTTAGTGCTGAAATCTGATAGAATAATTATAGTAGGGGACTTTAATATACATGTGGATGTAGATAGTGACTGCCTTAATGTGGCTTTTAATTCAATATTAGACTCGATTGGGTTTTCTCAGAAAGTAGGAAATTCTACTCATTACCTCCACCATACATTGGACCTTGTTCTGACATATGGCATAGAAATAGAAAATCTTGTAGTGTCTCCTCATAACCCTGTACTGTCAGACCATTGTCTGTTAACCTTTGATTTTACTATTCTGACTATTTGGCTCCTAAAGAAAAATATTATCACAGTAGATGCCTCTCAGATGATGCTGTTTCCAAATTTATGCAGATTGTTTCCTCTATGCCATGTGTCAACACAACGGAAATAAGCTATAGACAGCTTGCTCCTTCTGTAATTGATAACATGGTGGATAGTGTTTCAGCTTCTCTGCATCAGGCTCTAGACTTGGTGGCCCCCTTAAAAAAGAAAAAGTCTAATCAGAGATTTTTAACTCCTTGGTTCAACACAGAAACTCGTAGCTTAAAACAGAAGACTCGTCAATTAGAAAGAAAATGGCGCTCTACTAATTTAGATGAAATCTATTTAGCTTGGAGAAATCATCTTTTAATTTATAAAAAATCTCTTAGAAAAGCTAGAACGAGTTATTACTCTGCATTAATAGAAGAGAACAAGAATAATCCCAGATTTCTTTTCAGTACTGTAGCCAGGTTGACAAAGAGTCAGGACTCTGTCAATCCTAGCATCCCCTTAGAGCTTACTAGTCAGGACTTTATGAACTTTTTCAATAATAAAATTTCATCCATCAGAGATAAAATCAATCAGATTCTTCCCACAGTTAACTTAAATACTGTAACTACTACAACTCCTTCTATTGATGTCTGTCTTGATGAGTTTACTCCAATCGACCTTTGTGAGTTAGACAAAATAGTTTCCTCATCCAAACCTTCAACTTGTTTTTTAGACCCTATTCCTACCAGGTTATTTAAAGAAGTCTTCCCACTTATTGGGAGCTTTATTCTTCATATAATCAATTCTTCATTGACTTTAGGCCATGTACCGCAGGCTTTTAAAACGGCTGTAATTAAACCCTTACTCAAAAAGCCAACGCTAGATCCAGGAGCTTTAGCTAACTATAGACCAATCTCTAATCTCCCTTTCATTTCAAAAATCTTAGAAAGAGTTGTTGCTACGCAATTATTTGACCACCTGCAGGGAAATGGTTTACTTGAAGAGTTTCAATCTGGGTTTAGAATCCATCATAGTACTGAAACAGCCTTAGCGAAGGTCACTAACGACCTCCTCATTGCATCTGATAATGGACTAGTTTCTGTACTTGTCCTTTTAGATCTTAGTGCAGCTTTTGATACTATTGATCATAATATTCTACTTGATAGATTAGAGCACTATGTTGGACTTAATGGAACTTCGTTGCAGTGGTTTAGATCTTATTTATCTGATAGGTTCCAGTTTGTTCATGTAAATGATGAGTTTTCTTTCAGCTCAAAGCTTAGTCATGGAGTTCCACAGGGATCTGTGCTAGGCCCTACTCTTTTTAGTTTATATATGCTTCCGTTAGGCAACATTATTAGAAAGCACTGTAGACATTTTCATTGTTATGCAGATGACACACAATTATACCTGTCAATGAAGCCAGATGATACTAATCAATTAGCCAAGTTAGAAGCCTGTCTTAAGGAAATCAAAGCTTGGATGACTTGTAATTTCCTGCTATTAAATTCAGATAAGACTGAAGTCATTCTTGTTGGTCCAAAAAACCTTAGAAATTCCTTTCCAAATCAAACTTTCAGTTTGGATGCAGTTACTCTTTCTCTTAATAGCTCTGTGAGGAACCTTGGAGTTATTTTTGATCAGGATTTGTCCTTCAATTCACATATTAAATTTGTTTCTAAGACTGCCTTCTATCATTTGCGTAATATTGCCAAGATTAGGAGCATCTTGTCTCAGAGTGATGCTGAGAAGCTGATCCACGCTTTTGTTAGCTTGAGATTAGATTATTGTAATTCTTTATTATCAGGCTGTCCTAAAACATCTTTAAAAAGTCTTCAGCTGATCCAAAATGCTGCAGCAAGAGTTTTAACAGGTACTAGAAAGAGAGATCATATCTCTCCGGTTCTGGCCTCCCTTCGTTGGCTTCCCATAGAGTTTAGAATTAAGTTTAAAATCCTTCTTCTTACTTACAAAGCTCTAAACAATCAGGCTCCTTTTTATTTAAAAGATCTGATACTACCGTATCATCCTAACAGAGCACTACGCTCCCAAAATGCAGGATTACTTGTAATACCTAGAATCTCCAAAAGTACAATGGGAGGCAGAGCCTTCAGTTATCAAGCTCCTCTCCTGTGGAATCAGCTGCCAATCTGGATTCGGGAGTCAGACTCGATCTCTGTTTTTAAGAATAGGGCTAAAACCTACCTTTTTGATATAGCCTACAATTAGGGAGGGATCATGTGTTTCTGAACCCTCCCTTAGTTATGCTGCTAATAGGTTTAGTCAGCCGAGGGACCTCCAGTAATGCACTGGGCCTCACTCCTTTCCTCACTCTCTATGAAATATTTTTTTATTTTTTTATTTTTTTTTTTTGCTGGTCATTAACATTTGTTTGTTCTCTCCCATAGATTGAGTCCCCATCGTGCTGTTTGCTCTCTACATGTCTGTTCTTTTCTTCTTCTCTATCCCCTCACCCCCCAGCCAGTCGCAGCAGATGACTGCCCTTCCCTGAGCCTGGTTCTGCTGGAGGTTTCTTCCTGTTAAAAGGGAGTTTTTCCTCTCCACCGTCGCCAAGTGCTTGCTCACAGGGGATCGCCTGATTGCTGGGGTCTTTCTGCAACTGTGGGGGTCCCCCCTACAGTTGATAGTGCTATGAGATGACTGTTGTTGTGAAATGGCGCTATATAAATAAAGTTGAATTGAATTGAATTGAATTGAAACTGAGCACAACTTTCACCAGTGTTTATTTCCAGACGTTGCCAAATTTTCAGCATGCTGAAAATTCTCAGTGAATACAACATTCACCAGCATTTGCCAACAAACACCAACCATCATTAACTTTTATCAACTTTTGCCAGCAGAGCCAGACGTTTGCCAAAATGTCAGTAAAAGTTGGTCCAAACGTTGTAGTGTGAATTCATCCAAAAAAACAGGTCCAGGATGGCAGGAAGCCTCCACAAACGCTGATCTTTATATGAGCGTCACCTGACGCTGATGTCCGCTGACCTGTGCTGAGTATTCTTAGTTTAAGTTAATCTAAGCTGCAACTGCTACACATACACTAGCTTAAGTTGGCAAAAGTTTGACAACGCTGAATGCAACGCTGGGAAATGCTAGCAAAAGTTTGCAAAGTTGGTGTTAGTTATTTCACCAAAGTTTGGACTGATTTGATTTTTCAAAACGTCAGTAAAAGTTGGTCCAAACATTATAGTGTGAACCCAGCTTTTGATACAGTATGCTTTGTTCCTCAGCTGCGCAGAATTGACCCTGGTTACATGTTGACATTTAACCAATTACTCGGAATAAACCGATAATAACCAACAATAATCAGTTTTCTTGTGTTCACATGCACTGAATAAATGGATTATTAGAGGGTAAACCACTTGAGTTAATGACCCCGGTTACATGACCTTTATCAGATTATCCTGTTTACACGTCCACTTGAATAATCAGATAACTGCAGAAATCCAATCATAACCGCTTCATTTGTGTGCATGTAAACCTGGTCACTGATTTTGCCCTGAAATGGACAACAATAGACTACAGCGGCTACAAATTCCAAAACCATCTGGGACTGAATCATTTTAAGATAAGATAAGATAAGATAAGCCTTTATTAGTCCCACAACGGGGAAATTCCAGGATTGCAACAGCACAGGGATAGCAACACTCAGAGCAACAATCAGAAGGCAAGAAAAAAAAACAAACAAGCAAGCAAGAGCAGCTAATATACATATGTACATATTACTATAAAATATATATATACACACACACAGACACACAGTGCAGAGCATTGTAGCTGGATGGAATAAATATATGAATATGTAAACACACAGTGCGGAGCAATGTAGCTAGATGGAATAATATGTAGATATATAAACACACAGTGCGGAGCATTGTAGCTAGATGGAATAAATATATAGATATATAAACATAAACACACCCAGTGCGGAGCATTGTAGCTAGATGGAATAAATATGTAAATATATAAACACACACAGTGCAGAGCATTGTTGCTAGATGGGATGAAACAGCACAACCGTCTACTTAGTTATCCTACATGGTATGATTATGTGCCCATACATATTCTCACTCTCCATAGCGACCGGTATTTTCCTAGTTGTATGCTGGAGGGGGACCATTGTGTAAGTCTATTGCATCTTTTGCATTCAAAAAACTATTAGTTTGTTACGTCTTTTTGCTATCTCTGCGAGCAGCCCTGCTTAGGTTGTACAGTCTGACAGCCGTTGGTAGGAAGGACCTGCGAAACCTCTCGGTTGTGCACCTGGGATGATGTAGTCTGCTGCTAAATGAGCTCCTCAGTGCATTCAGTATGTCCTGCATAGGGTGGAACTCGGACTCCAGCAGAGATGACAGTTTGCCACCGTCCTTCTCTCTCCTATCTCCTCCACCGGATCAAGGCGCTGCCCCAGGACAGAGCTAGCTTTCTTGATCAGTTTGTTCAGTCTCTTCCTATCGGCTGCAGTAATGCCACTGCCCCAGCAGACCACTCCAAAAGTGATGGCTGATGCCACCACCGTGTCATAGAATGTCTTAAGCAGCGCGCCTTGTACATCAAAAGACCTGAGTCTCCTCAGTAGGAACAACCTGCGCTGTCCCTTCTTGTAGAGCGCATCAGTATTGTGTGACCAGTCTAGTTTATTGTTCAGATGAACACCCAGGTACTTACAGGCTGTCACCATCTCGATGTCTGTTCCCTGTATATTTACTGGTGCTTTGAGGGGTTGTCCTTGCCTGCGGCAGTCCACCACCAGCTCCTTAGTTTTTCTCGCGTTGATCTGGAGGCAGTTTCGATGGCACCAGTCCACAAAGTCCTGGATAAGCCCTCTGTACTCAGCTTCATCTCCATTGGAGATGAGGCCAACGATCGCAGAGTCATCAGAGAACTTCTGTAGATGGCAGTGTGTTGTGTTGTGTGAGAAGTCCGCAGTATAAAGAGTGAACAGGAAGGGAGCCAGCACCGTTCCCTGGGGGGCCCCCGTGCTACTGATGATCGTGTCGGACACACAGTCCCGGGTTCTCACAAACTGAGGCCGGTTCGTGAGGTAGTCCAGGATCCATGATGACAGGTGCTGGTCCACCCCTGCGTGCAGCAGCTTGTCCTTCAGGATCATCGGTTGGATGGTGTTGAAAGCACTGGAGAAGTCAAAGAACATGATCCTCACCATATTCCCGGGCTTCTCCAGGTGGGACAGAGAACGGTGAAGGAGGAAGATCACCGCATCCTCCACCCCAATGCCATGCTGGTAGGCGAACTGGAGTGGATCCATCGCTGGTTCCACCAGGGGGCGGAGGTGAGCAAGGAGCAGTCTCTCCAGGGTCTTCATCAAGTGGGACGTCAAGGCCACCGGTCTGTAGCTGTTCGGGTCTTTGGGGTGGGAAGTTTTTGGTACAGGTACCACACAAGATGTTTTCCACAGCTGTGGTACCCTCCCCAGTTTCAGGCTCAGGTTGAAGATATACGTCACAATCCCACACAGCTGGTCTGCACAGGACTTGAGGAGCTTTGCGCTGATGCCGTCCGGTCCCGACGCCTTCCTCGCCTTGATCTTCCTCAGCTCCGTCCTCACCTGGGTCCTGGTCAGGGTCAGGATGGGGGGCTGTGTGTTGGGAGTGGGGGGGTGTTGGTGGAGTGGGGAGTGGGCAGCAGGACTTGATTTCTTTAGAGGCAGCAGTGGTTGTTGTGCAGACAGGGGGGAGGGCGGTTGGTCAAACCTATTGAAAAACAGATTCAGGTTGTTCGCCCACTCCCTGCCCCCCGTGGCCTGGGGGGAGGTATTCTGGAGCCCAGAGATGGTTTTGAGGTTTCTCCAGACCCCGCTGATGTCGCTCTGTTGCAGCTTGTCCTCCATCTTCTTCCTGAAGCTGTCCTTGCCTTCTCTGATCTTTCTCCTCAGCTCCCTCTGTACGGACTTCAACATCTCCCTGTTCCCCGACCTGAAGATCCTCTTCTTCTCTCTCAGAAGTGTTTTTATCTCAGGGTTGATCCAGGGTTTGTTGTTTGAGTGACGCCGTATGGTCTTGGTGGGAACGGATTTGTCCACACAGAAGCTGAGGTAGTCCGTGAAGGTGTGAATGAGGCCATCGATGTCCTCACCATGTGGATCGCAGAGCTGCTTCCAGGCTGTGGCTTCAAAACAGCCCTTTAGAGTGTCCATTGTCTCCTCAGACCATAACTCCACAGTGTGCATGGCCGGAGGTTGTCTGTGTACTAGGGGTTTGTACACCGGCCGTAGATGAACCAAGTTGTGATCCGATCTCCCGAGTGGGGGGAGTTGTGATGAGGTGTACGCCTCCTTAGTGTTTGCGTAGAATAAGTCCAGTGTTTTATTGTCTCTAGTGTGGCATGTGACATACTGGGTGAACGTGGGTAGAATGGGAGATAGTGAAACATGGTTGAAATCGCCTGAGATGAGGAGAAGAGCATCTGGGTGTTCTGTCTGCAGCCTGCTGGTTACTGAATGGATGACGTCACGCGCTGTCCCAGCGTTCGCTGTCGGATTTGCATAAACAACAATGCAGATCACGTGTGAGTGTTCTCTTGGGAGATATGTACGCCTCATGCTAACAGCTAGCAACTCAATGTCTTTGCTGCAGTGTTGTTGTTTAACAGTGATATGTCCCGGTCTGCACCAGTTGTTGTTAACATACATTATCACTCCACCGCCCCTTGCTTTGCCACTGTCTGGTGTTCGGTCAGCCCGTATCATGTGAAAACCCTCCAGCTCAATGTTAGCATCTGCTGCTAGTTCAGTTAGCCACGTCTCAGTAAACAAAAGGAGAGAGCACTCCCGGTAAGTGCTATCGAAACGGGAGATAGCCGCTAGCTCATCTACCTTTCCCAGTATCGACCGTACATTTCCCATGACAATAGATGGAAGGGAGGGTCTGTACCTTATATTTTTTGTCCTCCGCCTTACTCCAGCCCGGCAGCTGCGGCGTTTTCGCCTCAGTTCTCTTGGTATGTCGAGTTTTTCCAATGGGACCGGGTGGCGGTTGAATGCTAGCAGCTTTTCCCTGCTGTATCATATCCTGCTATAAACAGTGGCTCCGTCCACCGGCTCAGGAGACATTGGGACGATCTGTGTGTCCGTGATATAAGTGGAGTGAAAAAAGACAGATCAAAAAGAGAGGAGGGGAAAAAAGACTCGGAATCGAGCCGCTGTTGCAAAGGGCAGCCTACTCGTGTGGCGCCGGGAGAGGGGAAAAAAAAAAAAAAATTTGAAGTATTTTACTTCAGTTACTTTTTATATTACATATGTATTTGTTTCCCTGATGATGAGGATGAAAACAAAAGCATAAAAAACAATTGGTATCAGCCATCAGCCAGTTAATTATGTTATATTAGACGTTGTTGTCTTACAGTTTCACAATTGGTGCGTCCTAGTTTTTAGTTTTAAGATTATAATAATGACATTTCTGTTCCACTTCTTCAGTTATACCCCCTTTACATGGGATGGAGATTGTTGAGAGATTGCTGAGTGATGACAAAAATGAGGAGATCTCCAATCTCTCAATGATCTCTCAATGATCTCATAGATCTCCCATTGATCTCCCATTGATCTCTCAGCAGTCTTTCACTGAACTCTATTGGTCTTTCATCAAATGCTGAGTGATCCCTCACTAATCTCTCAGCCATCTCTACCCTAGGGGCAGAAAAATCTGGTGTTCATTGAAAGATCACTGAGAGAGCATTGGGAGATCTCTCAGCAGTCTTTCAGTGATCTGTCAGTGACCTTTCGATGAACGACAAATTTTTTTTCACCTGGAAGGTAGAAATGGCTGAGAGATCAGTGAGGGATTGCTGAGCGTTTGATGAAAGATCAACAGAATTCGTTGAAAGATTGCCAAGAAATCATTTGATGATTGATGAGATCGTTGAATGCTCATTAAGAGATCGCTTAAAGATCGTGGAGAGATCACTTCCCTTTGGAGATTGTTGAGAGATTGTTTTGGAATGAGTCAAAACTTTGAGGACCGTGGAGATCACTGAAGATCATTGACAGATCTTGGTGATCACTGAGAGATCATTGAAAGATCATTTGGAGATCTGGCCATTTTGTCATCACTCAACAATCTCTCAATGGTCCCCCCTCCCCCATGTAAAGGAGGTATAAGGAATACATATCAGAAAGCTAAAATTAAGCACCAAACAGCAGTAACTCAATCAGGTCTGACACAAACTGTAAACACACCTGTGATTCATAACATCAGGATTAGCCGCATGTTTAACAGTTCAGTTTAAGCGCTTTAGAGAGGGGAAGCAAGGGAATGAAGGAGCTGAAGAAGTTGATGACTGTATTCAAGCATGCTCATGATTGCTCCTGTTATAGTTGCGTTCAGCAGACTGGAGTGTGTGGCTTTAAACCACTTGTGGAGAAGCTGCTCATTTGTTAAAGTGTGAGGGTTTGGGATTGTGACGGAGACAGTGAACCATAGGCGCTCCCAGATTAGCTGCTGGCCAGCTTAGCACAGAGGGAGAGAGGGTGTCTGGAGGAGATTGATCACATGATGGGGCCACATTTAAACTTGGCTCGTTGATTAAAATCCTACACACACGCACACAAAATCAAGGCCTGACGTACATTTACAGTACACTCACCACCTTGGTCCTCTTTAATGTCTTAGCCAGCAACCTTATGAAGCCCTCCTGAGCCTCCGAGGACCATAGCAGAACTCCAGATGCAGACCACCACTGATCGTTGACATACTTCGTTAGCCTTCTTATGTCACTGGGTAACAATTGAATTGGGACATTATGCTGCTTGCCAATTAGTGACAAACTAGATTATGTAAGTGTAGTGGAAATCAGCTTGACTGGCTTCTCTCCCATGCCGGACTTTGACCCATCCTCTTAGGTTGGGATGTTGTAAAAGTCCTCTTGTTATTTTACAAATAAATTCCCCATTGCATTGTGTAACAAAGTCTACCAGAGTATTATTTGGGTTACTGCAACCACCACCACTACTTCTATTATTATTACTCCCATTAACTTCCCCAAAACGTCCTTGAACATTTCTCTTTTTTTGTCCTACAAAAGGTATCCAGCCGCCACTATCGGCACTCCACAGGCATAGCAGCATAGCTGAGCATTTAGAGTGGCAGACATTGAGCAGGAAAGGATTTGAGGCTGGCTTCCACAGCGCCCAAACACACAAAGTCCCTACCTGCTCCGTTCAGATAAGACTTGGACTGTGCTGCACAGGGTAAATTGAAGAGTGTGAAGCCAGTCCAGGAAACCTGGCATCATTATCCTGCAGGGTCAGTGCCAGCGGCGAACCTTTGCTGCATTCTGGTTGCAGTCTAGGCCTGAAATGAAGTTTTGGGCTCATTCAACAATTTCAGGGTACATTATAATACCAGCAGTTTACACATTTAGACCTTTTCAGTTGTTTGTGTGATCATTTTTGGCAACAACTGATGTCATTCTGCTTCTGAGCCAGTGATGTGCAATCGGGTGGGGCTGAGAGGCTGCTCAGTACCATTGCCCCAACGAGAGGGGGCGTGCTTGAGCACCGTAAGCACGTTTTGTTTTTTTGTTTTTTTCAAAGTAAAAGGAGATAGGGACATTTTTTGATGGACGAGGTTTTAATTTCTTGTTAACGTGTCTGTAACACGTTTTTTATACCTTACAAGACTTATCAAGAGCAAAATCACTCAAATGTCTCATATCTCTGTTTTTTAAAGTTTCACTTAAGCCCCGCCCCCTGAAAAAAGGCAAGTTGAGACGGAGCATTTTTGATGACGTAACTACAGTTTACTACTGGCACATCAGTAGTGTTGAGACGATCAGGACTTTCTAGCCTAACTGAAGTTATCCTCCAGACTAGTTAGCATTTTTTAACCGACTGCTTTGAAAACTTGACCCAGATTAAGATGGTGTTACCATTAAATTGCTTTTAAGGACCAATGCAGTTTCATTCATTAACCTGGGCCACCGTGCATACAACTGGGCATGTCCTTCAACCAGGAAGTCTTTTTATCACAGGATTTATTCTGATAATGTAGCGCTAGGCACCATTAGCCTTATGGTATGTGGGTGGGCCGAGTGATCACAGAGCTTAAGCTGGATTCATGCTGCGCCTCTGCTGTCTGCGTCCGCTTGACCGTGAGGCGTATGTGCCGAAAATCACGTCATCATCTCCAGTTTGCGGATGTCCGCGTGCAGCCCAAGCTTTGTGACTGCGTCGCCTGGGCGCGCTGACTGCGCATGTGCAAGATTGAACCTCCCATTCAGGAGGTGGCGCTGCCGACACAGCATACAAAGTCAAAGTAGATGAGGAAGATGAGAATAAACAGACCTGAATGGTTTTGCAGCAGAGCACTGAAAAACGGTAATTCCTCCTTTTCCTTGAAACGATGCCGTTGTTGTTGCTACAAAAAATGTGCGTCCATCTCACATTTCTTCATTTTTATATAGCTGGTGAACAAACTGGCGTGTTAGCACATTTGCGCTACCCGTAGGACTGGAGTGAAACTGCAGATGACAGTTGTGCGCATGTGTCAAAGGCTTGGCCTGGGAGACGACAAAAGTGAAACATATACACAGCTGCGTGCACGCCAGCCTCATCCAAAACAGACATGCGTCTCAGTGGACCAGAGCGGAAGTGTAGCATGAATCCAGCTTTAGTGTTTGAAGGAGGAGGAAAAATGAAAAGATTTTGACATGAAAATGTAAGACAATGAAAGGTTTTTTTAATAGAAAAAGGGACATAAGATATAATTTTAGACAATGTAGATTTGTTTTTCTAGGGCATTTATGTCTACTGGAGTGCGTCTTTAGCAAAGTCATAGCAATGTTTGTCCAGAAGGAGAGGCAATTTACTTCATTTACAAGTAAAGGTACAACTATTGTTTTAAATACTACTAATAATTTGTAATAATGAGTGTAAATTGTGGAGCTGAAACACACAGAGGTGCAGCTTTGAACCACTATGATTAACATTATTATACTTGTATAACCGAGGGTCTTTACACGTTTTCTATACTCAGGGAGAGTTGTAAAATAAAAACATGGACTTTTCTGTGTATTCCACTAAGAGGTAATTCAGAATACCTTACACTTGTTTTGTTAAAGTTATTTATAAAATCCGATTTGTAAATCTGACCCTGAAAGCATCACAGCCTCACTGACCACGTACCTCACCGCACAGCACTGTTATGAATATATAAAATATATGTAAAAATAAGGTCAGAATTCTTGACTGATTGAGATAATAATTTAAACCTTTATTTATAGCCCCTCAAAAATACAGTAACTTGTGTAATATATACATTTTCGCTGGATTTTCCTAAGGTGAGCTTGATAAAGTGTGGGCCCACTAGAAAGGAAGTTGCTCCAGCTTTTTGTGCACTTTCAGCTTGCCCACATGTAACACTGAATATTTATGGATAAAACGTCTGAAGTTCAAGTGCAGGATCACACCTCAAACCCCACCCTCCTGGTCTTATGTCTGTACACCCTACTCAACCATTTGTGTACCCCTCCTTCCCTGCCGCAGAACAAGCAGAATTTCCTCAAATCTACAGCATCTAAGCTAACTCACAACTCATATTTGAGGTAATCGTCCTCGCCAGCATCGCCACAGTATACGTATCTATCAGCTCACTGTCTAGGGCAGGAGTCATCAACTGCGTTTGTCTGAGGGCTAGAATTTTTCTCGGCAGACACTGTGAGGGCCAGATGCTCTAAGTATGTAGAAGTATGTGTTCGTAGTGCCAACTTTTAAAGGGTTGCTGCACCTGTGTGCCTCATTTGCAACAAAACTATTCCTGAATTCAGTAATATTCTGGGGGCCGGATGGAAAGCTTTGGCAGGTCACCAGCTGACGTTCACTGGTCTAGGGGAATAAGTGTTTCATGGCTTTTCCATATTTTAAGGAATTTACAGAAACAGCACCTATGATATATAAGTTTCTTCTCCTTGTGCTAACATTTGGATGGTCTGGGTTTTTTTAAACAATTTAATGATGCATTTTCCTTGAAACTGGTGTAAACTCTTGCTTGTCATTACTGAGTCAAAATGTTTTATTTAATTGCAGTATATTCCCAACTGTCTTGGCAAACAGCAGAAGTGCCGACTTTCAATTGTCAGGATGCTATCCTGTTAAACCAAGAGCTTACTGAGAACATGGTACCAAGCTGTTGGAAACATCAGCATGTTCATGTCAGTCATGTTAGCATTTAGCTGAAAGCACCTCTGTTCAACTTCACAGAGTTTCTGGCACAACAGTAGACTCTTTGTTTAGCTGTTACAGAACCTTTGTTTCACTTTGATTTTTACGGCACCAGAGCAGAGAGAGAGCGAGAGAGCAAGAGAGAGAGAGAATGGGAGGACCAGTCCACAAACGGATATATGACTGCAGATGCAGAACCAAGTATTTAGGAAACAGTGGTCAATGCACCACTGTCTGACAGCTATGTAACATAATTATACTGGAACGTCCATAGATAGATAGATGTATTCTTTTATTAGCATATCCTGCCTCTAATCTAAAGGGCTAATTGAATAGATGATAAAATGATAAAAAATAATGACCTTACTAGTCTGACATCTAAGGAACAGTTCTCAGGATAAATGAATGTGTTTCTCCACACATCACACTTCACCAAGTCACTTTAAACAGTCTTTTTCTTCATTTTTCCTCTGGGCCTCTGATGTTAAAAGAACAGGGTGTAATCCTGACTTCTACCATTTTAAAATGGTGCTCCAGAATAAATTTAAAACAGTGGTGAGAGTCACACAGGTTGAAAGCTGAGGACAGAACCGAGAACGTACAGGGAACGTACAATAGCAAACAGTGATGACTCCTACACAGCAGGCTCTTCTGCTCATATCTACGTTCCAGCGTTTTCTTTTGTTTTTGGCTCTGAGACCTCATCTGTCAAATTACTGTCCAGTGCTGACCCTTGTCTTATTACACTTCTGCTCATGGGACTGGCTTGCTCTATGACGAGGCTTTTTAGGTTTGGGTAGAAATATCCCTATTCCTGTTTTCTTGCCTGCCTCCAGCACACTATGTTTTCTCCCACAGATGTTTGCCCGTTTCTTACCTGGTAACGCAGGGAACCAAAACATGATTGCTTTGGTTCAAGGAAGAAGTCTATCCAACACAACACAAAAGCAAGCCTGTCCGGAACAATTTGTCAACTTTTAAAATTGGAATACCTAGGCTGTAACATTGTTGTTGGAGAAGCCAGTTCTTCAGCTTAAATCTGTTTTTCTTTTTATGGTTTATTACCAGTGCCATCTACAAACACGACAAACACTTACCGCTCCATAAGTGATGTTTTCATTTCTGATTTCCTTTGTAACTGTGGCTTTATTATACTAACTCCAAAATAGAAATCCTCACATTAGCACCTCCTGTTTCTGTTACTGGCCAGTTTTATTTTTAATTAATGCTTAACTACCTCAACCTTAAGAGAAAAATTAATTGCCCTTTTTAATAATTTCACAACTTTTGAAAGAAATGGCATTAGCAGAATTATAAATAGTAAACTGATGGTGGTTAATGTTGTGTTGCTAATGTTACACAGTATCCTAGCCTAATGTTTTATTTATTAATGTTGCCTAAATTTACTAATCCAGGAGGAAATATTCAGAAAACATATTAAACTGCGGGCAGCACGGTGGCGCAGTGGTTAGCACAGTGGCAGCACAGCAAGAAGGTCATGGGATCGATCCCACCCCCAGACCATCGGTGACCCTTCTGTGTGGAGTTTGCATGTTCTCCCTGTGTCTGCGTGGGTTTACTCCGGGCACTCCGGTTTCCTCCCACATGCCAAAAACATGCAAGTTAGGTTAATTGGCATTAAAACTGGGGATTCTAAATTGTCCTTAGGTATGGATGTGAGAGTGAATGGTTGTCTGTCTCTCTGTGTTGGCCCTGCGATGGACTGGCTATCTGTCCAGGGTGTACCCTGCCTCTCGCCCAAAGATGCTGGGATAGGCTCCAGCGCCCCCCCCCCCCCGCGACCCAAAAGGATTAAGCGGTAGAAGATGGATGGATGGATGGATGGATATTAAAGTGCTCACGCCCTTTTGATTCCAATGTGCTGATAATATACAATCTCTTAACAATCTTGCTCCTTAAAAGTAGCTCAGAACTGGTTCATTCCATTGTAACTGTGGTGATGCTAGCGCTTGTTGCTCACTTTGTTGCTCACCATTTTATGCTCCATGAGCCACCATTGCTGTAAAAAAAAAAGTGGTCCACTGGAGTGAACGGAGTTGATGCTACTTTGTCTAACTCTAGTGCTCTAGTACTGACATTTGTCAGATGTTAACTTTTGACTGGCTGTGGGGCCAGGATTCTCAGATCCCCAGGGTAACACAGACAGCAGGTAGAGCATGTTCAATACATGTATACAATATATGTCTGTGAAAAGCTTCATAAATAAACATTAGTATTTCTCCAGTGCTGCTCACAAGCTCCATGTGGATATGTTTTTAGCTTAGCCGGTGCTAACGCTGCTCCAAGACATGTGCTGGCCCGCAATTTTTTATGTTGTTGTTGTGCAGCGCTTCTTGTGTGTTGTGTGTCATGTCAACGTCTTTCCTTCCATCTTCTGACATTTGAGCTAACTTTGAGCTAACTGTTTCCTAACTTTCAAAACTAGCTGCAAATCTGGCGAGACAAGCTATGACTTCATTTGGCTGGGTGCTTGCTTTGCGCCATCTAGTGGACTGAAAATACAACTGGTTAAATACCCAAAAGAGTATGCAACATTTACATGAATATATAATTAATAAAAGATCGACCTGTGCCTTTAGGGATCGGTGCATCGTTGTTAGTGTCAAGTGTCACGATCCATCACTGAATCGATGTTTTGTCCCACCCCTAATAATAATTCTATCAAATATAATAAGAAGTTATTTCACTTATTTCTTTAATCCTTTTGAATATGTTAAAACTTTGCATTCAGGCACCCTTCAGACTTTCACGTCTGCTGGGCCACTCCTCCTCACACAGTGCTCGACCTACCTGAAGTCTTCAATGGACAATTTTAGTGCCCCATTTTTTTTTTTTGAACAGTTATCTCAGTGGCACTGCACTTATATTTTTGGAATCATAAAAATTACCAATAATATTCACTATGAAAAGCCTCACTGCCTGCACACAAGGTATCTGTTCTGATTTGCACAAGCTGTTAATAATTACTGCATCCCTTGCTATAAAACACACAGTTCTGTCCCAAAAACCCGAAGAGCACAAACCGGTGTGTCACCACTGCTGCCTGAACCACTGAGTCCTGGTGGATCAGTAACAGAGGACAAGCAGAAACAGACGAGGTTCTTGTGTGAGTGTCTCGGGACTAGTCGATGACAATGGTGAGAGAAGAGGGGAGGCAGTGGCTGGGAGGATGCAGCAGTGAGCCGTCTTTGCAGTGTTTTGCACCTCCCTGGTTGCGCCGCTGCCTTTGTTTTACGTTCTAGGAAAATAGGTTGCTTCAGCTCTCAGTGCAGACCAGTGCGTTCCACCAAATGCCCCCTGCTGAGATAAATCCCGCGTCCCCCACCCCCTCTTCAGGAGGAGTGAAGATGCAGAAGCTGCTCAGCCACAGTGTCACTGTTCAGTTTCTGTGTGTGACATGTTCCTCTCATCTGTCTGTTTTTTAGTGGGGGGGGGATGTCAGTCTAGTGTGACCCCCCCCCCCCCCATCCTGCCGTTGTACAACATGCAACCACGACTAATCAGGAGTGGAGAGGGTTAAAAACTAAACACACATCACTCTATATATAATCAAGAAATCTCTGTCTGTCACGACCATAGGACTCGCTAAAAGATCATAGGTTCGCCTATGATTTGCCTATGACCACTACATGATGTCTATATGACGTCATATAGATACCATAGTATAGAGTGATTCAAGAAAATCTGTGTGTGATCAAAGGCAGGCGTCACTCATGATCATAGGACTCGCTATGACATCATCAAAGATCATAGGACTCGCTGTGACATCATCAAAGATCAAATGCAGGCATCATAGGACTCGCTAAGCCATCATCAAAGATCATAGGACTCACTATGACATCATCAAAGAGCAAAGGCAGTGATCACTCACGATCATAGGACTTGCTATGACATCATCAAAGATCATAGGACTCGCTGTGACATCATCAAAGATCAAATGCAGGCATCATAGGACTCGCTAAGCCATCATCAAAGATCATAGGACTCACTATGACATCATCAAAGAGCAAAGGCAGTGATCACTCACAATCATAGGACTTGCTATGACATCATCAAAGATCATAGGACTCGCTATGACACCATCAAAAATCAAAGGCAGGCATCACTGAACGAGTGCCGACATGCTTGCTTACACCTGCTTTCTACGGGCATGCAGAAGTACTTGCTTATACTTGGTTTCTATGGGCATGCACAGGTATGCACTAGTTATGTTGACTTAAGATTCTATAAAAAGCTGCACTGGCAGAAAGATGTTGAGCGGACTCCACAGCAGACAGCCACAGGATTATATATAGAGTGATATATTGGAGTATGTGGCGGTAATGCAGCTGTATGCTGGTTGCCAACTGCCAATCAAATCTAAAAGAAGAAGATGTTGAGCGTTGTGAATCACAAGGCGAGGGAGACAGCAGAAGAAGGACGGATGACATGGATGGAGACAGAGCAGCTCGGGAATTGGTGCTGAGGTCAGTCATGTTGGGTGGGGGTGTGGAGGTGACGCCTCATTGTCTGCCCTCGTTCCCCTCCGATGGTGCAGAGCAGCAGTGAACATTGATCCCCTCCCCCTCCTCCACCGCGTCGTCCCCGCTGATCTGCTGACAGGGATGCCATCGTGTTTCCATCCGACACACCCAGGACTCGGTGTAAGAGAGCCAAGCTGAATGATTTTGTTGTTGTTTAGTGCTGTAGTTTCTTTTATGCGTGTGTGAGACAAAGTTTGAGAAGTGTTTGCAGTTAAGATGCTGTTTCAGTGAAGAAACGGTGGAGGTCGCGGGATAAGTCCACCTTGAACCAGGTGGAATGCATAGTAATGCATAGTAATACTCCCTTTACATAGGGGTGGAGATCGTTGAAATATCACTGAGTGATGACATTATGGCCAGATCTCCAAATGATTTTTCAGTGATCTCTCAGCGATCGCCAAGTTCTGTCAGTAATCTTCAATGATCTCCATGATCCTCAAAGTCTTGACTCATTCCAAAACTATCTCTTTCAACAATGTTCAAAGGGAAGTGATCTCTCAACAATCCTTCAACACTCTCTCAATGAGTGCTCAACAGTCTCATCAATCTTTCAGCATTCTTTCAATTTCATCAAACGCTCAATGATCCCTCACTAATCTCTTAGCCATGTATACCTTTGGGGTGAAAAAAATTGGCTTTCATTGAAAGATTGCTGAGAGATCATTGAGAGATCATTGAGTGCTTGAGCTCTCCTTTGACAGCTGAACAATTATTATTATTATTAAACTTTATTCCAGACACACAAATGGTCCATAGCACAGATCAGACATTAAAATACATTAGTAAAAAGAGAAAGATAAAAGAAAAAATAAATACAAACAGAATTAAAAATGCAATTTATCATGCCAATGTGCTCTCAGCCTGGATGAGTAACAGAAGCAACTCTTCCTTGGGTTGCTTAAAGCCACAATTATGTCATTCAATGATCTCTCAACAATCTCCACCCCTGTGTAAAGGGGGTAGAGGAGAACTAGAAACCTCTCAAATATATTACATACCTCTTGGGTCACCCAACAAACTTTCAATGATCCAGCAATATCTCCTTTGTCATCAATCTCAGCTGATCTCTCACTGATCTCTCAAGAATTTTTCAAAGATCTCCATAGATCACCATGGAAATCTTACACTGATCTCCCAAAACATGTGTACAGAAAGGGTTTTTTGTGAGGCTTTAAGAGATTGTTTCCCAGTTGGCCTGGGAACGCCTTGGTGTCCCTTCTGAAGAGCAGGAGGAGGTGGCTGGGGAGAGGGAAGTCGGGGCTGCTGCTTCCATTACCCAGATCCCTAGAAAAGCAGTAGAAGATGGATGGATGGAGATCTGATATAGATCAGGTAAATTTTTGATCTCTCAGCGATCTCTGTTTGGGTAAAGGGGCCCTAAATGTTGGCCACCTTGTCCTAGGAGAACCCCTGAAACCACGGGGAGAATATTCAAACTGCACATGCAAGCTATAAAGTCTAAAATGATCTAAAATAGTGTTTGGCATTCTGAATCAGAAACATCGACATTGCGTCCTCATGCTTGGTGCTACACTGGGGTAAATGTGTGCTATATGCAGCCCCGTCAAACAGTTTAGCCCCTGCTAAGCCTCCCCATGTCAAAGGTGTGATGGAAAGTTTCTAAATAATTTTTCATTTTTTAGCCATCATTTAGACATAACTGCATAATTTTTAACTTAATTGACCCAAATTTTCTGAAATCTCCAACTTATTCTATTCGTAAGACATGAAAATAGTGTTTGAGAACATGAACACGTCAAAATGTTACCACTGACATCTGGTTTTCTTTTGCAACTGGAATTTTCCCCCGCAGGCCATTATCCAAGACAAATGTTGACTTCTTTAAGCTTAATTTGAATTTTATACAGCTTTTGATTTTAAAGTGAGCCAAGTGAGACATCAAACATTCTTTGAAGTTGACTACTGTTGACAGCTTGTTCAGACAGTCCATTCCAGTGCTGTTTAAAGAATCAATCAAAGAGAAGAAATTGCATTTACCACTTTAATCAACTGTTTCTTCAGCCCAAATTTACCCCATTAAGAAGTACTTGGTCTGCAGTGTCCTATACAGCAATGAAAACTCTGCCTGTTCTCATACTGTTGGGCGAGCAGCCCTAATCAATGACGCTAGGTCAGGTGTGTGTGTGCTTATGTGTGCGTGCATTAATGGGTGTGGGGTAGGGTGTATGTGCAGGATGAGGTCGCCCAGAGTACTGGAGGATCAGCTTAGTGTGGTGTAAATTTAAATGCTCAAAATCAAGATTTGTTCTTGTTTTAAGCTGAACCAACTGCTGGAACACACCATTTTACCACTTCCTTTCACTTTCTGGAGTTTTCTGGAGGTGGGTGTAGGGCAGGCCTATTCAATTAGTGGCCCGCGGGCCACATGTGGCCCAGAACCAACCCCCAGGCGGCCCAGGCCCAGTTTGTGGCCCAGCTAGAGAAGCAAAGGCCAACACACTCCACAGAATTGCAGAAATCCATCAATTACCACAGACCACAAATGCAACACTCTGCGCAGCCCAGCAACCAGCAACCCACAATGCAGCACACCTGCCCTGAAGCGTGGGCTCTATATTGTGACTGTGGCTGTACCAGTGGCAAGACACCAAACCTACACCAAACGTGAACAGGTGGTGCAAATGCACACAAAGTCAATGGAAAGACGCAAGCACATGCAAAATCATGCACTCGCGTCCGAGGGACAGCGCCAGCCCCGAGACTCTGCCATCATCGGAGCAAAAGCATCAACATTGGAGAGCAAACCAGCTTGAAAATTAGACTGCCACCCACCCGGAGAAAGAAGGACTGGGAGCTCCCCAGTCAAATTGGGACGCCGCTGCTACTCACCCACTGACTTCTGCCATGGATATGCCAACAAGGCCAGCAACGCAAACGCCCACCATCCCGCGAAGCCCCGGTGGCAGGGACAACCCCCCAGATGAGCCCCCCCATTGGATAATGTAAACCTAATCATGACGTTATTTTGGGGATTTCAACAGCAGGTGCAGAATTTATGAAAGCAACTTTGCCTGTCTGCAACTCACTCAGATGGTGAATTCATGTCTATTTGGTGTTTACATTGAGTTATAATGTAATCGCACCGCACGAAAAATTCTCCTGTTCGCATTTGGTGTGAAGGCACCTTAAAACATGTCACTGTCAACTCTGAAGCATAAAATTGATGATGAAAATCATCGGTTTGGACTGATACCACAATAGTGGATGTGCAATATTTGTTAATGTTATCAGTCTTTTCTTGGGGGGGGGGGGGGGGGTTGTGCACTGAAGTGTTTGACAGTTGTTTTTTTTATTCAGCTAAATGCACTTTGTGTTGTGCCAAGGTCAGTTATGACCAGGATGTGGTATATTTTATTTCAAAAGGGAAACAAATGTTAATGCTACTAACAGTGCACATTGAGTTTTTATGCACTTTAAGATTTGCCTGAGTAAGATGTGACCAAAATGGTTATTTACAGAATTTTTTTTTTATTCTGTTTATTTAACTGCTGTTCCATGAGGAAAAATATTTCTACTACTTCAAATTCTGCTCAACCCCAGCACTGTTATTGTGTTTTTATGCACTTTTGATGTACCTTTGTCATGTGCCAAGCGCACATTTCAAACCAAGACAATGAATAAAAAGTGCATGTTTTTCATCATATTGATCTGCGTTGGTTGGAAATTTGTCATATTCAACAGATCGCTGAACATGTGTAGCCCAGTTACATGTCTTGATTTCAAATTGTGGCTCAACTGATTTTGTATTTGAATAGCCCTGGTGTAGGGTATTCTTGGAAAAATGCTAACTCAAGAGAGTGCATAACGCAGGTCAACGACTGCAGTAAAGTACGGTAGATGAGAACTCAACAAATTAACTTCAGTAGTCTAAGATATTCAGACATGATCTACCTTTTGTTGATGAGCTTAATTCCTCCAATCCAAGTCAAATTTGCTCTGATTTATAATTCCATCCAACTCACGTCTGCTTGCCGTGACCAAAAACTGCACAGCATGCAGTGAGTACTCATCAGACTGTGCAAAGACGAGGAGGAGCGCAAGTAAGAAACGATGAAGCTTAACCTCAGGACCTCCATGTTGCTGAACATAGCAGCTTTAAATGAGCACCACAACCATGAGATGCAAATGAGAACAGAGACGATAACTAATGAGGAGCCAGTGTCCATGGCAACCTGTCCTCCAGTTAACCCTGCTGTAATATGAAGTAACTTCTTTGCTTTGCTGTGACAAAAGTCAAAGTGAGACCGCGTGTCACCGTTTCTCTTGAACGTATCGAGCCTATAATAAAAACAGTGAGCAGACAACGGCGTAACAGTCGTGTGCAGCATGTAGATGTGAATGTAGGCTACACAGAGACCATCTTTAAAACCGTCGCTGTTTCCTTTAACTTGATGATTGCTTTCACACTGAAGGAGGTGTTCCAGTTTTTGTGCAATCCAGCCACATTCTGATAGGCTGTGTAGGTCATGGAGAGCATCACGGGGTCTCCATCCACTGGGAAGGGGGCCTGTATTAGGTTCCCCCTAATACAGGGGGCCTGTGTTACATTCCCCCTAATAGTTCCGCATTTGTTGAACCCAACTTCTTTGTTTCCTTCTCATAACGATGGTCAGAAGCTGGCTAGCTTGCTATCACCAGAAACATTTATCTCACAATGTCACGGCTACCATAATTCAAAAACAAATAGGGGAGATACTTTAAATGCTTGATGTAGGGCTAGGCAATGTGGCTTTTAACATGTATCGCCATACATATAGGGTTTTATTGCAATTTTTGTAGGGGCTACCTGGGATGTTGAGAGCAGATTTTAATGCATTCTTCATGCTATTGTGGATGATATCTCAAGTGGTGAAACAAATTACTGGCAGTATGACATAATTTACACAAAACTGTATTTTGTTCAGTTTCTATCTTCTGAAGTGCGAACCACTGCCAGAGAACAGAGCTAGTGCTTTTTGTCCTTTCATTCAAGTCTGCTTCCACTGCAGCCGGTGTGTGTGTGTGTGTGTGTGTGTGTGTGTGTGTGTGTGTGTGTGTGTGTGTGTGTGTGTGTGTGTGTGTGTGTGTGTGTGTGAGATTTCTTTTTTTCCCCCCTTTCCCCATGCTCTGCCAGTGTTACCAGATTGTGCATTATAAAAACAGGCATATCTGCTCCACGAAAACAGGCTCAAAAGAAGCAGTTTCTAAAGGAAAAAAATTGCAGGAAAAAACCCAGACCTGGCAACGGCCCTGAAATGAAACATAAACACAGTGTGGGTTGGGGGGGGGGGGGGGGGGCATCTGTGGGAGAGGAGAGAGAAGCTGACAGCTTACACCAGGGGTGTCCAATCATGTGCCATGGAGGGCCAAGACCCTGTAGGTTTTCTCTTCTACCCAGTCTCTTCATCAGGTGTTTTCACTGATCAGCAATCAGTGGGAAGAAGTTCAGTGAAATCTGCTGTTGAAGACACTGGTTGGAGGTAAAGCTTGCAGGGTCTTGGCTCTCGATGGCACATGACTGGACACCCCTGGCTTACACTGCTGCGACAATGCTTAAGATCTGCGATAGTCATTTTTTGTATCGCGCATAGTAGAATGTGTCGATACAACAAATATATTTGGTGTATCGCCCACCCTAGCTTGATTACATTTAATAGAGTTAGAGGAGCAGAAACTTATTTGTATGTTTCTTCCTGCTGTTACAGTTCTGGGTGGTGGATCTAGTATGTAAAAGGTAATGTAGAATGTGCAGATCTGTTTCTGTCTGTTTCTATGATTTGATCCAATCCATCTTGTCATTTCAACAATATCTGGACTCAGAGGGAACACAACGAAATTTAGTGTTGCACACAAGTTTATCAGATCCATAGTGCAGTGTGTGGCTTAAGCTTGTAGAAGCATTTAGATGTTGATATCCATCAGTTTGTCCTTTCCTTTTAAACCAGAAATTCATGTCACCCAGTTAGAGAAGCTTCTGTGTCTATTCGCCTGGGTCTCTAAGCCATCTTCCACCCGCAGCCATCTATTCATGGCTGTTGTTTTCGATGAGTTATTACTAAGCAACCAGCCAAGCTGGCAGTCTGAAAACCACCTTAAGCTGAGAGTAAATCCCTGAGGGCCAAAGCCTCTCACACAGGAACTGCTGCAGAAAGTGCTCCAAACAAAAAGCAGTCCATCTGCAACCAATTTAACAGCCAGTGACTTCTGAACGACATTTTTCCCCCACCTCTCACTTCTCATTTTCTCTCTTTCAAGCTTGTTATTCTTCTTTAAGTCTTCAAGTTGAGCAGTCGGGAAACGCTTTGACTCTCCCCTGTCCTTCCTTCTGTGTTTCTTCACCTTGGAAGATTAAATGTGTTGTCCTTTTGTGTGGGGAGGTCACATCAACGATTATTTTTCAAAACTGTCTTCTCCCTCGCCTGCACATATGCAACCCGGAGACCGCGTCTTCTGTCCATCACCATGATGAATGAGACAAACCTGCGAGTCAGCATCTATCTGACAACCATTTTATAACCATTGTGTCTCGCTCCCGACGCCTCAGTGATGAAAATGAGGAATGTCCTTTAAAAGAAAATCATACAAGTGTGGTGGCACATATAAAGATGTCAGAGTAAAAGAACAGTTATACGTTGAAAACTACAGTGGCCAAGCTCACGAAAATCCACCCCCTCAAAAATAAACAGTTCAAACAAAAGCAGTGTAAACAAAAAACAAGTACAAACAAATAAGTGTAAACAAAACAAGTGAATAAACCAGTGTAAACAATAGCAGTGTAAAAAAAAAACCAGTGCAAACAAAAAACAAGTACAAACAAAAAAAACTGTAAATGAAAGCATCAAGGTGCTGATGCCTCGGTGCCAAAGCCTTGGTGGAGGTATGCATTCTTAGATCATCAGCAAAATGTTATGGGTTCCTCTCTAGCCCAAGGACCACCTCTGGTTAAAAAAAAAAAATTCATCCAAATCCATCCAGTAGTTTTGGAGTACACGCATGCACAGTGAAAATAATTTGCAGTTCACATGCCCATACTGTCAGTGGCAGCCAAGAGCCACCAAACTGATTTGAACAGCTGCAATCCAAACAAAAGAAGAGCACGGTGGCAGACGTTTTAAATGGCAGAAGTGATGGAGGTATGTGAATACAATGACAATCAAGGCGAACAGGAGCTTTTGCTGTTTAGTGGCAGAGGAAAAAGACAGATGGGCAAAAAGACGAACATTTGTTTACCCAGTATTGGCCAATTAAACCGTATGCCTCCTTTTTCACCGAGGTATAACAAAAAAACAGTGCAAACAAAACAAGTGCAAACAAAAAAGCCACAATGGAAGTTAGCCTAACTGTGACAAGCCTGGCAGTTAGCGACATGCCCTCAGCTGTACCGTGACACCAGCGGACTGTTTCAGGTTAGCTCTGACAGCCACGCAGCATTAGTCAGCGGCTGCAGTAACACTTAATCATCTCCACCACAGTCCATGATCTCCACATCTGTTAAGTCTCTGTCTAGATTTTAATGTTTCTAACCTATGAGGATGCCATCTTCACAATAAAAGTCTCTGCCATACTCAGTTACAGCTGCATGTGAAAAAATATTCAACCCTCTTTTATAGTCATTTTCAAAGTCTGCAAACTTGCAGTGTTTGCAAAAACAAACAAGAAACATTAAAACTGTTCAGCAGTTAACTTGTTTACATTTTGGGGGTTTTGCCATCAGCTGGAAGTTTGTGATGGACTGGTGATCTGTCCAGGGTGGACCACGGCTCTCATCCAAAGACGCTGGGATAGAGACTACCCCCCTACAACCTGAAACAAGGATTAAGCAGTTAAGAAGATGGATGAATGCAAGTTTATGCATTTTGAAAATAATCATAATCTGCAATTGAGGTTGAATCCCTTAATTAAGGTTCAGGGAAAAAATGTTTCAGTGCAGTATCATGATACTTTGTCTCGATGATATTGTATCAGTTCAGAGAAACCAGTATCGTCATACTTGAATAGAAGCATTAATAAATGTAAATATGAATTCATTTTTTTTGGGGGGGGGGGGGTACCAGAGTAATAGAAACCAGTCGATTTTTCAGTCCACCAGTCTACTAACTTTAATTTATGTTGCTCCCTTAGTTTATTGTTGCGGCTGTGTTTTTCGTTTTATTTTCCATACATGCACACGTCGCCGACCCACCGCCAACGTGAGCTGCCTCTCGGTGGTCCCACCTGGAGGCTGACGGGCACCTGCTGGGCAGCTCGCTGGGGACCAGCGGTCCGGTGTGCCTTCCCGCCGCTGTGGAACCACAACCTCAGCGCAGCGCACCCGGCCTTGCCCCAGCAGTTGCGCCACGTGCCCCCTGGTTACCCAACTTACCTGCCTCCTCCAGAGGGAGCGGGGCATTTAATGTCTTCTCCTCTGTCCTCCCTGGCGGGGATGGAATGGAGCGCCCAGGGGGTTTTGTGTCCCCCACGAAAACCCCTTCACCGAACAGAGTCAAATTAATGTAAAACAGACTGGTGGTGGTCTTGGTGCCTTCATCCCTCCATCTCTTTCTGGTTTGGACTTGCGATCATGTGCCTCCCATTCCTCCATGGGCACCTCCGGGACCCCGTACGTGCAGGCGCGGTGTGTGCTACAGGATTCCAGAATACGGTAGCCTCAGCGGTGGAAAACTACGGGTGGCCACGGTCAGTTTAGCGCCGTCCCCGGGAAGGGCCACTGACTGTCAGCATGGTCAGTGGTCGGTAGACTGTGAGCTTCCATCCGCAGAGCCACGTCAGCTCCTCCCTCTTCCCCTGGGGGAGGGAACTCAGGTGTTTAGCCGTGCCCAGTGCTTAGCCTGATTGGTTGTAACATTAACCAATCAGGCTAAGCAGGAATGCTTACGTAGCTAGAAATGTTCTGTCCAGAGTCACCTTTTTTTTGGGGGGGGGGGGTGCGCTTAACTGGACATTCACAGCAGCAAAACACAGACTTGGGACTGATTCTGCTTTTGCTATGTTTTGTAAGTCACAAAACATGTTACAGACATGTTAACAACTTTAAATGTGACTCCAGAAACAGCCTGGACACAGAGCGGATGTTACTGCTGGTGTTTTTACCGTCAGACGGTGTGGGGGGACGCTTCTGGTGGCCTGAACCAAAAAAGACAAAAGGACGGTGTGACACATTTCAGTCTGATGTTATTGGCAGCACGCAGTTTGTCTGTGTGTGTTGCTTGAACTTCAGCTGCTTTCGGCGCCTCTCCGGGGCCTTAGGTGGTGGTGGTGGTGGTGGGGCGTACAGAGGGGCAGTGGTGATGCCATTGTTGGCCCCGTCCGACTGGACTCTAAGAGACAGCAACACTGTGCCAACATCCTCCCGCTGCCCTTTCTTGGCGGCGGCATTTCCATGCCTCTCCTCACTCTCAGGGCGGTCGGCCGGCCCGTCGTTCTGTTTGTTGCTCTCACTGCGGCTTTGTCTAAATGCTCTACTCTTTCCCATTAAGTTTGATTTGGATGTCTTTTAACAGAGCGTCATTTTTCGAATTAATAAGAAATTTTATTTTTTTTTTTGATTTTGTGTACTTTATTGATCCCCAGAGTGGTTTGTGTAGCATTCATGCAGCTTGATGGTTTCCTATAGGTAAGTAATTTTAATATGTATCACTCTGAAGTTGATGTGTCACTACTGAAGCAGGGCAGTTACACTTCACAGCCTGACTAATGCTTTTCCTCTTGTAAACAAGCTATTTATTAATCACTAATCATCCATTTTCATTTAGAAAAAAATGTTAGTGTCACACATTGGTGTTTGTAGTAAATGTACATCTGGATATTGTGTAAATGTGAGAGCCTTGAGGCATCACCATGGCAGTATGCAGTGACAGACAGCCGAATAATGGACTTGAAAAAGCAGCTCAGAGGCCCTTCAAGGAGAGTGAAGAATAGGGTGCTATGGAGCAAGCTCCAAATGAGTCCAGCCTTGAATTACGGCATTAGTTCCATACTGAAGTTTTCTCTCTGTTATTGTGTCAGAAGTGATGGGACTAACCTGCAGAACAAAGTGAGAAGTTCTTAAAAATCTGCAGAAGTTCAGTCGTTTGGTATCAGTTGGCTAATGTTTTTTTTTTTTCTGCATCACTGTTAATACATATGGTGATGATGGATTAGAGACACTTTAAGAGGTGTGTGGGGGGGGGGCAGTCATTTAGAAACCAGAGCTTTGTTAGGGAGTACTTTCACTTTCACCTTACTACAAATTCAAGACCTGGGTGCATGAAGTACTTTAGTCACAAATTAACACTTAAACAGAGCAGTTCCCGTACAGTTCCTGTAAGGGCCCTTTTACACAAACTGAGATCGTTGGGTGCTTGAGAGACCACTGAGAAACCAGGAGAGATCGCAGTTTTCCAGTGATCTCCACTGTTGCCAAAGTTGAGAGATTGTTTTGACTCTGTCAAAAACAATTTCTCAACGATCACCAGAGGAAAGTAATCTCTCAACAAACTCAATGAACTCTCAACGACCTCATTGATCTGCCTATGATATTTGATTTTGATTTTGTGTACTGTATTGATCCCCAGAGGGGAAATTCAGGGCATCCACCTGGATGGATGAAGCAGCCATGGTATGGCGCTATCCCTTCACCATTCACATACATACAGTATTCACACCTAGGGCCACTTTAGAGTCTCCAGTTAACCTAACCTGCATGTTTTTGGCCCGTGGGAGGAAACCGGAGAAATCCCGGAGTAAAACGCAGACACGGGGAGAACATGCAGTGGCCAAGGGTGAGTTGCTGTGCTGCCACAGTGCTAATCACTGCGCCACCACACCGGCCCCATTTCATCAATCTTTCAGTGAACTCTATTGGTCTTTCATCAAACGCTCAGCAATCCCTCTCTGATCTCTCAGCCATTTCTATGTTTGAGGTGGAAAAATTTGGCATTCATTAAAAAAATCGCTGAAAGATCAGTGAAAGATTGCTGAGAAATCATTGGAGATCAATGAGATTGTTGAACAGTCAAGGAGCACTCAATGATCTCATGAATTTCTCAATGATCTCTCAGAAATCTTTCGATAAATGCCACATTTTTCCGCCCCGAAGGTGGAGATGGCTGAGGGATCAGTGAGGGATTGCTTAGTGTTAGTGAGAGATAACTGGGAGATTGTTGAACACTTGTTAAGAGATCACTGAGAAATCACGTCACTACCGTTGTTTTGGATTGAGTCAAAACTGTGAAGACCGTGGCGATCACTGAAGATCCTTGAGAGATCATTAAGAGATCTTAAATGTGTGGGTAAAATCTTGTAAATTCATATGGAGGGAGTCACAAATTTAAGAGAAAAACCTAAAAAGAAACAATAGTGACTATTGCTCACTACTGCTCGCTACTCGAGTAACTTTTTTCAGTAATTTCTATTGACTACTCTTACTTGAGCAGTTAACATTATAAGGTGATGTTACTTTTACTTGAGCATAATTACTGACTACCCACCTCTGGCTTTAGTTATTTTGAAGCTGCAGCTAGAGCTGTAATATTGAACCGTTTAGCAGCAGCAACAGGCCTTGGTATGAGTTCAGCGGGATGATTACCTTAGAGAAAACCCAACTCTAGAGGCTCTATGCTCATATTTAGGCTGTGACAGGAGGGACTCAAGCATCTCTTTTTTTAAGATAAGATACACTTTAATACATCCCTGTGGGGAAATGTGTTTGCAGGGATTTGGATATCTTGCATCTCACAGAGAGTCTGCTCATTAAACCAACTGACTGACGGATTTACAGCATCACACATCAAAGTTTGGCGGAATCTGCTGTGGGGAGCAACCCTGGCTCCACCTCTGTCTCACGGTAGACAAGAATATAAAATCATGTCGCACAAACTGCAAATACTCTGTGTAAACACTAATGTGTTAACCACCAGGCAGCCCCGCTCATCTAGGACTGGAGCGAAGGTTCAGCTGGGCAAGTACTTTACAGCAAGCTGGAACATTTTTGGATGAAAAAAGTTAGACAAAAAAAAGCCTAGGTTGTTTGCAATAATGTGCTATATCTATGTACTACCAAGAGAAAAAAAAAAACTTTATTAAACATTTTACCAGCAGGAATTACTCCTTTGATGAAAAAAAAAAAAAGTGACGACTATTGGTTATGAAAATAACTGAAGCCATGAAGTGAGATGTAGGCAGAAACCCTCCCTGAATCCTAACTGTGGAGTTTCCTGTATTAACCTCATCAGCTGCTCTGTTGTCTTTTCTAGTCTGTCCTACATGCAGTCCTGTCCAACTTCAGCCAGGAAGTTTGGACATTCTGGAGGTTTTTTTTCCCCAACTACATGAACAAACTCAAGATTAACCATAAAGTTTTAAAAGGGTCATGTGATGAAAAGTTAACTTTTTCAGTGCTTTTGAGCATCTGTTGGGGATGTAGAGAAGCTGCCAATGCAAAAACCCAACCCTGTCACTAGGTCTGTAACTGCAACAAATTTTGATGGACGATAAATTTCCCCCAAATTATTGTGATAAATGACATTATTGTTGATGTCCTGAAGGCTATTTTATGCCCAGGATATAGTGATGTAATAACAGTCTCTGTAACTTTTCAAAGAGCTCTGAACTTTTATTTATGAACAATATCAGACACTGGAATAGAAAGGTGGAAAAAATGTTTAAAATAACTTAAATAAATGAAACGTAAATAAAATGAAAGTACCAAGGTGCTGTGCCTCGGTGCCTGTGGCATGCTAGCATGGGCGGCTGTAAAAAAGTGTTACTCTGACCTCTACTGGCCCGGCATAGTTATTACAATACCCTTTTTCACTGAGGCATTGACAGAAATGGTGAGTTAAATTTGTGTTCATTTCAAAAACAAAGTGTTATTTCGAAATTCTGGCAAATTAAAAGTCAAGAAAATTTGGTGATACAATGATACAAGCCTTTAGTTCCACTTAATTTTGACCAGACGAGCTGAAACAGAGAGGCAGACAGACAGACAGACAGACGGACGGACAGATACACACAGCCACAGACAGACGCACTAACCAATTATGTCTCCGTTTCACCGAGGCACACAAAAAATATATATAAAAAATTTTGGCCACTGCTATTTATATGTTGCCACGGACAACCGAGACACATGGCTTTACATCACAGATAAGCACTGTTTGTTTACGTAGTGAAACTTCATATGGACCTTACTGTCTATTTTGAGTTGTTTTTTTTTTTCCGGTCGTGTTCTCCAATACAGCCGCTATGTTGTAAATGACTGACGGTAAGAACGGTCGCACTGATCATACAAACGTACCGTAGACGTGGCTGTTGCATGAGTGACTGAGATAGTTGAAGCTGACCTCTCCAATCAGGAAAAAAATGAGGGCTTCACTGCGCCAAGCGATCGCACTGTTAAAAAAGGAGCAGACCTTTAGGCTCAGTCAGGACAAACTTTGTAATATGAGCAGACTCCAGCTTGCTGCTTCACTTTTTTTTCCCAGCTGTACCCGCTGTGTAAGCATGAGCCCTGCCTGACACGGGCAGCGTGCAGATGGACAGAAGCATCCAAAGACGGCTGAAAATGATGGCGATGTAAAAAGAAACGCACACATGTAAACGGTGACTTATTGTGGCCAGAAAACTTATCGTGGTTGTTTTTTCTTATCGTATGATTAATTGTTTTAGTTGTTATCGTTACAAGCCTACCTGTCACTTTGTTAAGGTCAGCCTTTGTTTCAGTACCCCTCTCTAAATGAGCGGCTTTGATTTAGCTCCATTTGTGACGTGAGAACTGGAGCTCACTGGAAGGATAACAGCCACACTTAAGTTTGACCTCCACCCGTTTGGGAGGATCCCTGTTAACATCCACACCCACAGTGACAGTGCCGCTGTAGCTGCTAGCCTGCTATTGCTGTTTTTCCTTAAATTCACTCACCAGGGACATCCCTATTTGTACTGGTTCAGAATCAGAATCAGAATCAGAATCAGGTTTATTGCCATTGTTCATGTAGTACACAAACTAGGAATTTGTCTCGGTGCAATGCTGCAACATTAAACATGATAAGATAAGAGAAATAAACTATACATGTAATAAAGTGTAGGATAAGATTAAGTGATACTGGTCAACAGTTAAAATATATATTAGCCAGCAGCAGATACTGTGGAGAACTATATAGTGCAGTCGGTAATGCAGGAAGAAAACAGTGATGATTGACATGAGTCTGGTTGAGCTGCTGTACATGGTGCACGAGAGTCAATAAGTCACTTAGTGTTCAGCAGTCTAATGGCAGAGGGGAAGAAGCTGTTCATGTGACGGGAGGTTTTAGTCTGGATGGACCGAAGTCTTCTACCAGAGGGGAGGGGGGCAAACAGTACGTGACCAGGGTGTGAGGGATCGGCTATGATCCGGCCAGCACGCCTCCGGGTCCTGGAGATGTACAGATCCTGGAGAGATGGGAGCTTGCAGCCGATCACCTTCTCAGCAGTGCGCACGACGCGCTGCAGCCTTAGTCTGTCCCTGGCAGTGGCTCCTGCGTACCACACGGTTATGGAGGTGGTGAGGATGGACTCGATGATGGCTGTGTAGAACTGCACTAACATCTTGGTGGGTAGCTTGAGCTTCCTCAGCTGCCGCAGGAAGAACATCCTCTGCTGGGCTTTTTTGATGAGTGAGCTGATGGTCAGCTCCCATTTGAGGTCCCTGGTGATGGTAGTGCCTAGGAAGCGGAAGGAATCAGCAGTGGTGATGAGAGAGCCTGAGAGGGTGAGGGGGGGCAGAGGAGTAGTGACTTTCCTGAAGTCTACAATCATCTCCACTGTCTTCAGAGCGTTCAGCTGCAGGTTGTTATTGCTGCACCAGGACGCCAGCTGGGCCACCTCTCTCCTGTAGGCGGACTCGTCGCCGTTGGAGATGAGCCCGATGAGGGTGGTGTCGTCCGCAAACTTGATCAACTTGACAGACTGGTGGCTGGAGGTGCAGGAGTTGGTGTAAAGGGAGAAGAGTAGGGGGGAAAGTACACAGCCCTGGGGTGATCCGGTGCTGATGCTAGTATAGTCTGAGACAGTCTTTCCCAGCCGCACATGCTGCCTCCGGTCCGTCAGGAAGTCAATGATCCACCTGCAGAGGGAGTCAGGCACGTTGAGCAGGGACAGCTTGTCCCGGAGCAGAGCTGGGCGGATGGTGTTGAATGCGGAGCTGAAGTCCACAAACAGGATCCTGGCGTAGGTTCCCGGGGAGTCCAGGTGCTGCAGGATGGAGTGGAGGGCCAGGTTGACTGCATCGTCTACAGACCTGTTGGCTCGATAGGCAAACTGCAGCGGGTCCAGGAGAGGGGTGGTGATGGACTTGAGGTGGGACAGGACCAGGCGCTCAAAGGACTTCATGACTACAGAGGTGAGCGCTACAGGTCTGTAGTCATTAAGTCCAGTGATCCGTGGTTTCTTGGGGACAGGGATGATGGTGGAGGATTTGAGGCAGGATGGCACGTGGCATAACTTAAGGGAGGTGTTAAAAATGTCTGTGAATACAGGAGCCAGCTGTTTCGCACAGAGTCTCAGGGTGGAGGGAGACACGCCGTCTGGGCCGGGGGCCTTGCGCGGGTTCAGTCTGGAGAACTGTTTGAGCACATCCTGCTCACTGATGATAAGGGGAGGGGGGGAGGAGGGGGGGGGGTGCCTTAAATGAAGTAGGGAATGTGGAGGCTGTGGAGCTGGAGGGAGGGGGGGAGTTGGACACAGATGACGAGGTGTCAAAACGGGCATAGTGTTGGGACAGTCTTTGACAAAGGGCTTTGTCATCCTGACCTTTAGGAGCCTTAGGCCGATAGTTGGTGATCTGCCTCAGTCCTCTCCACACGGAAGCCGAATCATTAGCAGTGAACTGCTGCTGGAGTCTCTCTGAGTATAGAGATTTAGCCCTCTTCAGCTCTCTGTTAAACCGGTATTTAACCTCCCTGTAGCAGTCCCTGTTTCCACTTTTCAGCGCTGCTTCCTTCTCCTTCCTGATCTGTCTGAGCTTAGCTGTGAACCAGGGTTTGTCATTAGAGTAACTCACCCTGGTGCGTGATGGAAGAATGTTCTCTTCACAAAAGTGGATATATGAGTTCACAGTGTCTGTGTACTCATCCAGATCATGCGTGGCTCCTTTAAACATGCCCCAGTCAGATATTTCCATGCACGTTTCCAGCTTCTCCTCAGCATCACTGGTCCGTATCTTCGTAGTGCTCACAACAGGTTTAGTGAGCTTCAATCTCTGTCTGTATGTGGGAATGAGGTGAACCATCACGTGATCAGATAATCCCAGCGCAGCTCGAGGGACAGCGCGATATGCGTCTTTCACTGTGGTGTAACAGTGATCCAGTGTGTTTAATCCTCTGGTGGGGCATTTAATAAACTGTTTGTAGCGGGGGAGATCGTGGCTCAGATTGCACTGATTAAAGTCGCCAGCCACAATAATCAGCGAGTCTGGAAAACTCCGCTCTGTGTGTTGAATGTGATCCGCGAGCACGCGCTGAGCTTCGCGCGTGTCCGCGTCGGGAGGGGCGTACACAGCGATCATTATGAAAGAAGCAAACTCCCGCGGGGAATAGAAGGGTTCACTAATCCATAGTCAGTAATATATCTTGCATCATTCAACAGGCCGGCACATCAGCCCCTAGCATCATGGCTAGCCGGCTGAGGTTGTGTCTACTGCCTTATTTAGGTGAGCCTGTAGATGAGCTAGCTGTCGGATCGTGGGCAGGTCTTAAAGACGCACTCTGGTGGCTATAAATCCCCTATAAAACAAATCTACTGTATATTTCCCAAAATGGTATCTTATGCCCTTTTTTTCTACAAACAAAACATTGTCTTACAGTTTTGTGTCAAACCCCCCCCCCCCCCCAAACACCAGAATTAGTGACTAGGCCCAACCCACATACCACAAGGCTAACAATGGCTAGCGCTACATTAAACAGCATAAATCCTGTGATAAAAAGACTTACCAACTGAAGGACATGCCCAGTTGTATCCACAGTGGCCCAGGATAATGACTGAAACTGCATCAGTCCTTAGAAGCAGTTTAATGGTAAAGCACATCTTAATTTAGGTCAAGTTTTCAATGCAGCTGTCCAAAAATGCTAACTGGCCCTGGAGGCTATCTTCAGTTAGGCCAGAGAATCCTGACTGGCTCAACGCTACTCACATGCCAGCGGCTGTATGTAGCTACGTCACCAAAAGAACGCTTCGTCGAAACTTGCCTTTTTCCATGGGGCAGGGCTTAAGTGAAACTTTAAAGCAAGAAAACAGAGACGTAAGACATTTGAGTGATTTTGCTCGATATGTCTTGTAAGTCATAAAAACATGTTACAGACATGTTAACAAGAAAAAAAAAACTTGGCGGGGTGTCACTTTAATGCGCCACAGTCAGTAATATATGGCTTACTGGTATATTTTGGCAATAATAGGCTGGCACATTGGCGTTTTAAGCCCGCCTAGCATTAGCAAAGTTAGCCTTTCACTCATTCAAGGTTGTTTCTGTGTTTTTTTTGTACCCCGGGGGTAAGCCGTATCTTTTCAGCCGCTCAAACCAAGCACACCCCTCCCTACAGTGATACTTCATTTGGGCTTTTACATGATCACATTCAGCCTTTAGTTATGTTAGTTTGCTCAGCCTGTCTCTGCCATCTCGCAGTAACCAGCCAACATTAGCCTCAACTTCTCGCAGTGACGAAAGACAGGAGGTGGGTTGGAGTGGCGCTCATTCAAAGGACCACACACTAAAATGTGGTTTTCTGAGGAAGCCTGATTGAAATGGGTTGAAATTGGGGCTGAACTAACTGATCAAAGCACGTCACAGACGATTCTCTGAGACCTCTGGGAACGGTGTCACAACATGTGGAAAAAGTGTCTCATATGTGCCCTTCAAACACCAGCCCTGCTGTAGTTTTGAGCACCTGTCTGTATTTAATGAGTAAAAGAAGTGAGTCAGCGAGAACCACCGTCACCTGCCCATGCACCTCTGAACTCACATTTCACCACTTTCCTTTTATTAATAAGAGCAGGAAGTTAGGATTTTGGGCTTGTTGCAGGTTCAGTTCTACTCTAAACAGTCTAGTATGTCTAGTGTATGAAATAGTAACTTTTACGGCAGGCCCTGATGACATGAATGAACATGTTGTGGATGTTACTTGGTCCGCTTTAAACGGATCCCTGACACTGAAGGCTAACTGTTACTGACATGCAGATTTATCTGGCTTAGCGGGCCAAACATTCAGCACGGCTAAATCACAGGACCAGGATTAGCACAGGCTGCTAAGACTGGCGTTTCCTGTTGTTCTGAACCAGTCTGATGCCTTCTACAACGTGACATTCTTTAGGAAAGTTGGAGGTACTTTTTTTTTTTTTTCTTTTTAGTTTGACAAAAAAAATGTGGTGGTCAGTTAACTGCAGTGACGGAGATGATTATTTATACATATTAGGAATGCAGAATTTAAAAAAATAGTTTATAGGAGAGATCCAAGTCAGGGGTCTGCAACCTGTGGCGCTGGAGCCACATGCAGTTCTGTTGCCCACTGCCATTGGCTTCCTGTAGCTTTGAAAGAATAATAAATATATAAAAATAAAATATGAGAGAAAAAGGCTTAAATTTGTGTGAGAACTTTCAAATTAAGAGAAAACACAAATTAACCATGAAAGATAGCAAATTTATAAGAAAAAGTTGCATATTTACGCATTTATTAAAATTTGCTTAAAAAGTCAGTAATTTACAAGAAAAAGGGGTTGTAAATTTACAAAAGTATTTATAAAGAAAAAGTCACAAATTGGGCAGCGCGGTGGCGGAGTGGTTAGCATTGCGGCAACGCAGCAACTCACCCTTGGCCGGGGGATCCTGAGTTCGATCCCAGCCCCTGACCAACAGTGATCTGTGTGGAGTTTGCATGTTCTACCTGTGTCTGCGTGGGATTTCTCCGGTTTCCTCCCACAGGCCAAAAACATGCAAGTTAGGTTAATTGGCACCAACTGGGGATTCTAAATTGTCCTTAGGTATGACTGTGAGAGTGAATGGTTGTCTGTCTCTCTGTGTTGGCCCTGCGATGGACTGGCGATCTGTCCAGGGTGTACCCTGCCTCTCGCCCAAAGATGCTGGGATAGGCTGCAGCCCCCCCGCGACCCGAAAAGGATTAAGCAGAAGAAGATGGATGGAAGTCACAAATTTGTGAGAAAACACCTAAAATGGCCCAAATATACAGTCATGTGAAAAAATTAGGACACCCCACTAAATATTCAGTCCTTTATTAAGAAATGTTCACATATCTATGTCTAACCTTGTTTTTATTTGCATTTTTAAACATTTATTTTAGCCATTTTAAGTGGGAATGAATGTGGGGGTGTCCAAAAAAAGATGGGGGTGTCCTAATTTCTTCCTCACTATTTGTTTCGAATTATATTTTACAGAAAATTTAGAAAAAAGTCTTTAATTTTTAATTGTTTAGTTGTATTACATGAATCTCCCAGTATTTTAAACACTGATATTAAATATCCATATGTCCAAATATGCAAAAAAAAAACAAAAAACCACAGGGTTATACAGGGTGTCCTAATTTTTTCACATGACTATGTGAGACTTTAAATTTAAGAGGGAAAAAAACACAAATTTACAAGAAAAGATTGCAAATTTGAGGAAAAAGTTGCTAATTTCAAGAAAATAGGTTGCAAATTTATCAGAAATTTTTAAATATTTACAAGAAAAAGTCCCAATTTTGCAAAACAAACCAAGCAAAAAAAAAAAAATAATAATAAAGGAAATGATGTGAGGTAAATTACACATTTAAGAAGAAAAAATAATGCTGGTGTGCCAGTAAAAATGTGTTTTTAAAATTCTTATTTTTTTCTTAAATTTAACCTTTATTTATGCCGGGTTGTTCCATTGAGAGGCAACCTCTGTTTTTCAAGGACGCCCTGTTCACACTCACACCAGGAAGCTGCCCAGTCCAACCACAGACTGACCTGTGGACACTCAGCAAAGCAAAAGTTAAAAAAGTTAGACTGACCATGATTTCATTTATGAAAGCAATAAATGAGTGGAAACAATACAAGGCGTCACACAGCTGCTTTCCCTTCATTTCTGAGAGTGACGTGGGGAGAGTCCATCGTAGAGGTTCCCACCCCCTGGATTATTCTGAGAGGACATGACTGCCCGGCTCGTCTTCTCATCAGTATTTCCTGTAACACCCCGTAGCTCTTCACGTCCACAGAAACATGGGAGTCCCTCGCCATATTTCAGTGATATGAGCGCCATCTCAGATCTGCAACAGTGACTCAGCACATGATAGGTCTCGTCGTTTTGACTCTTTTTTTTTTTTCTTTTCCCTGCAGCACTGACGTGAGCCTGGTGAAATCCAGGGCCTGTGCTGAACTTCTTTAATTTTCCGACCCACTTCACACCACTTTATCTCTAAGCACAGACAATAGTCGTCAGTCCTGGGGAAGGAATGAGCTCACATTAGGCAAATGGGCTTAAGAACAGAGGAATAACTTTCTGATGTCAGCTTCAATCAACCTCCGCCGATGTGACGATTATGTGAAGATGAAACCCACAGCATCATTTCCCCCTCATTAACTCGCTAATTACCTAAAAAAAAACTTAATTTTCTTTGATTTGCTTTTAACAAAACAAGGATGGGGTTAGAGCAGCAGGATATGTGAGAGGCCTGCAACAGCAAACTGTTGAACTGAAACAAACATTTTGAGGTTTTTTTTCCCCATCTTTTGAAATAGTAGACAGAACATCTGTGTTCTGGGTTTGTGTCCCACTGTATAAGTAGTGTAGCGTTGTGGCCTCACAGCTAGTAGGTTTGTGGTTCAAATCCGCTGGTTGTCAGCGTCCTAGTGTGGAGTTTTCCAGTTCCTGCCATGGTTTCCTCCCACAGTTCATAGGCATAACTGTGTCTCTCCAGGAAAAGGAGGTTTGCACAAAGTAAAGCACTGACTGGCCTGGTAGTTCAAATTAAAAAAAAAAAAAAAAAAAGCACCATACAAGTGCAAATCAGTCACTTTGGGATATCATATTGTTTCTTATCTTTCTTTTTATAGACTAAAATTTGATTAATGCAGACAAATAGCAATGAATTAAAATAACACCAATTTCACAAGTGTCTCTGTTTTAATAAGCACTGTGTATGAATGAATGACTGCTTCTGCCAGCAGCAGCTAACTGCAGTCGGAGGAGCCGTCCTGGTCGCTGTGTCATAAAAAACAACTGTAAAATAAGCTGAAATAACTTTTAGAATGAGCTATATGTATGGTCACTTGTTGATGGATATTCCAGCTTGGATCTTTGACCTTGGATGGGGTGGAGCCACAAACCGTAGCTAAGCTAAGTTACCTGCTAGCATGTCTATTAATGTGATCGCAGGGCGATCCCTACCAAAATATAACAAAATAAGTATGAATAACACCTGGAAGTGAGACATGTGATCGACTGTGGTTCGTTCAGTGAACAAGCTGAGGACACGGCTGTCTAGCGTAGTGAGTAGAATATATAGAGATGAGCCATAAAAACCACGGTCGCACCATGTAGCCAACAAGGCTAGCTGTGCTGTTGGCATGTGACTTCTGAAGTCTGCAGGAACACAGCCGCCATCATTAAAATGGGCAGATATGAAGGTGCAAGGGTGGTATCATTTCAGTGAGGTTTGGCTGGGACATCACAGCCGGAGGCAAATCATCTCAACGGGTGACTGACCAAATCTGACCCGAACACGTCAGGTGCCCAAATTTATGAGCAAAAGCACTGAAAAGTGAACTTTTTCGTCTGGTGTGCCCTGTAGCAGCCCTTCAATGGCTTGATTTGAAGTCCTCAGTCCTCGATAGAGCTTTCAGAATGTGACTGAGCCAGTGTCATATTACTTCAACGGTAACCTGCCGGGAGGTTGTGGGTTCACACCCCAGCCGGGTCACACCAAACACCACATAAAAATTGTACTTTCCACCTTCTAGCTTGGTGCTCAACATAATAGAATGGAGAAAGGAAAAAGTTAATAGCTATAGAAGATGGAAGACATCAGCCCCAGGGCACTGGCTGCAAAATGGGATGTCTGTGCCAGTGTTTTTCAATCTTTTTTGAGCCACGGCAACCTTTTTACATTGAAAAAAATGCTGCAGCACCCCAACAACCCCAGACGTTATAAAATGACACATTGTTGCCTATTACAACATTTCTAATTACAATTTAGTCTTGTAATTTGTTTATACTCGGTGTGAAACGCAGTGCAATTACATACAAAGTCATCAGAAAGACAAACACACATATTTGCTCTGGGTGACACCAGTACACGCAAATTCACACAAGTTAGATTTTGTTCAACTCAGGCCAAAAATTCACTTGATGCTTGGTCATGATAGCCAATCAGCACTGAGATTCCACTGTTGTGGGGAGAATAAATTACTGTAGTTTGAAAATGAAACCGCCACTCACTGGAGACTTTAGTGATGCACTCGCGATGTCACCGGCAGAGCGCTGCTTGTTTGGTGCTGGGGCAGCCGACATTGGGATGTGGTTTCTGGAGGGGGAGGTGGCATTTTTCTGGCTGGTGTGACCCTCCAAATGGTGTGGTTGGTTTTTCTGGGGGATTTCTGTGGCAGGCGTGGAGTGGCTACTCTTTGGATCCAAAAATGGAAGCTGAAAAAGAAGACGGCTTGCGTTCATACTGCCGCCCACTGATGTGAGCCTCTACAGGCATCGACACACAACAACAGCAAATTATTTGCAATTTTTTTTCGCACTAATTAAGTGGAATTAGACAATTTTTTTCACAGAACCCCAGACAATCTCTCACAGCGTTCTAGGGTCCCGGGGCACCCCGGCTGTGGAATTAATAGCATGACCAATCAAATACACAACTTCAACAATATTTTTTTTAAAAAGCTAAAAAAATGTCTCGATTAACTACTTTGAGATTCCAGACAAAACTTAAGTTTGTTGAACTGAAAACTGCATTTTGATATCACATTTACTGCCAGAAGTTAAGACCGTTATGCCTTGCGGAATACTGACGTGTCTCCTGGCAGAACAACTTACTGTGAATTTAAAAAACAGTCCATCAGCCCATATGATAAAGCAACTTAATCTGCAAACTAAATGACTGCTTATTTGAGCTTGTAATTAACCTTTATATATGCGTTTCAGTAGTCAAAGGTTAAAAATTTGCATTTTAACACCAGTGACCTTCTATGAATGTCTGTGCTGGTGTGAGTGGTGTTGGTGCCAAAATCAGATCAGATTTCCAACTCATTGGTTTTATAGTCAGCTTAGAATGATGAGACGTTTATATTTAAAAGAGAACTAAATTGCTGTTTTCAGTCTTTTGTTACACTAAATAAAAAGGGTATTTTTTTAGTTTGTCATCCAGGGATATCTCCCTAGAAACATTAAGCTACCGCTGCTTCCTCTTCTTCTTTTTTTTTTTTTTTTGGTAGAATATCCTGTTTCGTTTAAATTCCTTGAACCCTCCTCCTCCTCTCACCATCCCTCATGCCACCGTGAATGTGGAACATGCTATCTGGAGCAGTGCGCTGGCTGGGCCTTGGTCGATTGCTGCTCCGTTTTAGTCGCTTTTAAACAGAGCGTTCTCGTTTTGGGAGTTCAGATGTGGATATTTATATCAAGCGGGTCAGTTGATGAAGAACCAAAATGAGCAGAAACACTGGGTCCTGTCAGCCTAATGACCTTCCCTGCCTCGTGATTTTGAGCGGAGTCAGGTAAGGACCAAAAGGGGAGCGAAGAGTTCAGCTCCCGAGACCCTTAAGTCAGCCGATGAAAGCAGGGCAGAAGATGCATGGCGTCTGCTCTGCCACTAAAGTCTATTTTTGTCCCCCCAAAAAATGGATCAGTGCAGATGTGTGAGCTCGGTCAGCACACTTTACAAATGTCAAAGGTCAAATAAAAGTGACACTTGTTCAGGGCAAAAACATCATGAAAACTTCTTGAGTTGTCTGACAAAAGATCGACATAGTTCAGTGCTGTCATGGCTTCTCTTTAACAGAGCGATATTTAAATCATTCTTCTCACATATCACATATAATGTACAGTACAGTACTGTTATGTATTCCACCACTGTTATGCTTGGCAGCTTTGTCTGTTTGATGCAAAAATTACACAAAACCGGTGACCCAATTTCAATAAAATTACATGGAAGGATGGAGTGTGGGCCACAGAAGAAGATTTGAGAGTCGATTCAAGTCAAGTGGCAGCTTCAGGAATATATACAATGGGGAAAATAAGTATTGAACACGTCAACTGATCGCTGTGACGTGTCGTTCATCAGCTGTTTTCCTTAGGCGTGGCCAGCCTGATGGACCTGACAGATCCACCACGCCGGCCATGCCTCCTGCCGCCAGGTGGTCTCTGGAGGATGCAGATCATGTGACAAGACATACATCAGGGAAACGGGAAGAACACTCAACACAAGAAAGAAAGAACACCAGAAGGAACGCGGAAAGGAAACACTAGGACGACTTACAAGATCACAAAAAGAAAAGGCAGAACAAGAAACCCTGAAATCAGCAATATTGGATCGCTGCAAAAGGAACAACCACATCACGGGCTGGGACAACACAAGAATCACTGGATCGGAGGGTAATAAACACAAACGCTGGATCAAGGAAGCCATAGAAATCAGAAAACATGCAAAGGACACCATGAACCTGGATGAGGGAGCATTCATGCTCCCCAAAACCTAGGACTCCATCCTCCAGAGACCACCTGGCGACGGGAGGCGTGGCCATCATGGTGGATCTGTCAGGTCCATCGGGCTGGCCACGCCTAAGGAAAACCGCTGATAAACGACACGTCACAGCGAGCAGCTGATGCTTCTGAAGAAGACTGCAGGTGTCAGTCAAAACATGTCAAGGTAAAAAACAAACATCTACCTTTTTGTCTGACAAAAAAGGAACTGTAAATTAATTATGGTTATTTTTCTATTTAGAAGAAATATTCTAAATATTTAAAGATATATTAATAATATATTACTTAAAGAAACTGTTAATAAATAAAAAAAAACAGCACACATTTATATTATTATCCTACTTTACTTTTTAAGATCGGATTTCTTTTGCTGTTTACTTAGTGGACAGAAAAGTGTGATGATGATATTGTGATAATTTGTACCACTGTGATGTTAAAATTGCAGACACATTATAAACCTAGAGGCTCCATAATTCGATAAAAAGCAGTCATGAGCCTGAATATTCGAGCCGCTAAAGTCTTTGATGATGTTAGGGTGATTGTGAAATAATGTGAGCATAAATCATCAACCAGTGTGAAGGGTGAGTCTCCTCTTTCTGTCTCAGACCGCCTTTGTCTGAACGTCACCGAGTGTGATCGGATGACGCCTCCTGTGTGTCTGTGGCGTCGGTAAAGAAAAGCTACGGGCATGAATAGATGAGGGTAACTTGGCTGAACGCTGCTGTCTGCTAAGGACTGTTTAAACAAACACATCTAAGCTGTGGCGCAGACGCCACGGCCTGCCCGAAGAGGTTTTAGCTTCTGATTGTTCAGTTCCCAGTCGATTCACATCACTGGGTTGTAATTTCCATTAAGATTCTCAGTATTTGTTACAGACTCAATTTATCACAGAGTAGTACTGAGTTAAATTCTGGCATGAAGATGGATGTGTCTGAAATACAAAAAATTTTTTCCCACTTATTATATTACCCAGTAGTTCAAATATGAAATACTTTCCTTACTAACATAATAGTGTTAAATGGCCTGTAAACTATTTATGTATGGATTAAATAACAAACAAATGTGAAGTGGCCTAGTGATTGTGAAGTGTGTTGTGGGAGCGTGCTGTTCAGGAATGGTAGCCCCTGGTTTGGCAGGGAAAACAAGAAACAGACTAAGCCAGCTAGCTGCTAAGTCAGAAATCACATCTCAATTTACACATAAATAGAATAATTGGAAACAATTATACATGTGTCCAGATAAGAGGGAGTATTACAACTGCCATTACACCTGCCTCCCTCTCATTCACACTCATGTATTCTGTCTTGCTTCTACTGACTCCCATTCCTCTTCTCTCCAGTGCATACCTCCACCTCTCCAGGTTCTCTTCCACCTGCTCCCTACTCTCACTACAAATCACAATCTCAGACATTTCCAAACTGGCAAAATTTGGTTGAAAAAATGTTGAAAAGACAACTTTGCCAACAGTCTAAATGTTTGGATTAGATTTAAAAGTGAAAGATGAAAATTAATCTTTTTTCAGGTCGTTGAAAAGATAATAATCCATCCATCCATTTTCTACCACTTTTCCAGAGGTCCGGGTCACAGAGGCAGAAGCCCAGACTTTCCTCTCCCCAGCCACCTGCTCCAGCTCTTCAGAGAGGATGCCAAGACGTTCCCAGGCCAGCTGGGAGATGTAGTCTCTCCAGTGTGTCCTGGGTCTGCCCCAGGGTCTCCTCATAGTGGGATGTGCCCAAAACACTTTAGCAACCAATAATGTAATGTCTGCCAACAGTGTAATAACCTGCCAATAATGTTGGGAATTTTAAATGTAATAAAGACAATAACATAATAGGTTTCCAATAATGTAATTAAGTTTTTGATCCAATAATGTAATAACATATTACATTATTAATAATAATACATTAATAATAATAATTAATACATTAATAATAATTAATGTAATACGTTATTACATTATGTAATAACGTATTACATTATTGGCAGCTTGTTACATTATTGGCTTTGTTACATTTAAAATGGCCAAAATTATTACATTATTGGCAGGTATTATATTGTTGGTTGCTACACACCTCAAGTGGGAGGTGTCCAGGAGGCATCCTGATCAGATGCCCAAACCACCTCAACTGGCTCCTTTCAGTGTGGAGGAGCAGCGGTTCTACACTGAGCTTCTCCCGGATGACTGAGCTCCTCACCCTATCTCTGAGGGAGAGTCCAGCAATCCTACAGAGAGAGCTCATTTCAGCCACTTGTATCTGTGATCTCATCCTTTCAGTCATTACCCAAAGCTCATGACCATAGATGAGGGTAGGGACGTAGATTGACCGGCAAATCGACAGCTTCGCTTTGGGGCTCAGCTCCCTCTTTACCATGACAGACTAGTACAGCATCCGCATCGCTGCAGTGCCAATCCATCTGTCAATCTCTCTCTCCATTCTCCCCTCACTCGTGAATAAGACCCCGAGATACTTAAACTCCTCCATTGGGGGCAGGAGCTTGTCCCTGACCCGCAGAGGACAATCCACCTTTTTCCGGCTGAGGACCATGGACTCAGACCTGGAGGTGCTGATTCTCATCCCAGCCGCTTCACACTCAGCAGCAAACCGTCCCAGCAAGACCTGTAGGTCATTGCTCGTAAAGCCAACAGGACGACATCATCTGCAAACAGCAGAAATGAGATCCTGTGGTCACCAAACATGACACCCTCCGTTCCTTGGCAGCGCCTAGAAATCCTGTCCATAAAAATTATGAACAGGATTAGTGTCAAAGAGCAGCCCTGGCGGAGTCCAACTCTCTCTGGAAACGAGTTCGTCCGATTGTTGGCGATACGAACCAAACTCTTGCAATGGTCATATAGGGAAAGCTAATTATTTTTTGATTAAATATGGTTTGTTTCAGGCACAGCCCAGTCTTCAGTGATTATTTTGGGCTAAATTAACGCTTAGATAGACCAACCAGATTTAGTCCAAAAAAGAATGTCTAAATTACACATGGCACTGGGTGAACTAGGACCAAAAACTTAAAATAAAAATTCATTCACATTGGCTTGTTTTTGCTTTACAACCACCCTAGTCATGGAGTCTATACTGTACCTGGCTGTAGTACTCAACACAATATATGCTATAATAACAAAAAATCTAACTAAAAATGTACTTTTTCCTATGAAACCAAAAGTAATCTCTTAACAGATTTGCTGCTTACAAGCTGACAATTCTGATGTTGTTTAATATATCATGGACTTCACTATTACCATGGCAATTTATAGTTACTCCCCACCCTCCTTAATAATGATGAATGATGCTTTTCCTTCTGAATAAGGCCCTTCAAACATGACGTGTCGGAGTGGTTGCCAGTTGAGGACCAGCGGCCGGTAAACAAGGTTAAAGGCTAAAGGTGGTGTGACCTTTTAAACTGTGCACCTATGCCACTGCCACAGATTTATCTCTGTTAGCTGTTATTAGGAGTAAAGGTGAACCTGGACAGAGCAGTGGCAGTGACAGCCGCTCCTCTCAGCCGTTTCTTTCATCTATGTTCTCTGTCCTCTGGGGATAAACAGGCCCGTTTTGCTCTGACTGAGAGTGCCTTTGTTGTTGTTGTATCTTGTCGTACCAGTCTGCAGTGTCAGCGAGCAGTCAGCCTACAGGCAGCCGTCAGCAGCCAACGCAGTCTCTTCTCCTCCATTTCACCTGAGAGAAGCACATCGGGAGGTCAGAGGGACACGGTGTCTCCCTGGACCTCAGTCTTCTAAAGCAGATTTACAAATTTCTGCCGTGGCCGGGTACCGCCTGCGTCTCCAGTGTCCGTTCTGATGAGGTTGTTTATTGCCATTGTCAGAGGTGAAGGTATCAAAGCAAGCTTGCAAATCATGGCTCACCCTTGCAGCTTAGTCATCGTGCTGTGAAGCCGGATGCGCCTGTGGGATGATCTGCTGAAGTGTCAGAACGCGGCGTCGTTCTCCAACAAAATCCCTCAGACGCCTCTCATCACTCGCTCCATGCGGTGGTCATTTCAGTAAAAATGCCTCTTTTCTTTTTCACATCAGTAACGGACGCTGCTGGGTGTGTCTGTTTTGTCCAGACACCTATGATGTCCTCGTTTCTGATTTGCTTGATTGGTGACATTTTCCAGAAAGAGCACAGTGGGACAGTGGGTGTATCCCACTCAACCACACACCCGTCTCTGATGCTTTAACTGCACTTTCACACTCAGTCAGTGTGTTAGTTCGGACAGCCTGTGTTTGCTAGCAGAGCTACAGTCGGTCCGACTGAGCTAACATTAGCATTAGCCACATAGTGGTGTAGAGATCAGCAGTGGTGACAGAGGGAGGGTGGGGTTAGAGCACATTATAGGTGGGGGGGGGGGGAATTGGGGATCATTAGGATTATCTCCGCAATTTTATGTACATTGTTTCACCTGTGAAGCCACTACCGTACCTGTGTATATTTACATAATCCTGGGCTATTTTTATTTCAGCCATGTGTTTAATCGTGTGTTCTGTCACCGTGTTTTATCTAATCCTTCTCTCATACTTTATTGCGCAGTAGCCTGGTGGAGCACCCACAATTTCGTTGTACTGTACAACTGTACAATGACAATAAAGCCTATTCTATTCTATTCTATTCTTCTAAAGCAAAGTCAACAAAAACAGCCTGTTGTGAGGAGGACTTCTTCAACTAGGTGTAAAGTGGTACTGATATAGTTGAACCCTGAGACATTTTGACTAGAGCATGTCACAGACATTTAATTTAGACTTCTAGGACCTGTGTCAATATGTGGAAGAAGGGCATGACATAGGCACTTCATGTTTAAATATTGTTTCACTTTATAGACTTGTTTATAGACCATTAAATGCTGTATGCACCTGCCCAGAGACGACAGGTGGAAACAGAATCTGTGCTGAAACCTGGTAGGTTTCTGTCCAGTCGTTCTTCAGCCTCATCGGACTGTATCTGCGTCAGTTTTTTCATAAATTTGGATCCTTTTTCATGTGAATTTGCAACTCTTTTCTGATAAATTTACCGTTTTTCTTGTAAAATTTAAAATTTTTGGCTCATTCTGGCGAGGCCAAAAGGAGCTGATGTGATGGTCCAGTGTGTGTCATACAGCCGTCCATCTGTCCACGTTTCACAAAGATCACGAGTCTTACTCAGTATTTGCCCTGATGCTCAGGCTGGTCTGCATCTGTTTTGCTCAAAGGTCTTTTTTTCTTCAAATTTGAATCTTGTTCTTTTATATTTGTAAATGTATTCATGTATATTTGTGGCTTTCTTGGTAATTTTTGTGACTTGATAATAGTTTTCTGAATTTTTTTTGATTTACCTTTATTAAACTCAAGCAATATCCCAATGTCACATCTGAAAATCGATTGCCAGTATAAGAAATATGTGGATGACTGAATAATTGGGTACAACCATAGTTTTTTTTGTACGTTGTTCCTATTTCAAATAGAGATATAAATTAAATAATATGAATGAATGTAAACTATTAAAAAATATATATTTTTAAATATTGCTTTTTTTTGTCTGATTTGTTCCTTTATTTAGATTCTCTTTTCACTCCTGAATTGTTCAACATATGGCTTCTTTGTTTTAATCTTATTTTTCTTTTTGCATTTTGGGATCAAAGTAACATTTTATTTATTACCTTCGCCAAAGGGGGAGGTTATGTGATCATTGGCGTTGGTTTGTCTGTCTGTTTGTTTGTTTCTGTTTGTTTGTCTGTTTGTTTGTTAGCAAGATAACTCAAAAAGTTATGGACAGATTTTCATGAAATTTTCACAGATTGTCAGAAATGGGGTATCCTACAGATGATTAGATTTTGGTGGTGATCCGGATCACCGTCCACAAGAAAACCGCCATTACGCAAAATGCCATTTTCGTGAATAACTACTAAACCACTAATCCTATCATTGTCAATCCAATTGCTTGTCATATGTTTTCATGGTCAAGGAATCTGAAGACTGTATGGGGGGGGAACTGTGGCGCTAAACCGCCATTACGAAAAATGCCATTTTCGTCAATAACTACTGAACCACTAATCCTATCATTGTGAATCCAATTGCTAGTCATATGTTTTCATGGTCAAGGAATCTGAAAACGTACACACAAACACTGTATGGGGGGAACTGTGGCACTTGGCGGAGGTCTGCGCTCTCCCGAGTGCTCTTCTAGTTTTGCCTCGTCATGATTCCTTCTTCTGATCAATTTTTGACACCCCAATTAATTATTTGATCAGCCACAGTTGCTGTGTTTACTGCTCACCCCATTTAAGGTATTTTGCAATTAAATTCAAAAGGTGCATGAACAACTCAAAAAAGTAAAAAAAAAAAATAAATCATCAAAGGTAATTAAATAGATAAAAGAAATCAATGCATATCAAATACTGGAGATTATTTTTATCAGCTTTAGCAAAATAGAATAATTATAAAATGAACTGATGAAATTTGAAAGGTGTTGCAGTGGACAATAAAATCACCAAATAATCTACAGAATTTGAATTTGTCCTGCAGCCCTTTTCCACACTTATACCTTGCTTCTGATCCAATGTGAAAACACTAATTTCAGCCAGGTCAACGTCAACTTTGTTGTTGTGGTTTTTAGAGCACATTCTGGGACGTTGAGGTTGGGGTGCAAAGTTACCAGCTGTTGAAATTCACCAAAACAAAGAGCCAGTGTGCTTGACGTACACATTATCCCCCATTAGTGATGGAAGATTCATGTGATTTATCAGTGCTCTCTTTCACAAGTAAAATCTAATAGTCATTTTAACATATGGAGTTAAAAATCAATTTATTCTACATAACAAAATGTGTGATGCCGATTTTACTCCTCTGAAAAACAATCTCCAGAAGAGTTAAAGTGAAAGTTTTATAATGTGAGAGGAGGTTGAATCACTAAAAGCTCCTGACATTTCTCTATCTGAAAATGCCACAGCTGATGGTTTGACAGATATGAGGAAAATGTGGTGAATCTAAAACGATTCTCTCTGCTGCCTCTTTGTTTTTCCTCCTAAATCACTGTTCATTCCATTTGGTTCAATTATGATTCAAAAAATGCATTAAATGGATCAGCCGGAAAAGCATAATACAGCTGTGATTATCGTCTGGGATGTGCCAGCGACTCGGAGTGCTTCTCCCTCTGACTCACAGGTTTTAAAGTGTTGAATATTACCTATCAAGAAGTGGAGTTGTTTCGGTTTCTTTTTTGATCTGCAGAATCAAATTTTTATTTAAATTCTGCATCTGATCCTTCATTTTCAAATACTTTTCTCCATTCTGGTATGGAATTGTGTAGGTGAAATAAATGTGAAGTAATTACAAGACAGAGACGATTCTGTTCGAGGTGTTACAGAGAAAACATGTTGGGAGCCTAAAACGTAAAGGAAAGGCCTAGTACTGCAAACCCAAGGGACGCAGTGAAGATCCTGGGGGGGGGGGGGGGGAGTCATGGAGCTCCATCTATTATTAGCTCTCTGTAATATCTTATCTGTGCTGAAACAAAGGGGAATTAAAGGCTTTGCATCACATCTCAAAAGAATAAAGGACTCATATTATTTTTAAAAGCATTTGTAAGTTTGTGATTTAACCTTGGAGGTCTATTCTACTAGAGCTGCCATTAGATGTTTTAATGAGTTTTACTTTATATAGCTCCAGCATGTTTTTAACCTCATCTAATGTGATTCATCCTATAGCTGCTGTCACTCTCTAGATAACCCAGGTCTGCTCTGATTGGCCAGCTGGCTTGAAAAAAAAGGCCATTTTAGCTATGGAAGCATTGAAAATATAGACACTTCACTGTACTTTCCTTTGTTGGTGACTTAGTTCTACTAACGTAACAGAAGAATAAGATTTCACACCAAACGGCAATATCTATCTGTAAATGCAAGATATCTCTATCTGTTTGTGTGTCTGTATGTTCCTCAGATATCTCTTAAACCATTTGTCAGACTGGCCTAAGATTTTAAACGTGGTTTCCTGAGGTTACAAGGGTGTGCATCCCCAAGTATGGAGTCACTCAGTCAAAATATGTCATTTTAATCAATAAAAGTTTAGCCACCGCTCTGTGTCTTCATGCCTGGCTTCAAGAAGTGTGGGCGGGGTTTCGGATCGACTCCGTGCTCATTGGATAATATGCGGCATCACGACCACGCTGATTGGATAACACACAGCATCATGACCTGTCAGTCACCACAGAGCTTCGCAAACAAAGATTTTATAAGTGCTTTGCTGAGGTTACAAGGGTGTAAGGCAGCAGCTGAGCAGAGCTCTGTAGGATTTTTTCCTGTGAACAAATGCTGCAAATATGCCATTATAGGGTAGCTCCAAGTTAGAAACCAATTATTCCCTTTATCACTGGATCGTAATTTTGTCAGCTCCGACTGCACAACAACAAAATTGGGGGGGGGGGGGGGGCTTAAACCGTCAAACAAACAGGTACACAGTAACAGCACATTTACTGGATGCTGCAAATTTCTTTTTCCCTTTAAACAGCACACCGAGTCCTGACTGCTGCGTAGCTCTAGTCTAAAGGATAATTTGGCATATCGATGGCTGAAATGCAAAACCTCCTATGATTTTCTGATTTGCGGATTTTGCTTTGGATGATGAGAACAAGGAAGGCTGGTCATATCTACAAGACAGTCCCACCCTTTATTGTGACAGTGTGGAGAAAGGAAGCAGGCGAGGCAACAAGCTAGACAATACACGAACTTTATTCCTTCTCCAACATTCAGTACAGTAAAATCCGCTGGGTCTCTGTGCATCCTCTTTTTGTAATCTTTAATTCCATGCATTGAGACCCAGGAATCCCGACCATAATCGTTGTGTGGAACAAAGACACGCGTGGCACATTAACATAACGCCAGTATCGCATTCTCACACCCTTTCCTCCTCCAGCGGTTCTGGTGTTTCCTCCTCTTCCCGGGGGGCGAATAGTCCTTACTGTCCTGTCTAAGACCCCCCGGTGACACTTCCTCCTTCAGCACATTGTTTCCTCTTTCCCCCAGCTGCAGTCTCTGGGTGGAGAATCCCCCACCCGTACCATGACACAGCGCCCCTCCCCCCCGAACACCAAGAAAGGGCACTAACCCACCCGTCCTTTGGGCTTGAGCCAGCGCCCATAGCAGCTGTAGCGGGGGGTTGCTGATCCAGTCGAAACACCCTGCTGGCGAGGTGTATAGGAGGGTACGTCAGTCTGTGGAGGGAAAAAGGGAGGTGGAGAAAACACATTAGCTTTGCGAGCTCCGGTCCCTACCGAGGGAACACCAACTTGCGGAACCACCAATGGTGGGCGTCCGTGCCAGTGAGCTTGGGCCAACACCACCTGCTCGTCTGCCAATACAAAAGTGGGCTTCAGCCTGTCGATGCAGACGGTCTCCCTACGCCCCCCCCCCACCCCAAGACTAACACAAAATGCTTCGCCCCAGGTTCCAACACCTTGAACAGTCCGTCGTATGGTGGACGCAGCGGGGTCTGGTGCGCATCGTGCCTGACAAAAACAAAACTTTCTGCCATCCGCCAGCGCTGTTTTGGCATTGGTGAAAGCCTGGACTCGCTCGGGAGTCCAGTCGAGGGTTTCCGCGGGCTTCTTTTTTTTTTAAGCGCAGCACACAACAGCTGCATCAGCTGGGCTGCCTGGGGAAGGAAACAGTTATAAAAATTAACCATACTCAAAAACTCCTCTAGGGCCCTCACGGTCTGCTGACGCAGAAAGTCCGACACAGCACGCACCTTATCCGGTAACGGAATCACGCCCTCCGGGGAAATGTGGTGACCCAAAAAATCAATCACTGGCACACTGAACTGGCACTTCGCCGGGTTAACTATCAGCCCGTGCACTTCCAACCTCTGGAAAACCATCTTGAGATGGGCAATGTGCTCCTTCTTGAACACGGTAGCTACCAGAATGTCATCTAAGTAGACAAAGACGAAGGACAAGTCACGAAGCACTGTGTCCATCATTCTCTGGAAAGTCTGCGCCATGCCCTTTAATCCAAATGGCATGCGTAAAAACTCGAAAAGGCTGAAAGGAGTTATTACCGCTGTTTTCAGAACATCTTCTGCACGCACTGGGACCTGGTGGTAACCAGGGACCAGATCCACTTTGGAAAAAACGTGTGCTCCTGCCAGGTGCACAGAAAAACCCTGGCTGTGCGGAACAGGATACTGATCGTGTTCCGTGGCATTGTTCAAGCGTCGAAAATCGCCACACAGTTGCCATGACCCGTCGGCCTTAGGCACCATGTGTAGCAGGGATGCCCATGGGCTGTTGGAGTGCCTGACGATGCCCAACTGCTCTAAGTTGGCAAACTCCTCACGCGCACTGGCCAGTTTAGCCGCGTCCAGGTGCCGAGGTTGTGCGAACACCGGTGGCCCTTTTGTAGTTATGAAATGTTTGACCCCATGTTTCGTTATCATAGCCAAAAAAGTTGGAACCATGAGTGCTGGAAACTGTGCGAGTAAATGTTGGTACTTACCCCCTGGAGCTATAACGTCAGCCAGTGTTGTTGACCCAGCTCACCGAGCTGTGCAGGGTAGTGAGGCAAAAGAGACAGCATTCACTAATCGCCTATTAGCAACATCGACTAACGACCCATAAGCACATAAAAAATCTGCGCCTAAAATGGGGGCAGAACATGCAGCTACCACAAAGTCCCACTGAAAATTGTGTCCGTGCAAGCATATCGTCAGTGTCCGTTCGCCAAACGTCCTGATGGTGGATCAGTTGGCGGCCGTGTGCTTGGGACCGCTGCCTCCTGCCACCCTGTCTGCGTTGACCGGCAGGATGAGGCTCTTCTGGGAGCCGGAGTCCACCAAAAACCATCTCCCCGAACGTATGTCCGAATCATAAAGCAGTTTGTTCCTGTCGCCAGCAGTTGCAGCTGCTATTGAATGCCGAATGTGCCGTCTTCCCGGCTTCTTGAATTGGCATGGCAATAGGCAGCATTGGGCATTCGAGCCGAAACAACGATGATAGAAACAGATCACCCTGTTCCTTCGTCTCTTGGTGTGTGCTCCGGCTACCACCAGCGGCTCCTCGACCTCGTTGGAGTCCCTCATGGACGCCGGTGCTGCTGCATTCACGCTAAGATTTCAGGTCGCTAAAATGATGTGATTTGCTTCCTGTGCCAATGTGCAGTAGTCCTTGGTCACCAGCAGTGGCGAGTTGGCCAGGATCGCCCTCGCTGCAGCCGATAGGTTCCTGAGGAACAAGTGGGCGAACAGGAAAGACTCATCGTTCTTCCCCATCAGCGCCAACATGCTCTCCATGAGCTCCATGGCTGATCTGTCACCTAACTCCGAACATGTTAGGAGTCTCTCTGCCCTCTCACTGTCAGAAAGGGTATAGCGCTGGAGTAGAATCCTCTTGAGCGCTTATACTTCCCCTGGGCTGGCGGCTCCTGGAGCAGGCTTGTCACCTGTTGCGTAGCGCACGCATCCATCGCAGCAACCACTTAGTAATACTTTGTGTCGTCCGTTGTTATCCTGCGGAGTGTGAACTGAGCTTCTATGTGCAGGAACCACGCAGTTGGGCTGTGAAGCCAGAAGTCTGGGAGCTTGACTGAGAAGCGCACGCAGCGCTGGTGCTCTCCCACCAGGTAGTCTCCGGGGTGGTGCTCAGCTCGCTCTCCATGGCATGTCTTGGGGTCACCACTGTGGAAAAAGGAAGCAGGTGAGGCAATGAGCTGGACAACAAACAAACTTTATTCCTTCTCCAACTTTCAGTACAGAAAAATCTGCTTGGTCTTTGTGCAGCCTCTTTTTATAATCTTTAATTCTATGCATTGAGACCCAGGGATCCCAACCATAATCACTGTGTGGAACAAAGACATGCGTGGCACATTAACATAACATCACACCAGTACCGCATTCTCACACCCTTTCCTTCTCCAGTGGTTCTGGCATTTCCTCCTCTCCCCAGGGGCGAATAGTCCTTACTGTCCTGTCTAAGACCCCCCCAGTGACACTTCTTCCTTCAGCACATTGTTCCCTCTTTCCCCCAACTGCCGCCTCTGGGTGGAGAATCCCCCACCTGTCCCACCACAACAGAAAAATATTCTGATGGAAAAAAAAAATAGCATAGCAATCTGCAAGAAAACAAGTTTTTTTTTTTTTTTTTTTAGTTTTCTCAAAAAAGTGTATTTTTCAGATAGAAGGCTTTCTATTTCGGCCATCGATATGTGGAGAACACGGGGGAAGGGGGGGCAGCCGGACCAGCTTATTGCAGTCCTTCCCAGGGAGTCAAGCTATGCCTGCCCGAATAACGGGACAGAGTCTTGGCTGCTGCTTCACTCGTGTGCCACCGCTGTCCTTTGTGGCACCGTGGGTTAAAAATGGCACTCCTCTCGGTGCACGGCTATCTGAAGATTAAAAGTTAATAATACCACCGTGATCGTGGAGCGGAATGACCAGATCAATTGCATATCATATGTGCACGCTTTGACTAAACAGTGACCATGGCAAAAACCACCCAATTAACAAAATAAATCATTTTTTATTTACTGACAAATGGGCAACACTGATGCAGCAGTTGCAGCCAAATGGGTCATTCTTCTGAGTATAATAATGTTGGGTGTTTTGTATTTATAGTATTGCTAAAATATAAAAGGATGCACTACAATGGGTCTCAAATATTTGGAAATGTGTCCTGTTATAGTACTGCATGAGTTTATTGACCATAGACTATAAACTACACATACTGTATAAACTAAAACAATTATAATGATGACTGAACAACTCCCATTCCCCAAAGTGCAAGATACAACACTTATGAATATAAGTCATAAAAGATCACACGAATAAGTCTGACAAACAAATAAACAAGGGTTCTTAAACATTTGCTAATACTGGATGTCCCATTCATTTTCAGTAATTCTGTAATCAATATTCACACAATCAAATAAATCTTAGTGTTCAGTCCCTTTTATATTTGTCTAAGTCTAACATGTGAGCTTGCCTACATATAGGCTACACCTCTGTGTTCCACTTTCAAACACAGCCTACATTTGGGCCTGTAAAGCCTAACTGGGCTCGCTGTTTAAGACAGGAATACTTGCTTTCTACGGGCATGCACTAGTGACACAAAAGTGAAAAAAGAAACAACAGTTCACTGGCTCTGTAAATTAGCAAAACGATGTATGGACCTGAGCTTCAGTCTGACCTTGCTCTTTTTTCTTGCTCTATAGGCGTTACCATGAATTAGTGTAGTGCAGTGTGTGTGTGTGTGTGTGTGTGTGTGTTTCTTCCATGTGCCAAATGACTGGCACCCTGTAGGTTTTATTAAGGCTCCAAGCAGCACAGCTGTAGGAAGCCAACTGTGTTTGTTCTTACTGTTCTTCTTATTTTAATCCAGAAACACTGCATGACCAGTAGGCCGTTACGTTAAGATATTAGGAAGCCCTGTGATATGCTTTTTTTGTTACTGAATATTGCGATAATGATTTGATTTTTTTCAACCAGGGTTCCCTGCAACATTCAGGTTTCTGTGGAAAATTTTCTAATTTCACATTTTAATCAGTCCAAAAAATTGAAAATAATTTCACGTTGTTGTGCATGGGTTCCAAATGTAATGATGCAACGCTGATCATTATGACCAAACAGTTCAGCTTTAGTTTCATCACACCACAGGACATGTCTTCCAAAATTAAGGTCTTTGTCCCTGTGTGCATTTGCAAACTGTAATGGGTTTTTTTAATGCCGTTTTTGAAGTAATGGCTTCTTCCTCGCTGAGTGGCCTTTCAGCTGTTGGTACAGGACTTGTTTCACTGTGACAGTCTTTTGCTTTTGTTCTGGGGTTGATACGCACATTTGGCAGCAAAACACATTCATCTCTGGGGCACAGAACCCGTCTCCTTCTTGAGTGGTATGATGGCTGGACATTCCCATGGTGTTTATACTTGTGTATAATTGTTTGAATAGATGAAGGTCGTACCTTCAGGCGTTTGGAAATTGTACCCAAGGATGAACCAGACTTGTGGAGGTCCACAATTCTCTTCCTGATATTAGAGCATGTAAACTTCTGACTTTGAAGGAAGTAATTTAAAAAATATCTAAAAAAAATTATTTAGCAAACAGAAATAACTTTGGTAATCGTAACTGACCTAAAACAGGAAAAGTTTAGTCTGATTTACTGTCAGACAGTGAGGGGAAAAAGGGTTATATCTTTTTGTACAGTGTATGTAAATTCCTGGTTTCAACTGTATATGTGCAACTTTTTTACATGAAATTTGCTACTTGTTTGGTGACGTTTCCATATAAAATGTTTTACTTTTGTCTCAATTTTACACATGAAATTTGCTACCCCCCTAAATTTAATTTGTCCTTTTTTGTCTGCCAGTTTGACGTTTACATGTAAACATAACTATTTTTTGCTGTAAATTTATGATTTTTTTCACATAAGTATGCAGCTTTTTTCACATAAAAATGGATGCGTTTTCCCTCATAAATTTGATTTTTTTCACATAAATGTCCAACTTTTTTCACAGAAATTTTGCTACATTTTTGCATTAAATTTGTGACTTTGTAGATTACCGTTTTCCTTGTGAATTTTGCATCTTATTTTCCCATAATTTTTTTAAAACTTAAATCTCCAGCTTTTTGTAACCTAAAATGTAGTACTTTTTCCCCTCATACATTTGTCAAGCTGTTCATGTGCATTTGTGACTTTTTATTGTATAATTGAGTATACGAAGGTAATGCTTTTCTTCTTTAAGTAAATGTCAGAGTACAACTGGAAACTCCTGGATGTGGATTTAACTTTATCAGAAAATGGGTGCACTGCAAAACCTGAAATCTGCATAAAATGAAATATCTTCAATCATGGCTTTCTTGTTTTGTTGACAGATTTGCTTATTATAAATGAAATAAGCATTTTTGTCAACTGCAGAGATGAAGAACCCACTTTTAACAGGAAGTAACCTCCAGCAGAACTTGACTAATTTTGGTATAAGTGGTGAGAAAACATTCAGTAGAATTAAAGTGTGTGGTTCTGATTTTTAGCCTCACCCAGCAGACATCAGTGACCCATTTCCTTTTCCAGCTTTTGTTCTTGTTTTGAAGCATAAGTGGGTTGCCTGCCCCTATATAGGGACTGCCCCACATACGGAGGAGAATGCAGTAAAGTAAATCATCCCGACTCAGAGAGATCGGGTTGGGATGCCGTCCAGCAGGATGTCTTCGAGCTTGTCTGCCAGATATCTGGCAACTGTCACAGTCGGCTTGTTTACGTCACCCAACCTTCAGGCCTCAGTTATGTTACCTCAGATCTCATATTCACATCATGGTTTCTGTCTCTTCAACAGGACAAAGGACTCTTCACCACAGGAGTGATGTCCTAGAGACAGTAGTACTCGTCAACCCTTCTGAAGACACTGTTGTATCAGAGGTGAGGTCAGCTTATTTTGAGTTTCATGCTGAATGCTGTTTCATAGATGCTGGTGTGTAGAGGGAGTTCAGCTGGTGTTAGGCCATTCCTACTATAAAGGTTTATTTGGTTGGAAAGATTGTCAGAATCTGTAGTGTGGGATTATTTAGGCTTTGTGACTAATGCCCCTCCTTCATCCACTGTGACTCAGCAAGAAAATATACCTGAATGCTGTGTGCACTTGCTGATGCTATTTAAACACCAGAGACATGGAAATTTCTCACTTGGTGGATGTTTAGAGTTTGCAAACTGCTGCATTTGTTGATTTTCCTGCTCTGATGAAGCCACTCCTTCACTCCCAGAGAGTGTGAGCAGCAGCCTGCCCACAGCGCTAGCTCACTGGTCAAAAACTAGGGGCCAATGGTACCGCCGAAGCAAGGAAGCATTAGCAGTCAACATGCTGACCAAGTTCTAAAGCTAAAGCCCCCATCTCACTGGGCTGCAACAGGTCACGACTAGTTGGAGATACATCATAGCAAGAAAATACGCAAATTAGCGATAATTTTCACTTGAAATGAAGCTGAATTAGTTCTTATGTCAGTGTACTAAATGAGAAAAAACTAAATTCATTAAATTGGGGGAAAATTCACTTCTTGACCACACACTCAGGGAGAAAGTTACTTGCCTGAGGATGTGATTTCTTGCCAGATTTAATTTCATACCAAAATTTTGCTGTGAATCAACTCTTGCATAAGCTTTATCTTCATTTCTTTGTGCTTGTAATATTGTTGTGTCATTGAAGATTGGGTGATTTCACCACTGTATCTTTGTGTGGTATCCCTCTGCTGGTACTGCCTGTCCCCATCAGCTGTGCCTTTTCTGTTTCTTTTCTTCTTCTGGGAGGCTGAGGAAGCCTCAGAGTCCTCCTCATCAAACACAGCAGGCCCTGGGACCAGCTCCACTTCCTCTATTGGGGCAGTAGCCACCCTATCACTAGCTTCGCCTTTCTAGCTCTTCGGTTGCATGGTAAAACTGTTGGTCGTAGTTGTGTCAGTGGGAGATCTAGAAAATAGCTATTCCAGGACCGTTCACACATGTCTGATTCTCATTTTTGTCTCCAGTCAGTCACAATTTAGTTTCATAGGTCGCCAACCACTCAGAAAGTTGTCTCACATTTCTTGCACTTTCTGACTCACGAAAACTATATTGAGAAGGTTTTGAGACGGGTTCAAGACACCTGCAACAAATCTGTGACTATTTTGAGAGAAAATTTGTTGCACAATTTTTATGAACTTGTTCAAAATTCCAACAGCACAAGGGCAAGGCCCTGTGACTCACAAGAGGAAATTAAGAACCCTCATGAGCATTTTGAGACATTTTGGAAACTCTCTCTCAAATGCTGTTTGTAATTTGTTGACACAAGTCACAGCCCCGTGAGATACGGGCTTAAAGGTAGTATTTCATGAAGCGACAAATGCTGATGAACGTGGCAATTTTGGGATTTGCCAACTTTTCTGACGAATGTTGGTGAAAATCAAGCTAGCGTCTCACAGAGTGGCGAATGCTGAAGAACATTCACGAACACTGCCCTTTTTGGGTTTCGTCAGGGTTAGTAAAAGGTTACAAAACAGTTCACACACAGTTGCTAAGGTCACCAACAGTTTTGTCCTAAAGGATCTTAAACAGCTGCTAGTGTTCACTTTTTCCCTGTATCTCACGGAGCTAAGAAACATTCACGAATGTTGCACTTTCTGGGTTTAGTGAGGGTTTGTCAAGGTTTGTAAAAGTTTGTAAAACAGTTCACCAGTTTTTTGTTTTTTTTTGTGAATGTATTTTTCCACAATTTCAAAATAGTTGCAAGTGTTTGCAAACTGTTATAATGCATGTTGCTAAACTTCTAGGCCCCCAGACATGCAGACGTGTTACAACCCTGTAGAAAAATATATTCACAAAAAGAAATTTGATTGTTGTTCAAAACTTTTTGGCAGCACGAAAAACTGTTGGCGACCTGTTTGGCAACGTTTTAGGAACCCTGATAAACCCAAAAAAGTCCAGTTTTCGTGAACGTTCCTCAACATCCGTCACTCCATGAGATACGCGCTTAAAGAGGCAGATGTTGCTACATTTTATTATTTAAGTTCTAAATGCCCAAGTCATAATAAACAATAGCATAAAGTGCCATTTAGATGCATTATCTGAAGAGAGCTGAGGTAGCATTATCGTCATATGTGGGGAACTCCCACAATACACAAAATGTTGATGTTTACATTGCATGCTGTAATTGATAAATGTCACTGGATGGTGATGCAAAATCATCACAGTGAAGAGTAAAAATTCTGAAATACCAAACAGCAGGGAGGAGGTTCAGATCTTTCATTTCCCTCTCCATAGTTTCCTGTCATTTGTTAATGATTTTTATTCAGTGTAATTACACATAATCTGTGTTATTCTGTTCAACATCCATCTTCTTCCACTTAATTCTTTTCGGGTCGCAGAGGAGCTGGAGCCTATCCCAGCATCTTTGGGCGAGAGGCAGGGTACACCCTGGACAGATCGCCAGTCCATCACAGGGCCAACACAGAGAGACACACAACCATTCACTCTCACAACCACACCTAAGGACAATTTAGAATCCCCAGTTGATGCCAGTTAACCTAACCTGCATGTCTTTGGCCTGTGGGAGGAAACCAGAGTACCCGGAGTAAACCCACACAGACACAGGGAGAACAGGCAAACTCCACACAGAAGGGCCACTGATGGTCTGGGGTTGGGATCGAACCCACGATGGTCAGGGGTGGAATCAATCCAGTGATCTTCTTGCTGTGCTGCCACAGTGCTAACCACTGCACCAACATGCTGTCTGTTCTGTTCTACATTTGACTACATATTTTCTGCCCAACGGAACGCATTTAAAAGAAACACATGAGAACATCCACCATAAATCTACTTAATCATGTTAACCTTGACACAGTTTAAGAGCATCTTTTTTCATCAGTAATGCCTGTACTTCTTCTTTGTTGGCAGTGTTGTCTCTCCTTTAACTGTCCTCTGTCCTCTCTTCCTTTTTGTGTGTCCCAGATCCAGTCTCTAGTTACAGACTCAGCAGGACATAAGCTTCTGGTCCTGAGTGGGCAGAGTTCGGATCACGGTGCCCTTCTTCTCCAAACTGGGCTTTTCACCTACCAGACCTTTACACGTATCTTCACTGATCCTGGGGTGAGTCATCTGCTGGCCTCAAACTGATTAAACCGTAACAAGGAACATTCAGAAATCTACATGTACATGCACACTAATAAATCAATTATAATCGAATTTCTGGAATTATCTAATTATTTAAGTAGCCCTGTAAGCAACATAATCTGATTTTTCTTTTTAAACAGATAAAGGCCATTATCAGATAAACACACCTATTTGTTGCCCAATAATCAATTTATACAGTGCGTGTAAACATTTTAAATCTGATTATGACAATCATCTGATTATTCCCAGTTATCGGGTCATTGTGACCACCTAAACGGATCAATGGTACGATGAATTTGGATATTCTGAAATTTATTTTTAATAGTACAGAAAAACACATTTTGTTTAAAAATCTTAATGTTTTATTACAAGTATTAGCTGAAATTTCCACTGGAACACAGTAACAATAATTGTGTTTATAGTCACCATTAATTCAAATAAACAGGTCAGACAGTATTTATTATATATTTTGTTAAACTGGCAAAATTTCTACTTAAAACTGATAAAAGCTCATAAAAATGGTTTGCAGAAATATGCACTGTGATATGCACTGTGTGTTCTTAAAAGATAACAGCTTTTATTCTCCATGCAATTCAATTTTAGATATTTAACTCATGTCATAGACCAGAGGTGTCAAATTCAATCTTACTAAGGGTAATGAATTAATCCAGAGACCAGGCATTCGTTTTATTAGCTCTTTTTTTCTAAGTAACAAAATGTTGTAATTTAAATTAAAAAAAATCTAGCATGAAAGCAGGAAAAGAGTTTATATTACATGAAAAGGGAAAAACAGCAAATTATATTGGTATGGAGGAGTTGGGGTTGCAAATTTATAAGACTGAGGGGAAAAGTCACAAGTTTATGTGGGGGTGGACCGGAGTGGTGGCCTAGTTGGTAGAGTATTCGCCCCACAACCGGGAGGTCGTGGGTCCAAATCCCAGCCGGGTCATACCAAAGACCATATAAAAATGGTCCTTTCCACCTTCTAGCTTGGTGCTCAGCGTAATAGAATGGGGAAAGGAAAGTTAATGCACGGAGGACTGACCCCCCCTGTAGCTTAAGGTCAGTGAAACGGAGATAGGCACCACCCCATACGCCACATGGTGTCCCACATGCTGTGGAAGGGATTCACTTAACTTTTACTTATGTGGGGGTTGTAAATTCATGAGAGGAAGGAAAACTGTCCCTTTATGAGACTGGGGGAAATGGTCGCAAATTTATGGGGAAGAATCGCAAATTTACAAAATGGGTAAAAGTTACAGTATTATGAGGGTGGGGGGGGGGGGTACAAATTTACAAACCTGGAGAGCAGGAAAAACTCAAATATACGAGAGCAGTAAAAGTCCCAGGTTTGTGTTTTCTCTCTCTATGTCCACTCCCCAACCACCTCATATCCCTTCAACTCCCGCCCCCATTCCTCTGTCAGGTCCAACTTAAAGTGTACCTGTGGTGGTTGTGCAAAAAAAGATATTATATTGAGCCCCTGGCTCACTTTCTAGTTCAATTTCAAGGTAAAATTCAAGTTTAAGGCAATTTGATATAAATCCATTGCTGATCTGCTGGTTCAGCTATGTCAGCAAAACATGGGTACAGCCATACTAGCGGCTACAGGGACTTCCAGGACGCTTCCTGTGATGTAATTTCGTTGACACCGCGATCTGGATCAGTATTGGCTGAGCCTCGAGTACCCGGATGTGGAGCGGCTTCGGGGATATTCAAATTCAAACGTTTATTTCAAACTCAGGGTTCATATTAAATGCAGAACTAAAACGAGTAGAAAATAAATAAATAAATGTTTAAATTCAGCGAGCCGTCTTTTCTGATCTCAGCTCGTACAAGGACGATGTTTATAAAACTGCGATCTGAGTACCCGGATGTGCAGCGGCTTCGGGGGTATTATACAGAGCAGCAGACACTCGGCACTCTTGTAAAAACAAAAACATACAATGCGATATGGATATCGCAACATGGCGGAATGTAAAGCCTTTGGATGTCTGAATAATAAGCGAAAAAAACAAAGAAAGACTTTTTTTGTGTACCCAAACACAGCTCACCTTGTCAGAAGATCGGAGCGGAAACAGGGCACAGACAAATAATTTCAGACGAAATTGCGTTGTGTGTGAGGACCACTTCGTCACTTTAACCCTCAGAAGACCTTTCTGGCTCAAACCTGTAGCCATGTTGGACAAATTCTTCCTCAGAGTCCGACAATTCAGCCATAATAGAATAAAAACACTCACAACAGCACCCTAGTCTCTCATACAGGCGGAGCATTGACTGTTGAGTATCAACGAAGTGACGTCACATCCGCATGTGTCATGGCTGCGCCCACAGTTTTCATTGGCTGCCCATGGCCAAGGTCCTATTTGAATATATGTCTGGTGGTATATGGCTGGCAAAAATTATTTACCAAAATAAGAAATACTTTTTCATAATGTTTTCAAGTCAAATGCGTCTTCACGACCACCACAGGTACGCTTTAAGTAAGACAATTTAAATAAAGTACTAAACTTATTGTACAGCAAGAGGAGCCTATAAATACTACAGCTTTGGAAAGATTAAGAGACCAAAGAGACCACTAAAAAATTATCACTTTGTCTGGTTTTGCTGTTTATACTATGTGTTTGAGGTAAAATGAACAATTTTGTTTTATTCTCTAAGCTCCTGAAAACAACTCACCCAAATTCCAAGTCAAAATACCATCATTTAGAGCATTTATTTATAGAAAATGACAACTGCCCAAAACAACAAAAAAAGGTTGCTTTTAGATCAAATAATGCAAAGAAAACAAGTTCATGTTAATTCTTAAAATTTCTATTTGTAGAATAACTCTGATTTTTATTCATAGCTTTCATGTGTCATACCATGCTTAAGCTGGCTACACACGGGAGGATTTTATGCCTACATTTTGGCCTGATTTGCTCCCAGAGCGATTGGGGCATGGCCTGATTCAAAGCTGATTCCAGTGATTATTTATCAATAAATGTGTGGTGTCAAAACTATTTTTTACTGCTTCTAGGCGAGTCAGAGGTCTTGCAATCTGGAATCACAAATACCATACATGTTTGATAACCACACGGGCAATAAGAGTGAGCCGACCCAGAAGCAGAGCCAACCAGATGTCCTACGTACTCACCTCCTGTACCGTCTTGTCAGCCAAGGTTTCACCCATATTCTTTTTATTTTGTTTTTCCCGACAAAACGAGCAAGGTGGCTGCACGGTGGCGCAGTGGTTTAACACTGTGGCAGCACAGTTTACCCTCGGCCGGGGGATCGCGGGGATCGTGAGATCGTGGGTTCAATCCCAGCCCCCGACCAACAGTGAGCTGTGTGGAGTTTGCATGTTCTCCCCGTGTTGCATGGGTTTACTCCGGGATTTCTCCGGTTTCCTCCCGCATACCAAAACATGTAGGTTTAGGGCGCTCGCGCACGCAGCGACCGGCAGCCGGTGGCTTGTCACCAGACTGCAAACCAAATCTACCTATGGGTACAAATAAGTAACAAAAAAAAAAAAAAAAAGAGCTCACTGACGGTGTCGATAGTCCTCCATATTTGTTTATATCCAGAATCCCTTCTGAGTGTCACGTGATCACGTTTGATCACGCAAGATATTTCATGCAGCAGCATGAAATAAAGGCAGCGTTGGTGTTGGTTTTAAGCAGGTTTATTAAATCATACTGCCGTCACGAGCTCCGCTCCCGGCGCCATGCATGCGCGCCGGGAGCGAGCCCAGCAGCTCTCAGCAGAGGGACACAAAGTGCGTGTGTCCAGCAGCAGTTGAAGAGTGAGAGAACATGGATTTCAGTGCAGTACTTATACCCAACTCAGACAATACATCAAAGGGTATTCACAGCAGTTGAGACATTTGCATTTAAGAGACATACATCACAATAGGCAGATTGCTGGCCTCTGCTCCAGCTTGCAGGACAAAGAGGTTACAAGGCACATCTACATATTGATCTCAGTCTCTAGGTCACAGTAAGGACAGGACGCATGAACACTGTACATGAATGGCACATTAACATCTCAAAGCATGAATGGCACATTACATCTCAGTAGTGCAGCGGAAAAAACCAAGAGAAGCGAGCTGACTGTCCTTAGTCTGTTGTGGGGGTTAACCGAACCGCCACACGCTCCCCGCCAGAGGGCACGGCAGGGGGCCGAGACCTCGATAGCCATCTATGGGAGCGAGCTGTGGGAGAAGCTCGCTGCTATGTGAGATCTGGTGCCAGTGGAATTGCTGTGTGAAATCATTCTTAAAATGGTGCATGTGTGCTCTACCCATTTCACTAATCATTTAGTGTGTGTGTTTGCAGGATTAGAAAATTAAAAATCCTTTTAAGTTCCTGATGTCTGTGGTCTCACACATTTTAAAGAACTGGTTAAGATTTAAAATCTTCCCGTGTGTGGCCAGCCTTAGATGATCACCTGATCAGTACCTCCTTAAGTAAACTGAGGTGTCCTTGTGTTTGAATTCAATAGATTCTCAAATTGGATGACTGCTATACATGTAGAGATGCTAATCTAGGAATGATTTTGCAGGGGTCTCTTATTTTTTTCCAGAGCTGTATTTATTTTTATATTGTATTATTTATTTTGGCAAAAAAAAATGTGTTTGGCACAACAAGGCAAGAGGATATCTGTTCTTGCCAAACTGCTGGGCAGGACAGGTTTAAAAAAAAAACAACTCCCAAATTTTAAAGGTTAGGGGAAAAAAGTTGCAAATATGTTGAACCTGTGTGAAAGACAGATAAGACATATGTCTGGGTTTGCCAAACAAGTTAATTGTATCCATACATACTGTACTTTTTTTTTTTTCCACAATATCTTTATTGAACCTTTTTTTTTTTTTTTTTTTTAACAAACATGATACAAACAATCAAACACTAACACTAAAGTACTACAAAAAAAAAAAAAATGCACTAAAAACACCAACAACCACCAACAAAATCAAGTCTTCAACAATGCTCCTCTGTTTAGTCTAGACAATCCAATACATAAGTATACATATTATGTTCACCAGTTTGGAATTTACAAGGTCCACACACATCATTCACCTTCTTCTTCAAGAGTTATGTTTAAATTTTTTACATAATCAATAAAAGGTCTCCATATATTCTCAAACACAATTTCCTTTGATTTCAGTATATATGTTATTCTTTCTAATGGAAGGTTTGTTAACATCTGTCTTAACCACTGAGTCACATCTGGTCTATGAGTCTTTTTCCATAATAGTGCAATACATTTTTTGGCATTAAGCAAACTGAGGTCTATGAATGTTCTTTCACTTTTATTAAAATTATGCTTTTCTGGGTACAGACCCAACAAAAACAGTTTAGGATTCAATATGATTTGTTTTGAGATTATTTTTTCAATTGTTACCCTCACCTCTTCCCAAAACATTCTTATTAATCTACATTCCCATAAACAATGAAATAGGGTTCCTTTACTTTCCATGCATTTTGTGCATGTATCTGGTATATTTTTGTTATATCTATTTAACTCCTCCGGTGTAACATACATCCGCATTAACCATTTGAAATGTATCAATTTAAGGCGTGCATTTATTGATTTGGTTTGAGCTTCTGTACAAGCCAATTCCCATTGTTCCTCTGAAATTTCAATTTGCAGATCTTCTTTCCAGTAGTTTAATCTTTTCAGTGAATTTTCACTTGAAGATAGTGTCAGTGAGTTATAAAACTCTGAAATAATACCCTTTCTTTTACTATCTTTCATCATCATTTTTTCCAAGGATGAATAAATAGGTCGAGTGAGAGCTTTATTTTGATTTGATCGAATAAAGTTTCTAAGTTGAAGATATTTAAAAAAATGTGTTCTATTGAGATTAAATTTGATCCTCAGCTCTTCAAAAGACATTATGTTGTCTGCACATGGCAAATATAAATCCTGAATCTTTTGTATCCCTTTTAAATTCCATACTTTAAATACAGCGTCCGCTCTCCCTGGTTTAAAATATTGATTACCCCATATTGGACTAAATTGTGACAATAACTGTGGTTCTTTTAAATAGTTTTTAGCTTCACACCATATTTTGATCATATGCTTTACAAATGGATTTTTAACTTGTTTTTGTAATTTTTTTGCCGAATCTGAGTATATGAATATGGGAAGAGGTAAAGGTAAATTGTATGATTCCATTTCAGTCCAGTGAGGGAGATCATTTGATGAAAAATAATATGTCATAGACCTCAGTTGTGCCGACCAATAATACAACATAAAATTTGGACATTTCAGACCTCCACGATCAAATGGTAAATATAATAAAGACAAACGTAATCTAGCCCTCCTGTTGTTCCATATAAATTCCACTAACTTTTTTTTTATTCTTGAGAATAGATCTAAAGGTGGTGATAAGGGAATGTATTGAAATAAATAAAGTATTTTAGGTAAAATATTACTTTTAAGTATATTGATTCTCCCGATCATCGACATTGGTAGTGACATCCATCTCTGAGTTAACTCATTGATATCTGACATTAAGGCTTCATAGTTGACACTGGCGACTGATTCTAGCTTAGGCATAATTTGGATTCCTAAATATTTAAACTGATTTACAACATTGAATTGATTTACCTCAGGGGCTGGGTAATTTCTCTGGGTCTCATTTAGCATTAATATTGAAGATTTAGTTTTATTTATTTTATATCCTGATATTTCCCCAAAATTCTTTATTAAATTCAACAAGGTTGGAATTGATTTTTTTAGATTCGACATAAACAAAATTATGTCATCGGCGTACAGGGAGATTTTATGTTCTGTTGGTCCAACTTTAATTCCATATATTTGTGAATGTAAACGTATCGCTATCGCTAAAGGTTCAATTGCCATAGTAAACAGTAAAGGTGAAAGTGGACAGCCTTGTCGACATCCTCTATTGATTTTTATTGGTTTTGAAATATTGTTATTTGTTAGGATTTCTGCTGTAGCATTATTGTATATTATTTGAACCCATTTTATGAAATTATTTCCAAGTCCAAACCTTTGTAGGACTTCAAAAAGAAAGGGCCATTCAACTCTATCAAAGGCCTTTTCGGCGTCCAATGATAGGAGAGCTGTATCCGGTGCTTCTTTATTAAAATAAATAATATTAAATAGTCTTCTTACATTATGGAAGCCTTGTCTACCCTTTATAAAGCCATTCTGATCTCGATTAATAATATTTGGTAAAATTTCTTGTATTCGTCTTGCTAAAATTTTACAGATTATCTTAAGGTCGGCGTTTAATAGGCTTATTGGTCTCATATTTTCACATTTATTAGAGGGCTTACCTGGTTTTGGCAACAGTATAATTAAGGCATTATTTATGTATGATGGTAAATTATTATTTTGAAATGCTTCTAAAACCATTTCCAAAAAAGGTTTTATTAATTTATTCTTAAATTTTTTATAAAGGTCAACTGGAAGACCATCTGGTCCTGCACTTTTTCCTGATTTCATATTATCAATGGCTAGCCCAACTTCTTCTTGACTAATTTTAGACTCCAATATCTCCCTGTTTTCATTTGGAATACACGGTATAGCTAGTTCGTTCAAAAACCCATTTAGTTTTGTTAAATCAGGTTCATTTTTGGTATCATATAATTTTTCATAGTAATCTCTAAAGGCTCTATTAATTTCTAAAGGATCTATAACTACCTGTCCATTACTTATAATACTGGTAATTGGTGTTTTAATTTCCAATTGTTTAATCTGCCATGCTAATAATTTTCCTGATTTTTCACCTTGTTCATAAAAAGATTGTTTCAATCTTAGAAGACTCGAGGCAGCTCTATTCGCTGATTTTTTGTCGTATTCAGCTCTCAAAATCAGTAATTCATTCTCCAACCTTGGGTCACTTCCTGCATACACTTTTTCCTGAAGATTTTTTATTTTATGTTCCAATTTAGCTCTCTCCTCTCGAGTCTTCTTAGATTTTGATCCTGTATAACTAATAATATGCCCCCTAATAAAAGCTTTGAAAGCCTCCCACTTTACACATGCTGATGTTTGTGTAGTATTGATGTCAAAGAACTCGTCTATCTGTTTTTCTATATACTTGACAAATTCCTCATCCTGAAGCCATTTATGCTGAAATTGCCATCTACCTGATTCCTTTATCAATTTTTTATCTACATATATTAGACAACAGGGTGCATGATCAGAGATCACGATGTTATCATAAAAGCAGTTTTGAATCTTGGACCTTAATTCTGTGGAAATCAAAAAATAATCAATACGTGAGAATGTCTTGTAGGTACTGGAATAACAAGAATAGGCTTTAACTTGTGGTTTCATTTCTCTCCATATATCTAACAATCTCAATTCTTTCATAAAATGATTAATAGTCATCCTACATCCAATGTGCGTACAATCCAGTCCTGTTGATCTATCCACACCTGGATTCAATGTACAATTAAAATCCCCTGCTATTATATGTTGCCCTGTAAGTGATGATAAGATGAGAAATAAATTAGCAAAGAACTTCTGGTCATCTATATTGGGACCATATAAGTTCACAAGATTTATATTTTCTAATAGCAAAGAACCTTGAATGATTACATATCTTCCAAATTTGTCTCCAATTACATTTTTCACTTGAAAAGGAACTGATTTATGTATGAGAGTCATAACTCCCCTGGCTCGGGATGAAAATGAAGAGGTGAATACACTTCCCTGCCATCTACTCCTAATTCTTTTAACATCCTCCTCTATCAGATGAGTTTCTTGTAAAAACACAATTCTTGAACCCATGTCCTTTATTTTATTCATAACTTGTTTAAGTTTTTTTAAATTTTGTAGACCTCTGCAATTCCATGAAGTTAAATTAAGATTAACACTTTGGTCCATGATCAATAGAGGGTTTGGGATTACCTTGCAGTGTAAACATGCTCATACAGAGAAGCGAAAACATGAGTGGTTGAACATTCATCCTACAAACTACACACAAACAAATTTCCCCTTCCCACACTTGTGGCAAACCCCCCAAAATCAAAAGAAAAATTCTGTCTCCCGATATAGCCATCGACCGTTCCACACCCACGAGGATCAGCCTAAGCCACTCCTTCTTCATCCTCCCAATCACCCTAACTCTACTGCTTTTAATGACGTAACATCAACTCTCCTCTGTAGTTTTCCAACTTAACTCCAAAATTTTTAACAACTTTGTACATCATAGTTTTTTTTTTTTTTGTTTGTTTTGTTTTTGTTTTGTTTTTTTTAATATATAATACAATCTATATTTTGTAAACTTACTATTTACTTCAAGTCAGTCAGATGCCTGTGCAAATGCTTAATTATTCTACCTTATATTTTGTTCATGCTTAGCTCCCACCAGTCTCTTCTTCTTCTTTGATCTTCTTGATGAACTCCTGCGCCTCCTCTGGGGTCTTGAAGATGTGGGTTCTGCCCTCATACGTGGTCAGCAGTCTCGCAGGATAGATTACACCATGACGAATCCCAAGGTTGCGCAGCTCCTTACGTACGGGATCAAACTGCTTCCTCAATTGCTGGATTCCTGTGGCCAAATCTGGGTAGAACCGCACCTGCTGGTCCTGGTGTTTAATCTCTCCTTTAGCATGTGCAGCGTTGAAGATCTTCATCCTGTCTCTGTTGCTTAGAAACTTCATAATTAAGGTCCTCGGCGGTCCCTTATCTCTCCGTGGGCCAATACGATGTGCTTTTTCCAGAACCACTGCTGATTGCAACTCCTCGCTGCCCAGCACCTCCGGAATCCACTTTTCCAGAAAGGAACATACGTCCCGACCTTCTGATTCCTCTGGAAGACCCACCAGCCTCAAATTATTCTGTCTCGACCGAGATTCCAAATCCAAAATATTATCTTCCAGAGATTTATTTTTTTTTTCCAAAGTGCGCACCTTTAATTGAAGACGGGTGACGTCATCTTCAGCACTAGCGAGACGGAGCTCCATCTGCGCCGTTCGTTCTACACAGTCACCCAATTCCTTTCTTATTCCTTCCAGCGCTGTCATAATCCCATCAAATCTAGAGGAAAAGTCCGCTCTCATACATACTGTACTTTTAATTTTATTTTTATTATTATATAAACAGTTTATTTATTCACCTTGACCGTTTTGGTGATTGAATTAACTTTGTTCTAATAAACTACAGATCACTAACTCACACATGTTGTTGTGTATTCTCTGCAGGTCACTGAACTGCTGGGAACAGCAGCCCCCAAGCAGCAGGCTACACTTACTGTGTCCTGCCGTGGGGAGGTGGGTTGGAGCTCCCTGGGACAGCAGAAGACCCTGCAGGAGTTCCTGGAGTACAAACTAAACCCTGAACCTATTCTCCCCAAGATGGAGGGGGTCACAGAGTTCACAGAGTACATCTCTGAAACCGTGGACGTCCCTTCGCCATTTGACCTCCTGGAGCCACCCACCTCTGGAGGCTTCCTGAAACTGTCCAAACCGTGTTGCTACATCTTTCCCGGAGGACGAGGAGACTCTGCTCTCTTTGCAGTAAATGGCTTCAACATTTTAGTGGATGGAGGCTCTGAAAGAAAATCCTGCTTCTGGAAGCTGGTCCGTCACCTGGACCGCATCGACTCAATTCTACTCACACATATTGGCGCTGACAATCTCCCTGGGATCAACGGGCTACTGCAGCGGAAGATAGCAGAACAAGAGGAGGAGCGGTCACAGGGCTCCACCAACTACAGCGACTGGATGAAGAATCTGATCTCTCCTGAGCTGGGTGTGGTGTTCCTTAATGTGCCAGACAAGCTGCGTATGCCAGAATCTAATCTAAAAGTGAAACGCAGCATTGAAGAGGCCTCACTTACTTTACAGTACCTTAGCAAGCTAGGAATCAAGCCAGAGCCACTCTTCCGAGTTGTTAGCAACACCACTGAGCCCATTACACTTTTCCACAAGATGGGAGTGGGCAGATTAGATATGTATATCCTCAATCCAGTCAAAGACAGTAAAGAGATGCAGTTTTTAATGCAAAAGTGGGCAGGAAACAGTAAGGCTAAAACGGGGATTGTGCTGCCAAATGGAAAAGAAGGAGAAATATCTGTGCCCTACTTGACATCGATTACAGCCTTAGTTGTCTGGCTCCCCGCCAGCCCCACAGAAAAGATCGTCAGAGTGCTGTTCCCTGGGAATGCACCACAAAACAAGATCCTAGAGGGCTTGGAAAAATTAAAACACCTCGACTACTTGCGATATCCCGTAGCCACACAGAAGGACATTGCCTCAGGAGCTCCTCCCTCTGTTATAAAACAAACCAAGTTAAAACAAAGAACAGACAGCAAAGAGAGTCTCAAATCCTCCCCCAAGACCACTGCAAAGGCCTCAAAGAAAGAAACAGAAGGACCAGATGATGTGTCGGCCACTACAGAGGCAAAGAGCGACTCTGTGAAGGAGAATATATCAGAGAAAAAAGAAGAGAAAAAGCTTACGAAGACCATAAAATCTAAAACAGAAGTCCCAGAGAAGAAAAAAATGCTGAAAGAAAAAACTGTAAAAAAGCATTCTAAGGAAAGGGTGTCAAAAATTGATGAGAAAAAAGACAAGGAAAAGAAAGAGATCAAGAAAATAAAGAAAGAAGACACAGCTAAAAAGGATGACAAAAAAGATGCCAAGTCCAAAGAGGACAAGAAGAAGGATCCATCCAAACCTGAGTTGAGAAAAATCACAAAACCTGACCTAAAACCTCTCACTCCAGAAGTGAGAAAAACATTACACAAAGCCAAAGTCTTGAGTAAGGCTAAAACCGGGAAAAGCAAAGCACCTAAAGCTGAACCTGCTGAACCCAAAGCAGAGGAGCCAAAACCTGAAGCTGTTCAACCAGAACCAATAGAGAATGGTGCCGTTGATGGAACATCTGCTCCCTCCACACCAGAAGACCTCACAAAGGATTTTGAAGAACTAAAACAAGATGAAATTATAGCTAAAACAGACATTGATGAGCTTTCATCAAAACCAACAGAAAGCTCCAGTCAAGAGAAGGCTGAAGCACAAGAATCAGTTGTTGAAATCACAGCTGGGCCTAAGTCACCTGAAAAGGAGACACCTGGACCAGAGGTGAAAGCTGAAGTTCAAGACAAGGACTCAGTCCAATTGAGAGAAATGGAAGAGGCTCAAAAGTTTAAAGACGAAGGAGCAGAAACACAAGACGAGGATGAGGAAGAAGAGGAAGAACTTCCAGCTGTGGAAAAGAAAGCACACAAGGAAGAAGAGGAAGAGGAGGATATGGGAATATGTGAAGATGAAGATGAGTCCAAATGGAAAGAGGCAAAGGATGATGGGCTAGACCGGAAACATGAAATAGAAGAAATGGAGAAATCTGAAACTCTTTCAGTCAAGGCTGCGGCAAAGGAAGTGCTACAACTGGCTCCAACCAGGGATGAGGAGGAATTGGAGGAGGAGGCAGTGGAGAAAGCTGAGCTGGAAGAGGTAGAAGATTTAGATGTAATAGCTGATGAAGAGATCAAACCTGCTGATAAAGTTGAAGGCAAAACCACAGAAATTGTGACCACAGCCAAAGAAGAAGAAGAAGAGGAGGAGGGCTACCTCTCACATGTTGCAGGAGCCACGGCTCCCATAACATCAGTGGTTCAAAGTGCAGCTGCAGCTGAACCCATCTCCTACATACAAGACGAGACAATTCCTGGTTACTCTGAGACAGAGCAGACCATCTCCGATGAAGAGATTCACGAGGAGGCAGAGGAAAGGATACCACACCTCCAGTATGACGTTGGTGCCTACGATGTCTCTGTTCCAGATCAGACGGGCTCATTCGTGGACATCCATGGCATGAGGGAGATGAAAGTGGCGGCTACGACAGAAAAAGGGTTTATTCCAGGTGTGCAAGAGCAAGTGTCTGTGTTCACCAATATCATCACAGCTCCTCTAGCAGAGGAAGAGCATGTGTCCTCCGCAACATCCATCACAGAATATGACAAAGTGTCCTCCTTTCCAACATCCATTGCTGAAGACCAATCTGTGGCATCTGGCGCAGCGCCACCCGCTGAAGAGCCACCCAAAACAGCTGTTCCCCTGTCAACTCCACCTGACTCCACCCCAGGCAAAGAGCCACCTCTGTCTGCAGGATCTCTGTCACCGCCTTCTCTGGAAGATGACAAACAGTCCAAGTCACCATCTGACAACTTGCAGCTTCCCGTTGCAGAAGTGAAGACAGTCGCCAAGGTTACTGGTCCCCAGCAAGAGGAGGAGGAGGAAGAAGAGGATGAAGATCAAACTCCAAATGTTGACATTTCTCTTGAAAAACTTCAGGAGAGCTATGCTTCATCACAAATGTTACAGGGTAAAGAGAAAGACGTCGACAAACCTGCTGTCTCAGGGTCTCCTGAAAAACCTGTGGAAGACAAACCCATGCACCTGCCAGTGGAAGAACAAAATATTGATGCAATCACACCCAAAGAAATTTCATCTGTTGTGCCTACAAGACCTTTCGGATCTGACTCAGTGACTTCGGAGAGTGAAGAGCGCTGCTACAGCCCAGATGATATCACTGTGAAAATGGCCTCTCCACCACAGTCTGGACCCTCAAGTCCGGCTCAGTCACCACTGCGACAGTCACCGGTGGAAGATAAAACCAAGGTCTTCCCTGATGTGGAACTGCAAAAAAAAGAGGAGCCTTGCGATGCTGTCACCATAATCGAGGAAAAAACTATAAAGAAAGAAGACTCTGGAACAGAGACACAGAAAGTTGATGGCAGAGAGAAAGAGGCTCAACATGACATAGAATCTGAAAAACCATTGGACAAATCAAAAGAGATTTCAGTGAAAAAAGAGCCCGAAAAAGACGCATCGTTAGTACCAAAAGATGAAAAAAGACCGGCAGAAAAAATGTCTGTTATGGCTGCATCTACAGAAGTTCAAGTACCTGTTTCTGCGAAGGATTCCCTCATCTCATCTGAACTGCACGATGAAGACAGTCACAGCATGCTCAAAGGAGAAGAACCTAAAGAGCCTGTAGCAGGTAAATTACCTGAGAGAGAAAGTCATTTCCTGGATGATGCCGAGGATGATGATAACAAGAAAGATGATGGCGATCATGATGATAAATCCGCAGTTAAAGCCATCAAGGCAGAGCAGGAGAAAGAGAAGGATGACACTCTTGAAGCCAAACAAATCAAGGACGAGCAGAAACAGAAATCAGTCATTTGGGAAGATGTTTCAGCCGTTGGGCCCATCACGGATGAGAAAGCAGAGAAAGAGGCGGTAAAAGATGAACCTGTCAAAGAGGAAATTGTAAAAGAATCTGTCAGTGCTGATAAAGATATTAAGGATGAACAGAAAGCGACAGAAAAAGAGCTCACCTCGATAGTTAAAGAAGCAGATGTTGGAATTTTTGAAGAGCAGAAGGAGAAAAAGGAATCACAAAAAGATGCTGTTGACCTCAAAGGTGAGGTTAAGAAGACAGGGGCTGAAAAAGATAATGTGCCTGTTAGTACAACTTCACCAGAGGAAAAGAAAGAAGCAGAAAAAAGTGACACTTTTGATGTTAGCTATCTTGATACTCAACAGATCCAAAAGGCCTCTCCTTCTGATACTAAGCCTGATAAAGAAGAATTCGAGCAAATGGCAAAGAAAGATGATATGGCTATAACTGAAGATAAAGAGAAGAGCGAAGCAGAAACATTTAATAAAGATACTGATGATAATAAAGCAGAAAAGGAGGTTGCTTCCAAACCTGTTACAGATAGCCAAACAGAAAAGGAGAAAGACATAGGAGATGTCCCTGCTGCTAAACTCAGCAAAGAAGAAGAAACTATTTGTAAGAAAGATGAAATGAAAGAACAAGCTCATTCCAAAGATGCTATCTCACCCATCAAGGTGGAGAAAAAAGATGTTACCGTGAGTAAAGATCAGATTTCTGTGGTTCAGGAAACTACACAACAAAAAATGGAGGAAGACTTGAGTAAAAAGGAAAAAAACGATATGACACTTTCCAAGGAAGATGAGGACATAACGACAAAAAAGGATGAGGCCTCCCTCTTTAAGCCAACAGTTAAAGAGGACAAATGGGAGGATGTGAGGGACGAACATAAAGCTGTGGCAGAGGAAGTTCACTTGAAAGAAGAAATTCCAGCTTCAAAGCCAGCAGTTGAAGAAGAAAAGGCTCAAGTGGAAAGTAAAGATGATGCTGTAGTTATTAAACTTACCAAGGTGGAGGAAGAAGGTTTAATTGTATGTAAAGATGAACCTTTGTCTGCCACACAAACAACGGCAGAAACAACCAAAGCTGTCAAACCAGATGCTGAAGTCGAAAAGAAAGTGGCAAATAAAGATATCACAGCTGCTGTCAAACCAGCTATGATGGAAGAGAAAGAGGATGCCATGAAAAGTGAAGATATTCCTTGTGTCGCGTCAATTAAAGATGAAACAATCATAAAGGACTCTGTACATAGTGCTACACCTGCACCAAAAGACGAAAAACATGAAGAAATCGGTTCAGATGTTTCTACAAAGATGGAAAAGGAGAAAACGGTGGGAGAGGATGAAACTCTCACTGACAAACTGTCCAAGGAGGAAGTTACAATCCAGGATCATGGTGATGCCATTAAACCCATCCAAGAGGGAAAAGATTCAGCAACAATTAAGGATGAAATTTCTGACACAAAACCCTCCAAGGTGGAAGAAGTGAAAGATGCTGGTGCTAAGGCTCTCATAGATCACGAGAAAAAGTTTGAAATCAAAGATGTTTCATCAGACGTAAAACTTGGGCAAGAGGAGGCAAAACAGCCATCCAAGGACACTGAGAAAGATACTGAGGATAAAAAAGATAAAAAGATTGGCATGACCGGGCAGAAAGATGATTTGTCAGTTAAAGCCCCAGAGGAAGACAAAGAGCTAGAAAAAGCTGCCATTTCTGAAAAGCAAATTGTAAAAGAAGAGTCTAAAGAGCTGGAAATTTGTGTAATTGAAGACCATAAACCTGTTTTAGAAGAAATAAAGGTTAAGGAAACTGTTAAGGGTGATGTCAAACAGGACAAAGAGGCAGATGCTACAATGGTACAACCTGTGGATGCAAAAAAGAAAGAGCCATCTGAAACTGAAACTGCCGGGGAGGCAATAAAGGATCCATTAAAGCAGTACAGCCCTGTAGCTAAATGTGAGAGGGAGACGAAGGTGGACACATCAACATTTAGCATCAAAGAAGAGAAAGAAGGCAAAGATGATTCCGTTTTAGTGTCTGAACCCAAGCAGGACGATAAAAAAGTTGTAGATCTTTCAGATGTTCAGACCTTGGAAGATGAAAAGACTAAAAAAGATGAAATTTTTAAGGTCAGTGATAAGCATATGCATGAAGAAATCTATGAGAAGCTTTCTGGAACAGATAATGAAACATTTGGTGTTACATCAGCAGAAATGCAGCAACGGTCTTCTGCCACAGCATCAAGTGAGGATGCAAAAACAGCAATAGATGACATTTGTGTTCCTTCCCCCTATGCCCAGGAGGAGAAGGAGAAAAAAGAACAAGATAAAGAGTCAAAGCTCATAATTAGTCAGGAAGAGAAGATGGAAAAGGAAAAAGATGATGCGCATGTTGCCGAACTGAGCAAAGAACAGAAAATGGAAAAGGAACAGGAGAAAGAATACACCTATGACACTGAAGAGGTCAAGGATGAAAAGACGACGCAACCAGAAGATGGAAAGATGAGTAAAGAAAAAGATAGCAGTGACGTGAAGACAGATGAGATGACAGAAAAAGAAAAGTATGACTCATCTGATGCAGACCAGAAAGAGGAAAAATGGGAGAAAGAAGAATTGCAGGAAAAAGACCGAGACAAAACCACTGAACAGCCTCTGCAGATAATATCAGGAGAGGAAGTGTCAGTATCCAAGATGGATTACAAACCTTCATTTGTAGTTCAGTCATCTGATGAAGACAGGGATGATGAAGAGGATGAAGATATTTGTATGGGGGGGGCTGGTTCCAGACCTTTGTCAGTGGAGCCGAGAAAATCTGACCATGACATCTCCTCTGTGGGTTTACCTTTGACCCAGACTCCACCAACATCCCAACAGCCCGCAGTGGTTATACCTACTCTTACCATGCAGGGACCCTCTATAGATGAAGACATGAGAGAATTTGGAAAAGAAGAAGCCGAAGAAGACAAATATGTTGTCAAAACAGAAACCACACCTGTACCACTCGCCAAGCCAGAGCCCTCCTTTGATATTTCCACAACAGAGGAGGAGAAAGTTACTTTTATCCCAGCTGCAGAAGCAGAATCAAAGTCAGATGCAGCTGAAAAAAAGCCTGCCCTGTCGACGGTATCGAGCACTGACAGCCAACCCAGGAGCTGCACGCTTTCTAGCACGGAAAGCCAGTCCAGTGTGGAAGAAACACCACAACCAGAGAAACAGATGCCCTCTCAGATAGTTTCAGGAGTCAGTACAGCAGAGAAGTCAAAACCAGATGAGAGAGCAGGAAAGGAAGCAGAGAGAGAGATGGAAGGAGAAAGAGAGGTGGCTTCTCCTGGATTATCACAACCGTGTTCATATTTTATGTTGGACAAATATTCTGAGGACATTAAACACATGACTGATGACAAAATAAGCACAGAGAAGGAGGCTGCTGAAGGCGGCCCAACTGATGAGAAGCAAATCTTTGGTGCATCGAAGTATGATCCGTATGAAAAACCTGTCGAAAATGACCTCAGAGACGTGGCAGATGTCTCTTTAGGTTTCGATCATGCTTCTGAGATTTGTGCTGATGATAACAGAAGAGCGAGTCCGACAGATGCAGGAGGAGCCACATTCCTCCTCGATGATCAGTATAAGGAAGAGCCTTTGTCCTTCAGTAGAGTCGACTACAGTCCGGTGTCCCTCACAGAGAGCGAAAGAAGCAGCCAGCAAAGCCAAAGTGCCTCCCCTAAATATGAAGACCTTGAGAAAGGCCAGGAGGAAGAGTGTGAGAGAGAACAAAGAGCAGACACACCCGAACAGAGGCTTTCAATCACTGATGTGCAGGACAACAAAATGGCCCAAGCTGCTGAGTCATACTCCTTCAGTCCGAAAGAGGACAAGCCTGAAAAGTCTGAGAAGGAGAAAGAAGATATAAAGGAAGCAGCAGGTGACAGCGATTTAGTTTCAACCAGCGCTACATTTCATTCAGCAGGGGCATCGTCAAGGGAAGAAGTGTCTCCTCTCTCATGGAGCCAGCCTTGCCCCCAAGCTGCAACTGCTAGTGTGGTGGTGGGAGAATTCAGAGAGAATGAAAAAACAGAAAGAAAGAAATCTGTTGAGTCATTCAAAGACAAAATGGAGGGATCGCCATCTGGAAGGCGCTCACCTGCTGAAAAAGATATTTTACATCAACAAGCCTCACCCTTAGAGAGAGAAGCATTGAGTGGATCTGTGACTCCCACTTCAGCAACATTTATAGGACATGAAATAGATGATAATGTTTTAGCATCTGATAACAGTCAAATTAGCAGCTCTGCTGCCTGCAGGTCACCAAGCTTTCCTGAACCAAAAGAGAGCCTGATAGATAAAAGGCTTCTTGTAGAAGGAGAAGACTTCAATGTTGATGATGATGATGAGGATGACGAGGAGGAGGAGGATGAAGAGGAGGAGTTGAGTGATGTTGATATGGAGAAGGGTGCCAGAGAACAGTCTGAGAAAGAAATGTGCAGACGTGGCTCTGATGACAGTGCTGGGTTAGCAGATCTAGATGACTCTAGTAAAAAGTCCCAGGTGCCTGAATCAAGCAAAGAGGAGGCAGTCTGTAAACAAGCTCCTGATGATGGCTCAACCTTTAAGGCTGCAGAAAAAGACAAGCGGGATGTGGGTGAAGATGCACCTGATACGAAACAACTCAAAGAGGAAAGTAGAGTCGATGACACAGCCACATCCAAACCTCCTGTGACAAAGAGTGACACAACCCCATCACCAGATTCAAGCGTGCTGAAAATAGGAGAGACGTCTGTCACTACAGCAGATGCAACCAAACAACCTGATACAACGAAAGCAGATGATGCGGTTCAAAAGCACTTGTCACCTGAACCCCCCACAGAGAAGATGTCGTCGACAAAGGGTATTACTTCCTCAGAGTCAAAAAAAGTAGAAGATAAAGTTTCGTTACCGGAGTCGAGCTTTATGATAAAGGAGTCTTTTCATTCAGTGTCCACAAGCAGCTTCACAGGCAGCTCTTTGCCAGCTGAGTCCAGTTCCAAGCCTACGTCTAGTCCCTCCCCTCCTCTAACAGGTAGTTATGCTGATATTGGACAGAGCCGATCTGTAGGTTACTCTGAGAGTTTCTACAGTGAGGACAGCAAAGCAGAATTGAAGGAAACTCTCTCAGATACCACACATCTATCCAAGCAAAGTGATGACAACTATTTTAGCCAAAGAGACATGAAAGAAAGTCACGTTGAGAGGGAAACCTCAGATGTCACTGCAAAACACAAGGAAACGCACTCATCAGCTTGCACATACACAACCTTAACATACTCTTCTTCATCATACTCATCAACATCCTACAGTTTCTCTTCAGGTTCTACCTCTTTGAGCCAACAGATGGGAGACAAAGGAGAGTCTTTCACAGTATCAAAGTCTGAAGTAACTTTAGCCAAAGAGGAACCACCAGCCTCAACAGCATCTACAAGTTCCTGCTTTGGAGGGATTCATAGAGACGAATACATGGAAGTGATGACAAAACCTGCAACAAAAGAGTCTATATCTAGTCAGTTTGATGAGACCAAGCAATCATCTCCTGGTCTAACTATGTCTTCAAAGCACCCTGAGGGTTTTTCTGCAAAACCAGAAATGGACACAAAGCCAAGTACTGATAGTTTCCATATGCTAGAGCCTAGGATTACAGCATCTTCAGCAACACCGTCCTTACAAAGTGCAGGGACAGTAAAGGTGACCGAGTGTGTAACCACATCAGAGGCTCGTTTTGATGTCTCTCCCCTCCAAAGGGCTGACTCCTCTGACAGGGGGTCCCAGGACAAGGAGCCCGAGACGTACGATCTGGAGGATGGCACCCTACCATGCCGGATTGAATGCCAGAAAGTCAAAATATCTGAGCACATGGAGACTGCATCCAAAACAGAGGTCTGTGTGATAGAGGGTACCACACAGTCCACGGAAACAAAGACGGTCACCATCACCTCTACAACTGTTGTGTCTAAACCTGATACAGTGAAGGACACAGCTCAACAGATGGCCTCTATCACTCTGCTGACTGACAGTGGAACCACCAAAACCTCGTGTACCACAAAAGAACAACACAAAACAGATGGTTCAGAGAAAACACCACAGGTGAGAGAAGAAAAAACCTCCTTAGTAGAGGGCACCAAGGTGTTGGAAAAAGAAACAAGTGGAAAAGATGAAAAGAAAGAAGTGCTAAAAGACGCTGAAGTAAAGCAGGATATAGATAAAAAGATCCTGGATGAAAAGACCAGTGAAGAGATCACAGCGGAAAAGAAAGAAACTGATGACTTTAAGCTAACTGAAAAAGTTGGGGAAGAAGTCAAAAAAACAGGAGAGGCTGAAAAAGCGGAGGAGAAAAGCTTATTAGAGAAACCACCCGAGAGATTAGAAGTGAGGAGAAAGAGCAGTATATCCGACTGGGAGCTACTACAGAGGCCTGATGACTTCCCAAGTGTCCCGCCTCCAGGTTATGGTGATGGTGATGATGATGATAAGGAGGAAGCAATGGAATGGATGGCCGGTGTTCATAGTACTTCTGTGTCTTCATCAAAGGAGACTTATCACACGGAAACACCTAGCAAAGGAGATATAAAAACAGACCGTCCGTCCGATTTGAACATGGGAGCAACCTCGTCTTCAGCCTCCCCTCAAGGCTCCTCCTCCTGTGAATATAAACATCGCAAAGGAGAGCTCTCTCCATCTTTCATCAACCCCAGTCCTCATCAGCTCTCCAGTGAAGAGGGCGAAGAAAATGGACACAGTGACCGCTCCCAGGAAGAAGATGAAGATGATCAGGAGCAGCACTCGGTGAAAAGGAGATCACACAAACAGAAGCGCCACCACACACACAGTCACCATGGAGACATGGGGCAGGGGCCGCATCAGATGTCTGGAGCAATGTCATCTGGACTGGCTGTGACGTTAGCTGGGGAGGAAACGCCTCCGACATCAGTGAGCGAGTCATTGCCTTCCCAGTCTGACTCTGACGTTCCCCCAGAAACCGAAGAGTGCCCATCCATAACAGCAGAGGGAAATCTGGACTCGGATGAAGACGCTGAGCATCTGCCGGTAGACAAATTATCTGCTGGTGGAGCTGGTGGTGGTCGCCATTCCCCGTCACCACGATCTCAGAAGAGCCACGACCCACTCCCCACACCCATGAAGGACCCTCTCCCCCACCCTCCTCACCCGGACGTGTGCATGGTGGATCCCGAGGCTCTTCTCAATGATCACGGCAGTACAGAAAAACTTCTAAAGAAGGAGCACAAGACTACCAAGGGCCTCAGAAAAGGCAAACCCAAGTCAGCCTCTCCGGCTCGTAAGGGAGAAACCAAGAAGAGATCATCTACTCCAGTGAAGCAGTCGAAGGACTCCGCCTCACCTCGATCAGCCTCGCTCAGGAGGAAGGACCCAGATAGAAGCTCCAGGCTGATCAAAATGTCTGAAACCCAAGGCTCGAGGAGTGAGATCCACAATCCTGGGAAAGGTTTAGTCAACGGCATCAAGAGCTGTCCAGGTGTGTTCATTATTTCACAAAACATTACACTTGATACTTCAAATTGTCCATGAAATGTAATCAGTTATTGAACAGTGCAGCTTTGGTACAGTTTAAATATCCTAAAGGCTCAGCTACGATGTTGTGATATCTACACGTTTTTAATTCTTTTGCAACATTACTCAATAAGGGCACCAACTCTGCATGCCTTATCGAAAGGGATGAAAGGGTAAAATAAATACTCAGGTCCATGTCTATACTTCTAGTTCAAGTTCATGCATAAAATCTTGAAAAAAAAGTTAACGAGAAACAGACTTTTTTCTCTAAAACTCTAAAGGGTAGTATCTTTCTGTGCGGCAAATGCTGACCAACGTGCCGATTTTTGGAGTCCCCAACTTTTCTGATGAATGTTGATGGAAATCAAATGAAAATCAAGCTCACAGAGTGGCAAATGTTGAGGAATGTCCATGAATGCTGTGCTTTGCAAAACCGTTCACATAGTTTTAAGGTTGCCAGCAGTTTTGTCATAAGTGTTCACTACTCGGCAAATTAAAAAGAACTTTAGCAACACGTGTTTGCAAACGTGTTACAACTATTTTCCAACTGTTTGCGGAAAAACATATCAGCTAAAAAAATTTTTTGAACATGTTCAAAAATTTTTTTAAGCAACAAGCAAAACGTGTGTGAATGAGAGGCAGGCCGGTCTATCAGTGAAGGTGTAAGGAGTAAAGGTAGAGAATGTAGATACCTGGGGTCAACCATCCAATGCAATGGGGAAAAAAAACAAGAGAGGCGAAGAATAGAGTGCAAGCAGGGTGCAGTGGGTGGGGACAAGTTTCAGGGGTGATTTGTGACAGAAGGGTACAGTGAAAGGAAAAAATTACATGCTGGTAATGAGACCTGCTATGATGTATGGTTTGGAGACCGTGGCGCTGACAAAAAAGACAGGAGGCTGAGCTGGAGGTGGTGGCGTTGAAGATGCCAAGATTCTCATTACGAGGGACTAGGAGGGACAGGATTAGAAATGAGTACATCAGAGGGACAGCTCAGGTTGAGCTGTTTGGAGACAAAGTAAGAGGCAGGGCTGAGATGGTTGGGACATGTGCAGAGGCGGGATGATGGATATACGGTACTGGACAAACAATGTTGAAGATTGACCCGCCAGGCAAGAGGAAAAGAGGAGGACTATAGAGAAGATTCATGGATATAGTGAAAGAGGACATGGAGAGGATTGATGTTACAGAGGAAGATGCAAGGGATAGGGTGAGATGGCGGCAAATGATCCACTGTGGCGACTCCTAAAGGGAGCAGCTGAAAGAAGAAGAAAAACTGTTGAAGTGTTTGGCAACCTTTTACAAACCCCGATGAACCCTGACGAAACCCAAAAGCGCAACGTTTGTGAACGTTACTGTCATGAACGCCCCTCCGGGGCAAAAACAAACTCAGCCACTTTGACTGCAGTGAGGACATTTATTAACAGAAAAAAGATAACTGTTCAAAAATAACTATGTAGACAATACAAAAAGCAACCAAGAATAACTTATACAGAGATGAGTCTCAAGAGTTGTGAAAAACTCTGGAGAAAAGGAGGGGGAGACTGTCCAAAGAGAGATTAGTCCAGTCCAAACACAATTGTGGCTGCCACACTGAAGGAGAGTGCAGCAGTCTAATAAATAGTGGGGGACAAATGAGCAGCAGGTGTAAGTGGCAGGTGACCTAATTACCAACTGACTGCAGCTGAGAGGACCTGAGGCACAGCAATCAGCTGGAGGGTGTGTCTGGGAAATGACAGAAGAGCTCTGCCATAAAACAGAAAAGTAAACCAATGACCATGATACAGAAAATAACCAAAACCAGGCTAACAGATAAGTAATACTGGAAATAAAGTGAAGATCTGAGCTCAGAAACATGACAAAGCCCCCCCCTCAAGGGGTGGAATCCCAGACACCCCAATGCAACATCTAGGAGAACCCCCCGAGAGAAAGAAAACAGCAAAACACTAACCAGGGAGGGAGGTGGGGAAACAGGCTAAGGAGGGAAAAAACAATACTGTACATCACCCACACAATACTCACACCAGAAAAACAAAAAAACACATAAAAGACCCCCTGGCCCAGGAAGCTCAAAGTTCGGGGGCCGACCAGAGGCCAAAGCCCAATAGATGGCGGAAGGGAACCAGTCAGGTGGCCTACCAAAGTTCCAGGCCAGCCAGACGGCCAGGTGGAATGAGTCGGGTGGTCTGCCGGAGAGCATGGACCACTCGACCTGGTGACACAGTCTCTCTGGCAGCCGGCCCGAGTGCTTGAGCCACCTAAAGAGGAGAGGTGGCTCGGGAGCCCCCCTACCCCACCCCACAGGGACACCCACTGGGAAAGAGGAGAGCCGAGGAGGGGGAACCACAATGGCGTCTGGAAGGGGAGGAAGAGGGACCACGACAGTGTTTGGAAGAGGAGAAAGGGGAACCATGATGTCATCAGGCCGAGAAGGAGAGGCGACCATGATGGTGCACGGAAGAGGGACCACGACAGCATCTGGAAGAGGAGGAAGGGGGACCACGACACAATCAGTGGACTCGGACTGGGGATCAGCAGCACGCGTGGTGGGCCCCGGCTGGGCCAACGCTGCACCCTCGGTGGGCCCTGGCTGGGCCAACGCTGCACCCTCGGTGGACCCCGGCTGGGCCAACGCTGCACCCGCGGTGGAACCCGGGCTGGAGCGTAGCACCCATAACGGGCCCATGCAGGGGCACAGCATCCACGTTGGGCTGATACTGGGACGCAGCATCCACGAGGGTCCCTGACCTGGACGCAGCACCCACAAAGTCTCCACCCAAGGAGGGACCCACACGACACTCTCGGGCAGGAGGGAAGCAGCGCCCTAGACGACCTCCAGAGGCGAACCTGGGCCTTTGGAGATGTCAGGTGCGGCTGGATCATCTCCGGTGACCCTGGGAGAAGGCTCAGCGATAACAGAGAGAGAAAGGGGGATCAGGATCACCGGCAGCAGAGGAGCCCGGCGGGGCAAGCTCGGATGCAGCGGGCAGCTGCACCCAGCTCTCCTCCCCAAAAGACAGACAAGATTCTCTAAGACAGAAAATAGAAAGACAAAAAAAGAGCACTTGTCTGAGCTCGAGTTCCACCGCTGTCCAGGACTCCGACGATCCAGGTAGTCATGGCGATTCAGGCTCGGTCCTCAGGAGGTCCGTCTCGGGTTCCCACTCGGCTGCAGTGGCCTCCGCAGCCATCATGATGGTCATAGCAGTCCTAATTGTCCCAGCTATCGTGGCCCACGCAGATGGCTCCTCTGGCGTGGAAGCTGGGGTTAGGTTCCATGTAGCTCCAGAGTCGGGTCCTCCAGGGCCACCAGCTCCTCCACCGTCCAACGGCTTGGTTCTGGAACCCACGGACTCTCAGGGATAGGCGGGGGAGACACGGAGAGGATAGGAGAAGGTTTAGAAATAGCAGCAGGTGGAGAGAGCTCAGAGGACTGCTTAATTTGAGACTCTCCCCCAGGAAGTAGACAAGGCAAGGCTTATCGGCACAAGGTGGAACAGAATGAAAAAACACTTGCCTGACCTCCCGGATGTTCATGTTCTCAGCTGCTGGAGACAGGCAGTCATCCCTCTCCGTGTCAACGGTGATCCTGAATCTCTCTGTGGATTGTGGAGGAGCCGGTTCAGACAACACGGAAGTGGGTGTCCTCGGGGAACATACGGGAGCCCTCTCAGCAGTGGGAGAGCGCATAGGAGGGAAGCGAGGAGAGGCCGGTACAGTGTGGAAAGAAGCTGATGAAACAGCCGGGGGAAAAAGGACCAAAGGCTGTACCGGCGTGGGAGGCTTCTACTTTGGTGCCGGGAGAAAGGCTGCTGAAGAGGTGGGAGCAGTCCTCCGACGATGTGAGGTGGGATGACTCTGTCTGCATGGAGCTGGAGCCAGTGGTGAGTGCGCAGGAGTTGACACAGGCATCGGAATCACCTCCCTCAGCCCCTCATCTGTGCACGGGAAGGAAAAAATGGAAGACAGGGTATCCATCGCCTTCGGGTGATTCCATAAGTTGGGAGACGCCTGCATCACTCGTGCTGCATCTTCTCGGTTCTCATAGACCATCCTGGAAGAATGGGAGGCTCGGGTCCGTGACCAAATGTGCTCCAGAAGGCACACCGCTCGCCGCTCCACCTCATCCATGGCGAACTCCAAAAACAGGTGAGTGGAAAAAAACACACAAAAGGTGAAAAAATGCCCCACTGCAGAAGCTGAGTTTTCACTGGTGGCAGCCAACTATCATGAACGCCCCTCCAGGGCAAAAACAAACTCAACCGCTTTGACTGCAGTAAGGACATTTATTAACAGAAAAAAAACCATAACTGTTCAAAAATAACAAAAAGCAACCAAGAATAACTTACACAGAGATGAGTCTCTAGAGTTGCGAAAAACTCTGGAGAAAAGGAGGGGGAGACTGTCCAAAGAGAGATTAGTCCAGTCCAAACACAACTGTGGCTGCCGCACTGAAGGAGAGCGCAGCAGTCTAATAAATAGTGGGAGAACAAATGAGCAGCAGGTGCAAGTGGCAGGTGACCTAATTACCAACTGATTGGAGCTGAGAGGACCTGAGGCACAGCAATCAGCTGGAGGGTGTGTCTGGGAAATGACAGAAGAGCTCTGCCATAAAACAGAAAAGTAAACCAATGACCATGATACAGAAAATAACCAAAACCAGGCTAACAGATAAGTAATACTGGAAATAAAGTGAAGATCTGAGCTCAGAAACATGACAAAGCCCCCCCTCAAGGGGTGGAATCCCAGACACCCCAATGCAACATCTAGGAGAACCCCCCGAGAGAAAGAAAACAGCAAAACAGTAACCAGGGAGGGAGGTGGGGAAACAGGCTAAGGAGGGACAAAAAAATACAGTATGTCACCCACGCGATACTCGCACCAGAAAAACAAAAAAAACACATAAAAGACCCCCTGGCCCAGGAAGCTCAAAGTTCAGGGGCCGACCAGAGTCCAAAGCCCAATAGAAAAGTAAACCAATGACCATGATACAGAAATTAACCAAAACCAGGCTAACAGATAAGTAATACTGGAAATAAAGTGAAGATCTGAGCTCAGAAACATGGCAAAGCCCCGCCTCAAGGGGTGAAGTCCAGACACCCCAAGACAACATCTAGGAGAACCCCCCCGAGAGAAAGAAAACAGCAAAACACTAACCAGGGAGGGAGGTGGGGAAACAGGCTAAGGAGGGAAAAAACAATACAGTACATCACCCACGCAATACTCGCACCAGAAAAACAAAAAAACACATAAAAGACCCCCTGGCCCAGGAAGCTCAAAGTTCGGGGGCCGACCAGAGTCCAAAGCCCAATAGAAAAGTAAACCAATGACCATGATACAGAAAATAACCAAAACCAGGCTAACAGATAAATAATACTGGAAATAAAGTGAAGATCTGAGCTCAGAGAAAACCTGAGCTCAGAAACACGACAGTTCCTCAGCATTCTCCATTCCGTGAGGTACGGGGATAATAATCAACTGTATGACATCTGAGATAGAAACCAATTTTATATTGTCCGATAATTTGATCACCAAAAAAATAAAGAAAGATATTGGGACTCGTAATCAAGTTTTAACCAAAGGAAAAGAAAAGTCACTCCAATTAAATACATTACAGTACAATAGCATGCTGTAAAGAGTTACACATTAGTTTAGACCATTTAGGAACGTAGAGCAGATGCTAAAGTTTTTCTTTTTTAACTCATGATTTTTATAGAAAGGTTGTGTGAAAATCAGTCAACTAATTGTAACTGTTACAAATCTGAAATCAATTTTGTAGTCAGTAAAAGTACACTAAACAATTATTTTTGGCCAAATGGTACCTGTGGCCATATTTTATAATATACTGTATAAAAATTGCTTAGTTCAGGAAGTAGTTCCTTAATTTGTTTGTTAATCTGTGGCAATTTTTTTTTTTTTTTTTATCATTGTTCTCATGCAGTTAACAACTCCCAGAAAACCAGTTCCACTGTTCCACCTGGACCACCTGTCTACGTCGACCTGGCCTATGTACCCAACCACTGCAGTGCCAAAAATGTCGACCAGGAGTTCTTCAAGAGGGTGCGGGCTGCATACTATGTAGTGAGCGGGAATGACCCAGGAAGTGGAGAACCGAGCCGTGGAGTGTTGGACGCCCTGCTGGAGGGCAAAGCTCAGTGGGGCTCCAATTTACAGGTAATACGCCCCGTCTTTGGTTCTGTTTGTTTGCATGTTGATGCGCTCAATTCTTCCAATGTCTATGACCAAAATGACTTTAGCGTTCTATATCTGTTCTGTTCAATCCTAAATGATCTATCTCAAAACAACACTCAAGTCGAGATAGAGCTGCTCCAGCAGTATTATACTGTCAAGAAAAGGTACAGGATGGTGCAGCTATCATGTCAGCTTCAGCCAAACACCTGAAGAATGTTTCAACCAAGACTGACGAGGCAGTTGTGAGCACATTCCCCACTTGGACAGCCAAGTTGATAATAGCAAATTTAGGCCCTATTTGTAAGACAACAGTTCTTGAATAAAATAACAAAACTCTGTTGTAGTTTAGCTTTTCATTTACATGATAAAGACATCTCAGAGGAATGAAACCATAAACATTTGAAAATCAGGTTTGGGTTGCAGATTGGAATTGGACCAGTGTTCGTAATCACTGTGCTGTGGAGGAAGGCAAGTGTATGTGGTTTAGTTAAAAAAAAAACTTTGTCCCTGGAGGGGAATTCACTCAGTCATGTTATGCTGCTGTGAAATGCTGGGGGCGGCTGTGGCGCAGGTGTAGTGTGGTCAGCTACTGATCGGAGAGTCAGGGTTCGATTCCCGCTCTGTCTGCAGTCTGCATGTCGAAGTGTCCTTGAGCAAGACACTGAACCCCCAGTTGCTCCTGGTGGGTCAGGCCAGCGCCTGTGTGTATGGCAGCTCTGCCGCCATCAGTGAGTGAATGGGTGGATAGCAGGCTCTGTAAAGCGTTTTGGCCATCTAGAGATGAGAAAAAGCTCTATATAAGTGAACGCCATTTACCATTTAAAAATCACATTGTCACCTACTGGCCTAACATGCACACTACAGAGTTTTTGTTTTTTTTCCCCAGTGTTGGTGATGTGTAAACTTAGATTTTTTTTTTTTTCCATTTGAATGGGGAAAAATGTAAAATTTAATGTGAATGGCACCATAATGAAGAGCGTCACTACTTCAGCATTGAACTGAAAAGGTCCTCATGATTTAGCTTCATTAAATTAGAAATTAAAAAATAAAGGTTACTTTCAAAAGTTGATGAGTTACCGGTTATCATTAAATATTAATTGAATATTAAATATTGAGTTGTAATCATCGAAAGGAGCCAGCTGAGGTGGTTTGGGCATCTGATCAAGATGCCTCCTGAACACCTCCCACTTGAGGTGTTTTGGGCTCGTCCCACTGAGAGAAGACCCCGGGGCAGACCCAGGACATGCTGGAGAGACTATGTCTCTCAGCTGGTCTGGAAACATCTCGGTATCCTCTCTGAAGAGCTAGAGCAGGTGGCCGGGGAGAGGGAGGTCTGGGCTTCTCTGCTTGGGCTGCTGCCTCCATGACCCGGACTTCCGGAAAAGCGGTAGAAAATGGATGGATGGATATTGAGTTGTAAATTTACAGATAATGAAACTGAATTTCAGAGGTAGTAGTTTCCTTTAATTACACCCAAAGTTACTTTTAAAGGTCCAATGGAGAGCCTAAGTCAAATTCCCTCCACTTCTACATATGGGACCTTAAATCAGAAAAAAATCTCCATTGAAGTAAGGTAAGATAAGATAAGCCTTTATTAGTCCCACAACGGGGAAATTCCAGGATTGCAACAGCACAGGGATAGCAACACTCAGAGCAACAATCAGAAGGCAAGAAAAAAACAAGCAAGCAAGAGCAGCTAATATACATATGTACATATTACTATAAAATATATATATATACACACACACACACACACACAGTGCAGAGCATTGTAGCTGGTTGGAATAAATATATGAATATATAAACACACAGTGCAGAGCATTGTAGCTAGATGGAATAAATATGTAAATATATAAACACCCACAGTACGGAGCATTGCAGCTAGGTGGAATAAATATGTAAGTATATAAACACACACAGTGCGGAGCAATGTAGCTAGATGGAATAATATGTAGATATATAAAAACACAGTGCGGAGCATTGTAGCTAGATGGAATAAATATATAGATATATAAATATAAACACACCCAGTGCGGAGCATTGTAGCTAGATGGAATAAATATGTAAATATATAAACACACACAGTGCAGAGCATTGTTGCTAGATGGGATGAAACAGCATAACCGTCTACTTAGTTATCCTACATGGTATGATTATGTGCCCATACATATTCTCACCCTCCATAGCGACTGGTATTTTCCTAGTTGTATGCCGGAGGGGACCATTGTGTAAGTCTATTGCATCTTTTGCATTCAAAAAACTATTAGTTTGTTACGTCTTTTTGCTATCTCTGCGAGCAGCCCTGCTTAGGTTGTACAGTCTGACAGCCGTTGGTAGGAAGGACCTGCGAAACCTCTCGGTTGTGCACCTGGGATGATGTAGTCTGCTGCTAAATGAGCTCCTCAGTGCATTCAGTATGTCCTGCATAGGGTGGAACTCGGACTCCAGCAGAGATGACAGTTTAGCCACCGTCCTTCTCTCTCCTATCTCCTCCACCGGATCAAGGCGCTGCCCCAGGACAGAGCTAGCTTTCTTAATCAGTTTGTTCAGTCTCTTCCTATCGGCTGCTGTACTGCCACTGCCCCAGCAGACCACTCCAAAAGTGATGGCTGATGCCACCACCGTGTCATAGAATGTCTTCAGCAGCGCCCCTTGTACACCAAAAGACCTGAGTCTCCTCAGCAGGAACAGCCAGCGCTGTCCCTTCTTGTAGAGTGCGTCAGTATTGTGTGACCAGTCTAGTTTATTGTTCAGATGAACACCCAGGTACTTATAGGATGTCACCATCTCGATGTCTGTTCCCTGTATATTTACTGGTGCTGTGAGGGGCTGCCCATGCCTGCGGCAGTCCACCACCAGCTCCTTAGTTTTCCTCGCGTTGATCTGGAGGCAGTTCCGATGGCACCAGTCCACGAAGTCCTGGATAAGCCCTCTGTACTCAGCTTCATCTCCATTGGAGATGAGGCCAACGATCGCAGAGTCATCAGAGAACTTCTGTAGATGGCAGTGTGTTGTGTTGTGTGAGAAGTCCGCATTATAAAGAGTGAACAGGAAGGGAGCCAGCACCGTTCCCTGGGGGGCCCCCGTGCTACTGATGATCGCGTCGGACACACAGTCCCGGGTTCTCACAAACTGAGGCCGGTTCGTGAGGTAGTCCAGGATCCATGATGACAGGTGCTGGTCCACCCCTGCGCGCAGCAGCTTGTCCTTCAGGATCATCGGTTGGATGGTGTTGAAAGCACTGGAGAAGTCAAAGAACATGATCCTCACCATATTCCCGGGCTTCTCCAGGTGGGACAGAGAACGGTGAAGGAGGAAGATCACCGCATCCTCCACCCCAATGCCATGCTGGTAGGCGAACTGGAGTGGATCCATCGCTGGTTCCACCAGGGGGCGGAAGTGAGCAAGGAGCAGTCTCTCCAGGGTCTTCATCAAGTGGGACGTCAAGGCCACCGGTCTGTAGCTGTTCAGGTCTTTGGGGTGGGAAGTTTTTGGTACAGGTACCACACAAGATGTTTTCCACAGCTGTGGTACCCTCCCCAGCTTCAGGTTGAAGATGTACGTCACAATCCCACACAGCTGGTCTGCACAGGACTTGAGGAGCTTTGCGCTGATGCCGTCCGGTCCCGACGCCTTCCTCGCCTTGATCTTCCTCAGCTCCGTCCTCACCTGGGTCCTGGTCAGGGTCAGGATGGGGGGCTGTGTGTTGGGAGTGGGGGGGTGTTGGTGGAGTGGGGAGTGGGCAGCAGGACTTGATTTCTTTAGAGGCAGCAGTGGTTGTTGTGCAGTCAGGGGGGAGGGCGGTTGGTCAAACCTATTGAAAAACAGATTCAGGTTGTTTGCCCACTCCCTGCCCCCCGTGGCCTGGGGGGAGGTATTCTGGAGCCCAGAGATGGTTTTGAGGTTTCTCCAGACCCCGCTGATGTCGCTCTGTTGCAACTTGTCCTCCATCTTCTTCCTGAAGCTGTCCTTGCCTTCTCTGATCTTTCTCCTCAGCTCCCTCTGTACGGACTTCAACATCTCCCTGTTCCCCGACCTGAAGATCCTCTTCTTCTCTCTCAGAAGTGTTTTAATCTCAGGGTTGATCCAGGGTTTGTTGTTTGAGCAACACCGTATGGTCTTGGTGGGAACGGATTTGTCCACACAGAAGCTGAGGTAGTCTGTGAAGGTGTGAGTGAGGCCATCGATGTCCTCACCATGTGGATCGCAGAGCTGCTTCCAGGCGGTGGCTTCAAAACAGCCTTTTAGAGTGTAGATGGCAGTGTAGATGGCCTTTCAGAAGTAGATGGCAAGAAAGAAATTAGGTTTTGATCCCGATCAAATTTTGCCACGAGTTACGCATATGATATTTATTAATTTAAAAGGTAATTTTCCGCATAAAGTTGTTGGTTGTCATGTAATAAGAGTAATATTTAGTTTTTGTGAAACCACTTGGTGAACTACATCCCCTTGTCTCGGACTATACACATCACCAAACACAAAAACGGCAGTTCCCCTCTCAAAGCTCACTTCCTGTTTTCTGACCGATGAAAGAAGTATCCAAAGAGGGGAAAAACAACACAAATGCATTGTACTGTGTTTTGAGAGCTGGAGCTGATCCACGGGACTTTACGGGTCAGAAATAATTATAATAATTACATCTGAGCAGCTGGATGATGAGACTCTGATGGCCGGTAACATAGATACAGTGGTGTAAAAAAGTGTTTGCTCCCTTCCTGATTTCTCATTTTTTTGTGTGTCACACTTAAATGTTTCAGATCATCAAACAAATTTAAATGTTAGACAAAGATAACACAAGTAAGCACAAAAGGCAGTTTTTAAATGAAGGTGTGTATTATTAAGGATAAAAAAAAATCCAAACCTACATGGCCCTGTGTGAAAAGGTGATTCTCCCCCTCCCCCCCTTCCCATTAAAACATAAATTAACTGTGGTTTATCACATCTTTGGAAAGCTGAATTCAATTTCTCTAGCCACACCCAGGCCTGATTACTATCACACCTGTTCTCAATCAAGAAATCACTTAAACAGGACCTGCCTGACAAAGTGAAGTAGACCAAAAGATCCTCAAAAGCTAGACATCATGCTGCGATCCAAACAAATTCAGGAACAAATGAGAAACAAAGTAATCAAGATCTATCAGTCTGGAAAAGGTTATAAAGCCATTTGTAAAGCTTTGGGACTCCAGAGAACCACAGTGAGAGCCATTATCCACAAATGGCGAAAACATGGAACAGTGGTGAACCTTCCCAGGAGTGGCCGGCCGACCAAAATTGCCCGAAGAGCGCAGCAACAACTCATCTAAAAGGTCACAAAAGACCCCACAACAACATCCAAAGAACTGCAGGCCTCACTTGCCTCAGTTAAGTTCATGACTCCACCATAAGAAAGAGACTGGACAAAAATGGCCTGCGTGGCAGAGTTCCAAGACAAAAACCACTGCTTTGCAAAAAGAACATGAAGTCTCATCTCAGTTTTGCCATCTTGATGATCCCCAAGACTTTTGGGAAAATACTCTGTGGACTGATGAGACAAAAGTTGAACTTTTTGGAAGGTGTGTGTTTCATTACATCCGGCATAAAAATAACAGCATTTCAGAAAAGGAACATAATACCAATAGTAAAATATGGTGGTGGTAGTGTGATGTCTGGGGCTGTTTTGCTGCTTCAGGACCTGGAAGACTTGCTGTGGTAAATGGAACCATGAATTCTGCTGTCTACCAAAAAATCCTGAAGGAGAATGTCCGGTCATCTGTTCGTGACCTGAAGCTGAAGCGCACTTGGGTTCTGCAGCAGGACAATGATCCAAAATACACCAGCAAGTCCACCTCTGAATGGATTAAGAAAAACAAAATGAAGACTTTGGAGTGGCCAAGCCAAAGTCCTGATGTGAATCCGATTGAGATGCTGTGGCATGACCTTAAAAAGGCGGTTCATGCTCGAAAACCCTCCAATGTGGCTGAATTACAACAATTCTGCAAAGACAAGTGGGCCAAAATTCCTGCACAGCATTGTAAAAGACTCATTGCCAGTTATCGCAAATACTTGATTGCAGTTGTTGCTGCTAAGGGTGGCCCAACCAGTTATTAGGTTTAGGGGGCAATCACTTTTTCACGTACGGCCATGTAGGTTTGGATTTTTTTTTCCCCCCTTAATAATAATCACCTTCATTTAAAAACTGCATTTTGTGTTTGTGTTAGCTTTGTCTAATATTAAATTAGTTTGATAATCTGAAACCTTTAAGTGTGACAAACATACAAATAAATGAGAAATCAGGAAGGGGGCAAACAATTTTTCACGCCACTGTATATGTAACACTAGATAAGGCATGGCTAACATTTTCATGGCAAACTGAGGCACCATATTCTGTAGGTAATTATGATCATTGACAGTATCTGCAGCATTGTGATAACAGGATACACAAACAATTGTCATATGTAACAATATAAGTAAGCTAGGCACAGTATGTGGCAGGCCTATTCAATTAGCAGCCCGCGGGCTACATGCAGCTCAGACCCAACCCCCGAGCGGCCCAGGCCCAGTCTGTGGCCCAGCTAGAGAAGCAAAGGCCAACACACTCCACAGAACCGCAGAAATCCATCAGTTACCGCACACCACAAATGCAACACTTCGCATAGCCCAGCAACCGTCAACCCACAACGCAGCACACCTGCCCTGAAGCGTGGGCTCTATATTATGACTGTGGCTGTGCCAGCGGCAAGACACCAAGCCTACACCAAACGTGAACAGGCGGTGCGAATGCACACAAAGTCAATGGAAAGAGGCGAGCACATGCGAAATCGCGTACTCACGTCCAAGGGACAGCGCCAGCCCCGAGACTCCGCCATCATCGGAGCAAAAGCATCAACATTGGAGAGCAAACCAGCTTGAAAATTAGACTGCCACTCACCCGGAGAAAGAAGGACTGGGAGCTCCCCAGTCAAATTGGGACACCGCTGCCATCCACCCACGGACTTCTGCCATGGATATGCCAACAAGGCCAGCAACGCAAACGCCCACCATCCCGCGAAGCCCTGGAGGCAGGGACAACCCCTCAGGTGAGCCTCCCATCGGATAATGTAAACCTAAGCATGACATTGTTTTGGGGATTTCAGCAGCAGGTTGAACACAGCTGCAGAAGTTATGAAGGCAACTTTGCCTGTCTGCAACTCAGTCAGATGGTGAATTCATGTCTGTTTGGTGTTTACATTGAGTTATAATGTAATCGCGCTGCGCAAAAAAGTCGCCTGTTCGCGTTTGGTGTGAAGGCACCTTAAAACATGTCACTGTCAACTCTGAAGCATAAAATTGATGATGAAAATCGTCGGTTTGGACTGATACCACAATAGTGGATGTGCAATATTTGTTAATGTTATCAGTCTTTTCTTGGGGGGGTTTGTGAACTGAAGTGTTTGACAGTTGTTTTTTTATTCAGCTAAATGCACTTTGTGTTGTGCCAAGGTCAGTTATGACCAGGATGTAGTATATTTTATTTCAAAAGGGAAACAAATGTTAATGCTACTAACAGTGCACATTGAGTTTTTATGCACTTTAAGATTTGCCTGAGTAAGATGTGACCAAAATGGTTATTTACAGAATTTTATTTTTTTCCCCCATTCTATTTAATTGCAGTTCCAAGAGGAAAAATATTTCTACTACTTCAAGTTCTGCTCAACCCCAGCACTGTTATTGTGTTTTTATGCACTTTTGATGTACCTTTGTCATGTGCCAAGCGCACATTTAAAACCAAGACAATGAATAAAACGTGTGCGGCGGCATGAAATAAAGCGGCGTCGTTGGAGGTTTTAAGTAGAGTTTTATTATCATACCGCCGTCACGGGATCCCCTCTCCAGCCCAAGTGTGTGCTGGCTGGATGGGGATCCTCTGGCTCTCAGAGAAGAAGACACAGAGTGCGTGTCTGCAGCAGAGGTTGAAGTGTGAGTGAGAGAGAGAGCATGGATTTCAGTCAGCTTAAATACCAGTTACAAACAATGCATGAAAGGCATTCACAGCAGGGAGTATGGCATTTGCATTTGAGAGGCATACATCACAATAGGCAGATTTGCTAGACTGTGCTCTAGGTGCAGAACAAAGGGGTTAACAGGCACATCTACATATTGATCTGAGTCTCTAGGTCACAGTAAGGACAGGACGCATGAACACAATGCGTGAAAGGTGACATTATCACAGTAGTGTAGCGGAAAAAACCAGGAGTAGCGAGTTGTCTGTCCTTAGTCTGTTTGTGGGGGTTTTCCCAAACCGCCACAGCTCCCCCCCAGAGGGCTCGGCAGGTGGTCGAGACCTCGATAGTGCAGCTTGGGCAGCGAGCAGGGAAAAGCTCTGTGCAGGAGGGGGTGGAGGGGGGTGGGGGTAGTAAAAGCCGGCTGGAGACGATGAAAACGTCCAGGCCGCGCAAAAATTGCTTGTGGGTCCGCGATGTCGAAGGGCTGGTCCCGTTGAACGTGCAGAGGTCCACAAGAAGAAAAATTAGTCACTGGCTCCTCTCGCGATTAAGTCCTGCAAGGATTAATAGCGGCCATGAAGAAAAGACGAGGCTGCGTGGCGGCTGTGATGAGGGCAGAGGGACTGGCGTGTTGACTTAAGGTTCAGGCGTAACCCTAAAGCCTCGGGAACCGCAGACAGCTGAATTCCCCTTGTGTGCCGTGGCTAAGACCATAAAATCCAGTGAGCAAGCTGCGTGCCTCAGGTGAACGAGCAAGCCTGAAGGGCCAGTGTGCAGCGGAAGGAAGGCGGTCAGAAAAGCCGTATTTGTCCCGTGCGTGGTGTGCGCAGTCCTCGTAACTCCCCGGTGCGTGTGCCGGGGTCCCGTGCGTGGGTGGGCCGCTGGAGAGGAGAACCAGGGTCAGGGAGCTTGCTGGAGATCATCCCTGTTGTCTGTTGGAGCGGTGAAGGAAAGTAGACGCTCTGTCACTCGCTCGGTCATGGTGCGTTCAGGTCCACGTGTGCTCCGTCGGCCATGGGGATCGCCGTCGTGGAGAGGGGGACGAGGTGCATGCGCTCACGGTGTGGAGGAGCTGTGAGCGCGGCCGGTCCAGCGTGGATGTGCCGATCTAGGCGTGTAGATCTCACCATGAAACGCTGCTCAGCTTTCCCGGTCGTGGGTGTTCTCCGTGGGGTTTCGTCTGGAAAACTCCGCGTTGAGGACTCCCTGAAGCAGGAGGGAGGGCAGATCAGTCAGGCTGTCGCGTTCGCTTGTCGTCGGAGAATCACCGCCGGGTGTTGCGTTCGCTGGCAGCGTGTTCGTTTCAGCGTCGGGTCACCAGTGCGGCGGCATGAAATAATGCAGCGTTGTTGGAGGTTTTAAGGAAGTTTATTATATCATACCGCCGTCACGGGATCCCCTCTCCAGCCCAAGTGTGTGCAGGCTGGATGGGGATCCTCTGGCTCTCAGAGAAGAAGACACAGAGTGCGTGTCTGCAGCAGAGGTTGAAGTGTGAGTGAGAGAGAGAGCATGGATTTCAGTCAGCTTAAATACCAGTTACAAACAATGCATGAAAGGCATTCACAGCAGGGAGTATGGCATTTGCATTTGAGAGGCATACATCACAATAGGCAGATTTGCTAGACTGTGCTCTAGGTGCAGAACAAAGGGGTTAACAGGCACATCTACATATTGATCTGAGTCTCTAGGTCACAGTAAGGACAGGACGCATGAACACAATGCGTGAAAGGTGACATTATCACAGTAGTGTAGCGGAAAAAACCAGGAGTAGCGAGTTGTCTGTCCTTAGTCTGTTTGTGGGGGTTTTCCCAAACCGCCACAAGTGCATGTTTTTCATCATATTGATCTGTGTTGGGTTAAAATTTGTCATATTCAACAGACCGCTGAACATGTGCGGCCCAGTTACATGTCTTGATTTCAAATTGTGGCTCAACTGCTTTTATAATTGAATAGCCCTGGTATATGGAATATAACCAACTAGTCATGTCCTATCTAGTGTTTATATATCTGACCGGTAAAGATGTCACAGCCGGTCACAGCCAATAGTATAGCTGAGTTGATGTCATGTGTCTCTATCAAGCAGTTGGGGGATGAGTAAGTGTGACCCCTACTGGCCAGGAGGTCACAGTGTTGTCTCTAACCCAGGATTTACACTGACTCCAGACGCTGTACGTTGCAGATGCAGTGTGGATGGCTCCTTGCGTTTTTCCCTACCAAATCCATTTGGGTTTTGCAGCGGCATGGATGAGAAGAGAGTTTGAAATACAAGATCACGCGAGAATTACACAAAATAATGCGAGATCTCGAGAAAGACCCAAGTGTGCCGAGAGTGACCGAGATGAACCGATTGTGATCATGTGATAACAAGTAAGTGTAATGGAGCACCTCCCCACCTGGATTTTTGGGCTCTAATTAAAATGTAAGTAGCCCGTTAATTTTATTTCTATGAAGCGTTTGTATGTTAAGTAAAATTTTTACCTTCTTTGACACAGTGGTAGAGGAGTAGACCTCAGAAAATAACGGATGATCCTTAAATCGTTTTTAATGATCAAACAGCTATTAAATACTGTGAGATACCGTGGGATTTCTTTGCGGATTGTATCCGGCAACCGTCAAAAATAGACTTGTTGCATTTCATGAGCAAACTGACTCTGACGAGCCAGTTTTGTTCCACAGTAGTCCAGACCAGGTGGGGATTAGAAAATTGATGAGAATGGGAACTATTTGCTGCGAAGGCAGGATTGCAGCCGTAATGTGCTGCATCCGGAGTCAGTGTAAATCCTGGGTAACACCTTTAAAGAGACATGCATTGAAATGGACCATTCTGAGCAAGATGGGTTGAAATGGTGCTGCAATAATTAAACTCTGAGGCATTTTGACCAACGCATGTCTCAGACATTTCATTAAGACCTGTGGGAACTGTGTCAACATGCGGAAAAAGTGCCGTAAAAGTCTCCTTTAACATTAACATAGCTCCCTCTCATTTAATCTCACTTTGTCCGTTTCAGGTGACTTTGATCCCGACCCACGACACAGAGGTGACCCGGGAATGGTACCAGCAGACTCACGAGAGGCAGCAGGACCTGAACATCATGGTTCTAGCTTCCAGCAGCACCGTAGTCATGCAGGATGAGTCCTTCCCCGCTTGCAAGATCGAGTTCTGAGCTTCATGGGCACCACTCTGCTTTCTCCGCCGCCTCATCATGTGGAGGCAGAGCCAGAGCAAACAGCACTCTGCTTGTTCAAAGCTTCTCATCCTGCCATGGTACCGGTCTTCAAAAACACACATTAGCTGCAGATCCGATCACACTAGATTCTGTTAGTCAAAATTTGGGGTACCTGCTTTGTGATAGTGGGGCTTTCTTGCAAATAACACTGTACATTTACGTTTGTTTTCTTCTGTGAGTTAAAAGTATGCTGTAACACATTTCTTATACAATGTTGACAGTAATAATCAGACCTGGTGGCTGCTTTTGTTTCATATCTAGCAGATGAACGGACATTGTTAACCCCTAAAGGAATAATTTTCCACATAAACTACAAATGATACAGTCAAGACAGTAATTTGACGGCCAAAACAAGTGCCCAGACAAATCTAAAACAGGAATTCCAATGATTTTTTTTTCTTGTTTAGATTGTGTACACAGTTATTATCAGGGTTGGAGCATCTCTTTTTTCTTTTTTTTTTTTCTGTCCCATTGGCGCACACGACAAAACATCCTTCTCAGTTCAACTCACACTATAGTAGTGTTTGGATTAACTCAATAATCACTTGAAATTGATGTTATGTTAACCCCCCCCCCCCCCCAAAAAAAAGTTCCTTCATGTCATTTGTGGTGACATTTCAGCAGGTGCCTGGAAAACTCTTTGTTCTCTGCTTTCACGGCTTAACTGGTGCATGATGCTTGCGTTTTAGCTCCGACTCTTTCTGGAGTGAAATGTTTAGAGTTAATATTTTCTTTAGCCAGTGTGAAACGCAGTATAATGTGGATAGATTACCACAACATCTGGCCATGTTATGCGCTAATGAATTCAATAGGCACCGGGCAATGGGGGCAAGTGTTTCTACTCATATCTCTGCTGGCTGTAACGGTTCCTCTCTAAGTCTTTATCACAGTCTTTGTTGGTTGTATGTTCTCCGGTACACATATAAGGTGACGTTTCATTGAGGTTATGTTGAATAGATGACATATTTTGTGAGGATTTGATCCTGGGGTGAAGGTTAATTAATTGTTTCTGTCATTTCCTCCTGTTAGGCTACACTTTATCTCTGTTGATATCAAAAAACGATAGTTTAAAAAAAAAAGAAAACAAGCAGTGACCTGTGACAAATGTAGCAACGGAAGCTCGTCTGCTCATGGCAACGACACCCCTGTAGGAACTGCAATATTATCTATTATCGGGGGTATTTTTTGTGAACAGATGTGTGTTACAGGAGGCTTCTTTCATGTGCCTTTAGCGTGTGGGTTTTTTGGGGGAGAAAGGGGTGTTATATTTAGGACATGCCAGCCATTTCGAAGCAGGGTTTAAAGAATAAAAATTCAAAGAAACCACATACACAACTTTAAAGCAGAGGACCAATCAGCTCCTTCACAAGTTTCCAAACTGCCGTATGCAGTAAAATGGGACACAAGAAATAATTCAATTAAGCATCAGTTCAGCATACAGGGAAAAAAAAAAATGCTTTCAAACAAATATGAATGTCTGCAAGCAAAGTATTGCACCAAATAGGAATGCACTTTTCTGAGGTGGCGGTGGGCGGCTGAAGTCGGGATTTTCTTTGGTAGTTGAAGCACAGAGACGTAGCATTTATAGAATTAAAAAACTATGTACAAAACCTTCCTCCAAACTGAGCTTGCTGAAACACAAACCTGATATTAATCCCGCAGTAATATATACCATTGAATGAGCATGTATGTGGTGATTATGGTCGCCGTTATAAAAAAAAAAAGTAGGAATGTTTTAGAAATAGTTCTGTGTGCGCTTGAGTATGCGGTGCACAGCGAGTAGCTGTTTTTATAACGCGGCATGGTTTGTTTCTGTAGGCAAGTGAGTTTTCTGTGAGTTCACTGTGAAAGGTCTTTCTGCTCGTTTACAACCAAACTCAAGAGTATCTCATATCACAGCAGAAGAATCACACCAGGCCATGTTTTGGTTCATGATTTATATGCAAGATTCTGGTTTCATTTTATTGAAATTTTGTGCTGTGATGCAAACTCAATTCTTATTATCTTTTGTTTACATTTGATTGTATTTAAGTAAGAAACGCAGCTCTGCCAGCTTGGCTCATCTTTGTTTTGTTTTGTTTTTTTTGTCTTATTTGAAGGCCAATTTGAAGCTAAAGGATGAGTTGGCTGGCTGAGGAAAATGTACAGATTGTCCTCTAGCACTCAGTGACAGATTTATTGTGAGGGTGTCTTCAGCCACTGATTGCCAGTTCTTTACCTTTCAAAAAGTCCACACAAGGCTAGACTGTGTCGTCCCCCCCCCCCACCCCCCCCAGCCTGGGACCAGTGCCAATTTTCTTTGTTCACCACATTCACACACATACCTCATCTTCCAAATCCTCCATGCTCTGCCCACTCTCCTTTAGTTTTAAATCCTTACCATTATACTCTGTGTAAGCTTCAATATGCATCCCCTCTGCTTGTGCTGTTTCACAGGCATCCATTTTTTTTTTTAACCTGTTATGAATCCTTCCATGAGAAAGTGGTGCAGTTTCCTGACATGAAGGTTCACCTCTGCTACTAGCTCACAGCTAGTGGAGGAATTCCTCTTTGGATCATTGGTTAGAGTGTGAGGCTCTGGATCACAGGTCAGGAGTTCAAATCCCCCCATGGGCATATAGGTGTGAGTCTACCTTACCTATGGGTGAAAAAGGCATTAGGTTAGTTCACAGAGGGTTGAAACAGACGAGAAATCCCAGGTAAATGGATGAGTCTGGCCTTGGCCTAGTAAGGCTGTAAGAGAAAATGGGGGCTCGTCTGGGATCGCCTGTTTACCTGGGAACTCTCAACCTTTATGTTCAAGGTGAACTAACCTATAGTCTTTTTCACGCTTAGATAAGGTAGACTTACCCCTATATACCCACACCCTGGATTTGAACTCCTGACCCCATGATTCAAATCCTCACTCTTAACCACTGAGCCAAAGAGGAATTCCTCGACTAGCTGTGAGCTAGTAGTGGAGGGGAAACCTAGTATCAGGAAACTGCATCACTGATGGAAGGATTTGCAACAATCCCGCTGGAGGAGGATCCCTGAGTTTGATGCAGGTTGTAAATTAAACAGCTGGGTACGCACAAGTACATACACACCCTAATCTGGAGGTTCTGATTAACCGCTGAGGCACAGTGAAGCTTTTACAATGACTCCCTTGACAGGAAAACAGTTGAAACAGTTGTTTGTGAACCCGTCGAGCTAGGAAAAAAGTCCTTTCCACTCCTCCTGTGGTGCAGTGTGGGAAGAAGCTTTTTTTTTTTTAGCATATGGATCACTCTGATTTGTTGCACTTGTGTCTTTGAATAATGCTTTTAAGATGGCAGATTCCAAATACCCGGCCTTGATGTTTTTTCAAGGTATTTAGTCGAACGCTGTGAATCACTCAATACTGAAATGTATGGCTATACATAAGCTGAATGCACTATACCGGAGATCTATTTTTCTGAATGTAGAGTTGGTACGACTACACGAATGCTGCTGGATCAAAAACAATAGACACAAAAAGAAAAACCAATATTCACACTACATCAATAGAAATCAATTTAAGGGAGGGTAGAAGGAGAGCAGGAGTTTTTTTCTGCTTTGACAAAATGTCACTGCAGTCAAAGAAAGAAACGTTTCGATTGGAGTTTTTTTGTTTGTTTTTAGAGGAAGCCACTGCGATCCCACTACCCACATTTTAACAGACATAGTACTAACTGCAGCTGGAACCTTTTTCCTTTTCCTGAAGATGACTTGAAACACATGCAGACTCAAAAACCATCAATAAATTAAACAGACGCTACATGTAAGCTGAATTACTGTACACTGATTTGTACATATCGCTACGGAAATAATGAATCTGAAACAAACAACAAGCTATCCTTGGTATATTCATTTTGGTCAATTTTAATGTGAGGATGACCAAAAACCGCAAAAAAAATGTGCAAAAAGTTGATAAGAAACGGAAAGACAAAAAAGTGAATATTTTAGTTGAATTTCATCTCCATACCTGCATTAAAATAAAGATATCATCAGCGTATGGTGTCATCCGTCCATCCGATCTTTCTGCATGTGATTTATTTAGTTATTATCCTGAATGTAATTGTTTAACATTTAAATAATAATAATAAAGGATACAATGCTATTTTAAAGAGGTATATTTGAGAAAAAAATTAAAAAGCTAATTGTCTTAACTGGTATTGAAATGACTTACAGAAATATAATACTGGGCTGTGCTTTTATTGTTTGCCCTATTAACATGTTGTAAAGAAGATGCTGTATTGGTAGTTATGTTTGATTCTCTATCTTTTTTTTTGCATTGTATTAATCTTAATTATGTTTCTTCTTCTGCAGCGCAATATTCAATATCTGTCTCTTTAAATCTAACTGGTAAAACTTAGAACTACTGCAGATTCATTGTAAAAGGGAAGCAGCCTGGTGATCATCAATAAAGTACATTCAAATCTAACCGTGAGCTGTGTCAAATTTGTTCATTTGCAGGCAGGGGGGTAGCGTTGCCAGAAATTGTATTCACATAAAAGTAGCATGGTCATGTTAATTACTCAAATATAAGCAGTAGGCGATTTGTTAATTTTTATAACAAGGGGGATGGTACAGATGTATGAGCATAAGGTATAAATATTTAAATGCTCATTAAGTATAGTAAATTTACAACAATAAATGTGCAAAATTATGACAAAAATACTAACCTGAACCTCTGATTGAGGAGGAGCCATGTGGTTTTCGTCCTGACCGTGGCACATCGGACCGACTCTTCACCCTCTCAAGAATCCTCGAGGGTTTGTGGGAGTTTGGCCAGTCAGTCCATGTGTTTTGTGGACTTGAAGAAAGCATTTGATCACATCCCTCGTGGTCTCTTGTGGGGGGTGCTGCGGGAATATGAGGCATCAGGCTTGTTGCTGCAAGCTATCCAGTCCCTATATGACCATTGCAAGAGTTTGGTTTGTGTTGCCAACACCCAGTCGAACTCATTTCCAGTGAGAGTTGGACTCCACCAGGGCTGCGGACCAAATAAAGTATTAATACATTGTTCTCTAATTTTGATCTCCACTGTATATTGGAGTGTGTCTTTTTCTCCACTCACTCTAACGGAAACTCTCCATTTTTTTCCCATACTTTTGCACGAGCAGCCCTAGTGATGCTATGTCAGGTGTGTGTGCTTTAGGTGGGGTTTATGTGGGCAGAATAAAGTACCAGAGGATCAGTGTAGTGTAAATTTAAACGCTGAAAAAGAAAACCTACTCTTGTTTTAAGCTGTGCCCACTGCTGAGACAAACCATTCACCACCGCCGACACCACCTCAGGGAGTGACATACATGACGATGTCAGTTATTTTAAAAATGTGCCAATCGGCCAATATTAATCAGAAAAGTTAACATCAATTTTCCCAGCCCTAGTTATAACTATGCTGCTAAGAGAAACTACAGTTCTAGAAGTCCATTTATCCAGTCAGTGTAAGAGACTGTCATTATGTGACCTGCAGTTTGTAAAGTTGTCCAGTTAAAAGCAGAAACACAGGTAAACACGCCAGAGTTTCCAGTAACTTGGAAAACAAAAACATGATTGGCTTCGGTTTTGGAAACAACAGGTTTGGTGTGGTTGATGATCAGCTTTGATTTTTCAGGAGGAAAGATTAAAGTTAGGTTCCAGCTGCATCGATTCTCACTCACTTTGTCAAAGTAACTCAATGATTTCTGCATTTGTAGCCTTTTGTCTAAGCAGTAAGAGGCAGAACAGCTCAACAATGTGAAAAAAGAAAACGTCTGAGGAGAGCAGTAAGTAGATCAGTTTGGCCTGAGAAAATCAAAGTTGATGGATCCACACCCACACCTCCTGTTCCTGTGCTCTCAGTGAATTCATTTTAGCCATTGATGAATAGCTGCTAATTTGTCTCTTATTTCATTGCTCCTCTGTGGCAAGCGGTTCAGCCTCTTGCTGCTGTACTGCGGAGAAGAAAACAGATTGAAGGAGGCAAAAGAAAGCAAATATGGCCTTGTGATTTCTCTTAACCATGGATGTGCTGTTCAGCTGTTTTCCTGTAACCAGAATCACCGAATGTTTGTTTCTTTTGTGCCAACGGTTACCTTGACAACACATTTTGACTTTGGAACAAGATTATAGGCCAACTGAGGATGCCGTGTGAGTGTGGAGGTGGCACTGAAGATCTAAGTGGACACCTTCCTGTCAGACGAGGGTAATTCTCTCATCTGCACGACTAATAGTTACTCTCGTCCTTTCCTCCCACTTCTGTTGGCTGAGTACATGCTGAGTCACAAAAAAAAAGCAGGAGCGACATGGTGCCCTCTTAAGTGGAACACATAAAAGATCTGTGTCTGAAAATAGGGCCATGTAAAAGGCTTAAGAGAGTTTTGAATCAGTTTTATTTTTTAAGTATCCGGAAATGTAAGAACAGACCCAACAAGTCCTCTCTATATACTGTATATACAAACCCCATTTAAAATGAAGTTGGACACTGTAAAATGTAAAGAAAAACAGAATGCAATGATTTGCAAATCTTTTTCAACCTATACTCGATTGAATACACTACAAAGAAGAGATATTTAATGTTGAAATGGATAAACTTTGTTCTGTTGCAAGTATTCACTCATTTTTTCTTCTTTTAGATTTGATTGGCAGTTGGCAACCAGCGTACAGGTGCATTACCGCCACTGACTTGATTATCATAACTCTATATCTTTGTACAAGGAGTTCTTATGACGAGTTCTGAACAACTCCCTATGTGTGAAAAAAATGATCCGTCCTTGGACTGTGTCCTGCCATCCTTGTTATCCACCTTATTCCTGGAGGTATCGCTGTAGGAACGATTATGGGCAGAGCTTCTGGTTTTGGCTGACCTCATTTTGAATTTGATACCTGCCACATGTTCCAAAAAAGCTGGGACAGGGACGTATTTACCACTGTGTTACATCACCTTTCCTTTAAACAGCACTCCATAAGCTTTCAGGAACTGAGGACACTAACTGTTGAAGCTTGTAGGTGGAATTCTTTCCCATTCTTGCTTGATGTACAACTTCAGTTGCTCAACAGTCCAGGGTCTCCATGGTCATATTTTGCACTTCACAATGTGCCACACATTTTCAAAACATGTCTGGACTGCAGATGGGCCAGTCAACTCTACGTTGTTGTAACATGTGCAGAATGTGGCTTGGTATTGTCCAGCTGAAATAAGCAGGGGAGCCTGAAAAAATTATTGCTTGGATGGCAGCATATGTTGCTCCAAAACCTGTATATACTGTTCAGCATTAATGGTGCCATCACAGATATGCAAATGCCATGGGCACTAATGTCCCCCCATACCATCATAGATGCTGGCTTTTGAACTTTGTGCTGATAACAGTCTGGATGGTCCTTTTCTTCTTTAGCCTGGAGGACACAACGTCCATGATTTCCACAAACAATTTGAAATGTGGACTCAGACTTTTCCACTTTGTGTCAGTCCATCTCAGATGAGCTCGGGCATAGCAGTCAAATACACTACTCACAAAAAATTAGGGATATTGTGCTTTTGGGTGAAATTTATGGAAAATGTAAAAGGTTCACATTATATGAAAATAGGGTATTTAAGTAGAAGCATGCAATGGTAATTTCCTCATCTTAATTTATTGAAACAAAAGCCAACAACAGTGGTGGGTATACCACAACAAAAAAATGTCAATGTTTCAATAACTTGTCATGTGCCCTTGAGCATCAATTACAGCTTGACAAAGACGTCTCATGCTGTTCCCAAGTCGACTTATTGTCTGTTGAGGCATGGCATTCCACTCTTCTTGAAGGTCAGCCCTCAGGTCATTGCGGTTGTGGGGTGCAGGGTTACAAGCCTCTACACGGTGACTCAGCTAATCCCATAGGTTGTCTATGGGATTCAGGTTTGGAGAAAGTGCAGGCCACTCCATTTGAGGTACCCCAGCCTCCAGCAGCCGTTCCCTAATGATGCAACCTCGATGAGCTGGAGCATTGTCATCCATGAAGATGAAATTAGGCCTGTGTTGTTCATGCAGGGGCACAATGACTGGATTAATGATGTTATTCAGGTAGTATTGGCTTGTCACTATACCATTCAAAAGGTGTAGGACAGTTCTGTATTGACTAGACACACCTGCCCAGACTGTAACACCACCACCACCAAAGGCTCGTCTGGTGACAACAGTGGCTGATGCATAGCGCTTTCCTTGACGTCTCCAACATCATTGGCGGCCATCATTTCTGCTCAGCGTGAATCGACTTTCATCAGAGAACAGCACTGAGGCCCACTGGTCCCTTGTCCAGCGTAAATGTTCCCTGGCCCATGCAAGATGACGCCTGTGCCTGGTGGTGTGGTCAGGTACCCTTGCAGGTCGTCTAGCACACAGACCTTGCTGATGTAAATAGTTTTGAATGGTCTAACGTGACACTCAGGTGCCTCTCACCTCCCTTAAATGTGCCTGGAGTTGAGTGGCATTCATCATCTGGTTCCGCAGGGCACTGTTCAAAATGAAGTGGTCATCAGCGTGGAATGTGGCCAAAGGACGTCCACTTCTATGCCTTTCTGTGACTCTTCCAGTCTCTCTGTATCTCTGTTGCAACCTGCTGATGACACTCTGTGACACTCGAAGGTCAGTGGCCACTTCCCTCTGAGAACATCCTGTTTGAAGCCTCACAATGGCGAGGTACTGTTGATCAATTGTTAGGTGTCGGCTTGGTCTCCTGATGTCAAAATGTGAACAGCATAATGAAGAGGACTGTTTAAATACCAATTCTAATTGAACCAGAAAATGTATTGGTCAATTCATGGATCAAAAACCTGTTGTGAATTTTGCTGTTAAGCACCTTGTTAGAGAACAGCAAGTTATGCAAAAAGTACTGAAACATTGAACAGCTGGACATGTGCATTCAAAAGGTTAGAGAAGGTCAAATTAAGTTCACCTGTTAAGGTTTATAGTGCATTTTAGGTGCATCCTGAAATTTCACCGGAAAGCTGAATATCCCTAACTTTTGGTGAGTAGTGTACATTATTTAAAACATGGTAACTGATGAACTAAAGTACGGAAATGAAGTAAATAGAAGGTGATAAATTGATTCCTCTTATTAACCACGTAATTCTTTTTTGGTTTGGGGGGCTGGAGCCTATCCCAGTGATTTTGGGTGAGAGGCGGGGTACACCCTGGACAGATCATCCATGGCAGGGCCAACACAGAGACAGACAGCCATTCACTCTCACATTCATACCCAAGGACAATTTACCCCCAGCTACTGCCAATTACCCAACATGCCTGTACACTTTATTGTTTTAATTTAGTAAACTGTGGCCTCAATATAGTTGTTTTCCCCACAGCAGTGTCCCCTAAGAACTTTGATAACTTTCAAGAAAAGTAACACTTTCACTTTCATTGTGCCTATATTGCTTGCTGGTTCATGAGAGAGGTGTTTCACTGAAAACTTAACAGCCTCAATATAAAACTGAGCTGCAGCTCTTTCTAGCCAAAGGCAGTAATGAAACGTTTTTGGCTGCTGTCGGAGTGAGAACAATTTTTATAAAGGTCACCAAGCTACCTGCAGCTGCTGCAGTGTAAAAGCTGTAAATGAAAAAGTAGCTACTGTGTAGATTGTATTGAAGCAGGACAAAGGGTGTGGAGCCCGAGAGAGAGACATGTCATGCCCACTGAATGAATGACATCAGCTTTTGGCTTCCGGTCTGTCTGTCTGCTCCCTCCTCTCCGCGCCTCTCTCCATTCACCCGGCGACCACTCAGGGGGAGTCGATTACATAGGGGGTGTCGCCATGGCAACGCATGGGAGCAACAGGAGGAGGCATGAGTCATCACTGTTCTTAAAAGCCATTTAGAGAGGAGCTGAGAGGTGAAAGGGATGAGGTAAGATGGCAAGAGAAAAGAGAAAGAAAAGGAGTTCTGTTTTACTTCGACTCTTTTCTACTTTGTGGGGAGAAGGGTAGGAGAAAACAAGATAAAGGAGAGAGGAGGCCAAAGAAGAAGAGAAAAAAGTCAGGTGATGACAAGAAAGAACAAGAAGCAACAAACAAGAGAAGCGAGAGAGACTTTGTGCTGGGTTGTTTCTAGTTTTTTTGTTTTGGTTTTTTTTGGGGGGGGGCAGGGGCTATATGTGTAATGGGAAGAGTTCAAAAGCTACAAAAAAGGTTTTAAAAAAATCTTTCCCAGCCAAACAAACAATTGTGTGATTGTCTAGATGAGGGGTCACCAACTAAAACTGCAAGAGGTGCGATAAGTCGGTCCTCCTCCCCAGCTAAGGTCCAAACTAAGTGTGGGAATCTTTAGGCATCTCATGAGTCAGAGGCTCCGGTTTGATTCTAAAACCATTCTAGAGGCATCTTCATGCATTTTTTTTTTTCCTATTCAGGAGTTTTCCCTCCCACTGTGTGACAACTTGGTACTTTTAAAGAAAAGTATTTGCAGTGGCCCATGAATTGACTTCCATCGTCTTTCAATTAAACAAACGGAAGAGAAATGTGTCATGTGACATGGACAAATTTATCTCAAAATATGGTTTTTAAGAAAAGTCCTTCTTTCATGGACATTCTTTCAGAAGACCACAGCTGTCTCCAGGCAGGCCAATATCATTTAACTTGCTTTCACGCATTATTTTATTAAGCTCATGTTTCAGATGCTTTTAGTTCTGTTTTTTTTAACAAAAGAAATCAAATTAATTCTTTGCACAATTAAAAAAACATGTAATATAAAATTTAATAACACAGGATAACACTAAATGTGTTTGTTGACTCCAACTAAATAGCGATAACATTTTAAATCTACAACTAAAATTATAAAAATGTAAAGTTTTACAGAAGACACAAACTACATAGCACTGCATTTAAAAGATTAATATATAACAAATACAATTTCACAAAAATTCCACCTCTATACTATATTTTCAGCGTTAAAATTAAGCAATATTACACGAGAGTGCGTTATGCAGAGGGCACAAGCTGAATCACGCCCTTCTGGAGTTTGTATCTTCATGATACCGTAACAAACTCAAGTGTAATATTGCTTTTATACAACAGTTCCGGCAAACAAAATTTATTAAATGACAGCAACACTGGACAAAATATTATGATTTGTTTGTTTAACCAGTTATTTTACACAGCTGAGAAAAATGTCCCTAAATCTAGCTAGTGAACTGTTGCTAAACATCTCAATCAGCATGACGACAACTATTGTCATTTCACACACATGTAAACAAATTAAATATTGTCAACTGCAAACCTAATAAGTCTTTATAAAACATACCTGTTAATTTGATACTTCAGAAAATCCCAGATCAAAACGATGGTGCCATCCCCACTTTGGAAGACAGAACTGAACCGGAACGCGATCTGTTAGACATGATAGTCACTACTCAGGACACTGAGAAAAAAACTAGGAAAGATGAAGGCTGGCAAAGCACCAGGAGTAGCTCAAGTACATCCAACTGTTTTGAAAGAGTGTGCAGGAGAACTGGCCATACCGCTCTATGAGATCTTTAGAATATCCTTAGATAACAGCAAGATTCCAGAAGGTTGGAGACAGGCAAGGGTATCCCCCATTTTTAAGAAAGGTTCGAGAAGCTGAGTGGAAAATTATCCATTAGTCTTACAAGCAAGACCATGGTATCATTGGCATAAGATGCCCTGCCCTTGTGCAATACACATGGAATCAAACAGTTTAAATACTGAAAATCAACATGGATTCATGAATGGTAAATCTTGTCTGACTAACCTTTTGGAGACCTTGGATGATATTTTTTTTTTGGTATACTTTATTGATCCCCAGAGGGGAAATTGAGGGCATCCACCTGGACGGATGAAGCAGCCACGGTACAGCGCTATCCCTTAACCATTCACACACACACATTCACACCTAGGGCCACTTTAGAGTCTCCAATTAACCTAACCTGCATGTTTTTGGCCTGTGGGAGGAAACCGGAGAAATCCCGGAGTAAACCCACGCAGATACGGGGAGAACATGCAAACTCCACACAGATCACTGTTGGTCGGGGCTGGGATTGAACCAGGGATCCCATGGCCAAGGGTGAGTTGCTGTGCTGCCGCAGTGCTAACCACTGCGCCACCGTACCGCCCTCACATATATATATAATATATATAACACAAGCACTGGATGAAAGACACTGTGTTGATGTTATACACCTTGACTATAAAAAGGGTTTTGACTCGGTTCCACACCGCAGGCTTGTACGCAAGCTAGCAGCTTACAGTATAAGAGCGAAGGTACAAAGATGGATCGCAGATTTCTTAGCCAACAGACAGCAATTCGTTTCTGTTAGAGGAGCTGATTAAAGTTGGACTGAAGGTCTGAGTGGTGTTCCTCAGGGATCGGTGATTGTACCAACACTCACTCTCATTAATGTAAACGATATACCTGAAATGGCTACATCCACAATAAAGCTATTTGCTGATGATACCAAGATATATAGGATAGCAGACAATATAGAAGATTCCTTACAGTTACAAGCTGACTTGACATCATTAGAATCCTGGTCACAGAAATGGCTGTTGAAGTTCAATGAAACTAAATCCAAGTATATTGTGATGTTTGCAAGGTTCACACAAAGAAAATGGAGCAAAATGGTTGTGATCAACGGCCTTTATTTTACACACACCCCAACACCCACACTCTGAGCATAGACAGGAGGGGAGGTCATTCTCCCAGACCTCCGTTTATATCACGGTTACACACACATAATAAATCTTGCCTATGAAATACTGCTGGGTCATTATAACACAGTTATAATGACACAGCAGTATAATAACTCAGTCATAACATTTAATACACACATACAATAACGTTCTCTGCTGGCAAAGCATGCTGGGAAATCCCTGCCCCCCTTAAAATGGCCCCGACATTACACTGCCCCCCCCTGGACTGGTTTCTGTCCCCAGAAAATTCAAAGTCCACTTTCAGAAATCCAACGCGAGTCAGCCCGGTGCCGGGGTGGCATACACGGGCCATCCAGTGTCCATCTGAGTCTCGGTCGGAATATCTGGTTGGGGTAGGGTTCCGGTTTGGCCACCAGCGGGCGGATGGACACATCTGACAGCCTCTGTAGGACCACACACAGTCCCTTCCCAGGCAGCGGGAGTCCCAAGCCTGCTCCGGCCGACTCCCACCGCTGCCAGGTCTCCCAGGCGGCCGCTGGCCCGCGTCCATGCGTCCAGTCCTTGCTGCACCTGGGAAATGGCCGCATCTTCGTCCTGCTCACTCCGCTGCGTCGCTCCTGCGCCGAGGGCCTCCGTGACGTCACCGAAAGGAAAAGCATCGGGTGGCGGTAGGACACGCACAGTTCCTCCTCTGGCAGCGGGAGTCCCATGACTCCCACCACTGCCAGGACCTCCCAGGCGGCCGCTGGCCCGCGTCCAGGCGTCCAGCCCCTGCCGAGCTCGGGAAAAGACCAGATCTGTCCTGCTCGCTCCGCTGCTGCTGCGCTCCAAAGGCCTCTGTGACGTCACCGCCGGGAGAAGCATCTGCAGGAGGCGGCTTTTTCCCGTCCATGCCACCTCGCTCTAATTTAACGTTGGCGAGGGGCCAGTTTCCCATGGGGTGGCACGGGGCAGTACCGTGCGATGTGCCCCGGCTCTCCGTAGCGGAAGCACCCTTCCTCGCGCCGCGGCCCTCTCCTCCGTGGACGCGCCGCCGTGGTCTGCCATAACTCCTCCTCCTCCCCCTCGCTGTCAGCCGTGGCCTGGAAAGTTCTTGGTCTCGGCGTTGACGCTTCAATGGTGCGATTCATCAGCGGCTCCACCCGCTCTGCTTCTGCCACTGTAGTCTCCCTCGTGCACGCGCTGCCGTGGCTCCTCCTCCCGCTCGCTCTCAGCATGGCGATTTCCTCAGATGACCAGCCGTTCAGCGCGGCGGCCAGCTCGACCTGGGACAGGTGGTCATCAAACAGGTTCTCGCCGTTGTAGCGGGGAATCTTGGCCCGCTGCCGGATGAATGGGACGGTCACGTCCCGGTCGATCACTGCTCCTGATCGCCCTGGAATCGCCAGCCCCTCCTGCCCTGAAAAGGGCGGGAAACGGGGCTGGTTTGCTCTCCTCGGCCCGTCGGGTCCGCTGCTCCGTCCATCGTGGCGAACTTCTCCGGGGGCCGGCGTCTCAGCTCTACACTCCGTTCCCAGCCGAGCGATGAACCGCTCCGGCCGCTGGACCTCCGCCTGGATCCTCATCTTGCTCCATATCCCACTTCTGACACCAGTGTGACGTTTGCAAGGTTCACACAAAGAAAATGGAGCAAGATGGTTGTGATCAACAGGCTTTATTTTACACACACCCCAACACCCACACTCTGAGCATAGACAGGAGGGGAGGTCATTCTCCCAGACCTCCGTTTATATCACGGTTACACACACATAATAAATCTTGCCTATGAAATACTGCTGGGTCATTATAACACAGTTATAATGACACAGCAGTATAATAACTCAGTCATAACATTTAATACACACATACAATAACGTTCTCTGCTGGCAAAGCATGCTGGGAAATCCCTGCCCCCCTTAAAATGGCCCCGACATTACACTATGCATCTTGGCAGAAGAAATCAGCAGAACCAGTATGAAGAGGTGTACAATTGGAATCAGTTAGTCATGAAAGGGACCTAGGTGTCATATTCTCCCATGATGCCAAACCATGTCTCCAGTGCACCCAGGCTTCGAAAAAAAAAATCTGTGTGCCCTGAGACTTATTAAAAGGACTTTTGAACACATGGACTCCAAGTGCTTCATGATAATCTACAAGGCATACATTAGATCTCACCTGGAATATTGCATCCAGGCTTGGTGCCCATTCTATCAGAAGGACATTGACATTCTCGAAAGAGTCCAATGACGTGCCACAAAGCTAGTGCCAGAAATCAAGACCCTGCCATATGAAGAATGCCTGAAATGTTTGAGCCTCGACACCTTGAGGCAACAAAGACTCCGTGGAGACCTCAGAGGCCCACAAGATCCTACATGGGCTTGAAAAGCCGGATGAAGGCAAATTCTTTGTAAGACCATTATTTGGACTAACAAGAGGGCACCAAGACAAATTATTCAAGAAACAGTTGAATAAAGGGCTAGAAATCTGGAAGAATTTTTTCTCCCCAAAAAATGGTTAATGCCTGGAATCGTCTGCCAAACCACATCGTAAATACTCCTACTGTTACCTTCAAAGTAAGATTGGATCGACACTGGAAAGAAATGGGAAACATACAAACCTAGCTTTCAAATTCCCATCAATTCTTAACTCTTAACTCAGTCACCAGAAGCTAGTAGTTAGCATGCTAGCGATTTAGCACATTTTGCTTGCTTTTCATCACATTTTCAAATGAAACAAACAGTCCACCACAAAGATATTGTGGTTTGTTAATCGAGACAACAAACAAACTCTAGCACTGCCTTTTTTTTTTAAACAAACATGAAATCGTTTAATGATCTTAAAATGACCAGGACAGAAGTAGACATTTGCAAAAGGGTGGGACTTCTGGGTCACGGATGTATAATTTCTTCTTGTCAAACAGCACTTCACTGTGGAAATTAAGGTATCCAAAACAGTACTGCAATTGTCAGAGTTGATAGAAAAATAGTCAGTAATTAACATTACTAGAACATCTTTGAAGCGGAGAGATACATATCCAGTGAAACTGTAGTGCAGTTATTGGGATTATAGTAACTCTTGGAATCTCTGTTGTCCAATCAAATTGCTCGGTCGGAACTAACTGTTGTATAAAGCAGTTTTAAACTCTGAGCCTTAAAAAACACTAAATAATTCCATACTACAGAATTCCTCTGACAGTTTTTTTTTTTTTTTAATTTCCACAGTAAACTCTGTTCCAGCAAGGATGAAGCTATAAGTCCATGATTACAGGGAGAAGGGAAGGGGAACTTTACATCTTTAACACACAGCGCTTTTACAGAGTTTTTACATGATATCAGAGGCTACGAAAAGGAGCTCCATAACCAGTATGGGCCCGACGGGATTGCGGTCCCGAGGGAAGCGACTTCACCCTGCATCCCAGCATGGAATACTCTTGGCAGAATTGGACGCAGAATCACCACGGTAGATACATCAAATTTCACAATAGCACTTCATTTCGTGGATACAGACTGGGAACAAAGCATTTCTGTCTGGGTAGATATCCTGGCCTGTGTGTGATGCCTGCAGCAAACCATGATTTTGCTGTGGGTCTGACAGTCAGACCCATAGAGTCGCTGCAAGGAGCAAATGTCGGTGGGACAGCAGAGAGTGGAGAGCGCCCAAGGGCTCACACCATAAACTGTTTGGGCAGCCGCCAGTACAGCATTTCATTTCCACTTTTTTCCTTCACCAAGACAGTCTCCCTTTTCCCCAAATTGTATTAGAGGGCTTTGAGGTCCAGATGGAGAACTCTCGGGGTCCGGATCTGGACTGGAGGCCACCAGTTGGTGACCCCTGGTCTAGATCAACGGTAAACAATTTAAGCCATTACACAGAATACAAATTTAACCAACATCCATAAGAATGTGCAAGATGTTATGGTCTGTAGATGAGCACAATATCCACACTCACATCAGTATTAATTACCCTGATTGCCTGCAGCTGCTCTTCATTAGCCCACCTATCCAAATTGCTGCTGTAGTATAAACAGATCTCAGTGCGCCCTAGCTCCTCGTGGGATTCTCTCAGCTCTACAGCTCCCTGGTACTCGTCTGCCCTAGTTTTCTCATCTCCTGAAGTCCAACTCCCATAGATTGCATGTAAGCCTGCAACATTATATTATTATTATAACCTAACTGGATTTCCCCTGCCTCTCCTCAGTGTCTCCTACAACTGGTCCTCTTCAGTCCACCTCAGCCTGCTCCCACCTGGAAGGAGAAACAAGTTACGATCAATCATTCTGTATATCACAATGTACCTAATCATCTTATCACAGGAAAACTCCCGGGCCTGGGGTACCTCCATACTCACCTCCAGAAGAATGCATTGTCACCAGATCCATTCCCCAACTCCACCTGCGAAAATACTTACCCTTGTGAAGTCTACCACCTCACCTGTTCAGCATATACAGTGGTATTAAAAAGTGTTTGCCCCCTTCCCGATTTCTCTTTTTTTTTGTATGTTTGTCACACTTAAATGGTTCAGATCATCAAACAAATTTAAATATTAGACAAAGATAACAAGAAAACACAAAATGCAGTTTATAATTGAAGATGTTTATTATTAAGGGTAAAAAAAATCCAAACCTATATGGCCCTGTGTAATAAAGTGATTGTCCCGTTAAAACATAAATTAACTGTGGTTTATCACATCTTTGAAAGTTGAGTTCAATTTTCTAGCCATTTCTAAAGCTTTGGGACTCCAGCGAACCATAAGGAGAGTCATTATCCACAAATGGCAAAAACATGGAACAGCGTGAACCTTCCCAAGAGTGGCCAGCCATCCAAAATTATCCAAGAGTGCAGCGACGACTCATCCAAGAGGTCACAAAAGACCCCACAACAACATCCAAAGAACTGCAGGCCTCACTTGCCTCAGCTAAGGTCAGTGTTCATGACCCCACCATAAGAAAAAGACTGGGCAAAAATGGCCTGCATGGTAGAGTTCCAAGACGAAAACCACTGCTGAGCAAAAAGAACATAAAGGCTCGTCTCAGTTTTGCCAGAAAACATCTTGATGATCCCCAAGACTTTTGTGAAAATACTCTGTGGACTGACGAGACAAAAGTTGAACTTTTTCCCATTACATCCGGCGTAGAAGAAACACACCATCTCAGAAAAGGAACATCATACAAACTGTAAAATATGGAGGTGGTAGTGTGATGGTCTGGGGCTGTTTTGCTGCTTCAGGACCTGGAAGACTTGCTGTGGTAAATGGAACCATGAATTCTGCTGTCTACCAAAAAATCCTGAAGAATGTCTGACCATCTGTTTGTGACCTCAAGCTGAAGCGCACTTGGGTTCTGCAGCAGGACAATGATCCAAAACACACCAGCAAGTCCACCTCTGAATGGCTTAAAAAAAGCCAAATGAAGACTTTGGAGTGGCCTAGTCAAAGTTCTGACCCGAATCCAATTGAAATGCTGCAGCATGACCTTAAAAAGGCGGTTCATGCTCGAAAACCCTCCAATGTGGCTGAATTACAACAATTCTGCAAAGATGAGTGGGCCAAAATTCCTCCACAGTGCTGTAAAAGACTCATTGCCAGTCATCGCAAACGCTTGATTGCAGTTGTTGCTAAGTGGCCCAACCAGTTATTAGGTTTAGGGGGCAATCACTTTTTCACACAAGGCCATGTAGGTTTGGATTTTTTTTCCCCTTTTATCATAAACACCTTCATTTTGTGTTTACTTGTGTTAGTTGTCTAATATTTAAATTTGTTTGATGATCTGAAACATTTAAATGTGACAAACATACCTTCACTTTTATGCTCTCCATAAATATCACCGACTCTCCTGTCTTCAACAGAACAAAGGACACAGCTACCACTACTCATTGTCACCATAAGAAAATACTCATTCAACATATTACCAGTCATTTCCCTTTTGAATACTTACATCTCCTCTTGTCCTTCCCCTGTAGGTCAGACCCTCCTGAGAGGGTTTCTCTGCCAATGTGTAGAGTTATTTCTTTTGTGTACTTTGTGTGTGTTTTTGTCTATTCAGTGGCAATAGTCAAGCATATTTGTGGAGTTGGAGCTAATGAATGTTGAACAACAGCAACTTTTACAACGATCACTGGAAAGGAGAAAAGACATTTTAGAAAATGTTATACACGGCTGCTCAACTGTTGCTGCCACCATTTGACGAAGTTATAATGGGATGAGGGAGAGTCATGCTAATGTTGATAACTGCAAACTTCCACAGTTAATCTCCCTTTGAGTCAGCGCATTATTTATCCACCTCATTTTGGAAGTGGTGCCACGGTGAATGAGTAGACATGAGAAGCAGGAACTGTGTAGGAGGAGACCAAGCAGACCAATCACAGCTGTTGTGGAGTGCATCGCCGGGTAGTTGCCTTGAATTTTTGTCATGGTAGAAAAGTTTGGGCCAGATGAGCTATATCCACACCACTTATAACTCAACAGGTCTTCAGATGAGGCTCCCAAAAACATGTTGAATAATCCAAGAAGCAGCAGAATTCTTGCAAACTTGCATTTATTAAGTATTGTAAAAATACAAAACATGAGGAGGACTGCACATGAGTTTGGCGAACACAGGGGTAATTGCCTAGGAGGAGTAATGCATCCATCTTCTACCGCTTATCCGGGAGTCCGGCTCGCAGAGGCACCCAAACAGAAACCCGGACTGCCACCCGCTTCACATAGCACCATGAGCCCCATGATTGCTCCTGCAGGTGGTGAGCCTCCCGAAGGGTGGGCCCATGTGGCTCCTTTGGGTACACTGGATTCTACCACGGGCAAGTAGCCCCCTGGTAACATAGCTCCTGGGATCATTAGGGCACACAAACCCCTCCATCACACCACCATAAAGTGGCGATTCACGGAGGGGTAAGAGGAGTAATGATTTTCATAAAATCATAAATGCCCAGATCTCCTGACCTTTGATCTGGAGTTCAACCTGGACACAGACCCACCTTAGGATCATTGTGAGTGAGTTTGGTGGCCATCACATTAGCTTCTTTCAGCTTCGTCGGAATGAGCTAAAAATAGCAGAGAATAAGCAAGTGTACTTGAGTATATAAATGCACTCAAGTTAGAGTAAAAAGGGTCCTATAATAGAAATACTCCATGAAGTACAACTTTGTGAAGAAGCTACTTGAGTACATGTACTCAAAATAAACAGGTGTAGGTGGGATGAGCAAGGCTAAAGAAAGAAAGAAAGACGTGCGCTGGTGACAAGAAGTATTGTTTATAGAGCAATAACAGGCTTCTATGTCTGCCATTATTAAAACACACACACAGAGTCTAAATGTTAAAAGGCCTGGGGCGGGTGTAAAAATGTCTCAATAAAACACTGAACAAGTTTTTTTTCCCACCGTTTACTTTGTTTTATTATTTCTCCGCTCATCTCTCCAGCCTGAGCCTCAAAGGATGAAGAGGCACAGAAACGTACAGCTTTCATTTGAACCTCCATCTTCCATTACTGAACGCAACGTTGGCTGACATTAAATATTACATAAATACACAGCAATGTATTACCTACAGTACATTAACAAACACATTCAGATAAAAATTACAACTGTTAAAGCATTTAAAAAAACTAAGATAAAAGTGTGTTTTACAGTGTATTTTCACAGGATTTGGAGGCCAGTTCATTTTCATTTTACCAGTTATTAAAAATTAAAAATCCATTTTTTTACTTTAATGAATTCCCTCAATCAGTCTTTGTTTTATTTTCTTTACAAGTTTTGTCAAAGTAATAACTGAATTTATTTACCTTAACTGAAAGTGAATGAACCTCCAGTTCAGTCACACACAGGTATAAAAAGATGTTTCCATCTTTAAATTTCTACCTGTGTATTACTGATGAGACTTTAAAACCTACATCAGTATTTGGTATGACAGCAGACTGCAGACGCAAACAGCATTGACTCTACCTACTTAATCAAGTGGTCGCTCCCATCTCTGATCCTAAAATTCTAAAATAAGAAAATTATGTTTCTTCAGCCTTAACGCACACTTACAGATGTTTACATTAAAAAAAAGACAAAACAGAAAATAATACTAGCACAACAGTTTGTTCAGGCTAGCGTACAAGTGTGTCAAGCTATTTGTCTTTGGCTGTATCAGAAAATTGTGAAAAATATGATACATAATTAATTTTTCCATTTATAACTTTACAGTACATCATCTTTGGGCTGCACTTGTTTTGGTTAGAGTTTCAGGTAATTTTCAAGAGGTTTTAAGCACTATATATATTTTAAATTATGAAATAAAAACGGGCCGTTTACTGTAAATATCACTCACAAGACCTTATCAACCCCTCTTCCTAAATACAGTGGAAGTTAATTGCACTTGCTCTGTGGTCCCCAAAGCATCCAAAGACATACAGATCTGCAGACCTTTTTATGTTATGGTGCTACCCTGGCATTTGTTTGCGTAGATCCTCATCTATGCAGAGGCAATACAGATGCACAAAAATGCAGTCCTGCAAACACCAAACACAACACTCCATGAAGTTATGTGTTGCTCTTTTTCAGTGACTGGGCCATGATTTTGGGAGAAAATTTGGAGAGTTTTTGAGCACATAGCAACATTATAAAAAAGAGATGGGAAAAAATTCTACAGAAAATATTCAGTCAAAAAACAAAAAAAACTGGATGGATGACAGCACATTTGTACATTGAAAGTTTGGATTAAACTGCCCCGTTAGAGATTAAATGAGAACATGCATTATATTGCCAAAGGTTTTGGGACACCCCTCCAAATGACAGGGCACCAATGGACAAAGCAAGGTCCATAAAGCCTTCCCAGCTAAAACATTTGATGCCGTTATGGCTGCAAAAGGTGGCTTTCAATAAGGTTTAGTTGACCATTCCTTCAGAAGTGCATTTATGACGTCAAGTACTGATGTTGGGTGAGAAGGCCTGGCTCGCAGTCTCCACTCTAATTCATCCCAAAGGTGCTCTGTCGGGCTGAAGTCAGGGCTCTGTGCAGGGCAGTCAAGCTCCTCCACACCAAACTCTCTCATCCATGTCTTTGTGGCTCTTGCTTTGTCCATTGGTGCCCATTCATTTGGAGGGGTGTCCCAATACTTTTGGCAATATTGTGTAAGCTCTATTATAAAATACAGCAGCCAGTCACAGAGGTAGTGATGTGTAAATGCTAGTTTATGTGCATGTTGACCCAAGTGGTATGCAGGTGTAAAAAGAATCAAACTTTTGAAACTGAAAATGGTCTCGAGGCCTCAATCACAGAGACCTGTATACGTGAATACCCGTGAATGCCTGCACCTGCACCTATGATGCAGGTGCAGGTAGATGCAAGTGGGGGTTGTATAAATCCATGTATACAGAAGTGTAGGGCTCTCAGATCTAAGTAGTCAGCAGGTGCAGTGCATGTGGAAAGCCTGAAAAAAGTAAACAATTTTAATATTCCTCTGTCTTTGATGCGTGTGATTGCAGGTATCTGCAGGTGACTGGCAACACGCAGGCAAGTAAACCAAGGTAAACCCACCAAAAAAGTGAGGCAACACAGAGCACCAGCATGGATCAATGCCTAAAATGCAGTCATACAGGAATTATGAAGATGAACCAGGGCTGGGTGATTAACCGAAACAAAACCAAAAAAAAGACGTTTGGGGTGTAAAAACCGACATAATCCTTCTCTTGTTTGACCCCCCCTCCCTGTTGTGCATGTGTATATGAGACCTTTCAATGTCCTGACCCTTTAACATGCACAGTCACGTAAATCTGCACCCCGGAAGCCATGCAGTTAGCGCTGTCTGGAAACAGCAAAACTGCAGAGAAATTCACGTGGCTTGTGTCGTGATTTGGGATTTTCACATGTGTGAAATCATTATATTCTGCTCAGTTACTACCAAGTCACTGCAATGATCTATTCATTGATACCATACTCTTGTGTAATATCACTTAATTACAAGCCTCGTCAGTCAACTATAAGGGAGAAGAAGGGGATTATAAAAAAGAAAAAAAAAACCCAAAACCCTGAAAGGTTCAATTAACCGTGATGCTGATTTAAGGTCAAACCGCCCAGCCCTACCATGAACCCAATTGGATGCATCCTCTTGTGCGTATTGCAGGTATACGCAAGTGTTTATAAGTGTTCAGATGGCCAGGTCTGTGTGACTGAGCTGCCGACCTAGGTGGTATGCAGGTATGTACAAGTGGAAAAATTGTAATAGTTTAAAAAACAATCACCTGCCCGTACCTGCATACCACTTGGTCTGTGTGAGCTATACTTCCTTATACCTGCACTGATGCACCACCAGTTCTCACGTGGTAATCAGAGGCAATGGTTCTAATCTATGTGCTAAGCTAGGCAAAGTGTCTTTATAAATTTGAAGGGCAGATAAGAGTAGTTTGAATTTGATTTGATCATTGGAGCTCTCAGAAAACAGTCCAATGTAGTCAGTTTGTGGCTGAAAAATGCCACCAACTCCATTAGTCATAGTGGTAAACTGCTAGAAATGCACTTCAGTGATAAATACCTAAAAAGTGAGGTTGTAAAAAGAGGCAGCTGGTACACTAGGAAGTGAGGAAAAAAACAAAGTCACCAACCAATAAAAAGGGACAGAGTGAAATCTCCGCTGGCAAAACCTCAAACTGAAGGCACAACTGGTGTCTGCTGTTGTTGGTTCTGTCTTAGAGAAAAGTGTCAACAAACTGAAGAGGATGCAGATGAAGAAAGGATATCACCCAAAAGATGTCCAGTGTTTTCAGTCTGTACAGAACAGTCTGTGTGTACTCTGTGTTGTTACAGCTTCAATGGTCTCTGTCCACATTCACAATCGCCTCTAATGGTGACTCTGAAAGTGAGCAAAAGGGCCTCCACGCCGTGTTCTCAGACTCCCAGCATTCCTTTTCTTTGTCAGATAGCCTACTCGCCAAAGCTAAAATTTAGGCTGGAGGACTCCGTAGTAGGGGACGAGGGACCCGCACTGGAAACAGCACTGGAGGGGATGCTGCCATCTTTAACAGGAAAAAAACAAAAAAGAAAACACAGAATTCACTCAGATCATTTATCAACACACAAAAACACACTTTTCTGGGACAAACCGTACACGTTCTAATATCATCATCATCATAGCAGTCTGTCGGGGGTGACAATGACCGTTTCATTTAGGTCTGATCAGATTCCTCCACGCAGCTCTGGAATTCGCCTTCTGCTGCCAGGAACTCCTGACCTTGTTAACCCGGGCGACATCCGAGCCAATATGAGTTGCTCTCTGACTGACCATTTCATGAAACTGCTTGCAAAGTATTTGAGTGCCGCTAGCTTCTACTGGACTAGTGACACATTCTTGGCAGACAGAGGTATTATCAGTGGCAAGGACAGGCCAAGACAAACTGACTCCAGTATCTGTTGCAGTGACTGACCAGATGATAGGTTTGTTTATCTCTGCTCTTTGTGTAGTGCATGTCACAATGCACCGGCTGGCAAAAGTCCACCACAGACCTTGCAACAGATGTGCTTACCTGCCAGGATATCCAGTCTCACCCCATGTACCTGATTAGCAGCATAACTAATAGAGGGTTCAGGGGCACCTGGTCCCACCCTAATTATAGGCTATATCAAAAAGGAAGTTTTTAACCCTATTCTTAAAAACAGAGATCGAGTCTGACTACTGAATCCAGATTGGCAGCTGGTTCACTGTCAACTAAATGGCTTGTATTTGCAACATTAATAATTTTTTTTCCAACCTCAGGGATGCAAGCGCAGCAACACCAATGGAAGAAGTGTGTGGACCGAAGGGGAGACCATGTTGAAAAATAAACCACATTTGGTCAAATTTGACCACTATGAACTTTTCAGCCCCCCGTATATAATTGCAGGCATGTAAATTTGTGAAAAAGACATCACATTCTGATCAATGTATTTGCTCATTATGCATATGTATTCATTATACTGGATTGCCCTCCCAGGGGCATGCACACTATAATATCATGATCGTCATCATCATCATCATAGCAGTCTGTCAGGGGCGACAATGACCGTTTTATTTAGGTCTGATCAGATTCCTCTACGCAGCTCTGTCCCCCGTCCTCTGCTGTCAGGAACTCCTGACCCTGCAAACCCGGGCAACGCCCGAGCCGGTATGAGTTACTTTCTGACTGACCATTTCATGAAACTTTCGTCGTCGTCTTCGAGCCGGTATGAGTTACTTTCTGACTGACCATTTCATGAAACTACTTGCAAAGTATTTGAGTACCGCTAGCTTTTGCTGTGGACTAGCGGCAGATTCTTGGCAGATAGAGGTATTATCAGTAGCAAGGACAGGCCAAGACAAACTGACTCCAGTATCTGTTGCAGTGACCGACCAGATGATAGGTTTGTTTATCTCTGCTCTTTGTGTAGTGCATGTCACGATGCACCGACTGGCAAAAGTCCACCACAGACCTTGCGACAGATGTGCTTATCTGCCAGGATGTCCAGTCTCACCCCGTGTAACTGGGAGTGGTCCACCTGTGACAGATATTGTTTTTAGTTCTGCCAGGATGCCCAGTTTCACCCTCCACGCCCTCGGAAGGGCGGGGTCACCGGTTGAGTCGCCGACGGCCTGACCCATGAGACAAGTAGTACCGGTTTTCACGGTTATCCGGTAGCAAGCAAACCAATGACTGACTTGACAGACATGTGCACAAATATGTGCACAGTTCCAATAATAATATTGTTATATTTTCTGGCTACACATTCTAATAATTGACATAAATATCAATCCCATTACTGCCACGCTGAACCTTTTCTCCACTCCTGTTGGGGGGTGGGGGGTTATTTTCTGTTGTATGTGCGTCATGTGGATGGGCACAAAGTGAGCAAATAGGGAGTGATCCGGTACAAAAAAATTAAAACGGGAAATCACATCATCTCCTGTTGCCATGGAGAGAGCACTTAATGAGAACAGTTTTAAGCAGTGATCCATTATTTAATAAAATCATGAATAACCTTTCCATTTTATGTGAATACAGAAAAGGTACAGGACGTCAATGAACTCCAATGATGTACAGTTCTTCTGAATGTAAAAATACACTGAATAACTGCTGGGGTTTTTTCGTGTTGCTCAAAAACCGATGTCCTTTCATTGGCAAATGAAATGGGAATAAACTGGAAAATAGGTACAGTAATGTAATGAAACATGCCATTGTAAATGGAAATACAGTACACAAGGCAAAAGCAGAGTTTGCACAATTCTAATGAGCTTGAAGGTCAATATTTGATACGACCACTTTTATTTTATAATAGCCTAAACTCATTTAGGCTGATTTTTTTTTTTTCCCCATCATTTTCATTTCTTTAAGTAGTCTTCAGAAATATCTCTCCAGGCTTCGTGAAGGACATTCCAAAGCTTCTTTGGGTGGTGGCTACATTTTGTTCCATTCTCTAGGCAGTTAGAAACTAGAAGGACCTGTAGAAAACTAAAAACGGACAAGTTTATATCTACAATTCTCTCTTTTACCTTCTCACTGATGTGCAGCTGTTTTGAGCCCAATTAATCAAATACATTTGTCTTGATTAACTAAAATGTATGCTAAGAGTATGCGTGATTTTTGTGAGATCTTAGAAGTATTTTTTCCATTGTATAGTAAGTGTGTTGGTCATGCGGTTTTTAGATATTTGTCTTCTATTCCTTCTTCTTCTGACTCCATTCCTATGACAGCTTAATGACTCTTCTGAGTAATCAAAGGTTAAATAAAAAAATGATACACATTTCAAATACTGATTCATCACTCAATCATCAAGACCACTCTGAGGCGAGTGCAATATCCACCGCCTGTTTTTTTTTTTTTTTTGAAGATCCCAATATCCTACTGAAGGAGAGCAGTTTTTAACTTTTCCATGCAAATCATCAGTGTATGTATAGGGCTGTCACCACATCCGGGCACTTGCATGGGAATGCACAAACTGCGAGACCAGGAAGGTCAGAAAAACTGGCAGTTTACTTTCTCACAGGGAGAACTACTACTGATCAGAGGGTCATGGGTTCGATTGCCGCTCTGTCTGCAGTCTGCATGTTGAAGTTGTCCTTGAGCAAGACACTGAACCCCCAGCTGCTCCTGGTGGTCAGGCTAGCGCCTGTGTGTGTATGGCAGTTCTGCTGCCTCACTGTGTGAATGTGTGTGTGAATGGGTGGATAGGAGGATCTGTAAAGCACTTTAGTCAGAGATGACAAAAAGCGCTATATAAGTGAACGCCATTTACCATTTACTATGGGATGTGTTTTCAAACTGTGGTCCTTAGGTGAAGGAAACAATTCTTGACCAGACTTTTGGGTGAAACAATTTCTTTAAAGGTCTGATGACACGATTTTGACTTCATCTAATTCTGCAACACATAATTTCAATATGACAAAATAGGTTGGTCTGTGCAGTTCTAAGTCAAACAGGCTTTTTTTTCATGCAAACATCCGACGTTTTCATGAGCGCCACATCACAAATTGCGTCAGTGGCTGGAAACCCCCCCAGCAATGTTGTGACATCAGTGACAGAACACAGCGCTTGGCTGCCCATTGTACACGCAGGATGGAAGCGGTAGAAAACATCCACAATGGTTCCAGCACATGTAGTCTGGAATTGGTTTGTGTTGTCCAATCTTCAGACGATTATAGTTCAGAAGAATGGGATGATAATGAAGAATCTGGGGGCATCAGACCGTATAGGTTTGAACCGTGCCAAGCGGGCATTGTGCCAAGCGAGTCACACTCAGAGAGTGACGTGGAGAGGCACACATGCCCGCCACAGCAGCAGCGACAAACACATGGCAGGGGAACACCGAGGGGTATGCTTTTGTTACAGATATTACAGCAAATTATTTGTTCATAAATGTAATTTATTAAACCCGATTTTTCAATAAAATCATAGCAGTGTATTCTCTGTGGCTCAGGCATCAGGTTTATTATGCATTATCTTTTGAGTTCTTGTTGTTTTGATGTTTTGTACATGTGGTTTATGTGCCGTTTTGACCCACTTTCAGGTGGGCATTGTCAAAGATTCGCCAGTCCGACCACGTGCCCTCTCTCTTTGACCGTCAGCTGTTTATGTTTTGTGTGCATCATCTGCTGTGTTGTCAGCCAGCCACTATTGCCAACACTATCACAACGTGTTAGCCACTCCACACAGCCGTGGTTCTGTTGCACCCCTTGAAGCGATGTCGGCCCTGGGGCACAGCCGTGGTTAACACGTCTCCTCTCCATGCGTTCGCTGGGTGATGTCGGCCCCGAACGCCAACTGTAAGTGTTTGTTTATTTTTGTAAGTCTTCACCTTTTTGGGAACTGTTGTCATCAGTCTTATGTTCAATACATGTGCTGTGGTGAATCCTGCGCGTAAATCTATTTATCCTTCCCCTCCTTGTGCGCTCTTTGTCATGACCCTCCGTGTGCTCTTATGCAGCACACAGAGAGGGAGGATGAAATAATGAGGATTTACGTGCAGGGTTCACCACAGCACATTTAATACAGAAAGACAGACAATTCTCTAAAGGTTAAGACGTACAAAAAACACAAACACACTTACTGATGGGGTTTGGGGGCCAGCATTGCCCAGTGAACGAATGAGAGGAGACACGTTAGCCACAGGTGCGCCCCAGAGCCGACATCGCCTCAAGGATGAGCGAGTGCTGTCCTGAGAGTGCTGAAAATACTGGCTGACTAACAGCACAGGTGACAATACTATGGACCAGCAGTGAGTGACTGGCAAACGGCCGCCAAGTACACGCATTGCTGGTGATGGTGTGATGAGAAGCACCTGGGCGAGGACCAGGAAAGATGATCAGTGGGAGTTGGAATCAGCTGGTGATAATGATAGAGGGGACGTGGCTGGACCGGCGAACTGTCAGCATGCTCTCACAGAAAGTAAGTCAAAGTGGCCGTCTTAACAGCTGCTGGCCAGACAGTGGCTAAGGAGAGGAAAGCACATTGAAATACATACTATACATACATAAACAGCGGCACCTAAACCCACAGAGAGGTCTGGACCGAGCTGGGGGAAACCGAGCCGGCTCGTCTCCTGGGACTCCTCCTGCGTAAAAGCGCACGAGGAGGCTTATGACAGTTGGAGCTGAAGCGTGTGATGTGGTCTTTCACGGCCTGCTGTTTATCTAAACCTGTGACACAACGCAAAGGCATAGCCATAAAATTAAAAGAAGAAACCAGAGAAACTGTGAGCTACAAAGCTGTTGGCATTCCAGTCAACAACACCGGCGTCTGTTCTGTCGCTTCCGTCATGGTGGTGCTGCCCTTCATTCGGTGGGCGGCACCACAGTCCAGTCAGCGGCTGTGGTTTTTTGATAACTATGTTATGCAAGCGTGGCTGTAAATACTATATTGATCATCGACAATAACTTTTGGGTTTACACAACATGCAAAAAAATGTCAAAATCGTATCATCAGACCTTTAAGATGAAGAGTGATTTTATAGATTGGAGCCAAATGGATTGATGCTACATTTAATAAAAGAAATGGAAATGTGACTTCCGGTTATGGCTGCCACGTAGGACGGACGTGTCTCGCTCTGCTCTGCTCCTGGAGAAAAAGAATCGGCAAATAACTCTCTCATTTGGGACAGAACGTATCCCAGCGTTTGGGCGAGGATATGTCGGCGAAGCCTAAGGCTGGAAAACCAGGTAAAGGAAAAAGCGAGCCGCCGAAACAGTCCAAATTAACGGACTTTCAGGTCTGTGACGCAGCAAATAAAACTCCATATATGGCGGAGGAGGCTGGCAACGGTGCGATGTCTGCGGGGGGAGGCGCAGATGCGCTGATGGCTGCCATGAGTTCAATGAGAGCGGACTTTTCCTCTAGATTTGATGGGATTATGACAGCGTTGGAAGGAATAAGAAAGGAATTGGGTGACTGTGTAGAACGAACGGCGCAGATGGAGCTCCGTCTCGCTAGTGCTGAAGATGACGTCACCCGTCTTCAATTAAAGGTGCGCACTTTGGAAAAAAAAAATAAATCTCTGGAAGATAATATTTTGGATTTGGAATCTCGGTCGAGACAGAATAACTTGAGGCTGGTGGGTCTTCCAGAGGAATCAGAAGGTCGGGACGTATGTTCCTTTCTGGAAAAGTGGATTCCGGAGGTGCTGGGCAGCGAGGAGTTGCAATCAGCAGTGGTTCTGGAAAAAGCACATCGTATTGGCCCACGGAGAGATAAGGGACCGCCGAGGACCTTAATTATGAAGTTTCTTAGCAACAGAGACAGGATGAAGATCTTCAACGCTGCACGAGCTAAAGGAGAGATTAAACACCAGGACCAGCAGGTGCGGTTCTACCCAGATTTGGCCACAGGAATCCAGCAATTGAGGAAGCAGTTTGATCCCGTACGTAAGGAGCTGCGCAACCTTGGGATCCGTCATGGTGTAATCTATCCTGCGAGACTGCTGACCACGTATGAGGGCAGAACCCACATCTTCAAGACCCCAGAGGAGGCGCAGGAGTTCATCAAGAAGATCAAAGAAGAAGAAGAGACTGGTGGGAGCTAAGCATGAACAAAATATAAGGTAGAATAATTAAGCATTTGCACAGGCATCTGACTGACTTGAAGTAAATAGTAAGTTTACAAAATATAGATTGTATTATATATTAAAAAAACAAAACAAAAACAAAACAAACAAAAAAAAACTATGATGTACAAAGTTGTTAAAAATTTTGGAGTTAAGTTGGAAAACTACAGAGGAGAGTTAATGTTACGTCATTAAAAGCAGTAGAGTTAGGGTGATTGGGAGGATGAAGAAGGAGTGGCTTAGGCTGTTCCCCGTGGGTGTGGAACGGTCGATGGCTATATCGGGAGACAGAATTTTTCTTTTGATTTTGGGGGGTTTGCCACAAGTGTGGGAAGGGGAAATTTGTTTGTGTGTAGTTTGTAGGATGAATGTTCAACCACTCATGTTTTTGCTTCTCTGTATGAGCATGTTTACACTGCAAGGTAATCCCAAACTCTCTATTGATCATAAACCAAAGTGTTAATCTTAATTTAACTTCATGGAATTGCAGAGGTCTACAAAATTTAAAAAAACTTAAACAAGTTATGAATAAAATAAAAGACATGGGTTCAAAAATTGTGTTTTTACAAGAAACTCATCTAATAGAGGAGGATGTTAAAAGAATTAGGAGTAGATGGCAAGGAAGTGTATTCACCTCTTCATTTTCATCCCGAGCCAGGGGAGTTATGACTCTCATACATAAATCAGTTCCTTTTCAAGTGAAAAATGTAATTGGAGACAAATTTGGAAGATATGTAATCATTCAAGGTTCTTTGCTATTAGAAAATATAAATCTTGTGAACTTATATGGTCCCAATATAGATGATCAGAAGTTCTTTGCTAATTTATTTCTCATCTTATCATCACTTACAGGGCAACATATAATAGCAGGGGATTTTAATTGTACATTGAATCCAGGTATAGATAGATCAACAGGTCTGGATTGTACGCACATTGGATGTAGGATGACTATTAATCATTTTATGAAAGAATTGAGATTGTTAGATATATGGAGAGAAATGAAACCACAAGTTAAAGCCTATTCTTGTTATTCCAGTACCTACAAGACATTCTCACGTATTGATTATTTTTTGATTTCCACAGAATTAAGGTCCAAGATTCAAAACTGCTTTTATGATAACATCGTGATCTCTGATCATGCACCCTGTTGTCTAATATATGTAGATAAAAAATTGACAAAGGAATCAGGTAGATGGCAATTTCAGCATAAATGGCTTCAGGATGAGGAATTTGTCAAGTATATAGAAAAACAGATAGACGAGTTCTTTGACATCAATACTACACAAACATCAGCATGTGTAAAGTGGGAGGCTTTCAAAGCTTTTATTAGGGGACATATTATTAGTTATACAGGATCAAAATCTAAGAAGACTCGAGAGGAGAGAGCCCAATTGGAACATAAAATAAAAAGTCTTCAGGAAAAAGTGTATGCAGGAAGTGACCCAAGGTTGGAGAATGAATTACTGATTTTGAGAGCTGAATACGACAAAAAATCAGCGAATAGAGCTGCCTCGAGTCTTCTAAGATTGAAACAATCTTTTTATGAACAAGGTGAAAAATCAGGAAAATTATTAGCATGGCAGATTAAACAATTAGAAATTAAAACACCAATTACCAGTATTATAAGTAACGGACAGGTAGTTATAGATCCTTTAGAAATTAATAGAGCCTTTAGAGATTACTATGAAAAATTATATGATACCAAAAATGAACCTGATTTAACAAAACTAAATGGGTTTTTGAACGAACTATCTATACCGTGTATTCCAAATGAAAACAGGGAGATATTGGAGTCTAAAATTAGTCAAGAAGAAGTTGGGCTAGCCATTGATAATATGAAATCAGGAAAAAGTGCAGGACCAGATGGTCTTCCAGTTGACCTTTATAAAAAATTTAAGAATAAATTAATAAAACCTTTTTTGGAAATGGTTTTAGAAGCATTTCAAAATAATAATTTACCATCATACATAAATAATGCCTTAATTATACTGCTGCCAAAACCAGGTAAGCCCTCTAATAAATGTGAAAATATGAGACCAATAAGCCTATTAAACGCCGACCTTAAGATAATCTGTAAAATTTTAGCAAGACGAATACAAGAAATTTTACCAAATATTATTAATCGAGATCAGAATGGCTTTATAAAGGGTAGACAAGGCTTCCATAATGTAAGAAGACTATTTAATATTATTTATTTTAATAAAGAAGCACCGGATACAGCTCTCCTATCACTGGACGCCGAAAAGGCCTTTGATAGAGTTGAATGGCCCTTTCTTTTTGAAGTCCTACAAAGGTTTGGACTTGGAAATAATTTCATAAAATGGGTTCAAATAATATACAATAATGCTACAGCAGAAATCCTAACAAATAACAATATTTCAAAACCAATAAAAATCAATAGAGGATGTCGACAAGGCTGTCCACTTTCACCTTTACTGTTTACTATGGCAATTGAACCTTTAGCGATAGCGATACGTTTACATTCACAAATATATGGAATTAAAGTTGGACCAACAGAACATAAAATCTCCCTGTACGCCGATGATATAATTTTGTTTATGTCGAATCTAAAAAAATCAATTCCAACCTTGTTGAATTTAATAAAGAATTTTGGGGAAATATCAGGATATAAAATAAATAAAACTAAATCTTCAATATTAATGCTAAATGAGACCCAGAGAAATTACCCAGCCCCTGAGGTAAATCAATTCAATGTTGTAAATCAGTTTAAATATTTAGGAATCCAAATTGTGCCTAAGCTAGAATCAGTCGCCAGTGTCAACTATGAAGCCTTAATGTCAGATATCAATGAGTTAACTCAGAGATGGATGTCACTACCAATGTCGATGATCGGGAGAATCAATATACTTAAAAGTAATATTTTACCTAAAATTCTTTATTTATTTCAATACATTCCCTTATCACCACCTTTAGATCTATTCTCAAGAATAAAAAAAACGTTAGTGGAATTTATATGGAACAACAGGAGGGCTAGATTACGTTTGTCTTTATTATATTTACCATTTGATCGTGGAGGTCTGAAATGTCCAAATTTTATGTTGTATTATTGGTCGGCACAACTGAGGTCTATGACATATTATTTTTCATCAAATGATCTCCCTCACTGGACTGAAATGGAATCATACAATTTACCTTTACCTCTTCCCATATTCATATACTCAGATTCGGCAAAAAAATTACAAAAACAAGTTAAAAATCCATTTGTAAAGCATATGATCAAAATATGGTGTGAAGCTAAAAACTATTTAAAAGAACCACAGTTATTGTCACAATTTAGTCCAATATGGGGTAATCAATATTTTAAACCAGGGAGAGCGGACGCTGTATTTAAAGTATGGAATTTAAAAGGGATACAAAAGATTCAGGATTTATATTTGCCATGTGCAGATAACATAATGTCTTTTGAAGAGCTGAGAATCAAATTTAATCTCAATAGAACACATTTTTTTAAATATCTTCAACTTAGAAACTTTATTCGATCAAATCAAAATAAAGCTCTCACTCGACCTATTTATTCATCCTTGGAAAAAATGATGATGAAAGATAGTAAAAGAAAGGGTATTATTTCAGAGTTTTATAACTCATTGACACTATCTTCAAGTGAAAATTCACTGAAAAGATTAAACTACTGGAAAGAAGATCTGCAAATTGAAATTTCAGAGGAACAATGGGAATTGGCTTGTACAGAAGCTCAAACCAAATCAATAAATGCACGCCTTAAATTGATACATTTCAAATGGTTAATGCGGATGTATGTTACACCGGAGGAGTTAAATAGATATAACAAAAATATACCAGATACATGCACAAAATGCACGGAAAGTAAAGGAACCCTATTTCATTGTTTATGGGAATGTAGATTAATAAGAATGTTTTGGGAAGAGGTGAGGGTAACAATTGAAAAAATAATCTCAAAACAAATCATATTGAATCCTAAACTGTTTTTGTTGGGTCTGTACCCAGAAAAGCATAATTTTAATAAAAGTGAAAGAACATTCATAGACCTCAGTTTGCTTAATGCCAAAAAATGTATTGCACTATTATGGAAAAAGACTCATAGACCAGATGTGACTCAGTGGTTAAGACAGATGTTAACAAACCTTCCATTAGAAAGAATAACATATATACTGAAATCAAAGGAAATTGTGTTTGAGAATATATGGAGACCTTTTATTGATTATGTAAAAAATTTAAACATAACTCTTGAAGAAGAAGGTGAATGATGTGTGTGGACCTTGTAAATTCCAAACTGGTGAACATAATATGTATACTTATGTATTGGATTGTCTAGACTAAATAGAGGAGCATTGTTGAAGACTTGATTTTGTTGGTGGTTGTTGGTGTTTTTAGTGCATTTTTTTTTTTGTAGTACTTTAGTGTTAGTGTTTGATTGTTTGTATCATGTTTGTTAAAAAAAAAAAGGTTCAATAAAGATATTGTGGAAAAAAAAAAGAAATGGAAATGTGACAAGTCACATGGACAGATTTATCTGAAAATGTGCTTTTAAGAACTGTCATCTTTTCATGGATATTCTTTAAGAAGACCACAGCTATCTCTAGCAGGCCAATATCATTTGCTTTTACACATTATTTTATTAAGCAGATGTTTTAGCTGCTTTTATTTCTTTAAACAAAAAAATCCAATAAATTCTTTGCTCAATTTCAAATAAAACATCAATTTAATCATATAATACAGGGGAACACTAAATGTGATTGACCCCAAATAAATAGCTCTAAAATTCTAAAATCTACAACTTAAATCCTAAAAATGTGAAGTTTTACAGGAGAACACAAACTAAATTACATACACTACCATTCAAAAGTTTAGGGTCACTTAGAAATTTCCTTATTTTTGAAAGAAAAGCACTGTTTTTTTCAATGAAGATAACTTTAAACTAATCAGAAATACACTCTAATATCTAATATACATTGCTAATGTGGTAAATGATTATTCTAGCTGCAAATGTCTGGTTTTTGGTGCAATATCTAGATAGGTGTATAGAGGCCCATTTCCAGCAACTATCACTCCAGTGTTCTAATGGTACAATGTGTTTGCTCATTGCATCAGAAGGCTAATAGATGATTAGAAAACCCTTGTGCAATCATGTTAGCACAGCTGAAAACAGTTTAGCTGGTTAGAGAAGCTATAAAACTGACCTTCCTTTGAGCAGGTTGAGTATCTGGAAAAAATTATTATTTCAAATACAAATCATTATTTCTAACCTTGTCAATGTCTTGACTATATTTTCTATTCATTTTACAACTCATGGTGGTAAATAAGTGTGACTTTTCATGGAAAACACAAAATAATTGTCTGGGTGACCCCAAACTTTTGAACGGTAGTGTACATTTAAAAAGATCAATATCTAAAAAACAATCTCACAAAAGTCTGCCTCTATACTATATTTTCAGTATTAAAAAAAGGTTTCAAACTGTAAGCCTAAAAAAGAGGTAGAAAATATAAATCCTGCAGTACAGAATTCCTTTGGAGGATTTTTTTTATGTCAACAATGTTTTTATCTTTTCAACCTTGTCTGGGTCTGTTTGGGTAACACTCTGTCACAAGGAGAGAGGAGGTGGGTGTGTGTGGAACTTTTCATGTTCAGTGACACACAGAGCAAATTATTGTTTTTACACGATAACAGAGGGTCGTGAAAATTACCTCCACAAACAACATTGTGCTGCTCAACAGGGATACTGTCCCAGGAAGGTGTGGAAGATCCGCGGGGACCTTCCATCAACAATCCCCCCAGGTGGAAACGCACCATCGGAGGCAGCCAGAGTGGCGGTGGACACAATTTCACAGCAGTGTTTCATTCCACAGGTTACACCAGGAAGGAAGCGTGGCTATCCACCCACAGCAAATGATGATTTTAACTCCTGCTGTATCCCATGGAGAACATCCAAGGTCCCATGCCATAAAATGTCCAGGCGGCAGCTGCCAATACAGCACTTCAGTTCTGCTTTTTCAATCGGTTAAAACAACACAGTATAATTTTTGCTCAAATTATATGAAAAAGCTTCAGAGTCCGGATGGAGGACTCTTGAGGTCCGGATCTGGACCAGAGTCCGCCAGTTGGTGACCCCTGGTATATAGGATTGCTGGGTTTTATCTTTTATCTTGATTTGCACTACAGGTAGCATTAGTGTACATAGACTGCTGTTGTTTTTCATCCTTATTCCTTCTATTCTTATATATTGCGCACACAACTAAGAGCGAGAGAAATGGCATTTCAATTCTGTATGTCCTGTGTTTACAGAAGTACTGACAAATAAAAATCTTTGAAATAATATGGCATATCAATATTGTGATGAGCTTTCACCGCAAGATCGGTCCAGATATGATCAAAAACTTAAAATTTGTGATCTCAAAAAGTGTCCTACCGTCTACCACCCAGTATGTAGAAGAATGATCTAACAGAGTGGCCAGAAACGACATTTATTGATACTTGTAACTACCGGATACATGCACCAACTTTGCTGTGCATTGGCGGAACACTAATAGAAAATAAATTGTACCTGCTGTGGAAATCCCCAAAAAGCCCTCATATTTAGGTTTGCAAGATTCATCCACTGGAGCTCATCTGAGAAAATATTACTTGCCTCGATAAAGAAACAGCCTCCCGTCTCCCGTATGGGAGACTGTTTTTCGTTTACACTTAGCCCTCATTAATCCTGACACTTCGTTTCAGCTCTACAGAGCTTCGGTCCATTTGTCAGCAGGTAAGTGTCAGTCTCTTTTTTTAAACTAGTTTAATTGCAGTATTGATACATTTACTCTAAGTCTGATTAGCGGCTCAAATTGGAATGACTATTCCTACCAAGCCGACATGTTTCTATGCTATTCTAGCTATCAACTCCCTCGAATGCAAATTTGTGTGTTTTCGCATGTTCACATTAACTTTACATGTAGGCAAATTACTTTTAATGTTAAGTAAGAGTCTATAGTTTTGGTAAACAGACATATCTGTTATAAAGTGGTCAGAACAGAAGGAGACGTGGGTCATATCATCCCTCAGCCTTGCATGCCATTATGAAAAGGCATTCTCCTTCTGCAGACATTAGCTAACAATATCCTCCTTCAGTAATCTCTGCTGACCGATGGGAATCTAAAAAAAACCATATATTTCTGATTGCCATCACCACATGTGCACCATTTCGGCATTTTCTTTGTTTAAATTTAACTAGCATTTCCACTGAAATGCACTGAGAACGTCGTTTGTTGATACCTCGCTCTGCTGCTAAGGCGAACTTCACGTGATCAGTGATTAAGCCTAGACAGCCCTATAGTCAGCCAGTGTCAGAGAGGCTGAGAACTACCTGTCTCAGTATCTTCACTGGTCTCTGGTCTTTCTCTGCTCCTGCTAGTGACACAAATCCATCAAAAATGAACGATTTAAAACATTCATCTGGCTCACTCTTAGCTTATGGCTGTGGAGAGCTCACAGTTTTAACCAAGTTAACACTTTTAGCTTGGAGCCTGACAAGCATACTCTTGTTGCAGAGTCTGCTTGTCATAAAAGTATCATTGTTCGTGGCATTGGTTTGCAACTTGACCCTGCCCTACTTCGTGTACATGTGCAGTCAAAATTTGTGTCAGGATTCTTTCATGTTGCCATTTGCCACACATTTGTTGTTCAAGGGGTTGATCTCATTGTGGGGAATGATTTGGCTGGGGAAAGGTATTGCCTAATCCAGATGTGGTTGACATTCCGCTATCACCTGATACAGATGAAATCTTGAACAGCCATCTTGATGTGTCTTCTATCAGTGTCCTTACCAGGTCCCAGGCTCATAAGCTGGAGGAGGTGAAATTGGCTAAAGCTGTACTTGTACCAGCTCTTGAAGAGGATAAATTGCATTCAGGTAGTCTTGCAAGGTCCATGCCACTTCAGCCAAATCTTCCTACTCCCCCAATACTGCTTTCATCAGTACCCATGCCACATGAGCCCTTAAGCAAAAGTCATAAATCTGAAGCTACGGTATTGTCACTAGCTGGTGTACACAGAAGTCTGAGCTGCCAAATAAGAACAAGGCTCACCGCTCTTACTTGGATAACACTCTTATGACAAAATCAGTTTCTAGGCCTCAGTTGAACAAAGCAAGGAATGAGAACCAGGGAGTCGGACACCACCAAAAGAAGTAGTTTCTGTCAGCTAGTGCATCACATTAAACCAGTGCCCTTGACTTGGTCACACAGTGTCATGAATATTTACAATATGCTTGTTCCATAGCTAAAGATGTCATCTCTGCTTCTCAGAACAACAGGAAATGGCTGTATGGAAGGAAAGCAGAGAGATGGAAGTGGATGCAAGTGTTACTGGAGCAGTGCTGTAACAAGATGGGATAGATGACATCCACCATCCCAGGCTGTACTTCTCAGACAAGTCCAAGCAACACCAACTTGGACATTCCACCATGGAGAAGAAAATTTTAGTTTTGCTCCTCACCTACCTGGAAGAGAGGACCCCCCCCCCCCCCGGCCTACAGATTCCTCCACACCCTGGAGTGCCTCCTGAACCACACAACTAAAACTCTGCAGCTGCTCTTCATCATCTTGTTATAGAGCAGCCTATATAAGACTCATGTCCAGTGCTTCTTGCCAGCTGGCCACTGGCCTTTGTAGTGATAGGAGCTAGTCTGTGCTGTGGTGTGGCTTCTAGTAGTGTTTTCTCTTAGCAGTGTGTGGTACTCATTATATTTAGGCTTTGCCTCTCAGTGCCTACACACTTTGTTTTGGGTAAGATTAGTACATTTATTAAGGAATGACTGTAGGGGTTCTCTGCCATTTTTGGGCACCTCCTTCTCTCCTGTTTTGTGCTCAACCAGGAAGGAAAGCATTGTATTTTAAGTTGTACAAGGTCAATACTTTTATTTTCAAGGAAGAGTGGGAGTTTTGTTTATTTTGGCCTTGAAGAACCCTGAAACCTTTTATGTTGTTTCTTCCCTTACTTGAGTTATCTTTACTGTTATAGTTATGAAAGCACTTGTAAATAAACCATCACTCTTGTTTGGCATATAACTAGTCATTTGTTTTCATTTAGTCCTGAGTGGGTTTTGCATTGCAATCAATCTTTATGTTACTTCCTTTTGGTTCCAGTAGATACCAGTTTTAATACAGTATCTCAAAAAAGTAAGTACACCCCTCACATTTTTGTAAATATTTTATTATACAGTGGGGCAAAAAAGTATTTAGTCAGCCACCAATTGTGCAAGTTCTACCACTTAAAAGATGAGAGAGGTCTCCAATTTTCATCATAGGTATACCTCAACTATGAGAGACAAAATGAGAAAAAAAATCCAGAAAATCACATTGTCTGATTTTTAAAGAATTTATTTGCAAATTATGGTGGAAAATAAGTATTTGGTCACCTACAAACAAGCAAGATTTCTGGCTCTCACAGACCTGTAACTTCTTCTTTAAGAGGCTCCTCTGTCCTCCACTCGTTACCTGTATTAATGGCACCTGTTTGAACTCATCAGTATAAAAGACACCTGTCCACAACCTCAAACAGTCAGACTCCAAACTCCACTATGGCCAAGACCAAAGAGCTGTCAAAGGACACCAGAAACAAAATTGGAGACCTGCACCAGGCTGGGAAGACTGAATCTGCAATAGGTAAGTGGAATAGGTTGGTGTGAAGAAATCAACTGTGGGAGCAATTGTTAGAAAATGGAAGACATACAAGACCACTGATAATCTCCCTCGATCTGGGGCTCCATGCAAGATCTCACCATATGGGGTCAAAATGATCACGAGAACGGTGAGCAAAAATCCCACAACCACACGGGGGGACCTAGTGAATGACCTACAGAGAGCTGGGACCAAAGTAACAAAGGCTACCATCAGTAACACACTATGCTGTTAGGGACTCAAATCCTGCAGTGCCAGACGTGTCCCCCTGCTTAAGCCAGTTCATGTCCAGGCCCGTCTGAAGTTTGCTAGAGAGCATTTGGATGATCCAGAAGAGGATTGGGAGAATGTCATATGGTCAGATGAAACCAAAATAGAACGTTTTGGTAAAAACTCAACTTGTCGTGTTTGGAGGAGAAAGAACACCATACCTACTGTGAAGGATGGGGGTGGAAACATCATGCTTTGGGGCTGTTTTTCTGCAAAGGGACCAGGATGACTGATGTGTGTAAAGGAAAGAATGAATGGGGCCATGTATCATGAGATTTTGAGTGAAAACCTCCTTCCATCAGCAAGGGCACTGAAGTTGAAACGTGGCTGGGTCTTTCAGCATGACAATGATCCCAAACACACCGCCCGGGCAGTGAAGGAGTGGCTTCGTAAGAAGCATTTCAAGGTCCTGGAGTGGCCTAGCCAGTCTCCAGAACTCAACCCCATAGAAAATCTTTGGAGGGAGTTGAAAGTCCGTGTTGCCCAGCGACAGCCCCAAAACATCACTGCTCTACAGGAGATCTGCATGGAGGAATGGGCCAAAATACCAGCAACAGTGTGTGAAAACCTTGTGAAGACTTACAGAAAACGTTTGACCTCTGTCATTGCCAACAAAGGGTATATAACTGTAGCATCATCGTCTCCTCAAACCAAGACAGAAGATCACTTCTCTCCATTTTACAGGAATTTCACTTTATTCCTTCTACAGGAAAACCACTTTTCTGCTTTCTACAGGAATATCACTGGCTTTCATAGTGACTACACTCATCCCGGCCAGACCCAAAGATGTTTTCCCAGGACCCCAATGTAAACAGTTGCCTCTTGCAGAGATTGTAAGGATCAGAATTTGCTTTTAAAGGCTCAAAGGAACATAAAACTCGGGAGACCAGACCTTCAACGTGAACACTGCATTTGGATAACATCCTCCTTTACAGGAAACCAATGCTCTTAAAAGGGTCATAAACGGCTTAATCAGACAGGTCTATAACCTCCGATATTTTCCAGATTTCCTTCCAGATTACTAACTAACTAACCTGCACTTATATAGCGCTTTTCTAGTCACAAAGACCACCCAAAGCGCTTTCATTAATACTAACCCTCTATTCTAAGAGCCTATAAGAAATCATCTACAGCTCAACAGTACCTCCTAGTGGATACCTACAAAATGTGTTTCAGTATATAGGATGACTTTTTAATTTGTTCTAAACATTAAGTTTCTTTCAGCTTATCCTCTTCTCCCTTGGATCCTAAGGACACTGAAAATCATCCCTTTTTTTATCACTAACCATAGTTTGCTGTACGTACTACCTTAAGCTTTGATCTAAATATGAATGCATGTATTATAATTATGTACGAGAAATGCTATGTTCATGAGTGTTATTCAAACAAATGTAATATTAGAGTAATGGTATAAATGCATGATCACCAAATATTAGCCAAGTCATTTAATTTAGTTGGATTTTATATTGAGCACCTAATTTCATAAGAACTGACTGAGTGTTGATTTTTCTCTGCAATCTCATAGGATGGTGTCTTCGCTTGATTGGCTGCTCTCAAACAAAGAAATGTTCTCACATTGGATGGCAGCCATTTCAAACTGCTTTTGATAAAGTCGATTGGTCAGTCTTGCAATCAACATCACCAGTTTATGACCAGGCGGGGTCATTTAAAAGTAGTGGAAGCTGCCCTGCAGACAGTTATGTAAGAGAGAACAAGAGAAGATCAAAGATGAAAGAAAAGTTAAGTCAGGAGAGCAAGAGAAACACCAACACAGAGACAAGCTATGCAGTTAAAAGGTTAAGTTAGAATTAGAAACACAGAAAAGAAAAAAGAGATTTTGAGAAAGATTAGGAACTAAGTTAAGATTAAAGGAGCAGAATAGTAATCTAGATCTCAGAAGATGATTTTATTCCACCGTTTCAAGGTCCTGTGTAGTTTTATTCTATCTAAATTGTTCTTTGTGAAGTTTGTCAAATCCTGCGTTAGTTTTTCTGGCTACTGAGGAGAAATCACCTTTTCTTTAGAGCTCGCTTTCTCAGAGAATCAAATTCTCAAACTTTTTCCTTCACCTCAGAAGCCATTCTTATCCTAGTAAATGTTTTTCTCATTTTTTTTTTTACTTTTCACGCCATTAAAGTGGACCTTTAATTTTCCTAATTTCAAGTGAACAGAGACCGTTTTTTTTTTGGACTCTCTTTCTGGCCTCATACCCGCCTGACTGAGAAGTGGTTCCTTCAGTTTTTTGGTCTATCCCGCTACAAAAGACCTCAAATTCGGACTCTTTTCCAAGGACTTGTCACGCCGCTCGGTGACGGACCATCCCCTGTTGCCATTGTCTGGAGAGCCCCCAGCTGAGTTTACACTTCCACGGCTGTGAGGAAGCACTGCAGCAGCCGCTTCCTCCGACGTCCTAACTCCCAACTCAGACCCGCTGAAACGTGGACCTACAGCTGTTTTCGTAAGTGAAACTCCTACTTCTCCTATCTGCTGGGTTAAAACGTGATGTCCGAACAATTAAATTACAATTGAATATAGCCCGTATTTCAGGGCTCAATTAGTCTCTCAGCCACAGGGTAAAGCTGTAAACTGAAGGAATTCTCTTAGTCATTTTTAAGTAACTGCCCTTAATTTTTGTAGATTAATTCAGAAGTCATTTTTAGATGATTAGCTTATGAATTTTCCCCATAAAATTGCATTTTGTTTTGTTGGACATTTCAGCCTCATTTACCGTTGAAACATAAGTCTGGTTCCTCCTTGGTTCTACAAAGGTGTAATGCTGGATTTTATGTTCAGGAATCCAATATCAGTTGATGTGATATCGTACACTGTTATCATTTGAATCTGTTTATCCATCATTTGAACGCCATATCATGTAACCTGAATGAGTTTAATAAAAGGGTGAATGAGAGAAGTTGAAGTGTTTTCCTTTCGCATATATATGTTTCCTAATCACGGCAGGAAAAGAACTCACTGAAACTTTAAGACTGATTCATTAAGTAATTGAAGGTACAAAATTGATTAAAATTAAAGTTAATATTATTGTCCATTGTGACTGGTGCCCCCTTTTATGAGTGCTTTTATTTAATTTAGCGGGTGTAGAAGTGACGGTTTAACTCTGCCCCCTTTCACACCCACTATTAAATAAAATAAATAATTCCTGTACATTATGACAAATATTTTCTTATATAATCCCGCCACAATAACAAAGTATTGAGATGAACTTTTGTTATTGACCAAATACTTATTTTCCACCATAATTTGCAAATAAATTCTTTAAAAATCAGACAATATGATTTTCTGGATTTTTTTTTCTCATTTTGTCTCTCATAGTTGAGGTATACCTATGATGAAAATTGGAGACCTCTCTCATCTTTTAAGTGGGAGAACTTGCACAATTGGTGGCTGACTAAATACTTTTTTACCCCACTGTATCTCTTCATGGGACAACACTGAAGATATGACACTTTGATACAATGTAAAGTAGTCAGTGTACAGCTTGTATAACAGTGTAAATTTGCTGTCCCCTCAAAATAACTCAACACACAGCAATTAATGTCTAAACCGCTGGCAACAAAAGTGAGTACACTCCTAAGTGAAAATGTCCAAACTGTGCCCAAAGTGTCAATATTTTATGTGGCCACCATTATTTTCCAGCACTGCCTTAACTCTCTTGGGCATGGAGTTCACTGGAGCTTCACAGGTTGCCACTAAAATCCTTGTCCACTCCTCCATGATGACATCATGGAGCTGGTGGACCTTAAGAGACCTTGCGCTCCTCCACCTTCCGTTTGAGGATGCCCCACAGATGCTCAATAGGGTTTAGGTCTGGAGACATGTTTGGCCAGTCCATCACCTTAACCCTCAGTTTATTTAGCAAGGCAGTGGTCGTCTTGAAGGTGTGTTTGGAGTCGTTATCATGTTGGAATACTGCCTTGTGGCCCAGTTTGTGAAGGAAGGGGATCATGCTCTTCTTCAATATGTCACAGTACATGTTGGCATTCATGGTTCCCTCAATGAACTGCAGCTCCCCAGTGCCGGCAGCACTCATGCAGCCCCAAACCATGACACTCCCACCACCATGCTTGACTGTAGGCAAGACACACTTGTCTTTGTACTCCTCACCTGATTGCTGCCATACATGTTTGACACCATCCGAATCAAATAAGTTAATCTTGGTCTCATCAGACCACAGGACATGGTTCCAGTAATCCATGTTCTTAATCTGCTTGTCTTCAGCAAACTGTTTGCAGGCTTTCTTGTGCATCATCTTTAAAAGGGGCTTCCTTCTGGGATGACAACCATGCAGACCAATTTGATGCAGTGTGAGGCATATGGTCTGAGCGCTGACAGGCTGACCCCCATCCCTTCAACCTCTGCAGCAATGCTGGCAGCACTCATACGTCTGTTTTCAAAAGACAACCTCTGGATATGATGCTGAGCATGTGCACTCAACTTCTTTGGTCGACCATGGCGAGGCCTGTTCTGAGTGGAACCTGTCCTGCTAAACCGCTGTATAATCTTGGCCACCGTGCTGCAGGTCAGTTTCAGGGTGTTGGCAATCTTCTTATAGCCTCGGCCATCTTTATGTAGAGCAACAACTCTTTTTTCAGATCCTCAGAGTGTTCTTTGCCATGAGGTGCCATGTTGAACTCCCAGTGACCAGTATGAGAGTGTGTGAGAGCGATAACACCAAATTTAACACACCTGCTCCCCACTCACACCTGAGACCTTGCAACACTAACAAGTCACATGACACCGGGGAGGGAAAATGGCTAACTGGGCACAATTTGGACATTTTCAATTAGGAGTGTACTCACTTTTGTTGCCAGCGGTTTAGACATTAATGGCTGTGTGTTGAGTTATTTTGCGGGGACAGCAAATTTACACTGTTATACAAGCTGTACACTGACTACTTTACATTGTATCAAAGTGTCATATCTTCAGTGTTGTCCCATGAAAAGATATAACAAAATATTTACAAAAATGTGAGGGGTGTACTCACTTTTGTGAGATACTGTAGGTCATTACATAATGTTAAGGGGCTTAACAAATAAAAACTCTGAAAATGGTGAGCTGCAAGGATTGGACTGAAAATGACAAGAGTGTCTGGATCCTTGGAAGCAAAATATAAAAAAGAAATGAGGGGTGGATCAAGACTTTAGTGTCATCCTGTAACTAGAACAGACACAGTCACATGACCAGTAGAACAACTATCCATCTCTTTCTCAACTCTCCAGTATTCCTCCTTGGCTCTGAGCTGTGCCAAATGAGGTTAAATCAGTTATTACAATGCTCCAAATGTGGAGCAGGTATGAAGGGATAACAGAGCGCAATAAAAGCCACCTAGATAGGAATGCCATCAGGACAAACAAAGCACAATTTACTCCAGTGTTTTTCAACTGGGATGCTGTGAGAGATCATTCGGAGTACCGTGGGAAATTGTTTGAGTTTGCTTAATAGGTCAAAAAATTATTTGCCTTTGTTGTGCATCTGTGCCTGTAGTGGCTCTTCCATGTCTGTGGATGGCAGTATGAATCCAATCTTTCTCTTTCTTGGCAAAAAACACCCTGCTGAGAGATGGGGCCACCCCCACAACCTCTACAGCTGCTTTGCACGCGTGAGTCCACATCACCATCCGGAGGGGCACACCAGCTGGGAAAATGTCACCACCTCCTCCAGAAATGGCATTCCCCCAGCCCATCCATCCACCCATCCGCCCCCGGTAAGTCTTATTTTCAAACAGACTTTTTTCTCCGGGTAACAGCGGAATATCAATGATGTTTGTGTATAACTGCAATGCGTTTCACACAGAGTATAAACAAATTACAACGTGAGCACAGCAGGCTCGTGGCTGAGTTTTCTAACAGCTGCACAATTCCAGAAATTTTGAAAGAATAAACAAACTAGAAAAGCACTCGGAGAGCACAGACCTCCGCCAAGCGCCACAGTTCCCCCCATACAGTGTTTGTGTGTACGTTTTCAGATTCCTTGACCACAAAAACATATGACTAGCAATTTGATTGACAATGATATGATTAGTGGTTCAGTAGTTATTCACGAAAATGACATTTTCCGTAATGGCGGCCACAGTTCCCCCCATACAGTGTTTGTATGTACGTTTTCAGATTCCTTGACCATGAGAACATATGACTAGCAATTGGATTGACAATGATAGGATTAGTGGTTCAGTAGTTATTCACGAAAATGGCATTTTCCGTAATGGTGTTTTTCTTCTGGACGGTGATCCGGATCACCACCAAAATTTAATCAGTTCTTCCTTGTACCATTTCCAACAACGCCTTAAAGTTTCATCAAAATCCGTCCAAAACTTTTTGAGTTATCTTGCTAACCAACAGACAGACAGACAAACAGACAAACCCCGCCAAAAACATTACCTCCTTGGCGGAGGTAAAAACTGAATTCCAAAGTTCCAGTGTGGGAGCATTTGAGACTAAATCCAAATGAGCGAGGAGACCCCAGTAATGTTAAAGAGCCGATATGTGACCTGTATGTGAAAACAGTTGTAATGAAAACTGAAAACTGTATTAAAAACATAACCATCCCACCTTATTTTCCCAAGTGGGAACAAAACTGCGCTTACACATGGAGAGCCCTCCATTTCCCTAGTCTATAAAAGAAGCCTTTGACCAACAATGCAGATATAAACATGACCGTGATAAATGGAAAATTTACTATTTAGAATTTATTGTCTGCCATAATTTATGATTGTTACAGGCCTAATTACAAAACTAAACTGCCAATAGATATGCCATAATCAGTTACAATGTGTCATTTTATTCAACAGTTAATTCTGACCGAGCAGTCCGATTGGACAATAGAGATTTCAGGAGTTACTATATTCTCTGATAATCATACTCGGACGTTACACCAAATATGTATCACTCTGCTTCAGCTGCGTTTTGATAATCTTTAAATTAAATAAAGTTAATATAAGTGGCTTCTTACATGTGAGAAATGTAATATTGTGTTGGATACCTTAATTTCCACAGTGAGGTGCTGTTTGACATCCCTGGTCTAGTTGCTTTTCAAACTCAATCCATTTAGGGCCAAGACCCTGCACATTTTACTTCCACCCAGTCTCTTCAGCAGGTGTTTTTGCTAATCAGCGATCAGTGGGAAGAAATTCAGCTAAATCACCTGTGGAAGACACTGGGTGGAGGTAAAACCTGCAGGGTCTTGGCCCGAAACGGAATGAGTTTGACATCCCTGGACTAGACAGTCCTAATCCAGCCCTCTCTGATCAGGAAGTCCCGCCCTTTTAAATATCTGGCAACATATTTTACGTCGGTTTAAACAAAACAGACAAGCTAAAATTGAATTTATAGACTTGATTAGAAAACCAAAATACATTTACGATGATGGACTCTTTATTTCATCTGAAAATGCCAAGAAAAAGCGAGCAAAGTGTGCCGAAGCCAAATTGCTAGCATGCTAACTAGCCACCGGCATGATCTCTGGGTGACCGATCTCTGACCAGTATGCACACCGCGTTCCAAATTATTATGCAAATGACATTTGTCTCTGATTTTCCTATATAGTCGATACAAATGACAGTTTAATTTTCAATTCATCAACTGTTAAAGCATAATCCAAATTATATTGAACAAATCTCCCAATGACAACTGTTTTTTTTTTTTTTTTGCAAAAATAAAAAAACTCAAAATGCACTGTTCCAAATTATTATGCACAACAGCGTTTCAAAACAATTTATTGGTTGTGAAGAACTGAAAATGGTCATTTGTTGAATTTGCAGCATTAGGAGGACATATTTACTGAAATCAAAAGCTATTTCAATCAAAAACATCTTAACAGGCCAAGTTACATGTTAACATAGGACCCCTCTTTGATATAACCTTCACAATTCTTGCATCCATTGTACTTTTGAGTTTTTGGAGAGTTTCTGCTTGAATTTCTTTGCAAGATGTCAGAAGAGCCTCCCACAGCTGCTGTTTTGATGTGAACTGTCTCTCATCCTCATAGATCTTTTGCATGAGGATGCTCCAAAGGTTCTCGGTAGGGTTGAGGTCAGGAGAGGATGGGGGCTACACCATGAATTTCTCTCCTTTTATGCCCATAGCAGCCAATGACACATAGGTATTCTTTGCAGCATGAAATAGTGCATTGTCATGCAAGAAGATAATTTTGCTACGGAAGGCACGGTTGCTCTTTTTGTACCATGGAAGAAAGTGGTCAGTCAGAAACTCTGTATACTTTGCCGAGGTCATTTTCAGACCTTCAGGGACCCTAAAGGGGCCTACCAGCTCTTTCCCCATGATTCCGGCCCAAAACATGATTCTGCCACCTCCTTGCTGACATTGCAGCCTTGTTGGGACATGGTGGCCATCTACCAACCATCGACTACTCCATCCATCTGGACCATCTAGGGTTGCACGGCACTCATCAGTAAACAAGACTGCTTGAAAATGAATCATGTATTTCTGGGCCCACTGCAACCGTTTCTGCTTGTGAGCATTGGTTAGGGGTGGCCAAATAGTAAGTTTATGCACAACTGCAAGCCTCTGGAGGATCCTACACCTCGAGGTTCGTGGGACTCCAGAGGCACCAGCAGCTTCAAATACCTGTTTGCTGCTTTGTAATGGCATTTTAGCAGCTGCTCTCTTAATCCGATGAATTTATCTGGCAGAAACCTTGCTCATTATGCCTTTATCTGCACAAACCCATCTGTGCTCTGAATCAGCCACAAATTTCTTCACAGTACCATGATCATGCTTAAGTTTTCGTGAAATACCTAATGCAGAAGTCACCAACACGGTGCCCGCAGGCATCAGGTCGCCCGCAGGGACTGCATGAGTTGCCCATGAGTAGGGATGAAGGTCTGAACGTCTGCCAAGTCTGATCGGGTCGAAAACGGGTCAGTGAGCCAGGAACAGCAGCAAAGAACCAGAAACACCTGGAGCGCTAATGGAGCTAACAGCTAACGGATATGCTAGTTCTTCTTCTGTGGTGTTAAAACGGTTCTCATCCGGCAAGAGTTACCGGAGTTGTTAACGTGTGTGTCTCTTAATTTATCAACAAAAGTCACCATAAAGACTGTCCTCAACAGCTTCCGAATATTTTTCATAAAGCGGGGATAAACGATTTTATACTACGTGCAGCGCTGAGTTGGAACATAAAGTCGACGATTGATAAACACTTCAAAACGCATGGAGACTGGCTGAAACTCATGAACAGAGGAAGACTTGGAGCAGCTGAGATTGTAAGTAAAATATCATTTGTTTGTTTTAACATTTGTGTCGTAAATTAATAATTTATCCGGCATGATGGTGTTTTCTTTTACAAACTATGGATACAGTAGTTAACTGTTGGTTAAGCACTGAATAAATGCAGAATGAAGGTATATTTTATGAGATTATGGACTTCTAGCACTTAAGTGAGAGATTTGAAGATAATGATAAATCACAATAAAATGAAAATGACAGAAAAAAGGCTGCAGTACAAGCCATTTTTACTCAGTAGAACTAAACTGAAATGAACAAATCTTCTCAGGAAATGAACTGAAACCCTTTTCAAAAATTGAAAGTTAATTTATAGTTAAAATATAAACAACACAAAATAAAAGAAACTAAATTATTAAACCCTACCGTGGTGTGGGGATTTAAAAATATTTGACCGAGCAGCTGGACTGTCTCAGGCAAAGTGCCAATAGTTTAGCATCCACTGTGACGAGTCCGTGGACAGCAGCTGTACAGCGCAGCTGATGATCTTCATTCAGATGGCGTTTGATGATTTCTCCACAAAAGAAGAACTCCTGACACTACTGCCTCTTAAAACAACTACAAGGGGAGTAGAAATCTATAATGCGGTGAGGGACTTTTTAGCGGAGAAAAAGGTACCAAAAGTGGAAAAGCTGGTATCATTGACTAGAAGGCAAAGACGTCTCACTGCTGGAGGACCCCGAGTGGATATTTGACCTTGCATTTTTAATGGATATCACCGGGAAACTAAACCTTTTGAACCGTGAGCTGCAAGGCAAAGGTAAGACTGTTGCTGACATGATAAGGGCTGTAAATGCATTTAAAGTCAAGATGAACATTTTCTTTGTACAATTACAGAGAAAAAAGTGCTGCACTTTCCCTCTGTGCAGTCAATGCTGAAAGACAATGCTTGTGCATTTGAGACTTTTGACAAAGTTGCAAAAAGTACTCTCAAGAGTTTCAGAACAGGTTTTGTGACTTTGATCAGCTTGAGCCATGTGTGTCATTCATTTCCAATCCTTTCATGCAACTGGACATAACATGCACTGCTGAACAACTAAGTGCAACATTCAACTTGGATGCTGGACAGCTGGAGATTGAAATTGTAACACTGCAAAACGACCTCCACCTCAAACCCTAGGCAGGCTGCACCAAACTTTTGATGCCTTGTGGACACAGAAAAGTACAATGGTATATGCACAGCAGCTATGAAGATTGGCAGCCTGTTTGGTTCAACCCATCTCTGTGAATCAGCCTTTTCTGACATGAACTTCATCAAAAACAAACACAGAACATGCCTCACTGATGCACATCTGCAAAACTCACTCCGAGTTGCAGTGTCAAGCTACACCCCACATTACAGCATGCAATGCCAGGCTTCTCACTAACTGACAGACCAGATGATGGTAGTGGCATGGCAAGATTAAATTTAAATGTTAAAAAAAATGTTTCAAATATTTTCATGAAGTATGAGAGATATAATTTTGTTTAAATGCTGTAGATTTGGTGATTATTACAAAATGTGATAAGATTTAAAAATATGAAAGAGTTGATTTTTGTAGTCTTACATAATTGATAACTTGTACAAACATGGTTCAAAATTTGTTAAAAATAGAACATGAAAATTTCCTACGAAATGTTGTAGAAGTGACCATTTGAAAGTAAGACATTTACAGAGATTAGAAAGAAAGTGTATGCTGAAATCTATGTTTCCTACCTTGTTAAATCATTTTTAATAATTATTGTGGAAATTTATTAATGTGATCAGTATCTTCACATAGATGAATATCAGTAATCATTAATAATAATATATAAACTTAAATGGTGCAACTTTTTTTTTCATGTGTATAAAACTGGTAGCCCTTTGTAGTACTCAGTACCCTTGAAGTAGCTCTCAGTTTCAAAAAGGCTGGTGACCCCTGATCTAATGTTTTCATACCTTGTCCATGACGTTGCACTATTTGACACTTTTTGGCAACAGAGAGATCCTTTCTCTTTCCCATATTGCTTGAAACCTGTGGCATACTTAATAATGTGGAACTGTGGCCGACACACATTGTGGGCTCACGCTGCCACAGAGACAGAACTGAATGTGTATTGTGGAGTGTCACGTCTGCAAGGACTGAGGACTCAAATCTACAGGAGGTAACAAGGAAGTGTGAGATTTGTCTCTTTGTCCCACAGAAGACGCCCCGGAGGGTATTCCAGTTCATCAAGAAATGAGAGACAATGGTGAAGCTTCAAAGGGATGCTTTGTAACTGTATGTTGACTGAAGACACCATGTGGCTTGAATTCTGATGCTAGAAATGTATAAAAGGGGGTTGAAGTATGATTCTTTCTCTTTCCTGCTTTGAGAATGCTAGGAGCTTGTGTTCTGTCAAATAAAGCTGGTTTATGACTGAAACTCAGCCTCGTTATTTGAGCATGCTCCTACAGAACATCCTTAAGTACTTTTCCTTTAATTGGGCTCACCTGACAAACTAATTATGACAGGTGTCTGAGACTGATATCAGTGATCCAAAGAGCCCTGAGACACAATACCATCCATGAGTTTAACTGAAAAACAAAATACTGAATGTTTATGACACTAAAATCCTATTTGCATAATAATTTTGAACGCAGTGTATTATAAACACTGACTTTTATACTTGACAATATTTAATTGGTTTACATCTGTGTGAAATGACAATAGATGTTAGGGGTGAGAATCACAAGGGACCTCGCAATTCGATTCGGATCGCGATACTTGGGTCACGATTTGATCCTATCATGATTCAACGATAATCACGATATCGCGATGATCAAGTATCACGATCCCATACATCTTAAAATTTTTCACCTTATTCAACCTCAAATCATGTCCCAAAGTAAAACGGTTGACATCTCTTTCATATAATACAGTATTCTCGGGGCTTCATTTTCCGCGGAGGCATGTCTTTGCACACAGGGAGGGTGGTGGACAGTGCTGGTTAGAATTGACTCCCACTCCAGATACATTTATCTGACTCTGTGGACTCTTAAGGAGCAGCTGAAAACTTTTTTGTTTAATGAGGATTTCCGTTGAGTTTCAACTGCTTTTTAATGGTAAGTCTGATATTTTTAAATTATTTTAATCTTGTGTTTTAACTTGTTTTTGTATTTTTAAAATGGTTTTTTATCTATCAACTTCCTTTTATTCCTCTTTATTGTGCAGCGCTCTGTGATTATATGTCTGGGAAAAGTGCTTCATAAATAAACTTTACATACTTGATGCTTGAAGAAAAAGCTCCATGCCGGTGTCTCTTTAGCTTAGCTGTTGCTAATGCTGCTCCAAGACGCGTGTGGCCCGCCATATTCCGAGTGCTTTTTCTTTTTTTTCGTGCTGCGCTTCTTGCAGGTTGTGTGTCAAGGTCTTTCCTTCCATCTTTGTTATAAACTCCAAAAAAGGCCTGAAATTTGAGCTAACTTTGACCTAACTGCTTCCTAACTTTCAAAGCTGGCTGCAAATCACGAGACAAGCTATGACTTCACTTGACTGGGTGTTTGCATTGCACCATCTAGTGGACTGAAAACACCATTGATTAACTGATAACCCCAAAAATATGTGTGCACATTTTTTTTTTTTAAAATAAAAGACCGATCCGTGTGTTTATGGATCGATGCACTGTCGCCAGTCCCAAGTATCGCGATCCATCACTGAATCGATCTTTTACCCCCACCCCTAATAGATGTATTTGTTTCTATCTTATGCTGATTGAGGTGCTTAGCTACAGTTACTGGCTACATTTAGAAGGGACTATTTTTCCTCAGCTGTGCAAAATAATGGGCTAAACAAAGAAATCATAATATTTTGCCCAGTATTGATGCCATTTATTAAAATGTGCTTGTGGAACTGTTGTATAAAAGCAATATTACACACTTTGTGACATCCTACAAGTACCTGGGTATTCATCTGAACAATAAACTAGACTGGTCACACAATACTGACGCACTCTACAAGAAGGGACAGCACAGGCTGTTCCTACTGAGGAGACTCAGGTCTTTTGGTGTACAAGGGGCGTTGCTGAAGATATTCTACGACACGGTGGTGGCATCAGCCATCACTTTTGGAGTGGTCTGCTGGGGCAGTGGCAGTACAGCAGCTGACAGGAAGAAACTGAACAAACTGATCAAGAAAGCTAGCTCTGTCCTGGGGCAGCGCCTTGACCCAGTGGAGGAGATGGGAGAGAGAAGGATGGTGGCTAAACTGTCATCTCTGCTGAAGTCCGAGTCCCACCCTATGCAGGACATACTGAACGCACTGAGGAGCTCATTTAGCAGCAGACTACATCATCCTAGGTGCGCAACTGAGAGGTTTTGCAGGTCCTTCCTACCTACGGCTGTCAGACTGTATAACCTAAGCAGGGCTGCTCACAGAGATAGCAAAAAAACGTGACGACCTAATAGTATTGAATGTAAAAGACGCAATAGTCTTACAGAATGGTCCCCTCCAGTATACAACTAGGACAATATCGGTCGCTACGGAGGGTGACAATATGTATGGGTACATATTCATACTATGTAGGATAACTAAGCAGACTGTTATGCTGTTTATTCCATCTAGCTACAATGCTCCGCACTGTGGGTATATATATATTTATATATTTATTCCATCTAGCTACAATGCTCCGCACTGTGTGTTTATATATTTATAGGTACATACAGTATGTATATTCACTGTTCTTGTTTTTCTTGTCTTCTTGATTGTTACTCTGAGTGTTGCTATCCCTGTGCTGTTGCAATCCTGGAATTTCCCCACTGTGAGACTAATAAAGGCTTATCTCATCTTATCTTATATTACACTCGTGGTTGTGCGGTATCATGAATATATGAAGACATCGCAGTTAAAATATCCACGGATACTGCACTCCCCTCTGTAATAGTGCTTAATTATAATATTTTGGGTTGGTGGGGTGTCGCAGGATTTTGTCAATGTACGAAGGGTGCCGTGGCTCAAAACAGATTGAAAAACAGATTTACGCTAAGGTGCAGCTACAATTTGAGTCATGGTTTGTATACTGTTTTGGTCCTAATCTTTCAGCAACTACATTGTGCTGACATTTATATATGACCGTTAATATCATTAAAAACACTTACGCCACAGAGCCTGGCTTGGTGGTCGGAGAGACGCCTCAGACTCAGAGGAAGACAGAGGCTGCTGAGGACTATAAAGTGAAATCTGGCTCTGAGACTCAAATAAGGCTGCAGCAAAAAACACAGGAAAAAAAGGACACATTAAGATCAGTTCCTAAATGCAATTAACCCAAACTCATTTGACTTCTGCTGGTTCATTTGAGTTTGGACATTGTGTTGTGCTAGATAGATGTACTTTATGGATCCCAAACTGGGAAATTGCAGGAATTGCTAGATAAGCAAACAGCTATATAATTAGGCTGCATTTAAGTGCTGACTCTCAGTTTTTATGAAAATGTGTTAAAAAAATGAATGTTGAACTGCTAACATTTCTATTCACAGCCTCATAGTTTTAGCTGAAGTAAATGACTGATGTTTTTAAAGCTCCACACAGCAGTTTTTAGGAATGCATATAAAAATGTCCTTGACTACTGCTGTTGTGAGTGCGGTATTGTGACTGAGACACTTTTGTACACATGTGCACTCAAAATTATTCAGCCTCCACTGCAAAATTATGTTTACTTTCAACATGTAAAAACTTTCAGCTGAAAAACAATCAAACAAGAAACAACTGAAATCTTTGGGTTTTTTTTTTTTAAATTATTTTTCCTCATAAATTTCTAACAAAGTTAAAAATTTTCTGCCTTTAAAAAAATGCATTTTTTAAACTATCAGTGACTATTTTGTCATGAATGTGTAGTAATTTTCTAACAAATTTACTACCTATTTTCCTCATAATTTTGTGATTTTTTCCCTCATAAATTTGTGAAAAAATCTAGCAAATTTACTAAACTTTCATTTTTTGTGTTGTATCCATTTGTGATATTTTTTCTAACAAATGTTCAACCAGTTTCTCATAAATTCACATTTTGTTTCCTTGTACATTTGCCCTTACTTTCTCATAAATTTATGCAACTTTACTCTCATTTGTGATTTTTCTCTTAGTTGTGCCATTTGGAGGAAAATCAAATTTAATCTAGTTATTAATTAATGGATTAAATTAATCTATTAATTTAATCAAATTTAATAAAACATGTGCCATCTAATATAATTCAATTTACATAAAGAAACAATAGTGTAGTAAATCAAATGTTTCCTGAACTGGAATGGAAAAATTATTATTTCAAATTGGATGGGAAGAGAAACTGATGAAAGGAAAACAACTGATGAGTTAAACTACATTTTCAGCTTTTCCTCGTGCACACCTACCTTTCATGGTTTTAGCCTGGGCCTCACTGCTGCTCTCACAAACCCTGTTGAGAAATTCGTCCACCTGCTTCAGCGAGAGCGAGTTGTGCAGTGTCTCCAGAGGGTAGATGGACGGAACCATGGAGCAACCTTCGAATCCTGCAGTAGATGGAAATACACACGATATTACTGCCTCTCCATAAAGATATCACTCTGTGCATGTCTTACATTCACACCAAATGAATGTCGACAAAAATATTTCCTCCTCTGATTAGTAACACCACGAGAACAAGAACAGGAAATATTTTTGTACCGTTTTAATTGATTCCAAGTGAATTTCACCTCATTCAAACCATTTGCTGTCAAGCCTACTGCTTTCACTGAAACTAATGGAACATTAGCTTGGTATAACCATGAACCTACAAAAACAGGTTATAGAGTACCAGCATCTGCTAGGAAAGTGACCATCACCGTAACTCTACAGAAAAATTAATTAAAAATAAGCAGATGTTTTTCTACCAACCAAATTCAACTACAGAGTTTGTGTCCTCAACCAAGTTGGATTTGATATTAAAGGTCCCATTCACTCCAACATAGCAGGTTTGTGACTACAGTAAACATGTCAAAATCTCTCTTCACTTAGAAATACTGTGTATTTAGAATGGGCAGCAGCCGGTTTTGCTCTTCTGGATCTTTTTCCCTTTGTCACTGACAAATGATGTGCTCTTCAGTTACATCCACCACCGTGGTGTTTGCTGTGATGATCTGGTCCCTGCTCAGATGAGCAGGGAGCTAACAGTGCTACTCAGGAGTTAGCATACCAAGCACAGTTTATACTGTTCATGTTTCCACCTGGTTCACTAATCCACAGTCGATAACATATCTCACGTCATTCTGACTTATTTTGTTATATCTTCACCACGATGCTACATGAAACCATTAGCTTTAGCCTGACTAGTCTGTCTAACCACATTAGAGTGGGGAGAGGTTGATGGACTGGCCACCTGGCGTAAACTGATCTAGCCAGTTTTGACTGTGATTTTCCATAAATTATAATCACCCCCCACTGGAATCCTAGTTGTTCTTAGAGATTATTTTAGTGTAGTTACTATAGTTTAGTTTCTCTAATCAAGACCCAAGGCTGCTAGCCGACGCTAACCACTAGCTAGCGTCGGCTAGCCGCTTTGGGCCACCATTCTCTCATTCGCAAATGTTTCTGTGCTTATGGTACTCCAGGGACCAGTCATATCCTATCGCCCACTGAAGCCACACATTCCTGTCCACCAGTGATGCATTATTTCATTCATTCTTTAAGATGAATTTACGTTAGCTGGCTCAGGTTCGCTATCCAAGCTAGGAGCTAGCCAGCTAAGATTAGCAGTAATGTAGAGGAAGAGCAGAGTTAACTGCGGCTTGATGAAATTTTCACCAGAGGTGGCCTTTGGGCTACGGATGAGCCCATTAGATTTGGAAGCTGATCCAGGTCAGGATGTGGATTCTACATCCCTTTTTCCACTTTCTTTAACATTGTGATATGGGGCCTTGGCAGAGTTATGTGCTCTCAGACCACCTCCAAAATCTAATGGGGTCATCTGCAGCCCAAAGGCCACTTCTGGTGAAAATGTAATCAAAGTCCATCCAATAGTTTTTGTATAATCCTGCTATCAAACAAACTATCCTGATCACATTACCTCCTTAGCAGAGGTAAGAAGTGCAGTAAATGGGACCTTTAAACCTAGACCTTTTTTTTTTTTTTTTTTTTCCTCTCGGCGCCACACGAGTAGGCTGCCTTTTGCAACAGCGGCTCGATTCAGAGTCTTTTTTCCCTTCCTCTCTCTTTTGATCCGTCTTTTTTTTTCACCCCACTTATATCACGGACACACAGATCGTCCTAAATGTCTCCTGAGCCGGTGGACGGAGCCACTGTTTATAGCAGGATACGATACAGCAGAGAACAGCTGCTAGCATTCAACCGCCACCCGGTCCCATTGGAAAAACTCGACATACCGAGAGAACTGAGGCGAAAACGCCGCGGCTGCCGGGCTGGAGTAAGGCGGAGGACAAAAAATATAAGGTACAGACCCTCCCTTCCATCTGTTGTCATGGGAAATGTACGGTCGATACTGGGAAAGTTAGATGAGCTAGCGGCTATCTCCCGTTATGATAGCACATACCGGGAGTGCTCTCTCCTTTTGTTTACTGAGACGTGGCTAACTGAACTAGCAGCAGATGCTAACATTGAGCTGGAGGGTTTTCACATGATACGAGCTGACCGAACACCAGACAGTGGCAAGGCTAGGGGCGGTGGAGTGATAATGTATGTTAACAACAACTGGTGCAGACCGGGACATATCACTGTTAAACAACGACACTGCAGCAAAGACATTGAGTTGCTAGCTGTTAGCACGAGGCCTACATATCTCCCGAGAGAACACTCACACGTGATCTGCATTGTTGTTTATGCAAATCCGACGGCGAACGCTGGGACAGCACGTGACGTCATCCATTCAGTAACCAGCAGGCTGCAGACAGAACACCCAGATGCTCTTCTCCTCATCTCAGGCGATTTCAACCATGTTTCACTGTCTCCCATTCTACCCACGTTCACCCAGTATGTCACATGCCACACTAGAGACAATAAAACACTGGATTTATTCTACGCAAACACTAAGGAGGCGTACACCTCATCACAACTCCCCCCACTCGGGAGATCGGATCACAACTTGGTTCATCTCCGGCCGGTGTACAAACCCCTAGTGCACAGACAACCTCCGGCCATGCACACTGTGGAGTTATGGTCTGAGGAGACAATGGACACCCTAAAGGGCTGTTTTGAAGCCACCGCCTGGAAGCAGCTCTGCGATCCACATGGTGAGGACATCGATGGCCTCATTCACACCTTCACGGGCTACCTCAGCTTCTGTGTGGACAAATCCGTTCCCACCAAGACCATACGGCGTCACTCAAACAACAAACCCTGGATCAACCCTGAGATAAAAACACTTCTGAGAGAGAAGAAGAGGATCTTCAGGTCAGGGAACAGGGAGATGCTGAAGTCCGTACAGAGGGAGCTGAGGAGAAAGATCAGAGAAGGCAAGGACAGCTTCAGGAAGAAGATGGAGGACAAGCTGCAACAGAGCGACATCAGCGGGGTCTGGAGAAACCTCAAAACCATCTCGGGGCTCCAGAATACCTCCCCCCAGGCCACAGGGGGCAGGGAGTGGGCGAACAACCTGAATCTGTTTTTCAATAGATTTGACCAACCGCCCTCCCCCCTGACTGCACAACAACCACTGCTGCCTCTAAAGAAATCAAGTCCTGCTACCCACTCCCCACTCCACCAACACCCCCCCACTCCCAACACACAGCCCCCCATCCTGACCCTGACCAGGACCCAGGTGAGGACGGAGCTGAGGAAGATCAAGGCGAGGAAGGCGCCGGGACCGGACGGCATCAGCGCAAAGCTCCTCAAGTCCTGTGCAGACCAGCTGTGTGGGATTGTGACGTATATCTTCAACATGAGCCTGAAACTGGGGAGGGTACCACAGCTGTGGAAAACATCTTGTGTGGTACCTGTACCAAAAACTTCCCACCCCAAAGACCTGAACAGCTACAGACCGGTGGCCTTGACGTCCCACTTGATGAAGACCCTGGAGAGACTGCTCCTTGCTCACCTCCGCCCCCTGGTGGAACCAGCGATGGATCCACTCCAGTTCGCCTACCAGCATGGCATTGGGGTGGAGGATGCGGTGATCTTCCTCCTTCACCGTTCTCTGTCCCACCTGGAGAAGCCCGGGAATATGGTGAGGATCATGTTCTTTGACTTCTCCAGTGCTTTCAACACCATCCAACCGATGATCCTGAAGGACAAGCTGCTGCGCGCAGGGGTGGACCAGCACCTGTCATCATGGATCCTGGACTACCTCACGAACCGGCCTCAGTTTGTGAGAACCCGGGACTGTGTGTCCGACACGATCATCAGTAGCACGGGGGCCCCCCAGGGAACGGTGCTGGCTCCCTTCCTGTTCACTCTTTATACTGCGGACTTCTCACACAACACAACACACTGCCATCTACAGAAGTTCTCTGATGACTCTGCGATCGTTGGCCTCATCTCCAATGGAGATGAAGCTGAGTACAGAGGGCTTATCCAGGACTTCGTGGACTGGTGCCATCGGAACTGCCTCCAGATCAACGCGAGGAAAACTAAGGAGCTGGTGGTGGACTGCCGCAGGCATGGGCAGCCCCTCACAGTACCAGTAAATATACAGGGAACAGACATCGAGATGGTGACATCCTATAAGTACCTGGGTATTCATCTGAACAATAAACTAGACTGGTCACACAATACTGATGCACTCTACAAGAAGGGACAGCGCAGGCTGTTCCTGCTGAGGAGACTCAGGTCTTTTGGTGTACAAGGGGCGCTGCTGAAGTCATTCTATGACACGGTGGTGGCATCAGCCATCACTTTTGGAGTGGTCTGCTGGGGCAGTGGCATTACTGCAGCCGATAGGAAGAGACTGAACAAACTGATTAAGAAAGCTAGCTCTGTCCTGGGGCAGCGCCTTGATCCGATGGAGGAGATAGGAGAGAGAAGGACGGTGGCTAAACTGTCATCTCTGCTGGAGTCCGAGTTCCACCCTATGCAGGACATACTGAATGCACTGAGGAGCTCATTTAGCAGCAGACTACATCATCCCAGGTGCACAACCGAGAGGTTTCGTAGGTCCTTCCTACCAACGGCTGTCAGACTGTACAACCTAAGCAGGGCTGCTCGCAGAGATAGCAAAAAGATGTAACAAACTAATAGTTTTTTGAATGCAAAAGATGCAATAGACTTACACAATGGTCCCCTCCGGCATACAACTAGGAACATACCGGTCGCTATGGAGGGTGAGAATATGTATGGGCACATAGTCATACCATGTAGGATAACTAAGTAGACGGTTATGCTGTTTCATTCCATCTAGCAACAATGCTCTGCACTGTGTGTGTTTATATATTTACATATTTATTCCATCTAGCTACAATGCTCAGCACTGGGTGTGTTTATATATTTATATATCTACATATTATTCCATCTAGCTACATTGCTCCGCACTGTGTGTGTTTATATACTTGTATATTTATTCCACCTAGCTGCAATGCTCCGTACTGTGGGTGTTTATATATTTACATATTTATTCCATCTAGCTACAATGCTCTGCACTGTGTGTTCATATATTCATATATTTATTCCATCCAGCTACAATGCTCTGCACTGTGTGTCTGTGTGTGTGTGTGTATATATATATATTTTATAGTAATACGTACATATGTATATTAGCTGCTCTTGCTTGCTTGTTTTTTTCTTGCCTTCTGATTGTTGCTCTGAGTGTTGCTATCCCTGTGCTGTTGCAATCCTGGAATTTCCCCGTTGTGGGACTAATAAAGGCTTATCTTATCTTATCTTATCTTAGAAGAGCTGTTGAAGATAAAGGCAGAAATTAATCTGCTATGCTAATTTTAAAATTAATTTGGTATTCTTAGCCGTTAGCAGAGGGTCCTTGCATGACAAATGGTTCAAAATAATTGATCTAATACTCAGTCCCTCATTAAATGAGGCCCACTCCCCCCAGGCAATTTTCACATGGTCTTCTATTCTCTGGGCCATTCCTCCCCCAAGCTTCCCTGCGGGCTTTGACTTGGACTCACAAAAACAGACAGAAAATATAATCCAGCAGCATTCAGGGCAGCCTGAAGAAAAAAGTAAAGCTATACCATGAAAAGAGTGACTGGATGAAGGCTAAAGCGGCATTTTGACTTCATCCATCACAGACAGGCATGCTGTTCAGCAGAGCATTTCATGGTGAATCATGTGCAGCAACTACAGAATTTTTCCATGCTTATTCCCTGAAACAACTTCTCCAATATCACAGCACAGGCGGAACAAAAACACCTAACGGACATGAAAGACTAGACGCCTTAAAGGGTCAAAATATCTATTTGCCTGGATGGTAATTAAATCACACCATTTGCTGCTAATCTCTTTGTTGGACTCATTAAGCTTTAAGACATTCAAGGTGTTGATAAAAGCATCTGAGCTTGTTCATAGTTTTATTTTTTTCTGCTTTCATTCTAAATGATATCCACAAGGTGACTCCTTCAACTACCTGAAAATGAAAAAGGAAAACAAAAATTGGTTATTATAACATTTGTTTCAGGATGTTCTCTTCACATACATGAAATCTTTATTAGGCTAAAAGAGCTTTTTCACTGAAAAAGCGGAGACCAGTTTTCAGCACAAACATCCTCTCCCAAGGCTTTGATGACAGAAGAAAATAATATCTGCACAAGCGTTAAAGTGTTATTAGTTTTAGGAGGACACGTTTTGCTGGGTCAGCAGGTGAGGCTTGATAATTCTGCATCACTCTCACCGTGTCTTCCATCACAAATGCATCCCGTCATGCACAGCAGGTGTTCAATAAAACACCCTACGATGGCATTTATAAACCTTGCTCATCGTTTCTGGAGCAGTCTCTTTACGTACCTGCATGATACAGCTCACACAGAAGATACAGTGAGAGCACAAAACCCTGATGCTACACTGCACAGGCAAAAAATATATATACACATATCACAGGCAGTGGTTCCTACTGACTGCAACAACGCTTTGTTAAACAAACACCTGCCCCAGAAACATTTAACAAAATGAGCAGTTTATAGTCAGGCCACCACTTAATTAGGGACTCACAATGAGCTGAGAGATAATGACCCAAATCTTTCTACAGACGTTCAAATTTCTGGCACCCGCCCAAGAAACTGTGTTCAATACTTTGAAAACTGAGGCAGTTTCAGTGGAGACTGGCTATGGCCTCAAATTGTTAAAGTTAATTTCTTGCTATTAAAAAAAAAAAAAAGACAACCTTTGCACAAAGCTCATTGAAAAAAAAATCCTACTTTTCAAAGCATTATATCAATAGACTCCACTATGCTGCCATTGTTTATTCTACAGGCTTAGGAAAGATCACCAATGAGCATAAAAAGCATGTCACTGGACCACACAGATGGAGGGAGAACATGCAAACTCCCCTTTAACCAACAATTCCAACCAGAAACCTTCCAGCTGTGAGGGAACAATGTTTCCCTCTGAGCCGCCGTGCCGTCCTGGTCAATAGCAAGCATGCAGTGGTATTAGTTGTCCTTGTGCAAGTTTCTCTGACCCATACAGTGGTGGGAAAAAGTATTTGCCCCCTTGCTGATTTCTCATATTTTTGCATATGTCACACTTAAATGTTTCAGATCAAACAAAATTGAATATTTAATATGCTGTAATTTCCCCATTGTGGGACTAATAAAGGCTTATCTTATTGGACAAAGATAACCCGAGTAAATACAAAATGCTGTTTTTAAATGATTTAATTTATCAGGGGGAAAAAAGCTATCCAAACCTACCTGACCCTATGTGGAAAAAGTAATAGTCCCTAAACCTAATAACTGTTTGTGCCACCCTTGGTAGCAACAATTACACTCAAGCATTTGTGATAACTGGCAATGAGTCTTTTACATCGCTGTCGAGGAATTCTGGCCCACTCTTCTTTGCAGAATTGTTTTAATTCAGCCACATTGGAGGGCTTCAGCTTGAGGTCATAACAACTGATGGGCGGACATCCTCCTTCAGGATTTTCTGGTAGAGAAGAGAATTCATGATTCCATCAATTACGGCAAGTCGTCCAGGTCCTGAAGCAGCCCCAGACCATTACACTACCACCACCCTGTTTGACTGTTGGTATGATCTTTTCATGAGATACTGTTAGATTTATGTCAGATGTAACGGGACATGCACCTTCCAAAAAGTTCAGCTTTTGTCTCAGTCAATATTTCCTCAAAAGTCTTGGGGATCATCAAGTTGTTGTTTTTTTTGGCAAATGTGAGATGAACCTTTGTGTTCTTTGTAGTCCGCAGTGGGTTTCACTTTGGAACTCTCCCATGGATGCCATTTTTGCCCAGTCTCCTTCTTATTGTTGAATCATGGCCCAGTGTCCAGAGTGAGGCCTGCAGTTCTTTAGATGTTCTTCTGGGTTTTCGTTTCTTATCTGTTCTTGAATTTCTTTAGATCACGGCCCGATGTGTTGCTTTTTGAGATCTTTTAGCCAACTTCAGTTTATCAGACAGGTTCTATTGAAGTAATTTCTTGATTCAACAGATCTGGCAGTAATCACGCCTGGGTGTGGGTAATGAAACTGAACTCAGCTTTCCAAAAAATGTGGTTAATCACAGTTAACTCACGATGTAACATGGGGGATAAATTACTTTTTCACAAAGGGCCCTGTAGGTTTGGATAGCTTTTTTCTTAATAAATTAAATCATCATTTAAAAACCACATTTTTGATTTGCTCGAGTTATCTTTGTCTAATATTAAAATTTGTTTGATGATCTGAAACATTTAAATGTGACAAATATGCAAAAATATAAGAAATCAGGAAGGGGGGGTAATGCTTTTTTCACAGCACTGTATATCAAAAATGTCCAAGTTCTGTATTGCTTACTGACTTAAAATATAAAGGAAACATCTCACTGCAACGTTTTGTCCATCAGGTTTGCTTTCCTCCTTCAGTTATCCTCCAAATGTGTTTGTCAAAGTGAGATTTTACTTTTTTATTTGATTTTAGTTTAAGCCCAAGGTCTCGTGAGATGTTCTTGCCTAAACAGGCATACCCTAAATAGCCAAAAACTTCTCAAAAGTTTAAATATTGATTATAAAATGTGATGCTAATAAATGCTGTGCGCATTGCGTGACCTGGTTGGCTCAGACTATGTTATGATTAGTATCATTACAAATTTGAAATTCCCTGCTTGTCATGGTGCATTGAGCTGCTGTGGTGTAGTGTTTTATTTCAGATGTCCATCTTAATTTGGGAAACCATTGTAATTCTTGCCAAACAAATGTCTTGTTGATTAAATTCACTTTCAGGCTGTTTGGGGAACATTAGATCACTATCCTTCTGAAACACAAAAAAACATAACCCATACCATTTATGTACTTTTTATCAAAGCTATTTATAGTAGTGAAATCTTCCTCTAAATACGGTCGAAACATGAAGAGCAAAACATTTTTGGATGTCTACATTTTTGATAAAAATAACAATGGCTACATTTCGAATGAACATAGTTAAGGTGCAATTTATGACCGTCTTCTGCCACTAAGCAGTGAAGTAGAGTTGCCCCCTAAAAGTTAATTAGGTTTTATCCATTGAAAAAAAATCTCCCCCCCCAACTCACTTTTACAAATTCCAACACCCACTTTAAAGCTGGATTCATGCTGCACCTCCGCTGACCGTGTACGTGCAACCGGAAACCTCGTGCGATGAAATTTACGCCATTGTCTCCACTCCTCTAGTGTACGCAGGGCTCTACCGCGGACAACCATGTGCAGCCCAAATTTTGTGACCACGCAGCCTGCCCATGACCTGACAGAGCATGCACAAGACTGAACGTCCCATTCACGAGATGGCGCTACCAACACGGCATACAAAGACAAAGTAAGGGATAAGGACCTGTACTTATATAGCGCTTTTCTAGTCTCAAAGACCACTCAAAGCGCTTCAGTAGTACTAACCCTCTATTCTAAGGGCCTATAGGAGACATATCTAGGGACAATTTAGAGTCACCAATTAACCTAACATGCATGTATTTTGGATTGTGGGAGGAAACCAGAGCCCCCGGAGTAAACCCACGCAGCACAGGGAGAACATGCAAACTCCACACAGAAAGGATCCTACCCCTGCCAGCCTGGGGATTTGAACCTGGAACCTTCTAGCTGTAAGGCAACAGTGCTAACCACTGCACCACCGTGCTGCCCAGTAGACAACGAGGAGGTGGAAGACGAGAATAAGCATACATGAATCCTTTTGCAGAAGCAGTAGCTTGAGCAGAGAAGAGCACTGGAAAACGTTAATTCCTCCCTTTCCTTGAAATGACGCCACTGTTGTTGCTACAAAAAATGTGCGTCCCTCTCGTGTTTATAGCTGGTGAACAAACTGGCATGTTAGCGCATTTGCGCTACCCATAGGGCTGGGGTGAAACTACAAATAACAGCTGTGCACATGCATCAACTGCTTGGCCTGGTAGACAAAAAAAAGTGAGCATGTACAATGCCACGTGCACGCCGGGCTCATCCAAAGCGCACATGGACCAAAGCAGACCAGAGGGGAAATGCAGCATGAATAAGGCTTTAGGTTACACTGCAATGCTAAAGGATGCCACAGGGTGGTGCTACTTCCCTTTTAGGGGGCTTGGCACACCTGTTTGGTCTCGACTTTTCAGTTGGTTCAAACCAAAATTTTAGGTGTGAAAGAGTCGAAATTTGGTTTGGCAAAAAGAGGTGGTTTCAGTCCAGATCAAACTGATGCCTGGGCCAGTTCGTTTAGAGTGTGAAAGCAATTTTCAGAAAGGTTCGGACGTTCAGACCAACACAGGAAGTTAAAGCAGCCGATAAAAGGGAAAATTAATTTAAAAATGGTATGACTTGAGAGAGGGGGAAATCCAGGTTTTAAATTAAATATGGTCTGTTGGACTTCCGGTTATGGCTGCCACGTAGGACGGACGTGTCTCGCTCTGCTCTGCTCCTGGAGAAAAAAAATTGGCAAATAACTCTCTCATTTGGGACAGAACGTATCCCAGCGTTTGGGCGAGGATATGTCGGCGAAGCCTAAGGCTGGAAAACCAGGCAAAGGAAAAAGCGAGCCGCCGAAACAGTCCAAATTAACGGACTTTCAGGTCTGTGACGCAGCAAATAAAACTCCATATATGGCGGAGGAGGCTGGCAACGGTGCGATGTCTGCGGGGGGAGGCGCAGATGCGCTGAGGAGCATTGTTGAAGATTTGATTTTGTTGGTGGTTGTTGGTGTTTTTTTTTTTTTCCACAATATCTTTATTGAACCTTTTTTTTTTTTTTAACAAACATGATACAAACAATCAAACACTAACACTAAAGTACTACAAAAAAAAAAAAATGCACTAAAAACACCAACAACCACCAACAAAATCAAATCTTCAACAATGCTCCTCTGTTTAGTCTAGACAATCCAATACATAAGTATACATATTATGTTCACCAGTTTGGAATTTACAAGGTCCACACACATCATTCACCTTCTTCTTCAAGAGTTATGTTTAAATTTTTTACATAATCAATAAAAGGTCTCCATATATTCTCAAACACAATTTCCTTTGATTTTAGTATATATGTTATTCTTTCTAATGGAAGGTTTGTTAACATCTGTCTTAACCACTGAGTCACATCTGGTCTATGAGTCTTTTTCCATAATAGTGCAATACATTTTTTGGCATTAAGCAAACTGAGGTCTATGAATGTTCTTTCACTTTTATTAAAATTATGCTTTTCTGGGTACAGACCCAACAAAAACAGTTTAGGATTCAATATGATTTGTTTTGAGATTATTTTTTCAATTGTTACCCTCACCTCTTCCCAAAACATTCTTATTAATCTACATTCCCATAAACAATGAAATAGGGTTCCTTTACTTTCCATGCATTTTGTGCATGTATCTGGTATATTTTTGTTATATCTATTTAACTCCTCCGGTGTAACATACATCCGCATTAACCATTTGAAATGTATCAATTTAAGGCGTGCATTTATTGATTTGGTTTGAGCTTCTGTACAAGCCAATTCCCATTGTTCCTCTGAAATTTCAATTTGCAGATCTTCTTTCCAGTAGTTTAATCTTTTCAGTGAATTTTCACTTGAAGATAGTGTCAATGAGTTATAAAACTCTGAAATAATACCCTTTCTTTTACTATCTTTCATCATCATTTTTTCCAAGGATGAATAAATAGGTCGAGTGAGAGCTTTATTTTGATTTGATCGAATAAAGTTTCTAAGTTGAAGATATTTAAAAAAATGTGTTCTATTGAGATTAAATTTGATCCTCAGCTCTTCAAAAGACATTATGTTGTCTGCACATGGCAAATATAAATCCTGAATCTTTTGTATCCCTTTTAAATTCCATACTTTAAATACAGCATCCGCTCTCCCTGGTTTAAAATATTGATTACCCCATATTGGACTAAATTGTGACAATAACTGTGGTTCTTTTAATTAGTTTTTAGCTTCACACCATATTTTGATCATATGCTTTACAAATGGATTTTTAACTTGTTTTTGTAATTTTTTTGCCGAATCTGAGTATATGAATATGGGAAGAGGTAAAGGTAAATTGTATGATTCCATTTCAGTCCAGTGAGGGAGATCATTTGATGAAAAATAATATGTCATAGACCTCAGTTGTGCCGACCAATAATACAACATAAAATTTGGACATTTCAGACCTCCACGATCAAATGGTAAATATAATAAAGACAAACGTAATCTAGCCCTCCTGTTGTTCCATATAAATTCCACTAACTTTTTTTTTATTCTTGAGAATAGATCTAAAGGTGGTGATAAGGGAATGTATTGAAATAAATAAAGTATTTTAGGTAAAATATTACTTTTAAGTATATTGATTCTCCCGATCATCGACATTGGTAGTGACATCCATCTCTGAGTTAACTCACTGATATCTGACATTAAGGCTTCATAGTTGACACTGGCGACTGATTCTAGCTTAGGCATAATTTGGATTCCTAAATATTTAAACTGATGTACAACATTGAATTGATTTACCTCAGGGGCTGGGTAATTTCTCTGGATCTCATTTAGCATTAATATTGAAGATTTAGTTTTATTTATTTTATATCCTGATATTTCCCCAAAATTCTTTATTAAATTCAACAAGGTTGGAATTGATTTTTTTAGATTCGACATAAACAAAATTATATCATCGGCGTACAGGGAGATTTTATGTTCTGTTGGTCCAACTTTAATTCCATATATTTGTGAATGTAAACGTATCGCTATCGCTAAAGGTTCAATTGCCATAGTAAACAGTAAAGGTGAAAGTGGACAGCCTTGTCGACATCCTCTATTGATTTTTATTGGTTTTGAAATATTGTTATTTGTTAGGATTTCTGCTGTAGCATTATTGTATATTATTTGAACCCATTTTATGAAATTATTTCCAAGTCCAAACCTTTGTAGGACTTCAAAAAGAAAGGGCCATTCAACTCTATCAAAGGCCTTTTCGGTGTCCAATGATAGGAGAGCTGTATCCGGTGCTTCTTTATTAAAATAAATAATATTAAATAGTCTTCTTACATTATGGAAGCCTTGTCTACCCTTTATAAAGCCATTCTGATCTCGATTAATAATATTTGGTAAAATTTCTTGTATTCGTCTTGCTAAAATTTTACAGATTATCTTAAGGTCGGCGTTTAATAGGCTTATTGGTCTCATATTTTCACATTTATTAGAGGGCTTACCTGGTTTTGGCAGCAGTATAATTAAGGCATTATTTATGTATGATGGTAAATTATTATTTTGAAATGCTTCTAAAACCATTTCCAAAAAAGGTTTTATTAATTTATTCTTAAATTTTTTATAAAGATCAACTGGAAGACCATCTGGTCCTGCACTTTTTCCTGATTTCATATTATCAATGGCTAGCCCAACTTCTTCTTGACTAATTTTAGACTCCAATATCTCCCTGTTTTCATTTGGAATACACGGTATAGATAGTTCGTTCAAAAACCCATTTAGTTTTGTTAAATCAGGTTCTTTTTTGGTATCATATAATTTTTCATAGTAATCTCTAAAGGCTCTATTAATTTCTAAAGGATCTATAACTACCTGTCCCTTACTTATAATACTGGTAATTGGTGTTTTAATTTCCAATTGTTTAATCTGCCATGCTAATAATTTTCCTGATTTTTCACCTTGTTCATAAAAAGATTGTTTCAATCTTAGAAGACTCGAGGCAGCTCTATTCGCTGATTTTTTTGTCGTATTCAGCTCTCAAAATCAGTAATTCATTCTCCAACCTTGGGTCACTTCCTGCATACACTTTTTCCTGAAGATTTTTTATTTTATGTTCCAATTTAGCTCTCTCCTCTCGAGTCTTCTTAGATTTTGATCCTGTATAACTAATAATATGTCCCCTAATAAAAGCTTTGAAAGCCTCCCACTTTACACATGCTGATGTTTGTGTAGTATTGATGTCAAAGAACTCGTCTATCTGTTTTTCTATATACTTGACAAATTCCTCATCCTGAAGCCATTTATGCTGAAATTGCCATCTACCTGATTCCTTTGTCAATTTTTTATCTACATATATTAGACAACAGGGTGCATGATCAGAGATCACGATGTTATCATAAAAGCAGTTTTGAATCTTGGACCTTAATTCTGTGGAAATCAAAAAATAATCAATACGTGAGAATGTCTTGTAGGTACTGGAATAACAAGAATAGGCTTTAACTTGTGGTTTCATTTCTCTCCATATATCTAACAATCTCAATTCTTTCATAAAATGATTAATAGTCATCCTACATCCAATGTGCGTACAATCCAGTCCTGTTGATCTATCCACACCTGGATTCAATGTACAATTAAAATCCCCTGCTATTATATGTTGCCCTGTAAGTGATGATAAGATGAGAAATAAATTAGCAAAGAACTTCTGATCATCTATATTGGGACCATATAAGTTCACAAGATTTATATTTTCTAATAGCAAAGAACCTTGAATGATTACATATCTTCCAAATTTGTCTCCAATTACATTTTTCACTTGAAAAGGAACTGATTTATGTATGAGAGTCATAACTCCCCTGGCTCGGGATGAAAATGAAGAGGTGAATACACTTCCCTGCCATCTACTCCTAATTCTTTTAACATCCTCCTCTATCAGATGAGTTTCTTGTAAAAACACAATTCTTGAACCCATGTCCTTTATTTTATTCATAACTTGTTTAAGTTTTTTTAAATTTTGTAGACCTCTGCAATTCCATGAAGTTAAATTAAGATTAACACTTTGGTCCATGATCAATAGAGAGTTTGGGATTACCTTGCAGTGTAAACATGCTCATACAGAGAAGCAAAAACATGAGTGGTTGAACATTCATCCTACAAACTACACACAAACAAATTTCCCCTTCCCACACTTGTGGCAAACCCCCCAAAATCAAAAGAAAAATTCTGTCTCCCGATATAGCCATCGACCGTTCCACACCCACGGGGAACAGCCTAAGCCACTCCTTCTTCATCCTCCCAATCACCCTAACTCTACTGCTTTTAATGACGTAACATTAACTCTCCTCTGTAGTTTTCCAACTTAACTCCAAAATTTTTAACAACTTTGTACATCATAGTTTTTTTTTTTGTTTGTTTGTTTTGTTTTTTTAATATATAATACAATCTATATTTTGTAAACTTACTATTTACTTCAAGTCAGTCAGATGCCTGTGCAAATGCTTAATTATTCTACCTTATATTTTGTTCATGCTTAGCTCCCACCAGTCTCTTCTTCTTCTTTGATCTTCTTGATGAACTCCTGCGCCTCCTCTGGGGTCTTGAAGATGTGGGTTCTGCCCTCATACGTGGTCAGCAGTCTCGCAGGATAGATTACACCATGACGAATCCCAAGGTTGCGCAGCTCCTTACGTACGGGATCAAACTGCTTCCTCAATTGCTGGATTCCTGTGGCCAAATCTGGGTAGAACCGCACCTGCTGGTCCTGGTGTTTAATCTCTCCTTTAGCACGTGCAGCGTTGAAGATCTTCATCCTGTCTCTGTTGCTAAGAAACTTCATAATTAAGGTCCTCGGCGGTCCCTTATCTCTCCGTGGGCCAATACGATGTGCTTTTTCCAGAACCACTGCTGATTGCAACTCCTCGCTGCCCAGCACCTCCGGAATCCACTTTTCCAGAAAGGAACATACGTCCCGACCTTCTGATTCCTCTGGAAGACCCACCAGCCTCAAATTATTCTGTCTCGACCGAGATTCCAAATCCAAAATATTATCTTCCAGAGATTTTTTTTTTTTTTCCAAAGTGCGCACCTTTAATTGAAGACGGGTGACGTCATCTTCAGCACTAGCGAGACGGAGCTCCATCTGCGCCGTTCGTTCTACACAGTCACCCAATTCCTTTCTTATTCCTTCCAACGCTGTCATAATCCCATCAAATCTAGAGGAAAAGTCCGCTCTCATTGAACTCATGGCTGCCATCAGCACATCTGCGCCATTCCCCGCAGAAATCGCAGCGTTGCCAGCCTCCTCCGCCATATATGGAGTTTTGTTTGCTGCGTCACAGACCTGAAAGTCCGTTAATTTGGACTGTTTCGGCGGCTCGCTTTTTCCTTTTCCTGGTTTTCCAGCCTTAGGCTTCGCCGACATATCCTCGCCCAAATGCTGGGATACGTTCTGTCCCAAATGAGAGAGTTATTTGCCGATTTTTTTTTTCCAGGAGCAGAGCAGAGCGAGACACGTCCGTCCTACGTGGCAGCCATAACCGGAAGTCGGTTGTTGGTGTTTTTAGTGCATTTTTTTTTTGTAGTACTTTAGTGTTAGTGTTTGATTGTTTGTATCATGTTTGTTAAAAAAAAAAAAAAGGTTCAATAAAGATATTGTGGAAAAAAAAAAATATGGTCTGTTAGTCAATTAAAATAAAATCATAAAAATGCAGAAACTTACAAGGTATTTTTGGAGGGGATGTGACAGAGAGTAATGAAAGATTGGAGGAGCAATGCTAGCTGAAAATCATCACGGCTGATGAGAAGGACAAACATAATATTTGGACAATATTCTAGCCTCACTAAACTAGTTCACAACTAATATGAGAGTCTGAAACAGTTTCCACTTAAAGTGTGGTTACCATTGTGTCCAGAGCTGCAGAAAATGCCTCCGGCGGTGAGTAGCATGCTTGCCAATTGCAGCATCTGTTAACTACATAAACATCATGACGATACGTCAGTGCGTTACATAAAATTATTTGGTCCGCTTGGATAAAGAGCGGAGGCAGGGTACACCCTGGACAGATCGCCAGTCCATCGCAGGGCCAACACAGAGAGACAGACTCTCACCCAAAGATGCTGGGATAGGCTCCAGCCCCCCCGCGACCCGAAAAGGATGAAACGGAAGAAGATGGATGGATGGATTAGGATAAAGAGCGGAGTGAAACCAAGCCTAACCAGACCAAATGTATACAATGTAACAAAATAAAAACTTTAGTCAGGACTTTGGTGCGTACTTTCAGGTGTGAAAATGTACTTAGTAGCAGTAAGTTCTAATGAACTACAGCCACACACTAGTGGTACCAATGGTGATGCAAATCTTCTGCAAATGTTGTATGACTAGCTTATGTAGGGCCATGGAGACCTGGGATTGTATGGCCTTGTTTAGATACTGGAAGTTCATATTCTAATGACTTTCTGTGCTATTAGCTACTCCAGCGCACACGCTACTTGGGCTGTCGCGATAACCACAATTATGTGGTACCGCACAATGGACAAGCCTACAGTGGAGGATAATGAACAACTGCAACAACCGCAGTGTAAATAACCCCTGAAAAGTTTATTATTTTAGGTTAATTACCTGATCAATAATTCTGAGATATGTATTTTTTGATCTTTGTAAAATTAACTAATAGGAAAACATTTATGCAAAGTACAGGGGCCTTATACTGTCCTATGCACTGAAGTAAAAAAAAAACACAGGCTTTTATTTTGATAATGGTGGTTTTGTTTTTGTTCCCTGTGCCTGCCTGTGGAATTGTCAGTGAGGCTACAGCGCTTAGCAGAGACAGTCGAGCTACAAATGCCAACGTTAATCGGTTTATGAACCTGTAATGAGGCACAAGCTCTTGTGCGGTGGTCATAGTTTGTGTTTTACTTAATGTGTACTGTGCTAAAATAAGAAAATAAAACCGTAAACTTTACCAGAAGTCAAGACCATTGCATCACATATCATGGGGATCCGTACACGCAGTGTTCACTTTTTTTGTGTGTGTGGCTAAATCTCGTTCACTTATGTGCCCCTATTGATTATTAAATAAATTGTCAAATGTTAAGTGTATTTTTATTGCCAATAGCATGTTTGCACCCGGTACTGTGAAAGCTGCTGCCGCCAGCACCGTTTAGAGCACTCTCTCTAGATGGACTCCAGCAGGCAGTTAGTGGCGGAAGCGTTTGGACGAATTGCCAAATAGAGCCGTGACAGTGGGCACTGAAAGGGCACAAAGCGTGTTATTTCCTTCTGAGTGGCATGTTTATGATCCTGACAGTTGAGCTCTGACATCAAAACAGCTACTGCATAGTGCATTGCTTGTTTGATCGTGATTTTTCGGACAACGGCAAAAATCCAAAAATCACGGAGACAAGAGCCACGCAGGGTCCTGTACGGAGGCTGTCCTGTTTAAATAAGCTGAATGTCACTGCAGTCTCCAGTCCACACACCCTGTAGTTGAAATAATGGAGTTACCACCACTGCTTAATGAAAATTATTGATTTTTTTTTGTTTTTTTTTTTTAAAACAGAATCAGCAGTTCATGCCTGTAGGAAGACCGGAGCTCTGCACAATTATCACACACGCACAAGTTGAAAGCAGAGCTGCAGTGAGTTTCTCACAGCTTCCATTGTTTGCCACATAAGTTATAAACCCTGTTTAAATTACGAGACCACAGGGTCCTAAAAACATTTGCAATAATACCGCATATCACTGTGTTGAGTTATTCACCATCACCGCAGGGGAAATTCCTCCACCGTGACAGCCCCACATGCTACCTAATTATCGTGTATGTGGTCAAGTGCTATCTGAATGCAATCCAATTACAGATAACTCATTTTAATGCCAATTGTAAACTGTACTGTTACTCTTGGAAAAGATGGAGGACACTTCTCTCTGACAACGTAGAAAAACGTGATTCTTGTGCACAACATGAGAAGACTGAGAAAGTAAGACAATAGTGACAGTGAGCAGGACAGGCAAAAAGACAGCGTATTAACCTAAATTTAGTCTGTTAACAGGTAACTCACCACAGAATGTGCAAGCTAAATTATATTTTAAGGGGTTAATGTTACTTAAGACCCATTATTGTGTGCAGCATTTTGCCAAACTCAAAACTAAAAATTGTTCTTGAATGCTCTTGTGCCTGGGATCTAAACCATTTACTGAAGTTGCAAAACCAATGCATATTTTATCAATTAAATTGATATATCCATCATGAAAGTGCAACAAATAATAGATTTGTTTTAAATTGGAGCTACTGATCAACCATGAAAATCTTTAGTAAGAAGCAGCCCTATAATAAAGTACTCTTGTACTGGATCAGTTAATGCCATTTAATTCATGCATACGCTAAATTTGTCTTTTGTTTTTATTTAGGTTTAGAACAATATCTGGAGAATCTCTGTGGAACATTAATGTCCTTTCCAATATGTTTAACTCTTTAGATGGATTCAGCTTTAGATGGACTTTTGTACAAGCGATGTGTTGTAGGAGGCAGAACAGGACGTCCACTCACAGACGGATCTTCACTGGAATACACAAGATACACTCAAGTATGCAATTATAGATAATAACTCTGTCAGGGCTGCAGTGCATGTGCCAAAGTGGTTACAGTGAACTCAGGATTGATAAAGACGATGGAATAGTTTTACTATGTAAGCCTTTAAATATGTGGATGAATATCATGCTGCACCCTCTGGCAGATGTGCAAAATGAGACCATGTTTATAGTTAGACACAAAATGAAGCATGAAGCAGGACTGGGCATCATTAACAGGCAGGCATTAGAGGAGAAAAATGAATGCACAGCCAATAAAAGACAAAAAAAAGTTGATGCAAAGCTCAACTGGCATTGGCAGCATCTCACTTTCCCCAGCACCGGCTGAATGGGGCTGAACGAGAAGTGTTGGGGTGCTACAGAGGCTGACCGTAGAGAAATTCTGGGAGCTCCTGACCAGACATCAGCCAAGTCTTGAGGAGGCGGAGGTGGTAGGGGCATTGCTGCAGGTGGTGGGCTGTGGACCCGTCCACAGCCAGAGGGGCAAACCCCGGCAGGGCTGGCTCAGCGAGTTGCCCCTCCGGCAGCTGGACTACATGGAGTTCATCTGAGGGTTCTGAGGGGTGAGAGGCAGAGGAGGGAGAAGAAAGTACAGGAGGAGCAGGAGTAGGAGGAGGAATAGGTGACTAGAATTGTGCTGCATACAGGCACAGAGCTGAAGAACAGTTTGGCTTTAGGACATTTAATGAATTATAATTGGAGCAAACTTATAATTCCATTCCATAAAACAACATAAATCTCACCTTTACATTTCAAAGAAAACAACAGATGAGCTGAAGTCAAAAAGATGGCAGAAGACCTGAACAGGTTAAAAAGAACACCGGAGACATGGATCGACTATAGCTGATTAGGAAAACACTGTGTATACAGTGCTAAAATATAGACCATGCATTTTTACACTTGATAAATTAAAGCAGGAATCAGTCACCAGCTATACAAACTGGTCCAAACTTAGAGCACAAAAATAGATGTGGTCTACAGGTTCTACTTTTGATGATGTTTAACTACAAGACCAGATAAACATCTCTTCAATCTGCAATAACTGCATGATCAATCAGTTAAATGTTTATACAATCAGCAGAAATAAAGTTTTTCATTTTGATAATGTCTTAGATACCAAATGAGTGCGTGATAGTTAACTTTTTGGTGCAAATGAAACAGTATCACTGTGTTACGCATGTACACAGGGGCGGCTGTGGCACAGGTGTAGTGTGGCCGACTACTGATCGGAGGGTGAGGGGTTCATCCAGAGATCAGTAAAATGTGTTATATAAGTAAATGTCATTTACCATTTACAAGAATGTATTCTTGCTTCTTTATACACTACCGTTCAAAAGTTTGGGGTCACTTAGAAATGTCCTTATTTTTGAAAGAAAAGCACATTTTTTCAATGAAGATAACTTTAAACTAATCAGAAATACACTACACATTGCTAATGTGGTAAATGACTATTCTAGCTGCAAATGTCTGGTTTTTGGTGCAATATCTACATAGGTGTATAGAGGCCCATTTCCAGCAACTATCACTCCAGTGTTCTAATGGTACAATGTGTTTGCTCATTGCGTCAGAAGACTAATGGATGATTAGAAAACCCTTGTGCAATCATGTTAGGTCTGCAATGCTGTAATTGCTGCAAATGGAGGATTCTTTGACGAAAGCAAAGTTTGAAGGAAAAAAATGATTATTTCAAATACAAATCATTATTTCTAACCTTGTTAATGTCTTGACTATATTTTCTATTCATTTTACAACTCATGGTGGTAAATAAGTGTGACTTTTCATGGAAAACACAAAATAATTGTCTGGGTGACCCCAAACTTTTGAACGGTAGTGTACATTATCTTCCTTTTAGCCAACGATGATCGCCACAACAGACCATCTGCTTCCATCTCACCCTATCGCTTGCATCCTCTTCTCTCACACCAACCCTCTCCATGTCCTTTTTCACGACATCCATGAATCTTCTCTGTGGTCTTCTGCTTTTCCAATATCCCTCCTCTGCACATGTCCAAACCATCTTAGCCTTGCCCCTCTGTCTCCAAACTGCTCAACCTGAGCTGTCTCTCTGATATACTCATTTCTAATCCTGTCCCTCCTAGTCACTCCCAATGAGCTCTGCCACCTGTCTTTTTGTCAGTGCCACCATCTCCAAACCATACATCATAGCAGGTCTCCCTACCGTCTTGTAAATCTTCCCTTTCACTCGAGCAGCTATCCTTCTGTCAAAAATTACCGCCGACACTCGTCTCCACCCACTCCAACCTCCGTGCACTCTCTTCTTCATCTCTGTTATGCACTGTCCATTGCTTTGGATGACTGACCCCAGGTATTTAAACTCATCTACCTTCACAACCTCTACTCCTTGCATCTTCACCGTTACACCTACCACCCTCTCATTCTCACACACACGTATTCTGTCTTGCTTCTACTGACTTCATTCCTCTTCTCTCTGGTGCAAACCTCCACCTTTCCAGGTCCTCTTTCACCTGCTCCCTACTCTCATTATAGATCACAATGTCAGCTGCAAACATCGTGGTCCACGGAGAACCCTGCCTGACCTCGTCTGTAAACCTGTCCATCTCCATGCCAAACAAGAAGGGGGTCAGGGTTGATCCCTGATGTAATCCCACTCCTACCTTAAATCCATTTGTTACTCCTACACCACACCTCACCACCGTCTCACTGTCCTCATACATGTCCTGTACCACCCTCACTTACTTCTCTGCCACTTATGTCTTCCTCATACAGTACTACACATCCTCCCTTGGCACCCTATCACATGCTTTCTCTAGATCCACAAAGATACACTGCAGCTCCGTCTGACCTTCTCTATACTTCTCCATCAACACTCTTAGTGAGCAGCAGTACGGTTTAATTCCCAGAAAGAGTACTGCAGATGCAATGTTTGCTCTGATTGTGATCTCACTTCTCACCCTGGCTTCAACAACTCTTTCCCATATCTTCCTCCTAGTGTGACTGATCAACTTTTATGCTTCTGTAGTTACTACAGCTCTGAGCATCACTGTTCTTGAAAATTGATAACTCTACACTTCTCCCCTCCTCAGGCATCCTCTCACTCTCCAAGATTGTGTTAAATAATCTGGTTAAAGTCCATGGTCCTCTCTCCTAAAAATCTCCATATCTCCACAGCAATATCATCTGGAACAACTGCCTTTAAAACACTGAGATTTTTAATATTACTTTAATATTACTTTACAATGTCTTGCTTTGGTATGTTGTGATGGTTGGTTCACCAATGTTGACTTTTATATTGCTGTTTAGTTCAGCTAAGTTAGTGTTAAGAATCAGCCCCCAACAGGCCACCATGACTATGACTGCTGTAGCAGTTAATTCATTAGTTTGACGTCAAAAACAAGCTGGGGCGGCTGGGAGAAAAATTAAGCACTTAATCACCAAAAATTACATTTTCTATAGCAGCTGCTTTACACTTGACCAAAATGCAATTCCAATACCTGGAATCTCCTATAAATGCAAAACATCAGTGAGGTGCTGTAATTAACCTGTTTAATGGCTTGTAAAATGGCTTAGCCTGTATTGCTTCATAGCAATTGAAAGGGAAATAATTTTTTAAAATCATGCAATTAATGTTTATCAGGGGAACAAGTTCCACTCAATGAGGAACAAGACTGCAGCTGATTACTGTTTGTCCCTGAACAGTGTGGGATAATCTTTAGTGCAAATACCTCACTCATAAATATGGTTTGTTATTGCCAATCAGAACAAAAGTAATGTTTCTGCTATTGTTTTACTTGCATATGAAATGCTAAAAGCAGGTATAGATAGTCTTACATTGCAACTATTTATTTTAAGGATGCACTTTGCTAGCCAGTTCTGCTACGCTCCCTAAATATGGCAACACTGACACCACAACATGGTGGGAGGCAAAAAAAAAAAAAAAAGGCAAATCAAAGGGTGACATCACAGTGCCTAAAAACAATATTCTACATTCAGTCTGTGGTTTCAAGGGTGTTCAAGTATTAATTAAATACATAAATTTAACAAAAGAGCGAGCTCTTTGACTTAAACATGTCAACAGAACTGGCTAAAGAGCATGTTTAATTGATCAGAATTCTTACTTTGGTCTATAATAAAGATAAGAAGGCTTGCCATAATAGTTGCACTATTCTGATTACTGTAGCCTAATATAAAAGCAGATTTCAGATTTGTAATGAAAGTACAGTTGAAACGAGTTTACATACACTGTACAAAAAGACAACCTTTTTTTCCTCCTCACTGTCTGACATTAAATCACACTAAACTCTTCCTGTTTTATGTCAGTCAGGATTACCAAAATTATTTCTATTTGTTAAACAATTTTTATATTTGCCATTTAACTTTTTAGAGAATTTTTTTATTACTCTCTTCAAAGTCAGAAGTTTACATACATTTCCATAGTATTTGGTAGCATTGCCTTTAAACTGTATGACTTGGGTCAAATGTTTTGGGTATCCTTCCACAAGCTTCTCACAATAGTTTGCTGGAATTCTGGCCCATTCCTCCGAGAAGAACTGGTGTAACTGAGTCAGGTTTGTAGGCCGCCTTGCTTCCACATGTCTTTTCAGCTCTGCCTATAAATTTTCTATGGGATTGAGATTAGGGCTTTGTGATGGCCACTCTAAAACATTGATTTTGTTGTCCTTAAGTCACTTTGTAACTAATTTGGCGGTATGCTCAGGGTCAATGTCCATTTGCTGTGTTTCCCCTAGGTTTACAGCCTTGGGGGGAGGGGCAGCATGAAAGTCGACAATGACAAACTCTTAAAGGAATCATGGTGTTCTGGTCCTATATAGAAAAATAAATATAGAGAAATTACAGAATACTAGGGGTGTAACGGTACTTGTACTCGTTTTTTTCAGTACGCCACCCATGGTACGGTATAGACGCATACTGAGATACAACACCAACTATATTAAGAGACGGACAGAAAGTGTAAATGTCATATCACGCCCCCTCCTCCTCCTCTCCATTTCGTCTCCGTTTCTTGTCAGCAAACTTCTGCAGCGTTCCGCCCCGGAGAAGAATGATTGAAGTTGGGCTACTGCTAAACACAACACTGGTAAGGTTAGTGAGTTTTAGCGAGTAAAGTTAGCGCTTCTTATTTTCAATGAGCAACTGTTTCAGCTTTAGAAAACTGATTAAACTGTTAGGATGTGCTAACGTTACCAGTCGGACAATAATCTCTCTTGGATGATGTTTGCTGACAACTGAGCTGTTTCAGTTCTGTTGGTATTGTGTTAATTGCAGTAAATGAGTGAATTACACGAGTAGCTTACTCTTTTTCATCTTCTCTATTATTGTCCTGGTAATAAGCCCTCATTCTGAATATTAGTGCATCTCAGTAAATTAGAATACCATGATTTGTAATTTAATTTAAAAAAAAAAAACAAAAAAAACCCCACAATCAATCCATCCATCCATTCTCTACCACTTTTCCAGAGGTCCAGGTCGTGAAGGCAGCAGTTCAAGCAGAGAAGCCCAGACTTCCCTCTCCCCAGCCACCTGCTCCAGCTCTTCAGAGAGGATACCAAGGCGTTCCCAGACCAACTGAGAGATGTAGCCTCTCCAGAGAGTCCTGGATCTGCTCCAGGGTCTCCTCCCAGTGGGACATGCCCAAAACACCTCAGGTGGGAGGCGTCCAGGAGACATCCTGATCAGATGCCCAAACCACCTCAACTGGCTCCTTTCAATGTGGAGAAGCAGTGGTTGTACTCTGAGCCTCTCCCGGATGACTGAGCTCCTCACCCTATTTCTAAGGGTGAGTCCAGCAATCCTACGAAGAAAGCTCATTTCAGTCGCTTGTATCCGCGATCTCATTCTTTCGGTCATTACCCAAAGCTCGTGACCATAGGTGAGGGTAGGAACGTTGATTGACCAGTAAATCGGCAGCTTTGCCCTGGAGTTTAGCTCCCTCTTCACCACAACGAACAGATACAACGTCCGCATCACTGCAGATACTGCCCTGATCTGTCTGTCAATCTCTCGCTCCATTCTCCCCTCACACATGAAAAAGACCCCAAGATACTTAAACTCCCCCACTTGGGGCAGGAGCTTGTCCCCAACCCGGAGAGGACAATCCACCTTTTTTGGCTGAGGACCATGGACTCAGACTTGGAGGTGCCGATTCTCATCCCAGCCACTTCACACTTGGTGTCAAACCGTCCCAGTACGACCTGTAGGTCATTGCTGGATGAAGCCAACAGGACAACATCATCTGCAAACAACAGAGATGAGATCCTTTGGTCACCAAGCATGACACCCTCTCTTCCCTGGCTGCGCCTAGAAATCCTGTCCATAAAAATTATGAACAAGATCGGTGACAAAGGGCAGCCCCGGCAGAGCGCAACTCTCACTGGGAATGAGTCTGACCGAGTGTTGGCAATATGAACCGAACTCTCACAATGCTCATATAGAGACCGGATAGCTCGTAACAACAAGCCCGATACCCCATACTCCTGAAGCACCCCCCACAAAAAACCATGAGATATGCGGTTGAATGCCTTCGCCAAGTCTACAAAACACATGTAAACTGGTTGGGCAAGCGCCCATGAACCCTCGAGAATTCTCGAGAAGATAAAGAGTTGGTCTGATGTGCCACGGCCAGGACGAAAACCACATTGCTCCTCCTGAATCCGAGGTTCGACCAACGGCCGGACTCTCCTCTCCAGTACCTTGGTATAGACCTTCCCAGGGAGGCTGAGGAGTGTGATCCCTCTAAAGTTGGAGCACACCCTCCGGTTCCCTTTCTTGAAGAGAAACCACCACCCCGGTTTGCCATGCCAAAGGCACTGTCCCCAACCTCCATGCAATGTTGCAGAGGCGTGTCAACCATGACAGCCCAACAACATCAAGGGCCTTGAGGTACTAAGGGGGAATCTCGTCCACTCCTAAGGCCCAACCACCAAGGAGCTTTTTAACCCAGGTGAGGACAGAGCTGAGGAAGATCAAGGCGAGGAAGGCGCCGGGACCGGACGGCATCAGCGCAAAGCTCCTCAAGTCCTGTGCAGACCAGCTGTGTGGGATTGTGACGTATATCTTCAACATGAGCCTGAAACTGGGGAGGGTACCACAGCTGTGGAAAACATCTTGTGTGGTACCTGTACCAAAAACTTCCCACCCCAAAGACCTGAACAGCTACAGACCGGTGGCCTTGACGTCCCACTTGATGCAGACCCTGGAGAGACTGCTCCTTGCTCACCTCCGCCCCCTGGTGGAACCAGCGATGGATCCACTCCAGTTCGCCTACCAGCATGGCATTGGGGTGGAGGATGCGGTGATCTTCCCCTTCACCGTTCTCTGTCCCACCTGGAGAAGCCCGGAATATGGTGAGGATCATGTTCTTTTGACTTCTCCAGTGCTTTCAACACCATCCAACCGATGATCCTGAAGGACAAGCTGCTGCGCGCAGGGGTGGACCAGCACCTGTCATCATGGATCCTGGACTACCTCACTAACCGGCCACAGTTTGTGAGAACCCGGGACTGTGTGTCCGACACGATCATCAGTAGCACGGGGGCCCCCCAGGGAACGGTGCTGGCTCCCTTCCTGTTCACTCTTTATACTGCGGACTTCTCACACAACACAACACACTGCCATCTACAGAAGTTCTCTGATGACTCTGCGATCGTTGGCCTCATCTCCAATGGAGATGAAGCTGAGTACAGAGGGCTTATCCAGGACTTCGTGGACTGGTGCCATCGGAACTGCCTCCAGATCAACGCGAGGAAAACTAAGGAGCTGGTGGTGGACTGCCGCAGGCATGGGCAGCCCCTCACAGTACCAGTAAATATACAGGGAACAGACATCGAGATGGTGACATCCTATAAGTACCTGGGTATTCATCTGAACAATAAACTAGACTGGTCACACAATACTGATGCACTCTACAAGAAGGGACAGCGCAGGCTGTTCCTGCTGAGGAGACTCAGGTCTTTTGGTGTACAAGGGGCGCTGCTGAAGTCACTCTATGACACGGTGGTGGCATCAGCCATCACTTTTGGAGTGGTCTGCTGGGGCAGTGGCATTACTGCAGCCGATAGGAAGAGACTGAACAAACTGATTAAGAAAGCTAGCTCTGTCCTGGGGCAGCGCCTTGATCCGATGGAGGAGATAGGAGAGAGAAGGACGGTGGCTAAACTGTCATCTCTGCTGGAGTCCGAGTTCCACCCTATGCAGGACATACTGAATGCACTGAGGAGCTCATTTAGCAGCAGACTACATCATCCCAGGTGCACAACCGAGAGGTTTCGTAGGTCCTTCCTACCAACGGCTGTCAGACTGTACAACCTAAGCAGGGCTGCTCGCAGAGATAGCAAAAAGACGTAACAAACTAATAGTTTTTTGAATGCAAAAGATGCAATAGACTTACACAATGGTCCCCTCCGGCATACAACTAGGAACATACCGGTCGCTATGGAGGGTGAGAATATGTATGGGCACATAATCATACCATGTAGGATAACTAAGTAGACGGTTATGCTGTTTCATTCCATCTAGCAACAATGCTCTGCACTGTGTGTGTTTATATATTTGCATATTTATTCCATCTAGCTACAATGCTCAGCACTGGGTGTGTTTATATATTTATATATCTACATATTATTCCATCTAGCTACATTGCTCCGCACTGTGTGTGTTTATATACTTGCATATTTATTCCACCTAGCTGCAATGCTCCGTACTGTGGGTGTTTATATATTTACATATTTATTCCATCTAGCTACAATGCTCTGCACTGTGTGTTCATATATTCATATATTTATTCCATCCAGCTACAATGCTCTGCACTGTGTGTCTGTGTGTGTGTGTATATATATATATATTTTATAGTAATACGTACATATGTTTATTAGCTGCTCTTGCTTGCTTGTTTTTTTTCTTGCCTTCTGATTGTTGCTCTGAGTGTTGCTATCCCTGTGCTGTTGCAATCCTGGAATTTCCCCGTTGTGGGACTAATAAAGGCTTATCTTATCTTATCTTATCTTACCTTGCGGCCTCAGCTCTGGGCAGCCACTTCAACAATAGAGATGGAGAACATGGCCCATTCAGACTCCATGTCTCCTGACTCCCTCGGAATGTGGTTGAAGTTCTTCCAGAGGTGGGAGTTGAAGACCTACCGGACAGGGGCCTCAGCCAGACATTCCCAGCACACCCACACTATACGTTTGGGTCTATCCGGTCTGAATGGCTTCCTCCCCTGCCATCGGATCCAACTCACCACCAGGTGGTGAACAGTTGACAGCTCTGCACCTCTCTTTACCCAAGTGTCCAAGACATACGGTCACAGGTCTGATGGCACGATAACAAAATCAATCATCGACCTGCGACCTAGGGTGTCCTGGTGCCAGGTGCACATATGGACACCCTTACGCTTGAACATGGTGTTCGTTATGGACAAACTGTGGTTAGCACAGAAGTCGAGTAACTGAACACCACTCGGGTTCAGATTGGGCAGGCCATTCCTCCCAATCACCCCCCTCCAGGTTTCACTGTCGTTGCCCACATGCGCAATGAAGTCCCCCAGTAGGACAATGGAGTCTCCAACAGGCGCACCCTCCAGCACCCCAGTCAAAGACTCCAAAAAGGGCGGGTACTCTGAAGCATCATTTGGTGCATAGGCACAAATGATGGTCAGGACCCTATTCCCAACCCGAAAGTGCAGGGAAACAACCCTTTCATCCACCGGGGAAAACTCCAATATAGAGGCAGCAAGGTAGGGGAATACAAGAATACCCACCCCTGCTTATCGCCTCTCACCCGGGGCAACTCCAGAGTAGGCCCAGCTCCAGGCCCTCTCCAGGAGGAGTTGAGGTGAGGCCGACTTTATCTAGCCCCTATCTCTCAACCTCATGCACCAGCTCAGGCTCCTTCCCCACCAGAGACGTGACATTCCACGTCCCAAAAGGCAGTTTAGGAAACCTGGTATCAGACTGCCAAGGTCTCTGCCTTCGACCACCACCTGATCCACATAACACCGGACCCTGATGGTCCCTTCTGCAGGTGGTGAGCCCACTGGAGGGCGGACCTATGTAACTCCTTCGGGCTGAGCCTGGCCGGGTCCCATGGGCAGAAACCCAGCCACCAGGTGCTAGCCATTGAGCCCCTCCCCCAGGCCTGGCTCCAGGGTGGGGTCCCGGTAACCATAATCATCACAAATAAATGAAAACAGCTTAAATATTTCACTGTATGTATAATGAAGACTCACATTCCTCTACTGTAACTTAAAGCATTTGCAAACTGTTATTTTAGACTGGAAAAAGTTCTTTTAATTTTCGTCTGAAGCCTAATTATTAAACGTTTTAACTTCTAGACTCAGCAAGGTTTCAAACAGGATGGACTAGTTTATTTTCTTTTTGACTTTAATGGAGCTGAATACTATTACTCCAGTTTGTTTTGAACAGTAGAGTTATAACAGCCCTGTATGGTGCAGCGGAAGCTGATATTTGAGTTTTATTTCTTTAGTTTTTGGGTTAAAAGACCGAACTTTAATGTCTGTTATTTAATTGTGTTGCTACAAACACTTTTGATTAAGCTGTTAAGTTCAAGATTCCATCTCCTGTTTCACAATTTTATTGAGCTATGGGAACTTTTTATAATACTGTAGGTTGTTCAAACTTCTACTGTTGCATTTGTCTGCATCGTTCATTTCCTAAAAAGAAAATGTATTTATCTATGCATTTTTATTTTGTTTATTTGAGAATATTTTATTTATTGGAGAATTTACTGCTGGCAGTTTGTAGTTTTTTTTGTCCGTAAAGCTGTTCCCACTTATACCAAAGATAAGCAGTTTTATGTTTTGCATTTTGTTTCCTTACTGTACCGAAAACGAACTGAACTATGACCCTAAAACCAAGGTACATACCAAATCGTGATTTTAGGCATACCGTTACACCCCCACAGAATACCTAATTATTGAAAACAAATGGGACATCCAATATTAGCAACTGTTTTGGAACCCTTGTTTATTTGTTTGTCAGATCAGTTATTTGTGTGATCTTTTATGACTTATATTGATAATGGTGCATCTTGCAATTTGAGGAATGGATCCTAACATTTTTAGGATTTTTTCTTATAAGATAAGATAAGATAAGATAAGCCTTTATTAGTCCCACAACGGGGAAATTCCAGGATTGCAACAGCACAGGGATAGCAACACTCAGAGCAACAATCAGAAGGCAAGAAAAAAAAACAAGCAAGCAAGAGCAGCTAATAAACATATGTACGTATTACTATAAAATATATATATATACACACACACACAGACACACAGTGCAGAGCATTGTAGCTGGATGGAATAATATATGAATATATGAACACACAGTGCAGAGCATTGTAGCTAGATGGAATAAATATGTAAATATATAATCACCCACAGTACGGAGCATTGCAGCTAGGTGGAATAAATATGCAAGTATATAAACACACACAGTGCGGAGCAATGTAGCTAGATGGAATAACATGTAGATATATAAATATATAAACACCCACAGTACGGAGCATTGCAGCTAGACGGAACAAATATGCAAATATATAAACACACACAGTGCAGAGCATTGCCGCTAGATGGAATGAAACAGCATAACCGTCTACCCAGCTATCCTGCATGGTATGATTATGTGCCCATACACACTCTCACCCTCCATAGCGACCGGCATGCTCCTAGTTGTATGCCGGAGAGGACCACTGTGTAAGTCTATTGCATCTTCTGCATTCAAAAAACTATTAGTTTGTTACGTCTTTTTTGCTATCTCTGCGAGCAGCCCTGCTTAGGTTGTACAGTCTGACAGCCGTTGGTAGGAAGGACCTACGAAACCTCTCGGTTGTGCACCTGGGATGATGTAGTCTGCTGCTAAATGAGCTCCTCAGTGCATTCAGTATGTCCTGCATAGGGTGGAACTCGGACTCCAGCAGAGATGACAGTTTAGCCACCGTCCTTCTCTCTCCTATCTCCTCCATCGGATCAAGGCGCTGCCCCAGGACAGAGCTAGCTTTCTTAATCAGTTTGTTCAGTCTCTTCCTATCGGCTGCAGTAATGCCACTGCCCCAGCAGACCACTCCAAAAGTGATGGCTGATGCCACCACCGTGTCATAGAATGACTTCAGCAGCGCCCCTTGTACACCAAAAGACCTGAGTCTCCTCAGCAGGAACAGCCTGCGCTGTCCCTTCTTGTAGAGTGCATCAGTATTGTGTGACCAGTCTAGTTTATTGTTCAGATGAATACCCAGGTACTTATAGGATGTCACCATCTCGATGTCTGTTCCCTGTATATTTACTGGTACTGTGAGGGGCTGCCCATGCCTGCGGCAGTCCACCACCAGCTCCTTAGTTTTCCTCGCGTTGATCTGGAGGCAGTTCCGATGGCACCAGTCCACGAAGTCCTGGATAAGCCCTCTGTACTCAGCTTCATCTCCATTGGAGATGAGGCCAACGATCGCAGAGTCATCAGAGAACTTCTGTAGATGGCAGTGTGTTGTGTTGTGTGAGAAGTCCGCAGTATAAAGAGTGAACAGGAAGGGAGCCAGCACCGTTCCCTGGGGGGCCCCCGTGCTACTGATGATCGTGTCGGACACACAGTCCCGGGTTCTCACAAACTGAGGCCGGTTCGTGAGGTAGTCCAGGATCCATGATGACAGGTGCTGGTCCACCCCTGCGCGCAGCAGCTTGTCCTTCAGGATCATCGGTTGGATGGTGTTGAAAGCACTGGAGAAGTCAAAGAACATGATCCTCACCATATTCCCGGGCTTCTCCAGGTGGGACAGAGAACGGTGAAGGAGGAAGATCACCTCATCCTCCACCCCAATGCCATGCTGGTAGGCGAACTGGAGTGGATCCATCGCTGGTTCCACCAGGGGGCGGAGGTGAGCAAGGAGCAGTCTCTCCAGGGTCTTCATCAAGTGGGACGTCAAGGCCACCGGTCTGTAGCTGTTCAGGTCTTTGGGGTGGGAAGTTTTTGGTACAGGTACCACACAAGATGTTTTCCACAGCTGTGGTACCCTCCCCAGTTTCAGGCTCATGTTGAAGATATACGTCACAATCCCACACAGCTGGTCTGCACAGGACTTGAGGAGCTTTGCGCTGATGCCGTCCGGTCCCGGCGCCTTCCTCGCCTTGATCTTCCTCAGCTCCGTCCTCACCTGGGTCCTGGTCAGGGTCAGGATGGGGGGCTGTGTGTTGGGAGTGGGGGGTTGTTGGTAGAGTGGGGAGTGGGCAGCAGGACTTGATTTCTTTAGAGGCAGCAGTGGTTGTTGTGCAGTCAGGGGGGAGGGCGGTTGGTCAAATCTATTGAAAAACAGATTCAGGTTGTTCGCCCACTCCCTGCCCCCTGTGGCCTGGGGGGAGGTATTCTGGAGCCCCGAGATGGTTTTGAGGTTTCTCCAGACCCCGCTGATGTCGCTCTGTTGCAGCTTGTCCTCCATCTTCTTCCTGAAGCTGTCCTTGCCTTCTCTGATCTTTCTCCTCAGCTCCCTCTGTACGGACTTCAGCATCTCCCTGTTCCCTGACCTGAAGATCCTCTTCTTCTCTCTCAGAAGTGTTTTAATCTCAGGGTTGATCCAGGGTTTGTTGTTTGAGTGACGCCGTATGGTCTTGGTGGGAACGGATTTGTCCACACAGAAGCTGAGGTAGCCCGTGAAGGTGTGAATGAGGCCATCGATGTCCTCACCATGTGGATCGCAGAGCTGCTTCCAGGCGGTGGCTTCAAAACAGCCCTTTAGGGTGTCCATTGTCTCCTCAGACCATAACTCCACAGTGTGCATGGCCGGAGGTTGTCTGTGCACTAGGGGTTTGTACACCGGCCGGAGATGAACCAAGTTGTGATCCGATCTCCCGAGTGGGGGTAGTTGTGATGAGGTGTACGCCTCCTTAGTGTTTGCGTAGAATAAATCCAGTGTTTTATTGTCTCTAGTGTGGCATGTGACATACTGGGTGAACGTGGGTAGAATGGGAGACAGTGAAACATGGTTGAAATCGCCTGAGATGAGGAGAAGAGCATCTGGGTGTTCTGTCTGCAGCCTGCTGGTTACTGAATGGATGACGTCACGTGCTGTCCCAGCGTTCGCCGTCGGATTTGCATAAACAACAATGCAGATCACGTGTGAGTGTTCTCTCGGGAGATATGTAGGCCTCATGCTAACAGCTAGCAACTCAATGTCTTTGCTGCAGTGTCGTTGTTTAACAGTGATATGTCCCGGTCTGCACCAGTTGTTGTTAACATACATGATCACTCCACCGCCCCTAGCCTTGCCACTGTCTGGTGTTCGGTCAGCTCGTATCATGTGAAAACCCTCCAGCTCAATGTTAGCATCTGCTGCTAGTTCAGTTAGCCACGTCTCAGTAAACAAAAGGAGAGAGCACTCCCGGTATGTGCTATCATAACGGGAGATAGCCGCTAGCTCATCTAACTTTCCCAGTATCGACCGTACATTTCCCATGACAACAGATGGAAGGGAGGGTCTGTACCTTATATTTTTTGTCCTCCGCCTTACTCCAGCCCGGCAGCCGCGGCGTTTTCGCCTCAGTTCTCTCGGTATGTCGAGTATTTCCAATGGGACCGGGTGGCGGTTGAATGCTAGCAGCTGTTCTCTGCTGTATCGTATCCTGCTATAGACAGTGGCTCCGTCCACCGGCTCAGGAGACATTTAGGACGATCTGTGTGTCCGTGATATAAGTGGGGTGAAAAAAAAAAAGACGGATCAAAAGAGAGAGGAAGGGAAAAAGACTCGGAATCGAGCCGCTGTTGCAAAAGGCAGCCGACTCGTGTGGCGCCCCTAGTGTTAAAATGTGTTAGTGTTATGAGTTAGTAGTGTTATGAGGACTAGACCAAATGTCCTCACAAGGAAAAATGTCCTCAAAAAAAAAAAAAAGGTGGTTTGTCAAGGGGTGGTCCACACAAGAATATAAGGACAGGAGCGAGCACACACACACACACACACACACACACACACACACACACACACACACACACACACACACACACACACACAAACTGGTTTTCCTGTTTGATGGGGACCAATTTTCTGATCGTCACTTGTGGGGACTACCCTTTCTACACAGAGATTACTTGCATGTAGATAGATAGAAGGTTAACTTGACACTCTAGGGGCAGGAGGGTGCCCTCCCCCCCCAATATAATGTTAAGGGAAACGCTGATTTGGAAGATCCATTTGCTTTAGCTTTAACTTCCTGGCTGATGTCTTTAGATGTTCCCTCAGTATTTCCACATAATGTTATTTCCTCATGCCATCTAGTTTGTGAAGTACACTAGTCCCTACTGTGGCAAACACCCCCACAAGATGATGCTGCCACCCCCGTACTTTATAGTTGGGATGGTGTTCTCAGGCTTGCAAGCTTCCTCCTTTTTCCTCCGAATGTAACGATGGTCATTATGGCCAAACAGTTCAATTTTAGTTCCATGTCTTTAAAAATTAAGGTCTTTGTCCCTGTGTGCATCTGCAAACTGTAATCTGACTTCCTTATGTTGCTTTTGGAGTAATGGCTTCTTCCTTGCTGAGTGGCCTTTCAGCCCATGTCGGTACAGGACTCATTTCACTGTGGATAATGACACTCTTACAAGCTCCTGCCAGCTTCACAAGGTCTTTGCTTTTGCTCTGGGGTTGATATGCACATTTCGCACCAAAAACCTTCATCTCTGGGACACAAAACCCATCTCCTTCCTGAGTGTTATGATGGCTAGACATTCCCATGGTGTTTATACTTGCGGATAATTGTTTGAACAGATGAATGTGGCACCTTCAGGCATCTGGAAATTGTATTCAAGGATGAACCAGACTTGTGGAGGTCCACAATTCTCTTCCTGATATTAGGGTATGTCAACTTTTGACTTTGAGGAAAGTTAAAAAAAAAAAAAAAGCTCAAAAAATATTTAGCAAATATAAAAATTATTTAGCAAATAGAAATAATTTTGGTAATCCTAACTGACTTAAAACAGGAAAAGTTTAGTCTGATTTAATGTCAGACAGTGAGAAAAAAAGGTTATGTGTCTATACAGTGTATGAAAAGTTCTCATTTCAACTGTATTTATTAGGATTGGTGCTCAGATTTTCCAGGATCTCAAAGATTCAACAATAAATACACAAAATTTTATATGTCCTTCATATATTCATATCTAATATCTCAAAATGGTATACATCAAAGACGAGGTTGATATATGAAAGACCATTAGAGGATTAAATTTTAGGACATTAAATGTATATTCAAAGGTAGGTATCTATATTTGAGATTTTTTTTTTCCCCCTGGGGATATAAACATAGAGCTCCCTTGGAACGTACCATCATTTTGTGCATCTGTTCCAGTGGTAATAATTCAGCTGTATTTGACCTCTAAAATAAAGTTTTTTTCTGATTATTTATTTTTGAGGCAAGAAATTATAGCCACTTTTAATTTTAGGCTCCTTGTTTGGTTAATCCAGCTCTACACAATCAAAACCATGAAACACACAGGAACAGTTGTTCTTCTTTTAGGATTTAACTAATTAATGAATAACCACAAAATCACAGCTGCCATCAAAACGACACAAAGACACAGATCTCAGCAACCATATGGCTTTTTCTGCATGAGACTATATTTCACCAAGTAACAAAGTTATGAGTCAGAAAGGAAGTCCGCTGTGATTGCTTTTCCCCCACCAATCATCATTACTGATCACTCATCTGAATCAATGTTCTCAGTGGCTGCAAGGTCCAGACACTAATTATGAATGAATCAGAAAAAAAGGAAAATCAATTAATTTTCTGTCTTATCAACACTGGCTGGACATATGACAAACAATTATAGTTTTACTCCAAAATGTACAACAAATTAGATGTTCTAGTTCTTGATTTAAAAGAAAATATACAATCAGGAAATATGAATAGAACTCTCCAACATTTCTTCCAGTACATACTGTATTTCCTATGAGGCAACTCATATGAAATTTTCACCAATGGTATTAAATCAAAAAATCCAGACATACAGTATAAAGAAATCAAGACATTTAAGTTCATAAATAAAGTTATGTGTATAAAGTGGAATGAAACAGAGAAAAAAAACTACTGAACGTGGTAACTGAAATTCATTTAATATTTAGAGAAGTCTTTGTTTGCAATAACAGTTTCAAAACTCGCACAGTGGTGAGCACTGTGGCAGTACAGTAAGAAGGTCACAGGATTGATCCCACCCCCTGACCATCAGTGACCCTTCTGTGTGGAGTTTGCATGTTCTCCCCATGTCTGCGTGGGTTTACTCCAGGTATTCCGGTTTCCTCCCACGGGCCCAAAAAAGTTAGGTTAATTGGAGACTCTAAAGTGGCCCTAGGTGTGAATGTGTGTGTGAATAGTGACGGGATTGGTGCTGCACCGTGGCTGCCTCATCCATCCAGGTGGATGCCCTGTAATTTCCCCATTGTGGGACTAATAAAGGATTATAAAATAAAATCAAATATGAGGAAACTAATCTCCCACAATGATGAGGTGGGACTTTGGCCCTTTCTTCTAAACAGACTGCTTTTAAATCCTGAAGATTCCAGGAGCCCTCTTCTGAATCCTTATCTTTAGTTCTTTCCACAAATTTTCAACTGGATGTAAGTCAGGTGATTGACTGGGCCTTTCTAACAACTTTTTTTGGGTTACAAACTAATTGAGAGCTTTCTTTGCTGTGTGTTTGGGATCATTGTCCCGATTGAAGATCCATTCTTGTCTCATCCGCAGATTATTCTCAGGAATACTCCAGTACATGACTCCATTCATTGTTCTTTTAATTATGTCAGTGAAATTTCCACCTCCAAACATCACTGCTGGAATAGTGTTTTTGAGTGTGCGGTGTAATTTCTCCTATAAAAACGATGCATAGTGTGACGGCCAAAAAGTACCATTTTCATCTCGTCTGATCATACTACATTCTGTATTTCATAGGCTTGTTCAAATGTTGCTTTGCAAACTATAAACTTGCTTCAGTGTACCTTTTCTTTAACAATGGAATCTTTCGAGGTGAGTGTGCATGAAGCCGTGATGGTGAAGTGCATTGTTTACTGCTTTCTATCCCAATTGTTCCTGCTGCCTCCGAGTCTGGAGCCCTTTTGGAGTTGTCCATGGCTCCCGAGTTTCTCTTCAGACTATCCTTCTGACTCCCTGGTAAGATATCTTGAAGGAACTCTTGAGTCTGGCCGGCTGATGGTAGAGTGATGTTACCTTCCACTAGCTGATCATCACCTCGCTGGTGCTTACTGGAAGATTCAGAAGTTTTGAAGTATTTCTGTAACCAAATCTATCACTGCGTTTTACAACAACCAGGTTGCAAAGGTCTTGGGAGAGCCCTTGGTTTTTACCAGTCATAAGATGTTTCTTGAAAGATGCCCTGGTAGCAAAAAACTTCTTATAGCCACTGATGAAGTACCTATTCATCCATCTATCCATCTTCTACTGCTTATCTGGGTATCCAGGTCACAGGGGCATCAGTCCAGCTGGAGTACCCCAGACCGCCACCCGGTTCACATAGCACCATGATCCCCATGATCCCTCCTGCAAGTGGTGAGTCCACTGGAGGTCAGATCCATATGACTCCTTTGGGTACACTGGGTCCTTTATGTAATGTTTTTCCATGGAGATCCTCTGGACCGTTCTTAGTCTGGCCCTTCACCTGGGACCAGCTTGCCTTGGGAGACCCTACCAGAGGCAAGTTGCCCCTGACAACATAGCTCCTGGCATCATTTGGGCATTAAACCCCTCCACCATGATAAGGTGGCGAGGCACAAAGAGGGGTACCTATCCAACTGATATTAATTTCCACAGACAGGAGGTAGAACTATTTTCTAATGAGTTATGGATTTCAGCTGATTCCTTGTCTTACTGTCTTCAACACTTCCTATTTCATTCCACTTTATCACACACAACTTTATCTATGAACTTAAATGTTTTGATTTCTTTCGATGTGTAAATTTACTGAATTGCACCAGTCTGGTGAAAATTTCACGAGGTAGCCTCATTGGAAATATACATACTGAACAACACGTTGACACATTCAACACTTATTGGCCCCACTGTATAAATCAAACAGAGTTAAATATCCTATTAGTAAAGAATGGTTTACATTTTAAAATGGAATTGTCAAAGTACATTCAACTTCACCATCCACAAAGCAGAAGACTACAAGATGAAGACGAGAGATCACACTGAAGCAAAAGCACTCATCACTGTGAATTCTGTGGATTTTCCAAACACGTCAAAATTATATCAGATTATATCAGATTGCTAAATTGCACACAACTCTTCTACTGTTCTAAATTAGCCTGTCAGATGATGCTTAAGTAGCATGTAATTTCTGCTGAAGTGCAGCCAACATGAGTCAAACTGACAGTATTTGGTGAAAGATGCCTGGGTAACTGATATAAAATCCCCCAAACACAACACAGTGTTTCTACCAAATACTCAGGGCTTTGTAATTACTCATGTGCCAAGCAGTAGCACTCGCATTAAAACCCCAAAATCTGCTATTTTCAACAGAAAACTGTATAATGAAGCTTGTAAGGCTACTCATCAGTTACAATTACACTACAGATGACAAAACTTTACAGGTTATGACCATCATCACCCACATGGATGATCAAGTAAAGCAGCAAATAAGATAATAATTTCAATTTACAAAAGGAGGGGTTTAAGTGAGTAGTTAAACAAATAAACCACTCTGACAATTAATCCTTGTTAAATCAGTTCATTTGTAAAATTTCATTTAAATGTTCTCAATTAAAACTTACCAACAGTTTAACACTCAGGTATCTCACACACACACAGACAAAAGCCAAATATAGTAAAACCAGAATAATAGAAAATCCCAACCTTAAAGTCGCTGCCATTTTTGCTTGTCAAATTTTGGGAGAAAAATTTGTAGAACAATTATTTGCAAAGTTTTTAGCTTTGAATGTACTACTCAGTTAACTACCTAATCAGTTACACTCCATTATGTTAGGATTCACGGAGTTCCCAAGAGAACTGAACTTGATAATTTGGGAAATAAAAATGAAACTAAAGCAAATTAAACGTGTTATCCAAGAAGTGTTTACTGGGAAACTGACGAAAGAAAAGATTAAAAGTCAATCCAGATATACAGTGGTGTGACAAAGTGTTTGCCCCCTTCCTGATTTCTCATTTTTTGTATTTTTGTCACACTTACAGTAAATGTTTCAGATCATCAAACAAATTTAAATTTTAGACAAAGATAACACAAGTAAACACAAAATGCAGTTTTTAAATGAAGGCGTTTATTACTATGGGGGGAAAAATCCAAACCTACATGGCCCTGTGTGAAAAAGTGATTGCCCCCTAAACCTAATAACTGGTTGAGCCACCCTTAGCTCCAACAACTGCAATCAAGCATTTGCGATAACTAGCAAGGAGTCTTTTACAGCGCTGTGGAGGAATTGTGACCCACTCATCTTTGCAGAATTGTTGTAATTCAGCCACATTGGAGGGTTTTCGAGCATGAACCACCTTTTTAAGGTCATGCCACAGTATCTCAAACGGATTCAGGTCAGGACTTTGACTAGACCACTCCAAAGTCTTCATTTTGTTTTTCTTAAGCCATTCAGAGGTGGACTTGCTGGTGTGTTTTAGATCATTGTCCTGCTGTAGAAGCCAAGTACACTTCAGCTTGAGGTCACAAGCAGATGGCCGGACATTCTCCTTCAGGATTTTTTGGTAGACAGCAGAATTCATGGTTCCATTTACCACAGCAAGTCTTCCAGGTCCTGAAGCAGCAAAACAGCCCCAGACCATCACACTACCACCACCATATTTTACTGCTGGTAGGATGTTCCTTTTCTGAAATGCTGTTACTTTTACGCTGGATGTAATGGGACACACACCTTCCAAAAAGTTCAACCTTTGTCTCGTCAGTCCACAGTATTTTCATAAAAGTCTTGGGGAACATCAAGATGTTTTCTGGCAAAACTGAGACGAGCCTTTATGTTCTTTTTACTCAGCAGTGGTTTCTGTCTTGGAACTCTGCCATGCAGGCAATTTTTGCCCAGTCTCTTTCTTATGGTGGAGTCATGAACACGGACCTTAACTGAGGCAAGTGAGGCCTGCAGTTCTTTGATTGTCGTCGTTGGGTCTTTTGTGACCTCTTGGATGAGTTGTCACTGCCCTCTTGGGGTAATTTTGGTCGGCCAGCCACTTCTGGGAAGGTTCACCACTGTTCCATGTTTTTGCCATTTGTGGATTATGGTTCTCACTGTGGTTTGCTAGAGTCCCAAAGCTTTAGAAATGGCTTTGCAACCTTTTCCAGACTGATAGATCTCAATTACTTTGTTTCTCATTTGTTTCTGAATTTCTTTGCAGCATGATGTCTAGCTTTTGATGATGATCTTTTGGTCTACTTCACTTTGTCAGGCAGGTCCTATTTAAGTGATTTCTTGATTGAGAACAGGTGTGGCAGTAATCAGACCTGGGTGTGGCTAGAGAAATTGAACTCAGCTTTCCAAAGATGTGATAAACCACAGTTAATTTATGTTTTAACAGGGAGAGGGCAATCACTTTTTCACACAGGGCCATGTAGGTTTGGATTTTTTTTTACCCTTAATATTGAACACCTTCATGTAAAAACTGAATTTTGTGTTTACTTGTGTTGTTTTTGTCTAATATTTAAATTTGTTTGATGATCTGAAACATTTAAGTGTGTCACACACAAAAAATGAGAAATCAGGAAGGGGGCAAACACTTTTTCACACCACTGTAGGTATTAAAATAGAACAAATTAATCTGTGTTAAAGTGTTCTATCACATGTTAAAATACATATTGTATAAATATTGATAATATGATAATTATTTGCCTGAAAAGGGTCAACCCCAGGCATCAGTGAGGGTGGTCAAATTAAAGTGCAGAAAGTTTGAAAAATGAAACGGCTTCCAGTGCCAGAAAAGTGAAGCACATTTAATTTACTGTGGAGATCAAAATTGGAGAAAACTGTATTAATACTTGATTTATTCCAACATATGTTGTTCTTCATTGTTCAGACTTTGACAGAATATCAGCTGGGGCTATACCACTCCTGTACTTGCATGTTGTTGTTGTTGTTTTGTTGTTTTTTTTTTAATAACCAAGGCACTTCAAAACATTTATTTTGTAAAAAAAAAAAAAAAAAAAAACTGAGAAAAATTAGAGAACAGTAACCACTGTGTCAGAAGAGAAGATTTAAACAATGTTTTTTAGGGCTGTACTAGGGTTAAAAAAATTCATAGGAAGTGTACAGGCCATTGCTTTGAATGACTTCAGCACATCTACGCCCACAGGACATCACTAGTTTCTCACATGCTAGCACAGCAGTGGTATAGCCACAGCTGATATTCTGTCAAATTCTGAACAATGAAGAATAATATATTTTCGAATAAATCAAGTATTAATATATTGTTCTCCAATTTTGATCTCCACTGTAAATGTTTTACAGGATTGGCGTAAGTCAAGGAGGGAATGAGAAGGACATGCCCCCCCCCCAACCTGGAAACAAAGAGAATTGATCCCCCAATATCAAACTTTATCATATTACCTCCCTGAATGAAATGCATTTGAAGCACAAAAGCTAAGTATAAATACAAAAAATAACTTTCTTTTAAATTTGCCATCTTTTTCAAATAAATCTGTGACTTATTCTTGTAAATTTACAACTGTATTCTCATAAATTCACTTGTTTTTGTCATGAATTTGCAACTGTTTTCTCATAAATTTGTGAAAGTTTTTGTAACTTCTTTTAAATCTGTTACCTTTTTCTCATATTTTGCTTATATTTTCTTGTAAATGTGTAACTTTTTTCACAGATTTGACTTACTCTTGAAAATTTGCAACTTTTCTTTTAAATCTACAATTTTTTTTTTCTCATATAGTGATTTTTTCTTGTAAATTTGCAACTTTTTTCCCCTCAAATTTACTAATATTTTCTTGTAAATTTGCAACTTCTCATGAATTTACCATTTTTCTTGTAAATTTGCAACATTTTTCACATAGATATGTGACTTATTCTTGTAAATTTACAACTTCTCAAATTCCGTTCTTTTTCTGAATTTCTACAACTGTTTTCCCATAAATTTGTGAATGTTTTTGTAAATTTGTAGCTTTTCTTTTAAATCTCCATCTTTTTTCTCATAAATTTACCTTTATTTTCTTGCAAATTTACAACTTTTTTTCTCTTAAATGTACTACTGTTTTAAATCATGAATTTGCAAGGTTTTTTTCCATCAAACTTAATCAGTGGAAATCAGGGGTCTGGGAGTTGATGGGATTTTCTTTAATCAGATAAGAAGTACCCTTTAAAATGAAAAAGCCAAAATATATCATCTTTTGCTGTAGGCATGAGTTTAGTACTATGGATTAAAACTGAAACCAGACCTAGTAGTGAGGGAAAAAAAGCTTTCTATATAATTGTAAGTTATTATTAGGGATGTACGAATTGTGAACTTTTGAGCCGATAAAAAGATGCTGAAAATAACATGCTGGCCAATATCTAATGTTCTTTTTTTCCCCACCATCTACTCCATCTTTAATGTCGGGGGGAAAGAAACATGCATTACAAAAATAACAAATAATTTAATGTGGTTCAGTCACAGATGATTTCTGAATTTGCAGCTGTAGGCAAAATTTATGCCACGCAAATGGGACACACCGATAAATATTGTCCACTGCCACTGGCGACATCAGCCACCAAAATAACAGTATCATACATATTCAATGTTTATTATCCAAGCTAAGAAATCAATGGAATGAATTACTTTATAATCAGCAATGTGAGTGCAGGTGAGGATTTGCCATGTGCTCAGATTATCAACTCATGGAAATGCATCTAATGAAGGACATATAATCCAGATTAGACACAAAACAACCATCCTGTAGACAGCAGGACTGGTGAGGAAAATTAAACACTCACAGGCGGTGCAGGCTGTGTTAGAGGTGAGGGCCGACAACCCCAAGGTTTAACAAACACCGAAAATGTGAGGTGAAACAGAAGTTCTGAGAAAAAAACATCTCAGATCCATTTAATGTGATTAACAAACCTCACACCCCTAAAAAAAGGAAAAAAAAATGGAAATGTCCTCCTACTAAAGGAGCATGCAAGGAGGAGCGTCGAAGCATACTTGAATGGAAGCAGACATACCATTAGTCGGATGCCTGGCAAACGACACAGAAAATCTCTTTACTGGAGGCATAGAGAACAGCTCTGAGGAGATAAGAAAGGTAACTGGTGTTACTGGGACTGCTGGGATCTGAGTCCGCCCGTCAGCCTGTTGTGTTTTTGGAAAGAGGAGACACCAGGAGAGAGAGAAGCTCGGCCTGCTGATTGATCAATATTCATCTGCTGAGTAAAACTGAAGGTCATCTCTGAATAAACAAACAGGTGATAACAGAAAATGAATGAAAGGTTGTGGAGTGGGAGCAGTAAATGATGATTTTTCACAGCAGAAAATCTCTGATTAGTCCCTACTTTCCTTTCATCAAAATGACTTTCTGTTTAGCTTTGATGCAAAAGTGCAGCTAAAAGTTTGGTCAAAGTTGTCTGGAAAACTAATAGGGTGGCCACAAACATCATTAGAACAGCTGTATGTTAGTGCCATTTCTAAAAAGGCGTGGTCTATTGTTCCAACTTTCAAGCTTCATTTATTTATATAGCACCTTTCATGCAACAAAGTGCAACTCAAAGTGCTTTACACTAAAAAAACAAACAAAAAAACAACAGACAATACCAGATAAAGCAAAACAAAAAAGGCAAAGAGAGCCCCCCCCCCAAGCCCTCCCACCCCACCCTACTCCTGTCCATCCACCCAACCCCTCAACTCACACCAGACCCCACCTCCTCCCACCCCACCCACAAATAAAAATAGGCATAGGCATTAAAACACGGCTGAGCACAGAGGACCAGAGTGAGTTAACACCATCATAGGGGGACCGTCAGCACCAAGAGCCGGTCTTAGCCCACAGCTGCAGAGACACCGCCACAGGGGCCACCCTGGCCCAGGCAGACCGAGGAGTCCATACCACAACCAAGAGGCTGTGACTGAACTCCCCCATCCCACCAAGCCAGGGCCACCACCACAGCAACATCCCCATCGCCAGAGCCAATCACAGTTCCCAGTGCTGACAGCCCCCCAGTGAGGAAACACTAGAGCTAAAAATAACACAAGATAAAATAAAATACACTACAATAAAATAAGAAGCAGAGTAAGATCATGAATAAAAATAAACAGAAAAAGAATGGTTTAAGGAATAATAAATATATACATATGTAAAATGTAAAGCAAAACTGAATTAAAATAATCTAAAAATGTAAAACTGTATAAGTAAGTAGAATAGATAAATAAGTATATAGTCATGAATAATAAAATTAGTTAAAAGCTAAACTAAAAAGATGGGTCTTGAGCCTCCTTTTAAAAATAGCAACACTCTCTGCAGCCCTGAGGTCCTCTGGCAGGCCGTTCCACAGAAGTGGGCCAAAAAACTCGAACAACGCCTCACCGTGGGTTTTCTAACTGGGGGGCAGCTGTGCAACAGGTGTAGTGTGGCTGAATACTGATCGAAGGGTCAGGGGTTCGATTCCCACTGTCTGCAGTCTGCAAGTCCAAGTGTCCTTGAGCAAGACACTGAAACCCCCAGTTGCTCCAGGTGGGTCAGGCCAGCGCAGGTGCTTGGCAGCTCTGCTGCCATCAGTTTGTGAATGTGTGTGTGAATGGGTGGACAGCAGGATCTGTAAAGCGCTTTGGTCATCTAGAGATGAGAAAAAGCACTATATAAGTGAATGCCATTTACCATAACTTTAGGCATCACTAAAAGGCCAGTACCAGAGGACCTCAGGGTCCGCAAGGGTTGATATGGTAGAAACGGATCAAATAAGAAGGACCAAGACCATTAATAGTTTTATAAACTAATAAAAGAACCTTAAAATTGATTCTAAAAGACAGGGAGCCAATGCAGCGATTCTAAAACTGGCGTAATATGCTCTCTCTTTCTGGTCTTCATCAGTATACGGGCTGCTGAATTCTGTAGTAGTTATAAGTTACTGATCGTCTTTTTAGGAAGACCAGAAAGAAGAGCATTGCAATAATCAATACAATTCAGAATAAAAGCATGCATTAGTATCTCTGTGTTTTCTCGAGAAACGGGCAGACTCTGACTATATTCTTTAGATGGTAAATGGTATTCACTTATATAACACTTTTTATTCTCATCTCTTGATGACCAAAGCACTTTACAGATCCTGCTATCCACCCATTCACACACACATTCACACACTGAAAAAAAAATCCGTTTTTTAAAATATTATTCACATGCGGAATAAAACTAAGCTCAGAGTCAAAATAATGCCCAGGTGTATACTCATGAGTTTAATGTACATATATGATGCTGCACACAAGCTACAGTTGCCACAGCCCCCAGGAGATAAGGAATATGACCAAGCATTACGTCCTGGATCAAAGCATTACAGAATATCTCCATGGCCTGGGTCTTTTCCACCAGACCTCCACACCCCTGGTCTTGACTGCCATGTCTCATTCCAAATGGAGAGGCCGTAGACAGTGTGAGCAGTGACAAAAGAGAAGTCAACGTGGCGGTATCCAAACAAAGGTAACCACTAGCCCGCACAGACTGCCAATTCCTTCCCTCATTCTGGTTAACATACGCTCACTAGACAACAAAATAGACCACATACAGCTCCTGAGAACCATGCAACGTGATGCGCGGCATTGCTGTATTTTTATCTTTACAGAAACGTGGTTAAATGATAATATACCGGACTCTGTCATTCAGTTACCTGGGCTAAAATGCCACTGCAGCGACAGTGTGCTCCCGGAAGGAGGGAAAACCCGGGGTGGAGGCATGTGTGTTTACATCAGTGACGCCTGGTGCAGAAATGCATCTGTTGTACACAAACACTCTTCTCCATTGGTGGAGTTTATGATCATCAAGTGCCGACCCTTTTACATTCCGAGAGAATTTTCACTTGTCCTACTAGCCGCCGTGTACGCCCTGCCCACCGGCACCAGCGAGAGGAGCAAAGCACTAAAAGAACTCTATCAGGCCATCAGTGAAACACAAACAGTGCATCCAGACGGATTCCTCATCACAGCAGGAGACTTCAACCATGCAGATTTAAAGGCCCTCTTACCAAACCTACACCAACATGTAGACTTTCCAACAAGAGGAGACAATTTGCTGGACCTGGTGTACACAACTAACAAGAAAGCATACAGAGCCCCCCCCCGCCCTTCCCCCTGGGTCTCTCTGATCACGTCACCATCCTGTTAACGCCGGTATACAAACCCAGAGTGAAAACAATCAGACCAACAAAAAAGCAGGTGCTTGTGTTGCCAGAGGGAGCCTCTGATGCTCTGAAAGACTGCTTCAGCACTACAGACTGGGACACTTTCAAGTACACAGCCACTCACAATGGACACACAAACCTAGAGGAGTACACTGAGGTTGCTGTAGCATACATAGCGAAATGCATTGTTGATGTCACTCACTGCAAAACCATCATTGTTCGTGCTAACCAGAAGCCATGGATGACAGCAGAGCTCCGCAGGCTCCTGAGGGCTCAGGACGCAGCCTTCAGGGCCAGCGACACTGTAGGACTAACAATAGCTAGGGCCAACCTGTGCCGTGGTATGAAGGAGGCCAAATGACAGTACAGCAAGAAAATATCCGGCCACTTCAGCAACACCACGGGCTGTACGGTGGCGCAGTGGTTTAGCACTGTGGCAGCACAGTTTTACCCTTGGCCGGGGGATCGCGGGGATCATGAGGTCGTGGGTTCGATCCCAGCCCCCGACCAACAGTGAGCTGTGTGGAGTTTGCATGTTCTCCCCGTGTTGCGTGGGTTTACTCCGGGATTTCTCCGGTTTCCTCCCGCATACCAAAAACATGTAGGTTTAGGGCGCTCGCGCACGCAGCGACCAGCAGCCGGTGGCTTGTCACCAGACTGCAAACCAAGTCTACCTACGGGTACAAATAAGTAACAAAAAAAAAAAAAAAAAAACCACCAGTGATGCACGTTCCCTCTGGTGTGGCATACAGACCCTCACCAACTACAAACCTCCACCTCAGACCTGTGCAAGTGACACCACACTGCTCAAGAACTGAAATGACTTCTTCGGACGCTATGAAGCACAAAACAGCACATCAGCACAGAAGACCACTGCTCCTTCAGACAAGCAAGCCATGAGTCTGGATCCGACTAGCGTGAAGAGGACCCTCTCTAGGATCAACCCACGCAAGGCAGCTGGTCCAGACAACATACTGGGTCGCATCCTGAAGGACTGTGCAGAGGAGCTCAAGAATGTCCTGGCTGACATCTTCAACATCTCTCTGACTGAAGCTGTTGTCTCCACATGTTTCAAAACTGCCACCATAATACCAGTCCCAAAGAAGCCCTTCCCATCCAGCTACAACGATTACCGGCCCACAGCACTGTCCCCCATTATAATGAAGTGCTTTGAGCGGCTGGTCATGCAGAACATCAAGTCCACTCTCCCTCCCTCCTACGACCCATCTCAGTTTGCATACAGGTCAAACAGATCCACAGAAGATGCCATCTCTGCTGTTCTCCATCCAGTGTTCACCCACCTGGACTCAAAGAACTCCTACGTGCAAATGCTGTTCTTGGACTTCAGTTCAGCGTTCAACACAATCACCACCTGATACAAAAACTCAGACACTTGGGACTCAAAACCTCTCTCTGTAACTGGATGCTGGACTTTCTCACAGGGAGGCCACAGAATGTGCAGGTTGGCAGTAACGCCTCCCAGACCATCACACTAAGCACAGGGGCCCCACAAGGGTGCATGCTCAGCCCACTGCTCTTCACCCTGCTGATCCATGACTGCGTATCAGCCTACAACACCAACCACATCATCAAGTTTGCAGATGACACGATAGTGGTAGGCCTCATCACCAACAACGAGGAGGCCAACTACAGAAATGAGGAGAGCCAACTGGTCCAGTGGTGTAAAGACAATAACCTCTTCCTGAATGTGGGAAAAACCAAGGAGATTGTGGTCAACTTCAGGAGGGGCCACACACAGCATCCCCCTCTGATCATCGATGGTGCAGCTGTGGAGAGGGTGAGCAGCACCAAGTTCCTGGGGATGCACATCTCCGAGGACCTCTCCTGGTCCATCAACACCACATCACTGGCCAAGAAGGCTCAAACTCGCCTCAATTTCCTCCACAAACTGAGGACAGCATGAGTCTCACCCCCCATCTTGTGCTCTTTTTACCGGGGCACCATTGAAAGCATCCTCACCAGCTGCATCACAGTGTGGTATAGAAGCTGCACTGCCTCCTGCCGGAAGACACTACAACGCACAGTGAAAGCAGCCAGCAAGATCATCGGTGCCCCTCTGCCCCACCTCTCAGACATCTACCTCACCCACCGAGCCATCAACATCGCAGACGACACCTCCCACCCCTCACACTCCCTCTTCAGCCCCCTGCCCTTAGGGAAAAGGTACCGGAGCCTCCAGGCCTGCTCCACAGGACTGCTAAGCAGCTTCGTTTATCAGGCCATCAGGACCCTGAACACTGTCCACTCACCCCCCGGATCGTAATGCACTCACCAGCACAATAACTACCTCAGCTGCTGGCACAGAAAGACTGGCACACCAACAGTAATACATTTGCTGCTATATGTCTCTGCACTTATCATTTGCGTAATATTGCCAAGATTAGGAGCATCTTGTCTCAGAGTGATGCTGAGAAGCTGATCCACGCTTTTGTTAGCTCGAGATTAGATTATTGTAATTCTTTATTATCAGGTTGTCCTAAAACATCTTTAAAAAGTCTTCAGCTGATCCAAAATGCTGCAGCAAGAGTTTTAACAGGTACTAGAAAGTGAGATCATATCTCTCAGGTTCTGGCCTCCCTTCATTGGCTTCCCATAGAGTTTAGAATTAAGTTTAAAATCCTTCTTCTTACCTACAAAGCTCTAAACAATCAGGCTCCTTTTTATTTAAAAGATCTGATACTACCGTATTATCCTAACAGAGCACTACGCTCCCAAAATGCAGGATTACTTGTAATACCTAGAATCTCCAAAAGTACAATGGGAGGCAGAGCCTTCAGTTATCAAGCTCCTCTCCTGTGGAATCAGCTGCCAATCTGGATTCGGGAGTCAGACTCGATCTCTGTTTTTAAGAATAGGGCTAAAACCTACCTTTTTGATATAGCCTACAATTAGGGAGGGATCATGTGTTTCTGAACCCTCCCTTAGTTATGCTGCTAATAGGTTTAGTCAGCCGGGGGACCTCCAGTAATGCACTGGGCCTCACTCCTTTTCTCACTCTCAATGAAATATTTTTTTTGCTGGTCATTAACATTTGTTTGTTCTCTCCCATAGATTGAGTCCCCATCGTGCTGTTTGCTCTCTACATGTCTGTTCTTTTCTCCTTCTCTATCCCCTCACCCCCCAGCCAGTCGCAGCAGATGACTGCCCCTCCCTAAGCCTGGTTCTGCTGGAGGTTTCTTCCTGTTAAAAGGGAGTTTTTCCTCTCCACCGTCGCCAAGTGCTTGCTCACAGGGGGTCGCCTGATTGCTGGGGCCTTTCTGCAACTGTGGGGGTTCTCCCTACAGTTGATAGTGCTATGAGATGACTGTTGTTGTGAAATGGCGCTATATAAATAAAGTTGAATTGAACTGAACTTTAATTGCAACCATTTGCACAAATGCCATATCTGCTGCTGTCTGTCATTGCAATACTGATCATGTGCAGTCTTATCTGTTACTATCTGCACCTACACTACCTCACTGAACTGCAACTACAGATATTACATCTCTAGTTTTATGTATATAGGATTGCTGGGTTTCATCATCATTAATCATTTATCTCCATTTGCACTATGGGAGGTCTGGGTCTATCTTTTGTCGCCATTTGCACTACGGGTTGCATTACTGTGCATAGATTGCTGGGTTGTTGTTTTTTTTTGTTTGTTTTTTTTTAACCGTATTCATTTTTCGTTTTTTAAATTGTGCACACCACTGAAGAGGGAGGGAGAGAGAGAGAAATGCCATTTCAATTCTCCTGTATGTCCTGTATGTATAGTAGTATTGACAAATAAAACCTTTGTATCTTTTGAAATCTTAAATCTTAATTCTAAGATCATTTAAAACCTTGATCAGGACCATCTCAGTACTGTGATTTGACCGAAAACCAGATTGAAATGTTTCATACAAATCATGAGTTTTCATAAAATCATTTAACTGGTTAAAAACTACTTTCTTTAAAATTTTACTTAAAAATGGCAGGTTGGACACTGGTCTGTAATTGTTCAGTACTTCAGTGTCTAAATTATTTCTCTTCAAAATAGGCCTGAAAATGGCCGTCTTAAAAGCACCAGGAAAAACTCCTGTCTGAAGAGAATAATTTAAAATATTAAGAACATCAACAAATAAAAAGCTACAAATAGATTTAAAAAAATGGTCTCGGAACTGGATCCAAAAAGCAGGTTGCTGGTGGTAGTGTCTCTAAAATTCAATGATAATGATAAAATAGCTGCCACACCCCCTTCCTTTTCCCCCACCTTTCTTTTAGAAAATGAAAGAACATCATGGTCTACTGTGTCAAATGCTTCACTATTGTTAGTGATGATAAGCATCCACTTTATGCTGAGTTTCAGTAACTCCCCTTAGGGCAATGATACTGAGCTCCTCTTCTTCTTCTTCTTTTAGATTTGATTGGTGGTTGGCAACCAGCTTACAGGTGCATTACCGCCACTGACTTGATTATCATCACTCTATATCTTTGTATAAGGAGTTCTTATAAGGAGTTCTGAACAACTCATGTGAACTCGGTGGCGTCCTCTAGTAAGCATAAATGTTTATAAGGGATCTTTTGTGCCAAATGCAGTTAGGTTTTTAGTATGCATTGTTTGCCTACCCTGTGATGTGTATGTGGTGAACACAAGACAAATTTCTACTTGGTGAACAATAAAGTACTATTCTCTTCTATTCACTTGTTACAATGAATGTGAAGAAAGCTAACCACAGCCGTTTGTGACTTTAAAGCAGTGTATGTAAATGCACCAGGCCCCCCTAAGCCACTAGGGGGTGCTCAGGTTGACCCTCAACATTTTTATTTTTTTTTTGGGGGGGGGGGGGGTTAAAATTACATTCATCTTTTTTTTCCCTCCTAAAATTGTAAGTTTTTTCTCTTAAACTTGAAACTTTTTTCTCATAAATTTGTGACCTTTTCTTGTAAATTTGTGACTTTTTTCCTCATAGACATGTTGCTTTTTTTAAAGTAAATTTGCAATTTCTCTTGTAAAATTGTAACTTTTTTTCATAAATTTACAACATTTTTATATAAACCTGCATTTTTTCCTCATAAATTCTGCTACTTTTTATTTGTAAAAAAAACAAAAACAAATAAATTAAATTTTATGAAAAAGGTAATAAAATGATGAGAAAAGAGTCAAAAGTCAAAGTTGCTACTACTCAACTAACCTTTTTGTGACTATTCCTATTTACAGCGGGGAAAATAAGTATTGAACACGCCAAAATTTTTCTCTAAACATTTTTCTCATGGAGCCATTGACCTGAGATTTTCACCAGACATCATTCATTCATTCATCTTCTTCAGCTTAATCCTTTTTGGGTCGCGGAGGGGCTGGAGCCTATCCCAGCATCTTTGGGCGAGAGGCAGGGTACACCCTGGACAGATCGCCAGTCCATCACAGGGCCAACACAGAGAGACAGACAACCATTCACTCTCACAGTCATACCTAAGGACAATTTAGAAACCCCAGTTTGATGCCAATTAACCTAACTTGCATGTTTTTGGCATGTGGGAGGAAACCGGAGAAATCCCGGAGTAAACCCCCGCAGACATGGGGAGAACATGCAAACTCCACACAGATCAGCAACTCACTCACCAGATACAGTAACAACCCAAGTAATCCATATATACAAAGCAATCAAGGCAACTGCGTTCACAAAACAAATTACATTTAATAAAATGGAATGACAGCGAGTAAGTATTGAACACGCTTGGTAAAATTAATTTAATATTTAGTAGAAAAGCCTTCGCTGGTATAACAGCTTCCAGACGCCTCCTGTATGGAGAAACTAGGTGCAGGGATTGCTCAGGAGTGATTTTAGCACATTCTTCTACACAAACTGTTTTTAAATCTTGAAGGTTCTGTGGGTGTTTTCCATGAACTCTGAGCTTCAGTTCGTTCCATAGATTTTCAATTGGATTCAGGTCAGGTGATTGACTGGGCCATTCTAGCAGCTTTATTTTCCTTTTCTGGAGCCAGTTGACAGTTTCCTTGGCGTGGCCTCCAAACTTCACTGCTGGTATGGTGTTTGTGGGCTGATGTGCAGTGCCATTTCTCCTCCAAACATGCTGTGTGTTGTGGAATCCAAAAACTTCAATTTTGGTCTCATCTGACCAGACTATATTCTCCCAACATTTTACTGGCTTGCCCAAATGTGCAGAAAACTTTAAAAGAGCTTCAACATGCTTTTTCATCAGCAATGGAGTCTTGCAAGGTGAGCGAGCATAGAGCCCATGTCGGTTGAGTGCATTACTTATTGTTTTCTTTGAAGCAGCAGTACCTGGTAACTCCAGGTCTTTCTGGAGCTCTCCACGAGTGGTCTTTGGCTCTTGGATAACTCTTCTGATAATTCTTTGACTCCTCTGTCAGAAATCTTGCAAAGAGCTCCTGGTTGTGGCCAGTTTATGGTAAAATGATGCTCTTTCCACTTCCGAATAATGGCTCCAACAGTGCTCACTGGAACATTCAGCAGTTTAGAAATGCACCCGTAACCATTGCCATCTTTATGTTTTGTAACAAGAAAGTTGTGAAGGGCTAGAGCAGGGCTGTCCAATCATGTGCCATGGAGGGCCAAGACCCTGCAGGTTTTCTCTTCTACCCAGTCTCTTCAGCACGTGTTTTCACTTATCAGCAATCAGTGGGAAGAAGTTCAGTGAAATCTGCTATTGTTGTGAAGACACTGGTTGTAAGTAAAGCCTGCAGGGTCTTGGCCCTCCATGGCACATGATTGGACACCCCTGGTCTACAGAGAGCTCTTTGCTTCTACTCATCATGAGTTCTTTGTGGTGTGACAATCTGATATACACAGACTTCTTTAAAGGACCATCAGTCAGGACTTGACCAGCTAAAATTTGCACTGATGGGGGATGGGATGGCTTCCTAAATTCTGATGGATTTCAGCTGGTTTCTTGGCTTTCTATGCCTTTTTGCACCTCTTTTTCTTTGTGTTCAATACTTATTCCCTGTGTCATTACACTTTATTAAATATTACTTGTTTTGTGAACACAGGTGCATTGATTTCTTTGTATGTATGGATTACTTGGGTTGTTACTGGTAACTGGTGAACATCTCAGGTCAATGGCTCCATTATAAATAAATATGTTTAATGAGAAAAATGTTGACGTGTTCAATACTTATTTTCCCCACTGTATACTTACATATTTAATCAATTTTATAAGGCGGTGTTACTTTTATTTGGGTACAATTTCTGGCAACACTACCAACCTCTGTTTGGCACATAACAAACCGTCAATTCGAATTCAAAACATATTTTTACTTATTTACAGCAAAACAAACAAAAAAACCCATCAAGTTGAAATTCTGTAATGTTTTAAAAGCAGAAGCAACTTTATAAAATAATATATCTATTAAGTTCCTTTTCTCATAAAGATAACAGCAATACAGTGTTAAATATTTAAGCTTCTTATAGCTCACACTGCTAAATATCCATTTAGTGAACATTTTGGTGTGAATTTCTCTCTTATGATACAGTATTAGCCGAGAAATTTCTGCTGTCTCTTCAACATGATGAGACAAAACTGCACTGGACTTGTGGTGCTCAAATCCCTCCAAAATGAACAAAACGGGAGCCACTGCCATGCAGCGTTACTCGCTAGCATGGCAGTTTCATGTAAGATGTAGTGTATATTGTTTATACAGAAATAGAAACGCCAATTGACTGGATCAGTCGAGGCCCGGGTTAACAACGACCGCCACCAGTGCTGTTAACCAACAGGGTGCTGGTGGAAATTGGGCTACTGTTGGTCGAAGATCGAGGAGTAGGAGAGGGGGAAGACATGTTAGGAGGGAGAGAGAGAAAAGGAAAGAAGTAGAAGTGTGGAGGTGAGAGTAGGGATGTTAAATGTAGGGTCTATGACTGGTAAAGGCAGAGAGTTGGCTGATATGATGGCAAGAAGAAAGGTAGATATACTGTGTTCAAGAAACCAGATGGAAGGGAAGCAAGGCTAGGAGCATTTGAGGTGGATATAAACTCTTCTATTATGGTGTAGCTAGGAAGAGAAGAGTGTTCAGGAGGTAAAGGGAGTCAGACAGAATCATGAGTTTGAAGCTAGAAGTCAAAGGTGTGATGTTGAATGTTGTCAGTGTGTATGCTCCACAAGTTGGATGTCAGATAGAAGAGAAAGAGGAATTCTGGAGTAAGTTGGATGAAGTGGCAGAGAGTGTTCCCCGGGAGGAGAGAGTGGTGATTGGAGCGGACTTTAATGGGCATGTAGGTGAAGGGAAAAGAGGTGATGAGGAGGTTCTGGGTAGGTATGGTCTTAAGGAGAGAAATGTGGAAGGACAGATGGTTGTGGATTTTGCTCAAAGGACCGAAATGGCTGTGGTGAACACATACTTTAAGAAGAGACAGGAACATAGGGTGACTTGCAAGAGTGGAGGAAGTGCACACAGGTTGACTACATCTCACGCAGAAGGAGAAATCTGAAAGATGGGAGACTGCAAGGTGGTGGCAGGGGAGAATGTAGCTAGACAGCATCGGATGGTAGTCTGTAGGATGACTTTGGAGAGCAAGAAGAGGAAAACAGTGAAGGCAGAGCCAAAAATTAAGTGGGGGAAGTTATAGAAAGAAGAAGGTCGCACAGAGTTCAGGAAGGAGTTGATACAGGCTCTGGGTGGTAGGCAAGAATTACCAGAGGACTGGGAAAGCACAGCAAAAGTATTGAGGGAAACGGGTAGAAAGGTATGTGGTATATCCAATGGACAGGGGAAGGAAAACAAGGAGACTTGGTTGTGGAATGAAGAAGTACAGAAAAGTATTCAAAGGAAGAGGCTGACAAAAAAGTGAGACAGCCAGGGACATGAAGAAAGTAGACAAGAGTATTTGGAATCTAGGTGCATGGCAAAAAGAGAGGTGGCAAAGGCAAAGGATAAGGCAGGCATACAGTGAGTTATATGAGAGGCTGGACACTAAGGAAGGAGAAAAGGAGCTCCATTGACTGGCTAGACAGAGAGATCGAGCTGCAAAAGATGTGCAGCAGGTTAGGCTGATTAAGAACAGAAATGTAATGTACCAACAAGTGACGCGAGTGTGTTGAGAAGGTGGAAGGAGCACTTTGAAGAGCTGATGAATAAAGAAAATGAGAGAGAGAGAGAGAGAGAGAGAGAGAGGGAGAGAGAGAGAGGAGGATAGATGAAGGAAAGATGTGAACAAGGAAGTCCCAAGGATTAGCAAGGCAGAAGTGAGGGCAGCTTTGAAGAGTAAGAAGAATGAAAAGGCAGCTGGTCCAGATGACATACCTGTGGAGGTATGGAGATGTTTAGGAGAGATGGCAGCAGACTTTTTAACCAGATTGTTTAACACAATCTTGGAGAGTGAGAGGATGCCTGAGGAATGGAGAAGTGTTTTGGCACCAATTTTCAAGAACAAAGGTGATGCTCAGAGCTGTAATAACTACAGAGGTATAAAGTTGATCAGCCACATTATGAAGATATGGGAAAGAGCTGTTGAAGCCAGGTTAAGAGGAGAGGTGACAATCAGTGAGCAGCAGTAAGGTTTCATGCCAAGAAAGAGTACCACAGATGCAATGCTTGCTCTAAGAGTGCTGATGGAGAAGTGTGGAGAAGGTCAGAAGGAGTTGCACTGTGTATTTGTGGATCTAGAGAAAGCATGTGATAGGGTGCCAAAAGAGGAAGTGTGGTACTGTATGAGAAAGTCAGGAGTGGCAGAGAAGTATGTGGTGCAAGACATGTACAGTAAGATGGTGGTGAAGTGCGCTGTAGGAGTGATGGATAGATTCAAGATGGGGATGGGATTACATTAGGGATCGGCTCTGAACCCCTTCTTGTTTGCCATGGTGATAGATAGGCTGACTGAAGAGGTTAGGACTGAGTCTCCGTGGACCATGATGTTTGCAGATGACATTGTGATCTGTAGTAAGAGTAGGGAGCAAGTGGAAGAGAACCTCTTCACTTCCGCCCTCCAAAGAGAGCAGACGCTTTTCTTTCCCACTCCGGCTCCCTATCTCTCTCTCCCTCCCTAACTGACTGGATCCCAGCTTGCTATCGTCTGTGTCTGCGTGTCTTTACTGCTGATTTATCTAACGAAATTATGGATTTAATAAGCTGGGCTTTGAACACAATTGACACTGTTTTTTCAACGAGGAAATCGGGCCCGGGGGAGCCTATCTGTCCTGCAGGAACTGCTGCTGCGGGTTATTTAAAGGACACAAGCAATTGGAAACTCTTGTGCCTGTGTGATCTTTCTATTGAAGATATTGAAGATTTATATCTTTTCGGAGCAATGGTCATCGGAATTCTACTGATTGGCTTTGGGATTGTTCTGGTGCACCGCAAATTGAAGAAGATGGACAGAGCTTATCAAAAAGCGGACCCGGCGAAGCTCACTCATCAAATTGACCAACTGGGCAGGACTCTGACAGCGGCCAATGGAGAACTGTACAGGAAAATGGATTACATCACGATCACGCTGAGAGCTGTTCACGAATCGATTTCAATGCCTGGCAATGATGGAATTGGAGCACTGAATCCGTAAGAGAATAGAAAGTTTTTTCTCTGAAGTCAGTGCTATTCGACCTGTTTTTTTCGGCACCCCTCATTCAGTCCTCCTGATAATCAACAGTATAATTGTTTTTTCATAACATTGGCGGGCAGCATCTGACTCTCAAGGACAGCTGTCTGGCTCAACTATTCCATCTGCCGTGCTCAAGGACACGTGCCTTTGCTTCAGACTGTAGTCATAACATCTGCTGAGGAAGAGACTATTGTTGTCCACCTAACTGATTTGCCACTGATTGCACCCAACTCACACATACTGATCCATTTATACTGACTGATGAAGACATTCACTCACTGCTCTCTTTGTGTCATTGTGTGGATTCTATTGTCTGCTAATTGTGCATTGAGAGTTTTTTTTCTTGTAATCATAATATCGGTCATATATGAACTTTATTCTGATAAACAATGCTTTTTTCTCTCTCCTACTGTGTCCACCCTCCCCCTTCCCCCCACTGCCTACTGTTCCCCTCTTGCTGACAGGCGCCTCCACGGCTCGCCGCGTCATTGAGAATGTCATGTATGACGTTTTCAGTGTCAAGTCAAATTCCTCGTATATTTACCTGTTATTTACTTGTAAATGTGCTTGGCAATAAACTTATTCTGATTCTGATTCTGAACCTGGAGAGGGGGAGGTATGCTGTGGAGAGAAGAGGAATGAAAGTCAGTAGAAGCAAGACAGAACAGATGAGTGTGAATAAGAGGGTGGCAAGTGGCATGGTGAAGATGGAAGGAGTAGAGGTAGTGAAAGTAGGTGGGCTTAAATACCGGGGGTCAACCATCCAAAGCAATAGAAAATGCACAAGAGAGGTGAAGAAGAAAGTGCAGGCAGGGTGGAGTGGGTGGAGAAGTGTCTGGGGTGATTTGTGACAGAAAGGTAACAGCAAGAGAGAAAGGGATAACTTACAAGATGGTACTGAGACCTGCTATGATGTATGTTTGGAGACTGTGGCGCTGACAAAAAGACAGGAGGCTGAGCTGGCGGTGGCAGAACTGAAGATGCTAAGATTTTCATTGGGAGTGACTAGGAGGGACACGATTAGAAATGAGTATATCAGAGGGCCAGCTCAGGTTGAGCGGTTTAGAGACAAAGTAAAAGAGGCAAGGCTGAGATGGTTTGGACATGTGTAGAGGAGGGATAGTGGATATATTGGACAAAGGATGTTAAAGATGGCGCTGCCAGGCAGGAAGAAAAGAGGAAGACCACAGAGAAGATCCATGGATGTAGTGAAGGAGGACATGGAGAGGGTTGGTGTTACAGAGGAAGATGCAAGGGACAGGGTGAGATGGAGGCAGATGATCTGCTGTGGCGACCCCTAAAGGGAGCAGCTGAAAGAAGAAGAAACGCCAATCGAATCACAGCACAGAGGAGAATTTTAACCCATTTCTGATGGAAGGTCCATGCTTACAACAGATTGCTGAGCAGTGATGTCAGCTGGTGGCAAACATTTTTTGGTTGTTGATACTTCGAGAGGGAGAAATCATTTTACACTATACACAGAAGTGCTTCTGAGTTTGAGATGTGCCTTCAACGTCAAACTCCTAAAATTACATGCTTATATTTTTGGAAATGTCATTAAAAAGTAATTTTTCTATGTAATAGATATATCAAGTTAAAAATAAATGTAATTTATAAGGACATATTTGAGGGTTTTTTCACGGTTAATAAAGCTGGATTCATGCTGCACCTCCGCTGTCCGTGTACGTGCAACCGGAAACCTCGTGACAAAATTTATGTCATCGTCTCCAGTCCGCTAGTGTGCGCAGGCCTCTACTGCAGACGACCGCATGCAGCCCAAATTTTATGACTGTACGGCCTGCCCATGACCTGAACGCACTGACAGCGCATGCGCAAGACTAAACGTCCCATTCACGTGATGGCGCTACTAACACAGCATACAAAAACAAAGTAGACAAGCAAGACAACGAGGACGCGGAAGACCAGAATAAACATACATGAATCTTTTTGCAGCAGCAGCAGCTTGAGCAGAGAAAAGCACTGGAAAATGATAAATTCCTCCTTTTCCTTGAAACAATGCCATTGTTGTTGCTTCAAAAAAAAAAAAAAAATGTGCGTCACTCTCGTGTTCTTCTTCTTCTTTCAGATTTGACTGGCGGTTGGAAACCAGCCCACAAGGTGCATTACCGCCACCCACGCCATCTTCAAATATCACTCTACAATTATCACTCTATATATCTAACCCATCACTCTATAATTCAAGAAATCAGAGGTGCGACTTTCTTCTTCTTCTGAGGTGTGACTTTGATTATCATCACTCTATATATAATTCAAGAAATCTCTGTCTGTCTGTCTGTCTCTGCTCTCGTGTTTATTGCTGGTGAACAAACTGGCATTAGCGCATTTGCACTACCTATAGGGCTGGGGCGAAACTACAAATAACAATTGTGCACATGCGTTAACCGTTTGGCCTGGTAGGTGAAAAAAAGTGAGCATGTACAACGCCGCGTGCGCGCCGGGCTTGTCCAAAGCGCACGCGGACCAAAGCGGACCAGAGGAAAATGCAGCATGAATAAGGCTTTAAACTCATTTGTCAGATAGAAGTTGTGATCCACCACTCTAAAGTACTAATTTTCAATACTCTGCTGGTCATCTTTCTATACTTCTCTGAACCTTCCAACAATAAAAGCCAAATTGCTTCCCTGCTCTTTTCCTCCATATGAATACCAAATCAAAGCCTTCTCCTCTTTCAGACAAAACGATGAAGGTGAAGTGAGACAGTTCCTCCGTTTGCTCCTGCACAGGTGTAGTTCTGCAGTCAGACCAACATCCAGTGGGTAGACGCCACAGCTCGGCTCCCTTTACACTATTTCAAATCTGAAAAAAGAAAACCTCCCTCCAGTTCAGTTCATGTGCATAATTACATTTACCAGTAAATTGATCTGCTGCTGACTTTACCCGAGGATGCCTCAAGCTGATCGTTTTACACGTTTTGGTAAATATGAAAAACAAATTGGTGTTACTGAACACCTGCGATCATGAGAAATACACCCAATCCAGATGTCTGGGCTAATTAAACCTGCTCTAAGGACCCTCGACGAGGGTAAAAACAGCTCGACTGTTCTCACCATTACCAGCATGAGGTCTAAGGAAAATGAGACGGGGGATTACTGACTCTAAAAAAGTATCAGTTCTAAATAACAGGCTGAGTTTTCTTAATATAGGGATTACTGTGAATTGTGATTAATAGTAACACCAAAAAAAAAAAAGCCTTCCAGACCCTAAAAACTCCTTGGTTGAGGATTAGGAAGTGAAAAGAGGATATGGTAGAACAACATGCTCAGAGTAACAACACGTTTGATCCCAAGCAGCCAGCCTGCATGCTCAGCATTTCCTCCACAGCCAATCACCCTGCTGTCAAATTAAAGTGTCCTCCATGCACACTGCAGATTATATCACTCCACAGATGTGATGCAATGCACTGAAACTGCTGGTTTGAGCCGGAAAAGAGAGGGGGAAGAAAAAAGAAACTTTGATTTTGGGAAAAAAAAAAAAAAAGGTGTCCCCAAAAATCAATGATTTGAAGTTTAAGGAGCAAAAAGTGGCAGAAAAAAGATACAACTTTAAGCCAGGAAAAAAAAAAAAGAGTTTGGAGAGTTTTTTTCTTCCAAAAGGGACAGAGATGAAATGACCTGCCTCATGCAAGAGGACAGACGACGTGGTGAACATACCAAACATGCCACTCTTGCATGGCAGACTGCCGGGGGACAGGGGCGGTTTTCGGTGATGGTGGTGGTGGTGTGTGCGGACGTAGTCTCGCAGGTTGGGGGCACTACAGGACACCCCGAGGGCAGAGGCACTGAAGAGGCCAGAGCAGAGGGAGCCTGTGTGGAGGAGGAGGAGCAGGGGGAGTGCAGGGTGAAGGGGGTGGGTGGAGTGGAAGCATGAAGGGTGAGTATTTTTATTACACACCATGCCTTTGTTAGTACTAAAGAACTGCTGCCGTGGGCCGTGTTACACTACCACCTGTGTGAAAATCCTGTAGCTGTGATTTGTGTGATATTTCATCCTCTGACTTGTGAATAGGGCTGGGCAATATGGGTCAAAATTATGTCTCAGTATAATTATTATATGGCTTGATCAAGGATGTACATCTCATTGTATTTTAGCGAAGTGGACTGAATGATGAGTTATGATTTTTACCTGCCCTTTCATTAGTAAAATAGATTTGTACATATATATAGTTACAGTGGTTAATTCCACTTATGAAATAGCTGCATAATACTCAACATTCAAATTAAATGATTAAAAAATAGATATAAAGATGGTTCCATTTGTTCTAAAACAATATACAGCTCTGGAAAAAACAAGAAACAACTGAAAAATTATCAATTTATCTGTTTTTACGTATGTGTTTAAGTAAAATCAACAATTTTGTTTTATTCTCTAACCTACTGAAAACAACTCACCCAAATTCCAAGTCAAAATATCATCATTTAGAGCATTTATTTACAGAAAATGACAACTGGTCAAAACAACTAAACAGATGTTGCTTTTATATCAAATAATGCAAAGAAAACAAAATTCATGTTCATTCTTACTAGAATACTTTAGTTTTAATTTTGGAAGAACTCAGAAATCTGTATTTGTGGACTAACTCAGATTATTATTCACAGCTTTTATGCATCTTACTGTGGCTCAGATGATCACCTAATCAGTACCTTTTTAAGTAGACTGAGGTGTCCTTGTGTTGGAATTCAACAGCTACTCAAACTGAATGGCTGCCAAACATGTAGAGATGCTAATTTAGGAAAGATTTTGCAGTGGTCTCTTATTTTTTCCAGAGTGGTTGTTCCTCTTTCCACCTTAGCAAGTTTTGCTAAGCAAGGTTTAACAGAGTTTCCCCACAAAGTCAGTACTTTAGTGGGCTGTTTATGTCTATTACCAGCCACCACGGGTATAATTTGTTGCTTATTTTTGTTTTTTATGTCTAATGCAACAATCAATTACTTGGTAACCTGCTTCCTCTTGTTTTCAGAGTTTGTTCAGACTGTATGTTACATGTTTTTTTGTGAAAGTTCACATGTGGTTGGCCCAGCCCTATTTATGAAAACATGGGCTATTTCTCAAAGGTCCCATATCATACAAAAAGGTGTTTTGTAGGTTTTCAACCTTTTAAAAGCCATGACACATGTACATGTATACTGCTATGACATTAAAAAGCTCATTTAGCAAAGAAACACACACTGCCTTTGTTAAGATACGTTGTTAAACCAGAGTGAAGGAGTAGCTCATTCTGGCCTGATAAAATCAGTCAGAGCAGACCCACCTGAGGATCACTGTGTGCAAGTTTGGTGAACATCAATTGCCTCGGACAAGCAGTACTTGTCCGAGGCAATACAGTACTCAGAATACAGAATACAGTACTCCTTGTATTCCTGTGAAATGTGGAGGGACGGACAGATGCAAGAACAGATGATCGACAGATGTGGAACCATGGCATTAGCTCCATTCAGCTTTGCTGGATTTAAAAAAAAAAAAAAAAAAAGGAGCTTGCACTTCCTGGGTTTCATGACATCACAAACTAAAAAGCACCACCTTCTGTTCCTCTGGGGGCACTCCCACTGGGGCCAGTTGGTTTGAGAATTTCTGAAGGTGATTACCCCCTCTCCTACATCCCGACTGTCCTACACTCGTACATGTTCGTATGTTCATGAGAAACTGCGCCACGCTAAAGCCGTCCTCTCCCAGAGGGCCAAAAGCTGACTGAACTGACTGCGGCTAAGTGTGGTGAGGACCGAACACACAAGCGGACTTTAGCTTACGCTCTAGACAAACCTTGCAGCGTGAGTGGGCCCTAAGCTAACAAAACAAATGAAAGCTGAATCCTTATTTGTGATTGGCCCACTCAGAAAACCTTTACCCATTCAGATTAAAGGGTCATTAATATTTATTAGCAGACTAAAAACAACCGTTTTATTTGACTAAACATTGGACAAAACCTTTTGATTAGCTGGAAAACAACATAAAAATTAATTCTGTTCTTTAAAACTTTGCATGTGTGTGTATATATACTATATATATATATACATAATAAATTTTAGATATATATCATTAAGATGTCTAAATTTATTAGTAATCCCTGGAAAATAGACAATATGGGACCTTTAACAGAAATTTTAAAGTAAGGACAGAAACAAAAACTTGCTTCCTGGACAGTTTAAATATCCAGGAAAGGTTTAAATATATGCTACAAGGTTTTCACAGCAGTGACATAAACCTTCTGAAAGACTTGTGGGTGATAAAAACATGAGAAGACGTGCATATAGGAAAATGTTTTGTATGCTAAAAATAGCTGAAGCACAACCAAGAGTGCATGTGTAGAAATGTATACCAGCAACACAAAATGCAAGAAAAACTGGTGGCATTATTGTAGAATAAATAATAATTTCCCATTCTTGTGGCTTTCATTTGTACTTTTAAAAAATAATTTGTGGAATTTTAGAAAACAGTAAAGGAACATTTCCATGTGTCCTGTCACCTCACCGATCCACACAACAAAGAAAGCCAGCATGCTGACAGAAGTCTGTAACCCACACCTGCTGGTCTTATCGGTGACCTGTGGGGAATTGTGTTTCAGGTGCTCAGTGGGGGGAAAATCACTCAACAGCTTCACGCTTAGTACACAAACTGACAGGCTCCAATCAGAAAATATGCAGACACTCTAGGCAGGGGTTTCTTTGATGCAATATGATCACCAGACCAAATGCTGCTCCTGAACTTGTCTGAATTAAGTGTTGATAGACATGATCACATGAAGAGACAAGCAATATTGCACATACTGCATCTCTGCTCTCCTATTTGTTATCTAATGTTTATTTAAAAAAAAAAATCTACTCCATCTTTTTCAGTAATTTTGTGACTGGACATAATTCTTTGAGGAGAAGGATTTTTTTGAGAAAGAAAGAGCCACCATATACAGCGGGGAAAATAAGTATTGAACACATCAACATTTTTCTCATTAAACATTTCTGATGCAGCCATTGACCTGAGATGTTCACCAGATATCGGTAACAACCCAAGCAATCCATACATACAAAGAAATCAAAGCAACTGTGTTCACAAAACAAGTTATATTTAATAAAGTGTAATGACACAGGGAATAAGTATTGAACACAAGAAGAAAAAGAGGTGCAAAAAGGCATAGAAAGCCAAGAAACCAGCTGAAATCCATCAGAATTTAGGAAGCCATCCCATCCCCCATCAGTGCAAATTAATTTCAGCTGGTTAAGTCCTGACCGATGGCCTTTGAAAAGGTCTGTGAATATCAGATTGTCATACCACAAAGAACTCATGATGGGTAGAAGCAAAGAGCTCTCTTAAGACCTTCGCAACCTTATTGTTGCAAAACATAATGATGGCATCGGTTACAGGCACATTTCTAAACTGCTGAATGTTCCAGTGAGCACTGTTTGAGCCATCATTCGGAAGTGGAAAGAACATCATTTTACCATAAACTGGCCATGACCAGGAGCTCCTCACAAGATTTCTGACAGAGGAGTCAAAATAATTATCAGAAGCGTTAATCAAGAGCCAAAGACCACTCGTGGAGAGCTCCAGAAAGACATGGAGTTAGTAGGTACTGCTGTTTCTAAGAAAACGATCAGTAATGCGCTTAACTGACATGGCTCTATGCCCGCTGACCTCGCAAGAGTCCATTGCTGAAGAAAAAGGTATGTTGAAGCTCGTTTAAAGTTTTCTGCACAACATTTGGGCAAGCCAGTAAAATGCTGGGAGAATACAGTCTGGTCAGATGAGACCAAAATTGAAGTTTTTGGATTCCACAACACACAGCATGTTTGGAGGAGAAATGGCACTGCACATCAGCCCAAAAACACCATACCAACATTGAAGTTTGGAGGTGGGAGCATGGTGTGGGGGTGTTTTTCAGCACGTGGTACAGACAGACTTCATATAATTGAAGGAAAGATGAATGGACAAATGTACAGAGACATCCTTGATAAGAATCTGTTGCCATCTGCCAAAATGCTGAAGATGAAACAAGGGTGGACATTTCAGCAAGACAATGATCCCAGACACACAGCTAACAAAACTCTCAACTGACTCCAGAGAAAGAAAATAAAGCTGCTAGAATGGCCCAGTCAGTCACCTGACCTGAATCCAATTGAAAATCTATGGAACAAACTGAAGCTCAGAGTTCACAGAAGACACCCACGGAACCTTCAAGATTTAAAGACAGTTTGTGTGGAAGAATGGGCTAAAATCACTCCTGAGCAATACCTGCACCTAGTTTCTCCATACAGGAGGCATCTGGAAGCTGTTATTACCAACAAATAAAACTAAATATTAAATGAATTTCACCAAGTGTGTTCACTACTTATTCCCTGTGTCATTCCACTTTATTAAATGTAACTTGTTTTGTGAACACAGCTGCCTTGATTTCTTTGTATGTATGGATCACTTGGGTTGTTACTGATATCTGGTGAAAATCTCAGATCAGTGGCTCCATCTGAAATATGTTTAATGAGAGAAATGTTGACGTGTTCAATACTTATTTTCCCCGCTGTATATTATATAAGATTTGGATTCATTTAGACCAATATCATTTAGGATCTCATATTACTTGGTGATATCAAGCTGTGGGTCAGGGACGTGCACAAGTTCAAGCTATTGTTGCCCGGGCAGCAGCACATTTACTTCCTTTGGCTTAGCTGCCCCCTGAAAGGAAACATTTGATATAAAAGAACTGCTGTGTTTTGTTAAGTTATTATAGTGGCCTATAACTGTTGATATACAGTGGATATAAAAAGTCTGCACACCCCTGTTCAAATCCCAGGTTTGTCTAATTTTTTCACATCACAAAAAGACAAATCATTTCAAAACTTTTTCCACCATTAATATCACCTTTAAAGAGTCTGTGGCATAATTCAACCAAGACATCATTAGAAAGAAGAACTACTGTGTTTTTATTCTGTGTAGACAAAAAAATTCAATAAAATTTTGTTTCCATATACTACCATAAATTACATCGTGATGCAGACAATTGCGATGTTCTTTATTTATCTTTTGTTCTTATAAAAGGCAAAAATAAAATAGAAAGGAGATCTAATGTTGATCTCATGGTGTCTTTTCCCCGCTTCCTGATCTCTATGGCCTCCTGGATCCAGCGTTTGTGTCTGTTGCTCTCCGATCCCATAATCCTTGCGTTGTCCCAGTCCATGATGTGATTATTTCTTTTGCAGTGATCTGATATTGCTGATTTTAATGTTTCTTGTTCTGCCTTTCCTTTTTGTGATCTTGTGAGTCGTCCTTGTGTTTCCTTCTCACATTCCTTCCAGTGTTCTTTTTTTCTTGTGGTGAATGGCCTGCCAGTTTCTCCAATGTAGGTTTTGTTGCATGATCTGCATGATATTTCATATATTACATTGCATTTTTTGTCTTGTTCTATTCTGTCCTTGGGGACACAAACGCTGGATCCAGGAGGTCATAGAGATCAGGAAGCGGGGAAAAGACACCATGAACTGAGTTGAGGGGGCCTTTATGCTTTCACACGCCTGGGATCACATTCTCCAGAGACCATCTGACGGCGGGAGGCGGGGCCGGCTCGGTGGATCTGACAGATCTGCTGAGCTGGCCCTGCCTACAAAAGTCAGCTGATAAATGTCACCTGGCAGCAATCAGCTGACTCTTCTGACGAAGGCTGCAGTGTACAGTCGAAACATGTCAAGAAGGTAAAGACATCTCCTTTCTATTTTAGTTTTGTCTTTTATAAGAACAAAAGATAAATAATTAAAAGAAGACAAAATGAACCTATTTGACCTAATTGCGATGTTCGTTTGTTGAGGCTGGGTCAAACGCCGCCGCCATTTTGTGATATAATTTTTGATTTTTTTTTTTGATTTTGTATACTTTATTGATCCCCAGAGGGGAAATTGAGGGCATCCACCTGGATAGATGAAGCAGCCACGGTACGGCGCTATCCCTTAACCACTTTAGAGTCTCCAATTAACCTAACCTGCATGTTTTTGGGACACTATGGAATGGTGGGTGGGACAGCACTGTGTGTATCTGTGTCGTTTGAGACTGGTTTTGATATATGGACTTCATTGTACGTTAGAATGGACGGGTGTTAATGTTGATCTGTAAAAAATACAGTAAATTGTTTACTTGGGGTCTTAAAGGTGGTAATTTGTATAAAATTCACATGGTGTATCGATGGAAAAGAGGAGTTGGAATTAATAAGTGTTCACTTCTTCCTTCTCCCTTTCGAACAGTGTATACTGTAACTTTATTGCATTTGCTATTTGCTTGTTTTTTGTTATATTTTTTGTGTTCGAAATAAACTATCTATCTTTTGGCCTGTGGGAGGAAACCGGAGAAATCCCGGAATAAACCCACGCAGATACGGGGAGGGGAATGAGGGGAACCAAAGATGTAAACAAGCATGGCTGAGTACACTGAAGCGGAGGACGTTGTGAGAAATTTCAGCGAAGATTTGAGCGATTTTTTTTTTTTTTTTTGTTACTTATTTGTACCCGTAGGTAGATTTGGTTTGCAGTCTGGTGACAAGCCTCCGGCTGCTGGTCGCTGCGTGCGCGAGCGCCCTAAACCTACATGTTTTTGTATGCGGGAGGAAACCGGAGAAATCCCAGAGTAAACCCACGCAACACGGGGAGAACATGCAAACTCCACACAGCTCACTGTTGGTCAGGGGCTGGGATCGAACCCACGATCTCATGATCCCCACGATCCCCCGGCCAAGGGTAAAACTGTGCTGTCACAGTGCTAAACCACTGCGCCACCGTGCAGCCTTTGATTTGTCGATAGTTTTTGAGGAAGAAGCAGGATCGCATCATGAAGAAGAGCGAGTTGGTTCTAACGAAGGACTGCAACCCTATTTATTCGAACCATATCGTTCAGGAAGCGAAGATGACTCCCACGTTTCAGAGGATGAAGAGTCCGACGTGAAGGGTTACAGATGGACATCGGTCGCCTCCAAAACACTGAATGGTAATGTACAGCTAGATCTAAATTTCCCCGATCGGGTGGTCGGGGAAATAAAAAAAAAGCTCAGATATTCAGTTTGGGTAGGCAATAAGATTTATAAAAATGAAAACTGAAAAAGTAATATAATGTTTTTTAACACAAAGTCGTTCCATTTGGAGTAAAGTCAACACTCGGCTTCAAATAGGGGAGAATTTTACTTTCGGCGGAAAAAATAATAAAATCACGATTGCTTTATGTGGAAAAAAAAAAAAATTACACAAACTGTTTTCCGGGCGAGTTTTGACACTGTTGCTTCTCTGCACTGTTTTGATTTGTTGATATCGTCTTGAGCTGTGGGTTTTCGTTTGAAAACCGTAGGTATGGCAGTCTGTTTTAGAACCCATTTGTAACAAACTTTCAAGTCTAAAGATTCCTGTATAGCAGGCGCCTCCTCAAAACTGTCTGCAGTGAAATGATCGGTACAAAGTACAGAAGATGGTGTTGGTTGCCATTTGTTCCTTGTTCTCTGTACTTGCTTCGCCCATTTTTTAAGAAGATCTGGATCTTTTGGGAATGAGAACAGGCTTGTACGTTCACTGGAGCAATTAGAACACCCAGCCACCACGCAACGTTTCAGCATTTCTTCGCTGATATAGAAGCTAAACAGCTTGTTTACAATGACAGCACACAGATCAGCCAAGAGGAAACTCTCCTCATGACGTCATATCCAGAAACGAGGCGAGTCTCCGGATATTGCATTACTGCAACACGGTGCCAAATTTGAATTCACTTAGAAATATTTTTCCACTTATTTAGCATTCTAAGTCAACAGAACCAACTATGTGGACTATTGAAGATCAATTCATACTGAATATTGATCCATAGTACCTACATCGTGTCACAGACACGTTAACCTGTACAACCCAAATGAAAAACAAACTGAAATCTTTTAAGGGGAAAATAAAAAACTTACAATAACCTGGTTGCATAAATATGCACATCCTTAAACTAATACTTTGTTGCAGCACCTTTGGCTTTTATTACAGCGCTCAGTCTTTTTGGGTAGAAGTCTCTCAGCGTGGCACATCTTGAGGTGGCAATATTTGCCCACTCTTCTTTGCAAAAACGCTCCAAATCTGTCAGATTGCGAGGGCATCTCCTGTGCACAGCCCTCTTCAAATCACCCCACAGATGTTCGATTGAATTCAGGTCTGGACTCTGGCTGGGCCATTCCAAAACCTTAATAATCTTCTGGTGAAGCCATTCTTTTGATGATTTGGATGTGTGCTTTGGGTCACTGTCGTGCTGAAAGATGAAGCTCCTCTTCATCTTAAGCTTTCTAACAGAAGCCTGAAGGTTTTGTGCCAACACTGACTGGTATTTGGAACTGTTTATAATTCCCTCCACCTTGACCAAGGCCCCAGTTCCAGCTGAAGAAAAACAGCCCCAAAGTATGATGCTGCCACTACCATGCTTCACTGTACGTATGGTGTTCTTTTGGTGATGAGAAGTGTTGTGTCTGTGCCAAATACACCTCTTGAAATTATGGCCAAAAAGTTCAACCTTGGTTTCATCGGACCATAATACATTTTCCCACATGCGTTTGGGAGATTTCAAACGTGACTTTGCAAAATGTAGCCCGGCTTGGATGTTTTTCTTCATAAGATAAGGCTTCCATCTTGCCACCCTACCCCATAGCCCAGACATATGAAAATGGGAGATTGTTGTCGCATGTTCTAAACAGCCAGTACTTGCCAGAAATTCCTGCAGCTCCTTCAGTGTTGCTGTCGGCCTTTTGGCAGTCTCCCTGACCAGTTTTCTTCTCATCTTTTCAATTTTGGAGGGATGTCAAGTCCTTGGTAATGTCACTGTTATGCCATATTTTCTCCACTTGATGATGACTGTCTTCTCTGTGTTCCATGGTATATTTAATGCCTTGGAAATTCTTTTGTACCCTTCTCCTGACTGTTACCTTTGAACAATGAGATCTCTCTGATACTTTGGAAGCTCTCTGCGGACCATGGCTTGTGCTGTAAGATGTGACTACAAAAATGTCAGGAAAAGCCTACTAGAACAGCTGAACTTTATTTGGGGTTAATCAGAGGCACTTTAAATGGTGGCAGGTGTGTGCTGACTCCCATTTAACATGAGTTTGAATGTGATTGGTTATTCTGAAAACAGCCACATCCCCAGTTATAAGAGGGTGTACATATTTATGCAACCAGGTTGATTATTGTAAGTTTTTATTTTTCCCTTTAAAAGATTTCAGTTTGTTTTTCAATTGTGATATACAGGTTATAGGACACATTAATGGTGGAAAAAGTTTTGAAATGATTTATCTTGGTCTCATTTTTTTACATCACAAAAACCTGGCATTGGAACAGGGGTGTGCAGACTTTTTATATCCACTGTAAGACGTAAATCATCACACATCACCACTTTAGGCTCATATGTTTTCAGTGGCATGTTTCTGTAGGACACAGTTTGATATGTGACCCAAAACAAGATCCATATGATTTTGTCAAGAGATGAATAACAAACATGACTGACTGACATGTTGCTGCAGTTTTGAGGTCATCATCAGGTAAACATTTATGGAAATGGTGGAATAACACAAAGTTTTCAACAATTTGTTACCTTGTAATTTTTCCAGATTGCAGACAGTATGCCTTTATACTATTAAAGGGGTCATTGACTGCACTTTTTCCACATTTTTACAGCTCATACGTCTTAATGAAGTGTTTGTGATATATTTTGTTTGCATTTTCTTTAATTTTATAATTATTGAAGCAAATTTGTTTTTTTTCCCCTGGTTTTCTTGAAACGCTCTGATTTAAAGCCTGTCACTTTAGGAAACATCCTTCAGCTGTTCAACTCTGCCCTCCCTCTTACGTCAGTTAGCCATTAGCTGAGTAGCTTCTAGCCTTCGTCCAGCTTGGATGAGCAGCGCTGGTTCACTGATCCATGGTCGATTTTGTATCTCGCATCATTCCTGCCCATCTCCCAACAACCTCACTGAGATGCCACAACAAATAGCAAATTTTTCCTGCTTAAATATGCAACTTTTATCATATTTTTTCATGCAACTTTGAGACTTTTTCATTATATCTGCACTGTATTCTAGTAAATATGCAAAGTTTTAATCAAATTTGTGACTTTTCTATAGAACGTTCATGTTTCTGGTAAATTAGAAATTTTTTTTCTTGAAAATGTGGAATTTTTTAAGTGAATTTGGGCAATTCTCAAAGTGTCTAATTTTTTGTCATTTTTGTGAGTATTTTCTTCTTTTGTGTAAACTGGACTTTTACACATTTTTTCCAATAACCTCAATTATTTACATTTTTTTCTTGAGTTTGTGGAATTTGTTTTATAAATTCATATTTTTTTCTTCCAACTTTGCAACTTTTCGTTGACATTTTCCTCCTTTATGTCATTCCATTTTTTCTTTAAAAAATAAATATTTTTTTCTTGTAATTGTGTCACTTCTTCTGAAAACTCTACAACTTTTTTCTCATCAATTTAGTAACTGTTTTAATAAATTGAAAATGTTTTCTTATACATTTTTTTATTTTATGTTATTGTGCGTGTGACTTTTTTTTCCCCTCAGAAATGTACCACTTTGTGACTTTTGTCTTCATGTACATTTTCTTGTATTTTACAACTTTTTTCTTATAAATTTAGTACCTCCTATAATAAAAAAAGTGCATTTTTTTCCAAGAAATCTGGTATAGCTTTCTGTTAAATTTGTAGCTTTTATTGTATATACACTTGAGATTTTTTTTTCTTGTAATTTTTTAAATTTTTCTCAAAATTTTGCATCTTTGGTAAATTTTGAGACTTTATTCTCTATATCTGCATAAATATTTTGTCACGATTTTTAAGTATTATTGTTTTTTTTGCCAAAGCCACAAGTGAACCACTTGTCAGGGGCGAAAGAGCCACATGTGTTTCCAGAGCCGCAGGTTGTGTGATAATTCTTCACCTCTGTTAAAACCATTAAGTGTGATTGTTGAATTTTGCTGAAAAGAAGATATATTCGACATGAAGCCATGTGCAAAGATTCTAACAGAAGATTTACAGTAGCAGAATTCAGATTGGGAGGGTGTCCTCGTTTCAGGTTAAAGCAACAGCCTCTCATAATGCCTGTGCACGTCCCTGCTGTGGGCAGAGGAGGACTTCATTTAACCAAAGATGGCTCTCAAGCTCTCAGCACTTCACACATGACCAGCATTTTTTCCACTCCACACTCCATGCTGTCACATTCGTGGTTTTATGGTTTTCTCCACACGTCTTGATTTAGATGGCAGCCTTTCATGCTTGTGAGTGTGACGGTGTTAGCAGAATGCTGTTTTACGTGCCTCTGGGATCAGAGTCCATCAAGTGTACTTTAATTTGAGGAGAGGTTAAATCACACTGATAGATCTGTAATGGTTAACTTAAAAGATGCTTTACATTTCTAGTTTTTAATCCTCTACTTTTTTTTCTAAGGTGATCTCCTGTGCACATTTTTTAACTGTCTGCTAAGCATATATTGTAAGGTAACATGATATAAATTAGATTTATTAAATCCTGTATGCTCCCACTGTTGTTTATCACTTTGTGGTGATATCAGTTCATATCTGATCACCAGCTGGCTGTGAACACAACTTTTCCCCGCTGACCCCTTGCCCGCATAGTTTGGATGTTGATCCTGTTTGGCTGCCGCTAAGCTAGGCTAAGCTGCTGTGGAAGCTATGTGAAAGAAATGAGGGACAGACGGAACAAATGAGATATGGAAAGGTGGGAAGGTGGGAAAAAAGTCACAGTCTTGGGCTTGGGATCGGCAGGAGGATCAGTGGTGGCAGCTGGGGATAAAAATGCTGTAAGGTCATCAACACACACACATCCAGAAAACTCAGTCTCCCACGCTCACAGAAAACAGGATTTGCCCACCTAGGCCACTGGCTGGTTTGATCTCAGGAGACTGGCGTGAACACGATATGAAGAGCCGATGTGGTGGGCAGCCTTTGGACGAGTGGGTGGGAGAAGTCTCAGAGAGCACCTGAAGGGGAGACAAGGGGTTAACACTGGAATAGTTTAAAGCTCCCATTTAATTAAAAAAAAAAACTAATTACATAAAAGGTGCAAAACCCACAAAAGCTGCAGAAAGCAAAGAGTCTGTGATACTGTATCACTGCTACAACTCGGTACCTCCATGGAGCCCGTCTTGCGGTTGCGAATCATGGGCGACCTTCGCTGAATGTTGATTGGCTCCATGATATGAAGCGCCTGGTCGGGCTGGTCCTGGGACAGGTCCTCCAGACTCCCCTGATTGGGCTTTTTGTCTTCATTCTAAATGGTCAAAGGTGAGAACAACAAAACACACACACATGCTGATGAACATCATTTACTGAAATAAACTTCACATTAAAAAAAAAAAAACACACCCAAGACTACTATAGTTAAATGTTTATCTGTTGCTGCCTTACTCAGCCCACAGTGGGCAGCACCAGCAAATGATGTAAACTTGAGCCCGCTAATTCCCAAAGTCAACAGAACTACAAGCACAAAGTGAACACAGAAAATTAATCTGGCTTTAGATAGCATGGCCACGAAGCAAGCAAAGGTTAATGATTTAGTAACCCTGATAAACCACAAAGTGTTTAGATATGCACAAGTTTGAGCACAACGCTATACATTTCTATATTCATTTGCTCATTTCTTTAAAGCCAAAAAAGCAAAGCCCAGAGATGGTGCAGCTTTTCAGAATACCCCCAGGGAAAAATAACAAATTTACACACAAAAAAATTGTTACTGTAAACTTTGTAAAAGTTTGGCATATAACAAAAGATGCAAACTTCTAGTGTCAAAACATTTAGGAGACATTCAGAGTATCTGCAAACTAGTGTTGTCATGGAGACCTCATCAAGACCAAGTCCTACATACACAGTGGTCTTGGGAGACTCTGGTCCTGGTCTGGTCTTGACAACACTACTGCACACACCAGCAAAAGGACACCGACTGTCAAGCCACTTTGAAACTACAATTGACGAGCAGCAGTTATGGGTTCATTAGCATGAATTAACACCTCGACAACCCTCCATGCCTTTTTCAAACTTTAAGGAGACGCGGGTCTGATCTCCCACAGATAACAGTGCAATTCTTCAGTATATCAAGTTTCGTTGCCTCACATCGCTGATGTAACACGAACACGCCGTGAGCCTGGAAGCTGGTGATGGCGGCCACTACACATTAGTTGATAGTCACGTCTTTTAATTTTGTTGTCCCATGTCAAACTCGACGTAGGTGAGTGGTTGACTGGAATACACTGATCTGTCCGATATAGTTCAGTGATTGCTGCTCTGGGCTGCAAAATGTATCCGTCATTTTACATAATTAACGTCATTTGTTTCTTATCGGCACCAAATAACTTTCATATTTTCTGTGTGTGTACGTGTGTGTGTGTGCATGCACGTGTGTGTTATGCAGCCTTTTTTGGAGGGGGCTGTCACAAAAAAAAAAAAAAAAAAAAAAAAAAGTGTAGCAGAGGTGCACATTAACGTGGGGTGAACTGGGAAGCACAAACGAGCATAGAGCGTAGCTGAACAGGGAGACTGCCCAGAACTGTTGTGTGGTCATGGTCAGAGTCACCGCAGACTCGTGGGAGTGAGTGGAAAAAATGTTGTTCTTTTTCTCATGCTCTGATGCTGCAATATTTGTGTACATATGGCACACACATTTGCTGCAGTTTTGAATTTAATATAATCTGTCAGAATAATGACAGACAGCCTTCTGATTCATTTCCACTCTGTCACTGTGCTGTGACATGGTAAGTGACACCTACTTCATTGTGCGTTCATCCGCATTGTCCTATTCAAGTGTCTACTAAGCTGAGGTGGACAACAACCCACATTGCTTGCAGGGCCACTTCAGACAGCGGGAACCGAGATCATACTGGGTTTACCTGGCCTGCTGGGGTACTCTGAAAGAGGCTTCATTCATTTAATGCTCTGATTGTCCTTTATAAGTTTTTTGTCTAGCAGAGACCATTTAAATAGATGGACAAAGTATCTGCATGTTTAAAAAAAAAAAAAAAAAAAAAAAGATAGATTTTACACTTTTCCAAAGCCATTTTAAGGCCACCTGATCAAGTTTGCAACATGGAAAGAATCCCCGAGTATCCCCAAGTATGGAGTCGCTCAGTCAAAATATGTAATTTTTATCAATAAAAGTTTAGCCACTGCTCTGTCACCACTCTGTATCTCTTCATGCCCTGGCTTCAAGAAGTGTGGGCGGGGTTTCGGATTGACTCCGTGCTGATTGGATAATACACACCATCATGGCCATGCTGATTGGATAACACAGCATCATGACCTGTCAGAAATGAAAAACGACAAATTTGACTAGAAAAACATAATACTGAAGCTTTAAAGGTGAACTGAACTGAACGGCATTGAACGGCACTGGGTGATAGTACATACAATTATAAAGATAATTTATCATTGGCACCCCCTCCACAAATCCCGGAATCTTGGAGAAAATCGCGATTTAGAATTTCCCGCCCTGAAAAATCAGACAAATCCGCCGAAGCGCAGCCGGAGTTCCGCGTGACGTCACGAGTGTGACCCAGTCCTCATGTTTACCATTGCGAGCACGTCGACACTGGTTGTTTTTGGTGCATTTTGTCGTGATAGTCGACTACAAAACACTTCCAACACCTGGGAAGATCTGTTCAGTGGCCAAGGAAAGCTGTCATGGCGACGAAAGAAAAGAAAGGGGGAGGAAAAGTGACCGGGAAGCGATGCGTTTCTAGATATACAGTGATCCATCACTTATCGCGTTTAATGGGGACCAGAACCGACCGCAAAAAGTGAAAAACCGCGAAGTAGCGTCACCCCCCCCCCCCAAGGGCGTCACAAGCACTATTTTGCACAAAAAGGCACAAGAGAACAGCGAAAAGCGCCACTAAGCAACACGAGCGATAAAGAAGGCGCTCTGCAGGGAGAGAAGCTGGGTAAAACGTCTCGGCCAATCAGCTTGCGAGGTGAAACGTCTCGGCCAATCAGCTTGCGAGATTCCCGAGCGGTGAAGAGGTGGGCGGAGAGGAGTGGAGCGGTGGTCAGAGAGGTAGATTTTGAGCTGTGCGGGCTCTCCGTGTTGATACCTGATGTTCTAATGAGAAGGCTGGGAGACTACATTAGAACATCAGGTATCAAGAACATCAGGTATCAACACGGAGAGCCCGCTCTCCCCGGCTCCCCAGCCCGCTCGGGAATCTCGCAAGCTGATTGGCCGAGACGTTTTACCTCGCAAGCTGATTGGCCGAGACGTTTTATCTCGCAAGCTGATTGGCGGAGAGGTTTTACCCAGCTTCGCTCCCTGCCGAGCGCCTATACCCAGCGAAGGAAGACCGCATTAAACGCAATAAGTGAGGGATAACTGTAATTAGTTGGAAAAATGCTGATGTTTTTTTTTTCCCTTTCTTTTTTATTGTTAATTTTCCTTATCCTGACACCCCAAACATGCCAAAGTAAAGACTCACCATTCTGTATTCAATAAGCGACTCTCCTCCCCATCACTGCTGCGGTCTGAGTCGGTGCTGGAATCCCCCGAAAATTCTGGCTCTAATCTGTACGGTTCGATGCCTCCCTCGCTCTCTTCCTGTTCACTTGACACTCCTGCATCCTCCTCTGTCTTGTCACCGATCCTGAATGCCTCTTCACTCTGAAAACTCTGGTGTTCTTGACTGCTGGAACTGCTATCATCTGCCATTGTTGTTTTGATAAGGCTCACACTCGTGACGTCACGCAGCGTCGTCTGCACTACTTCCGGTTTGTTTGGCACTGCTAGCCAGAGGCAAAAGTTTATCGGCTTATAGCTTGGCCATCGCACGGCCTAAAAATTTCTTTTATGTGTTCAAAAATACAATAGGTAATAAGGAATTAATCTGCTATTCTACTTTTTTGGCAAAAAGGTGAGTTCAGTTCACCTTTAATGCTTAAAAAATTCAACCATAAAGTTGCCGTGATTGCGTAGGTCTAAAGGATAATTTGCCATATGTGGAGAATGAGGTGCAAAAGCAGACTGGGCAGAGCATCAGTGGGGACCAGGTCTGACAAATCAACACAGAACATGCAGGGAGAAGCAGCGGCCAGACACAACCTGGCTCAAAGGCACAGTAACTGATGGCGATTAAAAAATAGTTATTTTCAATAAAGTGAAAAAAAGATAATGCATGGAGTGTGCCTTTGCCCTGAGGCCGATTTATCATGGAAAATAGCTGAGCTCTGTGGTTTGAGCGATCAGCTGATTGGACCCATTGGTGCTCTGACGGCATATCTATCAGAACAGCTGATATACAGTATGTACAGGACATACAGGAGAATTGCAATGGCATTTCTCTCTCTCTTCAGTGGTGTGCGCAATATAAAAAACAAAAGGAATAAGGCTGGAAAAACAACAACAGCAGTCTATGTACAGTAATGCTAACCGTAGCGCAAATGGCGACAAAAGATAGACTTAAGGTTTAATGATTAAAAAATTATACCATAAAGTTGCCGTGATTGTGTAGGTCTAATGGATTATTCGGCATGAAGAACATGAGGTGCTGGGGGTGGGGGGGCAGCAGCTGAACTGGTGTATCACATTCCTTCGCAGGCACACAGGTAAAGCAGCAGCCAATGGGTCTCAAATATTTGTAAACGTGTCTTGTTATAGTACTGCATGAATTTTTTGACGATACACAGAAGAAATTCAATATTACACTGAACTCCATCACTGAACAGCGATATAAACTAAACTAAAATAATTATGATGACTGAACAACTCCCATTCTTCAGAGTGCAAGATACACTATTATCTTGAATAAGTGATAAAAGATCACACAAATACATAAGTGATCTGACAAAAATAATCAAGGGATCTGAAACAGTCACTAATATTGGATGTCCCATTTATTTTCAATATTTAGGTATTCTGTAATTAATATTCAAACAGTCAAATAAATCTTAGTGCCATTTACTCCCTTTTAAAGTCTAACATGTGACTGCCTACATAAGGCTACACCTCTGTGTTCCACTTTCAAATACAGCCTACGTTTGGGCCTGTAAAGCCTGATTAGGATACCCGTTTCAGACAGGAATACTTGCATCTACGGTCAGTGCACTAGCGCATGTAGATCCAACATTCAGTGATCAGATGTACGTCTGCCTGGTGGCCAAACTGAAGAGGTCAATGGTCAGATTTTGACAAGGTCACAAAAGCAGTCCAGTGGTACAGTGGTCTGAATTGCTGCCTCACAGCTAGAATGTTCCAGGTTCGAATCCCCGGGCTGGCAGGGAGGGGGACCTTTCTGTGTGGACTTTGTATGCGGGTTTAGTCTGGGGGCCCTGGTTTCCTTTCACAATCCAAAGACATGCATTTTGGGTTAATTGGGGACTCTAAATTGCCCCTCGGTAATTGTCTCTGATAGGCCCTTAGAAGAGACGGTTAGTGTAGCTACTAGTGAAGCACTTTGAGTGGTCTTAAGACTAGAAAAAGTGCTATACAGTATAAGTACAGGTCCTTATCCCACTGGAAACATGCCCAGGGTTTATGCAGCTTTTGGCTTTACTAACAGACAAAACATACAGACAAGGCATTGAGGGATCACTTTTGATAAGTTTTTATTGTGTTTTCATTGCTCCACATGACATGTCACTTTATATTATCATGGAATTATACACCGTCATTGAGAAGGAGCAGCAGCAACAAAGGGTGAAATGACAGACCTGTTTATTTAACAATGGCATTTCTCAAGGCTGTCGTATCGGTTTATCAGCTGTTCCTGGCCTCCAGAAAATAGCAGCGGTGCAGACATATCACGGCAAGAGAAAACAGCGGCCAGTTTAGCACCTACGTGTAGATGCATGCATCTATGTGTATCTATGGATGTTACAGTCTCATTTAGTGCAAAGTACTAACTGGCATCATGTCAGACATAATAAACATTTACATTGTTTATTATAATTTTAAGACCCTAGAATACTGACTTAATTGTCACCTCTCATTTTTATTAATAATTAAGGCTTTAATTCTGTGCAGGCAAATTTAAGACTTTTACCTCATCACAATGTTCAAAATAAACTCAATGAATTTAATTTTTAAAATTTGGGCAAGTTGCTTTGTTGGAATGCAATTAAACATTGCTGCATGCAAATTTAATACCCTGCACAGTCTTACATCAATCAAAGCTAAAAACACTGCATAGCCTGAAGAGACATTTTCACTCACCTCTGAGGAGGCTGGGCGGAAGCCAAAGCCCAGGGGGACGTTGTCCTCGTCTTCACACCCTTTAACTCCTGGACTGAAGTGAAGCTCCACGTGGAAACGCTCCTCTGAGGACGGGTCCTGCTCACCACCAAACACACACGCGAGGACACACAAAAAAAGGTTTAAAAACTGCAAATGAAGCTGCTGGAGTATGATCACATTCTTAGAACAGTGATTCTCAAACTGGGGGGGGGGGGGGGGGGCTCACAAGATATTTTCTGGGGGTCACAGATGGTTGTGGAAAAAAACCCTGCAGATAATATGTCCAAAATAAAATAATTATTTTGGACTGGAAATTGTGTTTACATTAAACTGTCTTTGCCAGTGATAGAATGAAGTTAGTGAGTGCAGAGGTGCTGTGTGCCGGGAGCCAAATGCTTTGGGCTCCCACCAGAACCGACCACTTTTCAATCACTGCACCCTATCCACTTCAAGCGCCACGCACACAGCAGGCTCATGATGGGTCATGACCGGAAAAGGCTGGGAATCACTGTCCTGGAAAAATCCTTATAGAAAAGGACGGAATCATTTCATTTAGGTTTGCACCAAGCGGGCTGACCTTGTTGTTATCTTCGTACAGCATGATGACGATCTGCGTCATGTAGTTGAGTTCAGTCACAGCGCTCAGGTAGTCCATCGCCTGCTTCCACTGCTGGTCCTTCTCCTCCTGAGTCGACACGCACACATGCACGCGCACACACACACAGCAAAGACATAACATAAATACACAATTATACAAAACACTGGCAAAATTGTGCCCGGAACACATTTATGTATTTATACCGTTCCAACAGCTGATTAACGTGACTGAACATTAGCTTCACAGTATCAATATTTTGCTTTGAGAAATGATCACACACAAAGTAGTTGCACTAGGATATAATATACAGAAATGTTCTATGCTCTTCAAAGAACATAAATCAGTGCGTACATCAAGCAGTCCACCGTAGCGGAAGATGCTGAGCAGGGAGTGAACATGGCTCTCGCTGGTGAAATAGAGTCTCGTGCGGACGTGGCGACCGGGAGACATGACGCCCCGAGAGTACCTGAACACAGGAAGACGGCAAATGACACAGGAGCTTATCGGGTAACGCGAACACTGGATCTGTGTGGTGACCTGTGTCCTCACAGGGGGTGCAGCTTGTTGACGGCCTCGTCCTCGTGGGTCCTCTGCAGGTCCAGCTGGATCTTTTTCATCAGGGGAACACAGTAGGCCTGAGCGATGTCCAGCTTCTCTGCTTTGCTGATCCCATACTCCTGATAGGGATGAGAAGGAAGAAAATGTGATACGCTATTTAACACTTTCTAGGTACAGTGGTATGGAAAAATATGATCACCCTTTAACAAATTGCATATTTTTTTAATTGAAAAGATGTAAACAGTCTCTGCAGGGTATGCAGAAAACTCCTACCCTACACACGTCATTAACCCATTAATGTAATGCTATCAGTGAAGAGATTCTCACATTTTTGTATACCACTGTACCCATTTGCGGTCATGGAAAATGGAGCATTATTTCAGAATAAACTGCTGTCAGATGGAAAATGCAAAAAAATGCATTTTATTTTGGTTTTTAAATATGTGACTATCTCTACACATGCCGCTCTAATAATGACTTTACATGGGTGTTGCTCTAACCTGAGGTATGACTATGTCAGCCAGAGCGCGGGACAGCCTGAACAGCTCCAGCGTGTCCTCCAGGCTGAGCGAGGCGTTGTGCTGGGTGTCATATTTGATGCAGTCGTAGATGTCGGGGATCTTGCTGATGTCGTAGCGTCCGTTCTTTGTGCGGAAGTCTCGCTCCAGCTTGGACCAGCGCTGCAGCATCAGCTCCAACGTCTCGCTGTGGTAGAGCTGCAAGTCTGTGGAAAAAAGAACTCAGTTACATCTTCAACATGGTTGTGACACACGGACAGTAACTAAAACACAGTATGGTGACAAGTTGTTTTCTTCATTCTTCTCATTCATACCGACAGACACTTTATTGTGAAGTTGCAGTTGATTTTCTAGACGTCTGTACCCTTGAAATCATACTTTGGTGCAGCACATTGACCATACCTGCAGATTTGGGGTCTTCCAGTCTCTTTCTTATCTGTGAGGTGAGGCTCTGGATGAGGGCGTACACCTTGTCGCAGGTTTTGACTGGATTCTCAATGACATTCATGGAGTTCACCAGGGAAGGACTGCCTGTTGGAGCCAACTGGGATGCAATAGAAAGAGAGCACAAAGGAAAACAGATAATGCACTCAACAAAACACAATGTGAATGAATGTAAAACATGCAGGCCAATACAGGCATGGGCAGTTTTTGCAAAGCAGTAGTTGTGCAATTCATCAGATAAGCGCAACCTTTAAGAAAGCATGCTCAGCTGTTTACAGTGAAACTTACTTCCAAAGAAGTCATTGCATAATTCCCCCATTCATTCATATCAGATGAGGTAAGTCATAAGTGTCACCTTCTCATAGTCCTGGTCTGTAAACTCCTGGTCCTTCTGCATGATCTCGTGCAGCCTGGCCTTCACCTTCTGCTGACACCCGGTAAGAGAGTCGCTGTCACTGTCCAGCAGTCCGTTCATGTTGGCGCTCTTCACCATCTGGACCAGGATCGGGGTCAGCTCTCCCTCTAAAGCCAGCAGGCCCTGCAGTGAATTCACATGAAATTGAAGACAGAAGCATAAAAAAGATCCAATTATGATTTCACAAATCTCTGATGCTAGTAAGAGGATATTTGAATAAGAGGTTCTCACAGTGCCCCTCCATGAAGGGTCTCCCAAGACAAACTGGTCCTGGGTTAAGGACCAGACCAAGAGCGGTCCAGCAGATCCCCCCCAAAAAAGTTATAACAAGTACCCTGTGTACCCAAAGGGGCCACATCTGTCCGACCACCAGTGGGCTCAGAACCAGCAGGAGGGATCATGGTACTGCGTGAACTGAGCGGCAGCCTGGTCTACTTTGCTTGGACTGTTGCCCTTCTGCCCAGACCCCCAGATAGGTGGTAGAAGGTGGATGGATGGTTCTCATAACGCGGCTAAAAGTTGTACTCTGATGATGACTAAAATTGCTTGAGCATGAAGCATTTAGAAAACACCTGTTATTTGTAGCTAAAACAAGAACTCTGTTAATAAAAAACAAACTCAGAACCATGAGCTGCAGAAGAAACAGCCTGGTCATATACTACTGACCAGTCAAACTACACACCCCTGTCTCCCATAATGTTTCATTTGGGCTTTGAGACTCTAACATTCAGTCTATATTTGTTAGTATGTTACTTAGTCTGACAACTAAAACTAAAAGCTAACATTAGCACTGAAAATAGCATCGCTGTCAAAACAAAAACTTCAAGAAATCACGAAAGAGGAAGTGTGGGGTAAGCTGGGGCTCATTAGCATTTGAAGCAATATTCTATAAAACAGCCCGTTTTGAGGAGAGCTACGCCATCTGTAAAATACTGCTACAATAATTAAACTGAGATGTTTTGAACAAAGCACGTCACATATACTTCATTAACACCTCTGGCGGGCGCTGTGTCAACATGTGGAAAAAGTGCATCATTGCGACCAACCTTAGCAAAAGCAGCAGCCGTCATCTGCACCCTGCCTTCGTCAGAGGCGTAGATCTTCAGGTCATGACGGTACGTGCTGTGTAGACGCAGGAGGCCACAGCCAGGAAACCCAGCATAGTCACCTGAAGCATTAAAAAACAGAGCGGACCGTTAAAATTAACAGGCCTTGTCACTATACAAAGATGTAAAGTAAAATATATTTCAAGATCTGGCTGAATTGGTGAGGTAGTTGAAAGAAAATAGAAAATAATTCTGTTTTGATTGAACCCCAAAGTACCAAGAAATTTTTGACATACTATAGGCAAATAGCTGATACAGCACCTGCACAGGTGCAACATCACTTTCAGTTCAAATGCATCGTTCTCAACGTGCTTTTAAAGATTTTTGTCAGATACTTTACTCCACTTAAAGAAAAACTTTAAGCTACAACCAAAATGAAGTGAAAGTGAAGTAAACAGATGCTGAGTAATTAAAAAAAAATGTGAAAACTGCTCCCCTCCAGATCAAATCATTTAAACACCTATTCAGAGAGACAATTTTTGAACATGCTGAATATACAATTAAATCAAGGTTATTGTAGGGGGGTAGATGCATAGTAACGCATCATATCAAATCACACTGATGCTTCATGCATTTGTCTTTAGTGTTCAGCCAGGGAGCCTCACGTGCTATCATGCCTTATTTGACCCAAAATTTAAAAAAAAAAAAGTTGGATACTGAATCCCGTTTTAACCTCTAAAAACAGGCTGAGCCTAAATAGACTGGCCTTTACACAAGCAATATAAACCCGTTAAAAAATGCAGTAGGATTAGTGTGAGATGATGTGCATTAGCTCAGAAAAACCCTTCAGTCACTTTAGCTGGCACCCGTGTGAATGAGCAGGTTACCAAAACAGTGTTTGCTGGGGCGAATCATCTCAGGAATACATCAAGAACGACACAAACAATCCACAGCATTTTCTATGGAGGACAAACAGGACCAATCGGCAGGTGAAATTAACCAAAATCATGATGACATGGAGTAGAAAGCAGAGCACGTTAGTGGACGGAGCGACAAGCACGCAGAATGAGAGGGGAGTGGAAGAGCGGTGAAATCCAGCAAACCCTTCTCTTACCAAAGTCAATAGGGGAATCACAGCCAAGGGACCGGCGATTACCGGCTAGTAGTATACACAAGAGCAACAACAGGTAAGAAGAGAAGAGCAGAGTTAATGGACAAAACTGGTGGTAGACAGAGAGAGAGAGAAAGGTTTGGAAATAGTGGACGGGATGAGAAGATCACCTTCTTTTCATAAACAAAAAGAAGAAAACAGGGACAAAGGTTGGATCTAGTCACTGCATCTAATTTTAGCTTTGCTTCAGGAGATTTTTGTTCTGCACAGCTTCAGACGTGATTTACATGCTCTATACAGCAAGGCAAAATATGGAAAAGGTGAAAAAAGTTAATCAAATGATACTGCTGGTGGTAGTGTCCACTGCGCCGTTGTTTGACGGAAGGAATCACATCTGGGAATGCGTTGAGTGCAGGCATGAGGTGTAACCATGGGGGTGACAAATTACTGACATAATAGTGGAAAACCAACAGTGAAAGACTCTCATTGGGCCTACTGCTGAGAACACAAAGGCTGCACCTGACTGGCTGCAGCATCCAGCAGTGGGCAGTCTCCCACCAGATTTCAGGTCCTGGACAACATGGCGGATCACAAGTAAACTTTGTCTGATATCTCTAAAACAAACCAGCGGAAAGTGTTTGTAACAACATTTGAGGTGAGAAATAGTAGATGCAGTTAATGAATCCATTGTTATTTGACATCAACAACTGCTGGTTTAAATGTTCATGACATCACTAAAGCCGACATATCATGGGTACTGGACCTCATTTTCATAAGGTTAAAAATAATTTAACTTTGTGCACATATCGGGTACAGGCAACTTAACACAGCACAACCCTATTCACACTGCAGCCAAATGCTTTATGTTGCATTTCACACAGACACTGAATAGGAAGCGGAGAAATGACAGATCTAGTGGACATGAACCAGGAAGTGTTGCTCAGGTAAGGCAGTGCAAAAGTGGAGAGAATGCTTGATGCAACTGGAATGTCTGTGCATTCTAGGCTGAATGTACTAATTTAATTAAACTTTCACATAAAATGATGAAAGGAAGATTTCCAATGAGAGCACTTTGGCATTCCTCAGGGCAGTTGCTTGGGTCCACTTTTATTTTCAGTTTTTATTAATGATTTGCCATGTGCTTTGACAAAAAAAAAAAAACTGTCCATAGTCATGTATGCTGATGATTCAACTATGTTTTTTTCTGCTCATAATTCTCATGATTTGACTGAGGTGTTAAATACTGAGCTGCAAGGTCTAAATAATTGGGTTATCAAAAATAATATGGTTTTAAATATTTCTAAAACAAAAACAATGATTATTGGTAGTAGAATGAGAATGCTAAAAGAGCCTGTGTTAAATCTGGTATTTGACAACTGGGAAATCAATCAAGTGAATCGGTTCAAGTTGCTGGGAGTTATGATGGATAAACATTTGTTGTGGTCACAACATAGTGATGACATTGCTAAAAAAGTGAGAAGAGGAAGTTTTGTCAGTCGCAGATGCTTGAGTATTGTCACTTCAGTCATTATAGAAAAAGTAATCTATTCCCTTGTGCTGTCACATCTTGATTATTGTTCAATTATTTGGTCCACTGCTAATACAAAGGATCTTAATAAATTACAAGTAGTTCAAAACAAAGCAGCTATATTAGTTTTAAAATGTTCATACCGTACAAGTATTATTAGCATGCACAATAGATTATCCTGGTTTTTGGTTAAAACTAGACTTCTATTCAATATGTTAGTTTTTGTATGGAAAGTTCACCTACTTTTTTAAGTGATGCATTTGAATATTGGGGAAATACATATGCATATGACTTGTTATAGCTGGAAACTTAATTTAGTGCTTCCTTGGCCTAAAATAACTTTTTTGGAGAACTCATTTATTTATAACTCTTAAGTTGTTGAATGAATTACCAGATGAAATCTTAAAAAAAACAGTAAAGTATATATAGTTTTAAAAAACAAGTAAGATATTTAAAATGCAAATATGATGGCTAATTATCTAGTGTAGGGATGGGCTGCATGCAGCCCCCGACGCTAACCACTGCGGCCTGCCAGACCATTTCCAAAAATCAATTATTTGTATCCCGTTTGAACGTAGTTGGAACTGCATTCTTAAATGCAGTGAGAGAGTCCGCCAGCAGAGGGAGCTCTAATTGAAACCTCGCCACTCCAATGGGAGTGGTTGAGCAAGAGTGAGGGAGCCACAGATAAAGGGAGCATGTGCCCTGGAGTACATCTTTTAAGGTATGTAAATGTTGCATGCTGAGACCGCATTAATAGGCTGTCAACAGCAGTAAATAGGCTGCTTTTAAACAGTGGTGGACCCTCAAGGCCAGAAAAGCCTTCTCTACTGGTCCAAACACTAGATTTGTGCAAAAAAAAAAAAAATAAAATAAAAAAAAAAAAATGGCTAATTTAAACCAGAAATGTAGCATATTTATCATAAAAACTATTTTTTACTCTGAAGATTTTTCTTCATCATATTCCCTTTTCTTCTTGGCCTTTTTGTTAATTACTGTCCGGAATTTCTCTTTGCTCATCATTTTGATGGAGAGAGTTTTAAAAATTAGGTCATGATATAATTTTATCAGTAATTTTAATTCTAATATTATAAAACACTGAGTAGCTTTTATTTTCATTTTCAGTTTTAATTGTGAAACTTTTGACTTTGAAGAAAATGCCCCCCCCCCCCAGGTTTACATGTAAATCTGGCCCTCGGGAAGTGAGGACAAAAATCTGTGGCCCTCACTACCACCAAAGTTGCACATCCCTGATCTAGTGTTTTGTTTCCATGATTCTAGTGAAGACTTTTTTTTGGGGGGGGGATTAATTGTGATTTTATGAAATTATAGGGTTTTCTTTTGTGCTTTGTGTATTATTCTGTTAAAGTTTGTATTGTTTTTGCATTGATTTTAACTGTCAATTGTAACTGTGGTCCCCAGGAAAATTAGCAATCGCTAATGCGGAAGCTAATAGGTACCCATCACTAATAAACAAAAAAATTTTGGCCAGCAAGCAACACAAGTGTGACCAGGTGGACTCAGCAGTATAGAATCATTATGAATCCATGTGTCCTTTTCAAATAGGAAGACAGTTTTAAGAATGTATTTATTTTATTGTATAAAAAAAAATTCTATTGCAGTGTGGCTGTTTTTTGACTTTTAAACACTCTTGGTTTTGCTTGCTATTGCCATGGACTGAAAGTGAAGAGGAACAACATGGTACCTCCCCAAAAAAACAACACAAATTTAATTTTTAACAATTGCAAGGCTTTTTTTTTTACATTTTGCTAAATTCCTCTGAAAAATTATGCATAGAACAAGTGTGTGGACTATGTTGTAAATCTAAAAAAAAATCTGGATATAATCTCTAATCACTGTTGTTTTTAAATGCATCTGCATTGTTCATCAATGAAGCAACAATTCAAACAACATCAACCAAACAAAAAAATATAAACAGGGTAAATAAAATAGTGGCAGCTGGAAAGCTGAAAATCTGGCTTGTCAACTCTTAAATAACCCTTCCACTTAAACCTTCAATTCAAAGCTGAATGTATGCCAGATATGCAATGTTTGCACTGCACAGAATCATCTTTGGCATGGAAAATGAATAAGAGATGTTGAGCGAAGAAACACAGGCACATAGGGAGACAAATTTATATCTTCTGATGTGAACTTTTTCAAACACTAAGGAACAAATAAAGGAAAAGCATTGGGGTTTAAAGGACATCTGTGTGTGGTTGGTACCTTGACCTCCGGGGTACATGCAGCGAAAGGCCCTGCCCAGCTCCTCAGCCTGAACCCGGCCTGCAGGCGTCAGCTCCCCGCCCCACTTCAGCACCAGCAGCAGAGATGGACCGTCCTTCTTACAGTCTGGAGGAAAAGGCAGGAGAATGTTACCATTACAATAAACCAGCAGGTTTTTTTTCCCCCCACCAAAACACATAACTTAGTTTTTTCCCCCTGTGAATTACATTTTGCTTATAAATATGTTTTTATTTTCCCCCGAATAATTGCCAATTTTTTCCTCTGTAAATACGCAAATTTTCCCCACTACATGTACTTTTTTCATCAATCATGCAATCACAATAACATCTGTTATAAAAATGCTGGCAGCGGCCAGTGGTACCCCTCAGCCTCTTTCTTTGTTGTTGAGATGTAGTTTATCTGGCATTTTGACCTTGCAAACCCAAAACTACAGGTAGAGGTCAGGGTGAACATGTGTAGAAAGTTTGGTGACCCTAGGTGTCACTGTTGTTGAGATATAGTTTATAGGGCATTCTGACCTTGACCTTTTGCCCCAAACCCATAGTTATAGTTGGCGGTCCCAAGGTGAACCTGTACACCATGTTTGGAGACCCCAGTTTTCTTTGTTGTTGAGATATAGTTTCAATGACAATTTGACCTTCACCTTTGACCTTGTAATACCAAAACCATAGGCAGACGTCAGGGTCACAGGGTGAACCTGTGTACTGAGTTTGGTGACCCTAGCTTTATTCGTTCTATAAGTAACAGGGCATAGGGAAAGCTAACGATGACCTCTGACCTTTTGACCCCAAACCCATAGTGAGAGGTCAGGGTCTCAGAGTGAACCTGTGTACCATGTTTGGTGACTGTAGCTTTACTCCTTCTATAGTAATAGTGCAAAGGGAATGTTAACATTGATCTTTGACCCCAAACCCATAGTCAGAGGGTAGGGCCCAAGCTTCGTCTTAGACATGATGGTATCGATTTGAAAAGGCTACATCACTCCTTTGTGCAGTTATTGCATTCACAAGACTCTGGAAAAACTGACCTCTGACCTCGATCTAAAGGTCAGAAGTCACCCAAATTCAAACTTGTCTGAGATAGATACACCCATGGTATCAGTTTGAAAAGCCCACATCATTTCTTTCTCTAGCTATTGCGTTCACAAGGTTGGTGGTGATGCTGCTGCTGCCACTGCACCCGTCAGGGTGACGACAATATCCCTTCCACCTTTAGAGGCCGAGAGGTAAAAACATAACACTAGCTTCAACTACATTAAATGGAACATATGACATTTTCATTGTCAGTATTTGTTACTTTCAATGTTTTTGCACATCTACTTGGGTATCTAGAGTGGCTACCAATGGAAAAACACACAACCCTGTCACTTTGTTAGGGTCAGCATTTGTCTCAGTACTTCTCACTAAGTGAGCCGTCATGATTTTGCTCTGCCTGTAGCGTGAGAACTGGAGCTCAACGGAATGATACCCTCCCAACTTCCTCTCCACCCATTTTAACGACAGTGGGAGGATCACCGTAAACGTTCAAACCCACACTGGTAGTGCTACTATGGCTGCTATGGAGTTAGCTTGGTGACCACAGTTTATATTATAGATTAGCCTAGAGTCATCAGAGTTAGTCATTCACTCATTCAGGGTTGTTTCTGTGTTAACTGTACCCCATGATCATTTTTTTCCCCAACTACTCACAGAACACACCTCTTGTGCCTGATAATGCTTTATTTGAGATTATACATAATCACATTTGGGCCGTTTGTTACGTTAGTTAGTTCAGTCCATTTGCACAAGCCGGAGCTAACAGCTAACCAGCTATCACTAGCCTCAAAATGGTGCCTGCTTCACCTCAACCAAACATTTGGCAGTGATGTAAAAGGAAAGGTGATGTGAACTGGGGCTCGTGAGCATTTGAAGGACACATGCACTGAATAGAGTCATTCTGACGAAGCCTGGTTAAAATGGGTTGAAAATGGTGCTGAAATAACTAAAGGCTGATGTATTTTGACCAAAGCATGTCACAGACATGTCATTAAAACCTCCAAGAACTGTGTCAACATGTGGAAAAAGTGCATTGTATGTGCCTTTTAAATTTTAGAATCAAACCCTTTTACAAATATGGAAGCTCTCTCTCTCTCTCTCCCTCTCCCCCCCCCCTCTCTCTCCCCCCCCCCCCTCTCTCTCTCATACACACACACACAATAATAAACAATGATTGTGTACCTTCTTCCTCACTGGAAGCTTTGGGAGTGCCGTTACGCAGGTAGGTCAGCTGGACTTTCCTGTTGATACCTGAGAAATGACCATACCTGGTGGGAACACACACATGTACACTCTTTTATAAGCACACTGACCATCAAAACACCATTTATCTTCTCTTCACGAAGGTGGTTTATGTTTAACAGCAAACACATTCGACCTCCATTCCATGTTTATGACAACACAGGCTTAGAGGAAGAAAAGAACGAGGCAAAAAAAAAAAAAGAAAAAGAAAAAAGTGACAGACCAGATCCACACAAACACACAACTACAGTCAGTAATCAAAAGACTTAAGGCTGTAATTGCTGCCAGAGGTGCATCAGCAAAGTATTGAGCAAAGGCTGTGAATACTTATGTACATGTGATTTCTTAGATTTTTATTTTATTAAATTTGCAAAAATCTTAAAAAAAAAAAAACTTTTTCATGTTGACATTATGGGGTATTGTGTGTAGAATTTTGAGGAAAAAAATGAATTTATTCTATTTTGGAATAAGGTTGTAACATAAAATGTGGAAAAAGTGAAGCGCTGTGAATACTTTCCGGATGCACTACAGATGCAGATTCATCTAGGATGCACTGAAGGTCATGGTAAATGGGCTAGGAGGAATAACGACTTCTGTGAAATCATAAATGCCCAGAAATCTTGAACTTTGACAATGACCTTGAGCACAGTTATTTAATTGTGTTGCTACAAACCCTTCTGATTAAGTTGTCAAGTTCAAGTTTCCAACTCATGTTCGATGGGTCATTATTTTATTTAGCTATGGAAACTTTTTATAACAGGTTACATTATATTAAATCAGAGACTGACAACAAAGTGATTTTCACTGGTGTGCAGTCTTAAACAGGTGAGGTAAAACCTGGAGCCCTGAACATGAGCCGTGCCAACAGGAAGCAGAGATAGCGAACATGAGAGAAATAATCGCGATTAGTCGACTAATCGAAAAAATAGTTGTTAGTCGACTACTAAAATAATTGTTAGTTGCAGCCCTCGTCACAACAGGTATCCTATCCCTGTTTTATCTATGTAAATGCTAATATATCTGCACTGTTCTTGCAAGGAAACCAATGTGTATCGTGAGATAATAGTTTGTATGAGGCCAATATCAGTAAAATTATGAGGTAAAAGCAAAAAGAAACAACATCTAATATGAATGATTTGAAAAATGTTGTTTAATTAATCTAAACATTATAATGTCCGGTGTAGGGGTGGGATGATATATATCATCTATCAGGATTAAAAGCACTATGAATTAATTGATTGCAGGGATATTATTGGGATAATGGTTTATCATGATAATTGCCAGTATCGTCATATGAGTGAGTTCAGAAAGCTGTTCCCCCAGCCTGCTGAAGTACAATCCTGGTTTCCACATACCACCAGGGGGAGCCTGTTTGCAATCAAGTCATCCAAAGTTCTTAACCAGTCACTAAATCACTGCCATGGTTGAACAGGATATTTTATTTTTTTGGTATCTGATAAATGCAGCTTTATTACCCAACGAGGCAATGTTACTGCATTTGTTCTTACACTGTAAACAATTGCATAAAACATAAATAAAAGTCATAAAGCTACAGGATGTTAGAGCTTTGGAGTCCAGCTGAGTGGTGAGGCCACCATGCACATGAAGCAGCATTGCACACACTCTGAAACACAGTGAAATTATCAAAGACATTTGACTGTGTATGTGTACCATGTTAATGGCTAAGGATGAATGGGTTTTAATGGAAACTATACAGTCAGTGTACAAAACATTAGGAATACCTTCAATAACCAATGAACAAACTACCATCTTCACACTATTTAGACCCATTCATCTACATTTAACTCACAGATTATATACAGTGATGATCTGTTCTCCTAATATTCCTAATACTTTGTACACAGGCTTGATAGACTATAGAAAAGGAGGGTGGTGAAACCTCATCCTTTAAAGTGAGAAGGGAGAGGGTGCGTACTGAGTGTCATTCAAGCTGGATTCCCTTTTGGAGAGAAAGAGGAAAGGATGGGTGGGTGGGAGGAAAGAGGGGTGGAGGAGGGGAGAGAAGATAAAGCAGTTAACGACAAGACAAGGGAGGGTGCGTTCTCATGGTGAACGTGTCTAACTGTGAGTGTTGAGAAGATGGAGCTAGTTTTATGTGAATGAAGATGGTAGGAGACAAGAGGCTGGCGAATGGAGATCTGCGTGACTGCGTTTTGTTTTTTGTTTTTTTAAGAAGCATGTGTTTTTGGTGTGGAAAGTCACTCACATTTCCAGGACAGTCTTGAGTTGCTCCAGTTTGGATTTTTTCTCCTCGATCTCACAGTCGTTATGTTGGCCCAGTTCAACCAACAACAGTCGAGCGATATCCAGCACTTCCTTTAAACAAAGGAGCATTCACTGAGTCTTACTTTGAAATCTAGTAGAAAGTTTTTTGACTATGAAAAGGTCTTCTCAAAATAGCAGCAGAACTGGGTAGTCAGAAATTGTACCGTGCTACCATATGATATTAATTACCCAAGTATAAGTCTCAAGTTAGTAGTGACTTTACTCTTTCCAGTTTGTGAGCTTTTCTTTTAAGGTCACTATTGTTTCCCTATAAATCTGGGACTTTTATCCTCAAATTTGCAGTTTTTTCACCATTTCCAAAGGTTTTTTCCCTCAAAATCTTGTCACATTTTTCTTTTAAAGTTACATTTTTTCTGGAAAAATGTGTGATTTTCTCCCACATTTTTTTCCCTAAATTTATTACTTTTTTTAAATAAATCTGCAAATTTTTGTGCTAAATTTGATACCAATTTGACACCAATTTTTAGCTTTTTAATCATAAATTTGCAACAAATTTCTAGCAAATTTGTGACTTTTTTCTTGCACATTTGCAACTTTACTTTCACAAATTTGTAAGGTTTCCTGTTGAATATCTTAGTCTGAGAAAACGTAAGAAAAGACAAAAAAAGGGAAGAGACCTGCTAATGATTCACAGACCTCATAGACCAGCACTTTTTTTCCACAAGAGGACACAGAAATATCAACTGTTGAAAATGAGACATTCTACTATATCATGAAAAACATTCAAAGATCTTTAATTTGCAACAACATGCCACAAAAGTGTTGGGACATGGACAACAAAATACTGGAAAAATAGTGGTGCAAAAAAAGAAACTGCTGGAGCAACATGGTGCAACTAAAGCTGGGCAGAGGTTCAACGATCTGCAAAAAACTGCTCACAAAAGGTGGAGGAATTCAGGAAAATATTTGTCAATGTAAACTTGTGAAGACTTTAAATTAGGGCTGCAACGATTACTCGAATAATTCGGTTA